>CM065299.1:54239816-55448778 GCA_032871835.1 Dipteronia dyeriana
AAACCTACTAACTATGCCCATAACAAATCAAATATCTGGTCTAGTGCAGAGCATTGCATACATAAGACTTCAAACTATCAATGCATATGGAACCCTACTCATGAATTGCTCTTCATGCTCATTCTTAGAAACTTGTTCCTTAGAAAGTTTGATTCCATGTTTGAAAGGTAACATACCCTTCTTGGAATCTTGCATGGAAAACCTAGACAAGATTTTATCTATGTATAAAGCTTGGGATAATGCAATCGTTCTATTATTTCTATCCCTTATGACTTGGATACCAAGAATATAACTTGCTTCTCCTAAGTCCTTCATATCAAATTGTTTCGCTAACCATTCTTTTATTGATGTCAATACACCTACATCGTTTCTGATGAATAGTATATCATCAATGTAAAGAACTATGAAAACCAACTTGCCGCCTTTAATCCTTTTGTATACACAAGGTTCATCAAGGTTTTGAATAAATCCAAAACATTTTACGGCTTGATCGAACCTTATGTTCCAGGATCTGAATGCTTGCTTCAATCCATATATGGATCTTTGCAACTTGCATACCCTTTCCTCTTGGCCCTTTTCAATGAATCCTTCTAGTTGCATCATGTAGATGCTTTCGTCAAGACTTCCATTAAGGAAAGCTGTTTTGACGTCCATTTGCCAATTCTCTAGGTTTAGAGATGCCACAATGGATAAGAGTATCCTAATGGATTTAAGTATGGCCACAAGAGAGAAGGTTTCTTTATAATCGATACCTTCCTTCTATGTATAACCTTTAGCTACCAATCTAGCTTTAAAGGTTTCCGCCTTTCCATCCATTCCTCTTATCCTCTTGTATACCCAATTGCACTCGATGGGTTTTATTCCTTTAGGCAAGTCTACAAGAGACCAGACTATGTTTTTGAACATAGATTCAATTTCGGATTGCATTGCCTTTTGCCAATGGCGACAATCAACATCTTCTATTGCTTCCTTGTACGTATAGGGATCATCATCATCTGGAAGATTCTCTACAGATTCTCCTAGACCGTTGTATCTCTCGGGTTGTCTAACAACCATCCCACTACGACGAGGTATGGTAGATTGTTGATCTTGTGTTGGTACGAAACTTACAATTGGGCTTGGTTGCGAAACCTCTTGTGGAATTGTATCTCCTAAAAGTTCATTCAGGACAATTCTACTTTTAGGCACAAAATTATTCATATAGTCGTTTTCCAGAAATTTAGCATTTGCCGAAACAAATACTTTAAGATCTGAAGGACTATAAAAATAATATCCTTTTGTTTCTTTTGGATACTCTACAAATATGCATATTTCTGAACGGGACTTCATCTTTTTTGTCTTTCCTTTTAACACGTGCGCAAGACATCTAAATATCCTTAAGTGTTGTAAAATAGGCTTTCGCCCGGTCCACAACTCATGCGGTGTTTTAGGAACCGACTTAGATGGTACATCGTTTAGAATGTACATTGTAGTTTGTAAAGGATATCCCTAAAAAGAATTAGGGAGCGTTGAATAACTCAATATAGACCTAACCATATCCAAAAGAGTTCTATTTCTCTTTTCTGCCACCCCATTTTGTTGAGGTGTGCTTGGTGTAGAAAACTGAGAAATTATTCCATTATCAATAAGATATTGCTGAAACTCACCAGATAGATATTCTCCACCACGATCGGACCTCAAGATTTTTATCGTTTCTCAGGCTGATTTTCTACTTCAGCTTTAAATACCATCTGGTAACTTGAGTCCCTAGTGTGTGCTTGGCTTAATCGGGACCTGACAACATAAAACAATATGAAAGATTTGGTGAAAAGATAGGTAAGAGTAGATAAGTTATTGGTACCAGGTTATCGAGGTAATTTAGTCGAGGTGCCCCTCTTTGGGCACTTTATTGCACTGATTTCCCTTTTCGGGGGAATCTAGGTACCAGGTATCCCCACTTTTTAGGATTTTGGTACTTTGGCAAAATAACTCGGTTGAACTGGTCCAGGTACCTTTGGTCCCTATATTAGGGAGGTACCATTCTATGACGATTTCGATCTAGCAGGCAACTATGAATTTATGCTTAGGTTTTTCTTAGGGGAGGAATCCCGACCAAAGTAGTAGGGATGGTGTATGGGTCCCACTAACCAAATCCCTGGTCTCGAGGCCTGGCAGGCAACTATACCTTATTAAGAAGACCTTTCCTAGTGGGGGTAGTGCCCGACCAAGGCTTCAGAGATGGTAAGGGGGCTTCCCCGACCAGACTCTAGTCTCGTTATCCAACTGGCAACTATGCTCTTATGTTCAGATCCTTCTTGGCAAGGGGGTAGTACCCGGCCGAGGCATTAGAATGGCTATATAGCTTTCCCAGCTCAAGGTGATTTTCCACTGGCGAAAGCATAAACAGAATGTTGATGCTGAAAAACTTAGAGAAAACTAACTGGAAATTTTATTGATGGTTGAAATAGGAGTACAAAAATGTTTAAAGGCAACTAATTCTAACATTGAGGTAGAACCAAGATGCTTGGAGTGACCCGCTATAGGGTAGAACCACTTTAGGTGATCTACGTTCATTGTATGGTTGATGGGTCGTCCATCCATGTCCTTGAGCTTGTAAACCCTGCTTCAAACCATAAATTTTATCAAGTAAAGACTTTCACAATTTGGTCCCAAGACCCCATCTGACCTGACCCGGGTGTTCTGGATCACCTTTCGGAGTACTAAGTCTCCTTCTTTGAAGCTCCAGGCTTTCACCCTTCTATTGAATTACCACTCAATCTGGCTTTAATAGACAACTAGCCTTTCTGCCGCTCTGCCTTGTTTTTCTTTTAGGAGGTCTAGTGTAGCTATGAGTTTAGCTTTATTACTCTCCGACTCAAAGTGCTGAACCTAGAACGAGGTCAGTTTATGCTCGATATGTAAAACCGCTTCTTCCCCGAAAGCTAGGGAGTAAGGTGTTTCCCCGGTCACTATCTTTTTGGTGGTCTGGTAGGCCCACAATACCTCGGGTAACTCCTCTGCCCGCTTACCCTTTTTCTGCTGGAGCTTTTTCTTTAAGAGCTTCTTGATGGTTTTATTGGTAGCCTCTATTATGCCATTGATTGGAGGATAGGCTACTGAAGCGAAGTGGAGGTCGATTCCTAAATCTTCATGAAAATTTCAGAATCGAGCATTGTCCAACTATTTTTTGAGGTCGGTGATGATGGCGATTGAGGTACCAAACCTGGATACTACATTTGTCTTAACAAACCTGGTGGTGTTTTCTTCTTTGATCTGGGACAGTGGCTCTGCTTCCACCCAGCGAGTGAAGTAGTCAATTGCAACAATTACATGCTTGGCCTGTCCTGGAGTGGTAGGGAGAGGTCTGATCAAATCAATCCCCTAGATTGCGAATGGGTATGGTGCGTTGCTTGACGATAGGCATTTTGGGGGTAGATGGTTCAAGCTTAAAGTCCTTTGGCATGGTCCACATGTCTGTACAAACGACTTCGCATCCTAGTGTATTATTGGCCAGTAGTATCCTATGCGAAGCACCTGGTATGCTAAATCTTCTCTACTAATGTGATTTCCATAGCCTCTAGAGTGGAACTCTCTTAGTGCCCAACTGGCATCATCAGGGTGTAGGCACCTAAGTAAATGGAGAGATTTTCCCCTCCTGTAGAGGTACTCGTCTACTAGGCAATAGCAAACAAAGATCCTTTTGACTTTGAGAGATTGGTTGGGTCCTCTGGAAGCTATCCGTCTTGGAGGTAGGAGGCTATAGGGTCCATCCATCATGAAGATTGATCCATTGGACAAATTTCTTTTCCTATTGCTATATTGGATTGGGAGATCACCTAGAGGGGTACTCCCTTAGGTAGAGCTTCCCCCCCATTGGCATATTTGCCAAGACGTCTGCCCTATGATTTTGCTGGCGTGGGATCTGCTCAATCTTGAATTCCTTGAGCTGGTTCTTGAGCAATTGGACCTGTTTGAGATAAGCGGCCTTGTTATCCCCCTTAGCCTGGTATAAACTTGTGACCTGGTTGACGATGAGCTGGGAATCGTTCTTGACATAAAGGAATTCTACCCCGAGCTTGAGGGATATCCTTATTCCTACCATAAGGGCTTTGTACTCCACCTCATTGTTTGTAGTCTTGAACTCAAACCTGAGGCTGTGACGACATTCATGAAACAAATTATGGTGTGTTTAATATTAATCTAGAAGAGGGGGGGGGGGGGGGGGGGGGGGTGAATAGATTTTAATCCAATTTATCCAATTTTCGTTAATGGACAATTAGACGAAAAATACCCCTAACTAGTCACAATAATAAAACAAGTGTAATAAATGCGGAATTAAAATGACACCTGAGATATACGTGGAAACCCTCCAATTGGGAAAAATCACGGGTTGTTAAGTGCGTAACACTTGAACAACGAATCCATTGATGATATAGATATTACAACCTACTTCCGGTATATAACTCACTACCACTACCTTATCCCTGTATTAAGTGAACCTAGTCCATTTTAATTATGATTAAGCTACCTAATCCCGGAAGCAACACAAGTCTTACTTCTCAATGAAGAGATAAAATGGCCTATGTGAATATATGATGATATTGAAAGAACAAACAAGGCTAGGAAACCTTAGATGCTCATCTAGGATGATAAAAAGGCAATTTATGCATTCCTAGATATCAAGAGCTAAATGACATATAATAATGCTTAGCTAAAAAAAGATCAAACAATTCTATGAAGCTATAACAATACAACACTCAATCATGTCATCACAAACAATCTCTATTTTGTATCCAGAATATATTCTAAGAGCATACAAATGATAAAAGAGATGGCTTGATAAGAA
This sequence comes from Dipteronia dyeriana, assembly GCA_032871835.1. Lineage (NCBI taxonomy): Eukaryota > Viridiplantae > Streptophyta > Magnoliopsida > Sapindales > Sapindaceae > Dipteronia > Dipteronia dyeriana. The sequence continues at coordinate 54,244,642 of CM065299.1, forward strand.
AAACACTAAACTTAGATGAAGACAGTGAGAAACTTACCAAACAAGATGTGATAATGCAAAACCATACATGGATGCACTCTATATGACCATAGATGATGCAAGATGATGTTTTTATGCACAATGAGATGCTTTGAGTGTATATAGGTGATTTCTTGTGAGATTTTTCCTTTTGAAGTATGTTCTAAGGAAAAGATGTGATATTTAGAACTCTTCATACGATCTGAAAATGAAGAGACACATATATAGTTGTTAAAAATGTGTAAGTTCCTTAGTTTTTGATTGGCTCATTTCGTTGATAACCACATTTGGGGATTAAAACGTAAGGGTAGTTAAGGCCATCATTGTTCAAGACCTTGCTCAAGCTTCAAAGGGTAAATCACTTGCTTAACCTTGTTTGAAGAGTTTTTAGTGCACACACACACTCTCATGCATGTTTTGATAATCTTACATGCTTGCTTATATGTCAATTTGTGTTTTTTTTTGCCATAACTCTTGCTTGGGTGTTTGATGCATTTAGTTTGCCAGTAGAAGAGGATTTTCCTCTTGATCGTGGTTGGGACTGCTCTATGTGCATTACCTCCACCGGGGTATGCACAACTGCGTTCTCCAGGCCTTGTACGCTGATTCTACCGTGGCTTGTGCACGTTGCGTGCACAACGGTCTCCCAAGCGGAGGTTCCCAGACATGTATCACAGACTATACCACTTTTGGTGCACATGCTTAGCTAGCGACCTAGGCAGCAGTGATGTCCAGCCGTGCCATGCTATCTGGACAGCGGCCTAGACACTTGCCTGGTCAGCGGCACGCACAGCGGTTGTGATGGGACTTTGTTTCCCAAGTCCAAAACGATGCCGTTTTTGGTAGGGCTTTTATATATATGTTATCTTCTTCTTCCTTGCTTCTCAAGAACTCAATGAGAGCACCTCAAGAAAGTCTTCCTCAACTAGAATGCCATCATGCCAATAAACATTTCCTGCATGTTCTGTTGGAACCCTGTTCACCGGTTACACAACGAAATTAGGTTTTAATTTTTTTTATACAGATCATAATCTATATCTGGGACCAGTGAACTTAGGATCGTAATTATTTTTCGGAACTAATACATACAATATGTATACACAGGAAATTGAAATCGATATAATCAAGAAGAAAATCTTACCAACGTTTGGAGTCACCTTCACTTTTCGATATGATTCTGTCTGAACCACTTGATCTTCCTTGCTATCTCCCGGGACTAGTAACTGCGTAAAGGCGCATCACGATCTCAGGAACTTGAATGGAGGATGTAGAGAAAAGTCTTGAAGAAAACTCTTTCTTCTCAATTTGATGTATTGATTTCATGCACACATAAATTGCATCTCATGCAAAATTTATATCAAATGATGTGGTTCGGTTGTTAAAAATTATAATATATATATGATATATATATTTTTATTTCTCACGCACTCTATGTTGATAACAAAGAAAGCATCCACACAACCACTTGCGTTTTACATCTCTGTATTGACTCTCCTGCTTATTTTACACACACACACACACACACACACACACACACACACACACACACATATATATATATATATATATATATATATATATATATATTATACACGCCTCTTATGCTTCCTTTATATATATATATTTCACACTTTATATATATATATATCTTATACCTGACACGCCTTGGTCTTGTTCACAAACCCAAAGAAAACAATTGTATCTCCACTGTATCTTTACACCAAATATATATTATATGTGTATAAGGTATTTGCATCATATGTAAATTCTTCTTTTGACTATTGTTTCATGTGCACACACCAATTTACATCCAATGCAATCTCTTGTGTTATTAATTGATATATATCTTTTAATTATTCTTTTCAAGTATATCTAATATATTAAAAGTGATAATAAGTATTTTAAATTTAAACTTAAATTCAAATACTTAGATAAATAATTTAGTAAAAATAAAATAAAATAATATTATTATTTTATCTTCACCTAAATCCATATATCAACTAACACCCTCCAATTAATAGTTAATTAATAATTCATAAATATCAATATAATTAAATAATCTAATTATTTAATTAATTTAACTATTAACATTCAGTAATTAAATAATCTTATTATTCAATTAATTCCCGAATAAACACGTATCACTTTTGTAACACAATTAATTGGATATTCCAATTAATTAACCGTGACCCTTGTTACCTAAATCAATCGGGCTAGTAAGAGTATCTAATGGACCTACAGTATTTTGAGCTCCAATAATCCTCGGAATAATTAATTACACTCTTTAATTAATATTCCTTGATTATTAACTCCGGTGTTATTCCACTAAAAACCCGAAGCTGCACTCTCTCAACTGTAGACGCTTTTACACAGACCGATACAACTCGGTGTCCATCGATATAGCTATTACATATGGTGTGATCTTCCACAGTAGTTCATAATTAGAGCTGGGTCATAATGTCTGTTATACCCCTCTAATTACATATATCTTTTAACTACCGTTGATTCTATAATGAACAATAAATCCTATTTTCTTACGGAATTAGGAGAGCGCTCATATTGTCCAAGCCACGAATCAACCCTTAAGGGAACTACTATCTACTTCTCACAAGAAGGAGTGGATTCCACTATTTTGTACAAACCTTCCCAGCCACAAGCCAAACCGTAATCCCAACATACAGAGTATATTGATCAGGAAATGCATCTAACCTCACCCATGGTATATCAAAGACCACGATTTAACCTGAAGGAGTCGATAAGACAATCAGGATTAAGATCACCCATACATAGCCATCATTAGTTGATATATATCAATCTAATCGGTAAATGGATCTTGGTGAGAGATTCATATAGATCATAGCCCAGTCCTATATGATCACATCATACAAGATGCCTCTATTCTCACACAAGAACTTACGGAGCCAAACTGCCTCTTTAGCAGCTACATATTCGGTTTCCATGGTAGAGTTAGCAATGCAATATTGCTTGATACTTCTCCACACAATGGCTCCACAACTCAGGGTAAATACTGATCCAGAAGTGGATTTCCTAGAAACCCTGTCTGACTGAAAATCAGAATCCGTGTATCCTAACGGGATCAAATCCTGCCCGGAATACACTAGCATATAGTCTCTCGTTCTCCGAAGATACTTGAGAATTTTCTTGACAGCAACCCAATGATACAATCCTGGGTTAGACTGGTATCTACTGAATACTCCCACTGCATAGAAGATGTCCGGTCTCGTGCATAACATAGCATACATGAGACTACCTATTGCCGATGCATAGGGTACATGTCTCATATCCTCAACTTCTTGAGGTATCTTAGGACACTATTCCTTAGACAGGTTAACTCCATGCGTAGAAGGTAAATTACCTTTCTTAGAGTTTTGCATCAAAAATCGCACAATAATCTTATCGATATATGATGCTTGAGATAGTGATATGAGTTTGTTCTTACGATTCCTTATAAGCTGGATCCCAAGAACATAACTCGCCTCTCCTAAATCTTTTATTTGGAATTGGCTAGCCAGCCAGCCCTTTACATCAGACAACACTCCCACATCGTTCCCAATAAGTAGGATATCATCTACGTATAGGACAAAGAAAACTACTTTCTCATCAACAATGTGCTTGTAGACACAAAGCTCATCGACATTCTGCTCGAAGCCATAGGTTTTGATCACATCATCAAACCTGATGTTCCAAGATCTAGATGCTTGCTTAAGCTCATAGATGGACCTTTGCAGCTTGCAAATCTTTTGCTCTTGATCTGGAGACACAAATACCCTCTAGTTGCATCATATAGATGCTTTCATCAAGATTGCCATCTAATAATGCAGTCTTAACATCCATTTGCCAAATTTCGTAATCAAAATAGGAAGCAATGGATAAGAGAATCTTAATAGATTTAAACATGACAGCTGGTGAGAAGGTCTCTTCATAATCAACTCCCTCTTTTTGGGTATAACCCTAAGCCACTAGCCTTGCCTTGAAGGTGTGTACCTTCTCGTATACTCCTCTATTTTTCTTGTAGATTCACTTACACCCTATAGGTTTTACCCCATCCGGTAAGTCTACAAGATCCCAGACTGAGTTAGAGTACATGGACTCCATCTTGAGATTCATGGCTTTAAGCCATTCCTCTTTTTGAGGATCTTCCATTGCATTCTTAAATGTCAATGGATCATCAACACTATCAGCAGAGACAACACCTTGTCCCTCACCTATACCTAAATAGCGTTCAGGTTGTCTCACAACCCTCTCACTAGGTCTAGGTGGTAGTGTATCTTGATCAGGAACCATCTGACTCTCAGATGTTTATGGATCAACAACTCTTGTTGATGAAGCACTAGTCTCACCAGGGACCAACTCATTCAATACAATCTTAGAACGAGGTTTATGGTCACTAATATAACTATCCTCAAGAAACGTTGCATTTGTTAATACAAATACTTTTTAACTTCAGGACTATCGAAGCGTCTACCTCTGGTCTCCTTGGAGTATCCTACAAACAGGCAGACTATAAACTTTGAGTCTAGCTTTCCAGTTCTGTTCTTCAGCATGTGTGCTAGACACCCCCATATACGGAAATGTCACAAACTAGCTTTACGACCATTCCACAACTCTAGGGGAGTCTTAGGATCAGATTTGGATGGCACCACATTTAAAATGTATGCCGCTGTTTGTAACGCATATCCCCAGAAGGAATTTGGCAATGATAAGAAACTAATCATAGATCTCACCATTTCCATTAGGGTTCTATTTCTCCTCTCCGCTACACCATTCTGCTGAGGTGTACCGGGAGCTTTGAGTCGGGAAACTATCCCATGCTCGACCATAAAGTCTTTAAACTCTTGATCAAGGTACTCACCTCCACGATCTGATCGCAATGACTTGATAGTCCTACCTAATTGATTCTCAACTTCTGCTCAAAATTCTTTGAACATTTTGAATGTTTTCGACTTCTGTTGCATTAGGTAGACGTAGACGTATCCGTATCTTGAGTAGTCATCTATAAAGGTGACATAATACTCATAACCACCCCTAGCTTTAACATTTATTGGTCCGCAGACGTCTGTATGTATAAGTTCTAGCGGTTCTTTAGCTCTAAGCTCTTTTTCAGTAAAAGGTCTCTTAGTCATCTTACCTTCCAGATAAGATTTACAGACAGGTAAGGTGCCAACCTTTAACTCACTTAAAGGTTCATTTTTTACTAGTCTGTCTATCCGGTCAAGGTTGATATGACCAAGCCTTAGATGCCAGAGATACGTGTCATTATCTGAATACATCTTATGTCGTTTAATTTTTGGTTTTGCAACCTTAAACATTTCGGTGTTTAGTAGTATAGTATGTATTAACGGTCTTAACACATACAAATTGTTTTCATTAATTCCTGAACAAATATTCAGACCATTCTTTCCAATAATAACAGACTTATTATTAAAAAAAATGCTTTGGGCTTACCCTTCGCTTGTAAGCCTCTCGAACAGTTCGTGTGGCATTTAAAGCAGGCGCTGGAGGACAATCCTCCGTAAGCACAAACTTGAGGTCTTTGGTGACCAATATTGCATTAATGTTAAGTTTCCACTTAGTGTAGTTATCACCAGTTAATATGTCGTTTGCGAGAATTTAAAGTAATGTAGAAGACATTATTGCTGAAATAAATAAAACATTAATTCAGTCATTTATTTAAAGCAAGTACGAGTGCTTTGGCATAATTTTAAACATGATGCATGCACATGTTTAACGAACTAGAACTACCATAAAACTAGTTACTATACCACGACAATCCAACATACCACAAAGAAGTGCCGCCTTAGGGTCGGTCAAGTCTTTGCATGTTGGACCGAGACATTCTCAATCAAATGATATTCTAGAATAACTCTTATTCCATATCATTCAACCATCATTCATTCAGTCAGGTTTTTAATTAACAAACTTAATCAAAACCTCAGTGAGTGTAACCCATCATTTCAGATCTCACGAGCTTAACTCGAGAATTGCTGCCTTAGGGTCGGTCAATCCCGAAATACCCTCAGAAATCCTATCCGTTAGGAAGTCAGCCTTGGTAATGACTTTAGTGGAAACCCTCATTAGGGAGGATGAAAGCAAAGCCGTCACGAGGCCCCACTCGGATCTCACGGTGTTGAACTATTGATGGAGACCGCAGGATATATATGCCATATATCCCTCTCCCACTCACTATTTTAAAATTAGGGTTTTCTATTAACCGTTAATGAACCTAGATTCTACAGGATTAAACGACTAACTTTAATCAAGTTATCTAGCGCATTAACTAATTAGAAACAAATTCTAATTCATTAATAAATTATTAATGATTTTTAACAATTAAAAATCTAATATATTAGTGAATAATCGAAGCTTTTATAAACTATTTACTAAGGTCAGATTATTATGTTAGTGTTTACCAAGTTTTAACTATTAAAACTCTAACATTTTATTTGGTTATTTTATTATTAGGTAATTAATCATATTAATCCTAGTTACAGTAAATGACCCTATTAATCTAACTTATTAAACTCTTTAATAACTAGATTAATATTAATGAGAATTACTAAGTTTTCTAACCATTAAAAACTAATCTCATTATTCATAGCCCATTTAAAAAAATTAGCTATTAATGAGAATTGCCAAGTTTTCTAACCATTAAAAACTATTCTCATTATCCATACCAACTATGTATATTGCCCATTTTAATCACATTAAAAAGAATACATAAAATATCAGGCTATGATGAATGTATGACATATCAAATATATTTGTATAGGCACATATAATCTAAATGACATACGTATGCATGACAATGCTTTTATCATCACTTAATATAAAACATACATGGATTGACCGAGTACTGTGGATTATTTAACCTGAAAATTTGGAATCTAAAATTACGATAAAAAATCCAAGGCATTCCTTGGTCTTTTAGTAACTTCACATATCTTCCAGTCTCTTCATGTCACTCCGATTCATCTCATGAATCCGAAACGGGAAATCTGCACAGAACACACTAGGCAACACTTGCTAACGGAACCGTGCGTGAACAGTACCTGGTGAACAGTGCCGGTGAACAACACCTGGCGTGAACAGTCCCCGGTGAACAGTGTCCAATGAACAGTACTGGGTGAGCAGTGTTCATTGAACAGTAACTCCGCCGTGAACAGTACCGACGTTGCGGGCGTTTCCAGTTCTTCGTTTACAGGTTACAATTTTTTTTTAAAATACAATAACAGTAAAATAAATAAAATAAAAATTATACGACCCATAACCCTAAATCCACAGTACCGTAAAAAAATACGATCAGCCATGTTATATTTTACAATTTAATTATAAACATTCATACAATCACAAAGATGGTGCCTACACATTCATACATACAGGAGCATCGAAAACAATTTCCAGTTCCGAAAAATAATTTGGCTCTGATACCAATTTTTGGAACCCCGTTCATCGGTTACGCAGCGAAAGTAGGTTTTAATTTTTTTTATACAGATCATAATCTGTATCTGGGACCATTGAGCTCAGGATCGTAATTATTTTTCGGAACTAATACATACAATATGTATACACAGGAAATTAAAATCGATATAATCAAGAAGAAAATCTTACCAACATTTGGAGTCTCCTTCACTTTTCGATATTCTTCTGTCTGAACCACTTGATCTTCCTCCCTATCTCCCGGGACTGGTAACTGCGTGTGGGCGCATCACGATCTCAGGAACTTGAATGGAGGATGTAGAGAAAAGTCTTGAAGAAACTCTTTCTTCTCAATTTGGTGTATTGATTTCATGCACACATAAATTGCATTTCATACAAAATTTATATCAACTGATGTGGTTCGGTTCTTAAAATCATAATATATATCAGATATATATTTTTTATTTCTCACGCACTTCTATGTTGATAACAAAGCAAGCGTCCACACAACCACTTGCGTTTTATATCTCTGTATCGCCTCTCCTGTTTCTTTTACATATATATATATATATATATATATATATATATATTATACACACCTCTTATGCTTCCTTTATATATATATATATTTCACACTTTATATATATATCTTATACCTGACACGCCTTGGTCTTGTTCACAAACAAAAAGAAAACAATTGCATCTCCACTGTATCCTTACACCATATATATATATATGTTCCACACGCCCACTTCCGTTATATATATATATATATATGTTATGTGTATAAGGTATTTGCATCATATGTAAATTCTTCTTTTGACTATTGTTTCATGTGCACACACCAATTTGCATCCAATGCAATCTCTTGTGTTATTAATTGATACATATCTTTTAATTATCCTTTTCAAATATATCTAATATATTAAAAGTGATAATAAGTATTTTAAATTTAAACTTAAATTCAAATACTTAGATAAATGATTTAGTAAAAATAAAATAATCCTATTATTTTATCTTCACCTAAATCTATATATCAACTAACACCCTCCAATTAATAGTTAATTAATAATTCATAATTATCAATATAATTAAATAATCTAATTATTTTATTAATTTAACTATTAACATTCATTAATTAAATAATCTCATTATTTAATTAATTCCCGAATAAACACGTATCACTTTTGTAACACAATTAATTGGACAATTCAATTAATTAACCGTGACCCTTGTTACCTAAATCAATCGGGCTAGCAAACAGTATTTTGAGCTCCAATAATCATCGGAATCATTAATTAAACTCTTTAATTAATTTTCGTTGATTATTAACTCCGGTGTTATTCCCTTAAAAATCGAAGTTGCACCCTATCAACTGTAGATGCTTTTACACAAACCGATACAACTCGGTGTCCATCGATATAGCTATTACATATGGTGTGATCCTCCACAGTAGTTCATAATTAGAGTGGGATCATAATGTCCGTTATACACCTCTAATTACATATATCATTTAAGTACCATTGATTCTATAATGAACAATAAATCCTATTTCCTTACGGATTTAGGAGAGCACTCATATTGTCCAAGCCCCGAATCAACCCTTAAAGGAACTACCATCTACTTCCCATAAGAAGGAGTGGATTCCACTATTGTGTACAAACCTTCCCAGCCACAGGCCAAACCGCAATCCCAACATACGGAGTATATTGATCAGGAAATGCATCTGACCTCACCCATGGTATATTAAAAACCACGATTTAACTTGAAGGAGTCGATAAGACACTCAAGATTAAGATCACCCATATAGAGCCATCATTAGTTGATATATATCAATCTCATTGGTAAACGGATCTTGGTGAGAGATTCATATAGATTATGGCCCAGTCCTATATGATCACATCATACAAGATGCCTCCATTCTCATATCTCTATATGAATGATTCAGGATAGAATCACCGTACTTTACAGAATGGACCACAACTATAGATTAACCACAAATAAAGTACCCAGCTTTATTTGCTATCTATGGACTTCTTAGATTGCTTGTCTCTTACTGTATCCATTAGTATATGACACTCATATACACAGTTCGAGATTATATCCGACAATCTTGGATGTTAAATATATGCACAAGTTTATAAAATAAATAAATAACATAACAAAAATGAATTGAACTTTTCTTTTTATTTATTTCATAAATCCATTTACAAATTACATCTTTAGGGCATAAACCACAACATGTTCAACCAAGGAAGCAATCTTCTCCAACTCAACAACAAGGTAGAAGAGAACCAACACGACACAAAAGGGAAGCTCAAAGACATAGGAAAACACCTTTGTCCTCACAAAGGAATGGTATGACCCCTTATTTTATTCCTTCATGTCATTTTTATTGTGTTGATGGTCATATTAGACCAAATTGCTTCAAGTACATTAACATGTGTAGAACTAAGAACATGATTGAAAGGAAAAGGGCTATAGCCAATATGCATGTGCCTAGGAAAGCTAGTGTTAATGATTCTAGGAATAATATGGTGATCTTGACCACTAGGAATGACAATGTGACACCTAAGTGGATTAGAAAAGATGAACTCACATGCCATTGTGCTAAGGGTTCACCCATAGGCTCAACTAGGTCCAATGGACTTGGTAAGTCTATAGGGACTTATATCCCCACTTGACTTGTTTTGATTGACCCCATATGGGGAGCTCAAGCAAAGAGAGCAAATTGGCATTGCATTGTGCTCATGATAATATTTATGCTCCTTTATTAATTATTTGAGATGATTGGTTGTACATATTTTTTTAATAAGTGTGCAACTTTGCTTAACATGCAATCCATGTCTTATTTATGACCAAACATGCATTTTTGGAATAGGAGAATTGATTGGGAAGTACACTTTGAATGACCTATAATTGATCTCAATGACATGTTGATTCTTTCTATGACATGCTTTTAAGTAATATGCAAGATGAAACTATTGAATGCTTTAGAATGAATGTAAAAATGTGTGTGTGAAAGAAATTATGAGACTTCAATCAATAAGGATCTTGTATCCATTTCAAGGATTTTACAATCCAAAAGTCTCTCTCTCTTTACTTGTCGAACAAGGCTACTATCATATGGGCATTCCACCCGGAAAAATAAAAAAGGTCACAATAGTTGTTCTTGTCTTGTTTTGCTTGTAAATGTTGATATAGTTGTTCTTCAAATGAATTTATGTTACAATCTATATCTTTTTTTTTCCATGACAAAGGGTGAAATTGGTTTGAATTCTCTTGGAAACCCTTGTTATTTTTCTTTGCCAAATACCATGTTTTGATCTTAAATACAACTTGTCTTGTATGTAAAGCATTCGTTCACACATTTTTTATGTAATAAAACTCCTTAATTCTCTCTTTTTAATTGAGTTGCATAAATTTATTTATATGATTATGCAAATGTCTTGTGCCATAAGCTCTCATTGCTAATGCCTTCTTAAGGGGATACTCATTTGTCTATCTCATGACAAAAAAGGGGAGTAGTGTGGATTTAGGGGGGGTTGAGAGTGGCATGATTTAAGGGGGAGTTGAGAGTTGCATATGAGTGGAGTTTGACTCGTTGAGAGGGAGTTAACCTATTTAGGGGAAGAATTTGCATTCTTGGTGCATGTTGCTTGGTTCTATTGTATGCAAATTGCTCTTGTTTTTTTTATTTCTTTGATCATCTCACATACACTTGTCTTGGAAAGTGTAGTTATTTTGTTTTTGCAGGGATGTTGATTCTACAAGAGATGGATGCCTTGAAGATCTAGTTTATTAGACATCTCTTTGTAATGTAGAAAAACTTTGTTGACCGCTGTCTTTTGTTTTGTTTATTTGTGAGGATGAATTGTGGGTGGTGGTTTTGTCACGAAATAGCCAAAGAGGGAGATCGTAAGTTCCTCAGTTTTTGATTGGCTCATTTCGTTGACAACTACATTTGGGGATTAATGTGTAAGGGCAGTTTAGGCCATCATTGCTCAAGACCTTGCTCAAGCTTCAAAAGGTAAATCACTTGCTTAACCTTGTTTGAAGAGTTTTTAGTGCACACACATACACTCTCATGCATGTTTTGATCATCTTGCATGCTTGCTTATATGTCAATTTGTGTGTCTTTTTTGCCATAACTCTTGCTTGGGTGTTTGATGCATTTTGTTTGCCCTTAGAAGAGGATTTTCCTCTTGACCGCGATTGGGACCGCTCTTGGTGCATTACCTCTATCGCGGTATGCACAACGACATTCTCCAGGCATTGCATGCTGCTTCTACCGTGGCCTGTACACTTTACATGCACAATGGTTTCCCAAGCGGAGGTTCCCAAGTGTGTACCGTGGTCTAGACCGCTTTTGGTGCACATGTCTTGCCAGTGACCTAGGCAGCGGTAATGTCCAGCCGTGCCATGCTGCATGGACCGCTGTCTAGACACTTGCCTAGGTCACGGTACGCATATCGATCATGATGGGAATTAGTTGCCCTTCATTCAAAATGATGCAGTTTCATGTAGGGTACAATATATATATGTTATCTTCTCTTCTCTTTGGTTTTAGGGAGTTCAAGAAGCCATTTTTATGAGACCAAGCATTTATAGAGAGAGAAATTGACTATAATAGAGAGAGAGCCCCCAAGAACTCATTTTGACTTAACCAAACTCCAATCCATGAGCATCTAGCATCTTCTTGCATCTTCCAAGCAAGGATTTCTTTTGTTTTAATTGACTAGGTAATCTCTACATGCCCTAGAATCTCTTGTTCCATTCTTATGACATGTGTGTCTAGGTTTAGCAATTATTGTTCATTAAATGCATGTCATTGAGTTTAATTGCATTTATAATATGCTTGGATTGTTGATTGTTGGTTGAGATTTATATTTTGTGATAGCTAGGATATGTGACCATTTTGCCCTTCTAGCTAAATCTCTATGCTTTGCATTAAGATATTGTTTAGGACTCATTGATTGCATTTTGTGATTGCATTATAGTCTTTGCCATGCTTAATTACAACTTGTGTTGATATGGCTTTTGTGATAGCTAGCATTTAGGTCATTGTTGCCTCTAGCTAATTAGGTCATATTGATTGCATTTTGATGATCGCATTTAATGACCATGCCATGCTTAATGACAACATATGTTGAAAGGGCTTTGTTTGATAACTAGGATATAATGTTGCATAACTATATCTAGTTAAGTTTATATGAACATTCATTTTGACATTGATATATAGGAATTGTACTCAGTGACATTCTTAAATTCCTAGATAAGCATTTAGTGTTGCCTAGCATTACTTGCATGTTTGAATATTTTATCATATTAACTTAGGTTGTGTTTGACTCTTCAATGAGGTTAAGTCTTGTGACTAAGTGGTTAGTGCACAAACATATTGATCAAGAATCACTATTAAGGCCCGTTGGGTAGAGTGAAAGGGTTAGTAACTGGATGGTGTAACGGGAGGTCAACCTAGGTTGTAAACTTTCATTCAATAGTGGATTTAAGGATTGAGTGTGGCGTACATATCAGCCTGTGGTTTTTTCCAGTTGGAGGGTTTCCACGTATATATCGTGTTTTTATTGTTTTAAGCATAGCTATTTTAATTGAATGCTTGTTTTTTTGGGGTAGTTTTTGTTAATATTGATTAATCGAAAAATTGGCAATTTATTCTTTTAAAATCTATTCACCCCCCCTCTAGGTATTAGTCACACACATTCAAAAGGGAATTTTCAAAATGAAGTGTTATCGTTTTGAAAAGAATAGCCAGGTCTGCATAGTGCACGGGTCCAGACCCCCATAGTGACCCACACATACTCGTGCTAAGTCATGCAAATGTCCGCACATTGGCTAGAAACAGAGAGATGAAAAAACATCGCCCAGTGCAATACGCGGGTTCTAACCCGCACAAATGTCTATGCATTGACCTGACACAGAGAGACAAAAGTCACTCAGCCAACCAGTGCATGGGTACTACGTGGTTAGCCTACTTGCTCTCTGACCCACACAGTAGAGACACTAAAGGTCTCTTATGGTGCTTAAAAAAGCACACAATCGTGCACTCGAAGACGTATCTGATCAAGCAATGGAATGCAAATTAGACACATAACAAACACACTATGAATGCACATAGACATCAATGAAGCACACATGCATAACAAACCAAATGCAAGTGAGTGTATGTGTGTGAGCAACACATAATGCATGTCAATACCAAAGCAAAGATGTGATCAATATAAACATGCAAGAAGAGTTATCAAAACACGACTATACATAAAAATAAACACACAACATATATGAATAAGAGATATACATGAGTTTTGAGTGTGTGCAACTATTTCTCTTCAAAGCAAGTAAGCATATAGAAATTTACCTTTGGTGCTTCTTCTCTTGAGGTCTTGAGAGCCTAAGCTACCCTTACATCAAACCGTAAAATGTGGTTTGCTCACGAAATGAGCCAATCAATAAATGTGGACTTTGCAATCTCCCCTTTTGGCTATTTCGTGACGAAACAACCACTCACATTGATCCTCACAAAAATAGAGAATTGAAGCAACAGGAAGATATTCTACATTACAAAGATATATATATATATATATATATATATATATATATAAACTTCAGATCTTCAATCTTCAATCTCCTGTAGAACTATTATCCATTCAAAACAAAAACAACTAAACTTTCAAAATCAAGTGAATGTGAGGCGATCAAGTGAAGATAAAACAAAAGCATTTGTATTTAAGAGTATGAGTACAACATTATGCAATGTATGTTAATGCAAGTGAACACAATGCTCCCCTTTAAAGGGCTACTCCCCCTGAAAATACAAACACGGTTAAATGCTCAAGGCTAACCTAGAGAAGGGAATGGGGGGGGGGGGGGGGGGGGGGAGTGAACAGGTTAGATACGTTTTTCGACTCCCTTAGAAACAAAAATAAGTTTGTCCCTCTAGATTACTTGTATCACAATATATATATATATATATATATATATATATCAATTAAAGATACTTAATCAATATATAAAACATGTAAAGTGTGATACAAACAAGCAACCATCACATATACACAATTGATATTATAGTAAGGAAGTCAACTTACATATAAAGTTCTATCCATAGTATTCAAATAACAAATACAAATATAAGAGAGATAGAGATAGAGAAAAGTTGACACAAGATATAACGTGGTAAACCTGTTGGAACCTTGTTCACCGGTTACGCAGCAGAACTAGGTTTTAATTTTTTTTATATAGATCATATCTGTATCTGGGACCAGTGAACTTTGGATTGTAATTATTTTTCAGAACTAATACATACAATATGTATACATAGGAAATAGTAATCAATAAAATCAGAAGAACATACCAACGTTTGGAGGCTCCTTCACTTTACGTTATACTCCTGTCTGAACCAATCTTACCAATGTTTGGAAGCTTCTTCACTTTTCGACATGCTCCAGTCCGAGCCACTCGATCTTCCTCGCTATCTCCCGGATCTGGTAATTGCGTCTGGGCACATCACGGTATCAGGAACTTGAATGGGGGATGTAGAGAAATACTTGAAGAAACTCTTTCTTCATAATTTGGTGTATTGATCTCATGCACACATGAATTGCATCTCATGCAAAACATTCACTTCACATATCAAAAACCACTTTTTGTCTTATATGTCTATCAAATAACGTGTACCTTTTTTATAAATATATCAGACCACTTGCTTTTTATCACCGAAATATTTTTTCTCACACCTGCACTTATATATCTGTATATCTCGCCTGCAACCTTTATCACAAATACATATCTTTTATATATTCCGTATATTATATATAAAAAGTCAACCTCTCTTTATATATATATATATATATATATATATATATATCTATATTTTTTGTATCCTATACAAACACTTATATATGTGCACACACCAATTTACATCCTATGCAATCTCTTATATTATAATTGATATATATCTTTTAATTATCTTTTTCAAATATATCTAATATATTAAAAGTGATAATAAATATTTTAAATTTAAACTTAAATTCAAATACTTACATAAATGGATCTAATCTAACCACACCCATGGTATATCAAAGACCACGATCTAACCTTAAGGAGTCGATAAGACACTCAGGATTAAGATCACCCACATATAGCCATCAATAGTTGATATATATGAATCTCATCGGTAAACGGATCTTGGTGAGAGATTCATATAGATCATGGTCCAGTCCTATATGATCACATCATACAAGGTGCCTCCATTCTCATATCTCCATATGAAGGATTCAGGATAGAATCACCGTACATTACGGAATCTACCGTAACTATAGATTAACCACAAATAAAGTACCCAGCTTTATTTGCTATCTATGGACTCATTAGATTGCACGTCTCTTACTGTATCCATCCGTATGACACTCATATACATAATTCGAGATTACATCTGGCAATCTTGGATGTTAAAGATATATGCACAAATTTATAAAATAAATAAATAACATAACAAGAATGAATTGAACTTTTCTTTTTATTTATTTCATAAATCCATTTGCAAATTACATCTTTAGGGCATAAACCCCAACAATCTCCCATTTGCACTAAAGCATGTGAGGCATGTCTTGTAACCCTAGACCATCTAGGTGACCCAAAAACACTTTAGCCGGTAAGGTCTTTGTAAATGGATTAGCATGATTGTCTTGTGAGGCTATCTTTGTGACAATCACATCTCCTCTCTACATTATCTCTCTAATGAGATGATACTTTCTCTCTATATGCTTCCCTCTTTTGTGATTTTTTGGTTCTTCGGAATTAGCCACACACTAAGTGTGATGAGCATATCCAAATCTGGAACAACTTCCAGATCACTCAATAACTTACGGAGCCAAACAGCCTCTTTAGCAGCTTCAAAAGCAGCTACATATTCAGCTTCCATGGTGGAGTCAGCAATGCAAGATTGCTTGATATTTCTCCACACAATGGCTCCATCACTCAGGGTGAATACTGATCCAGACGTGGATTTTCTAGAATCCCTGCCTGACTGAAAATCAGTATCCTAACGGGATCAAATTCTGCCCGGAATACACCAGTATATAGTCTCTCGTTCTCCGAAGATACTTGAGAATTGTCTTGACAGCAACCCAATGATCCAATCCTGGGTTGGACTGGGATCTACTGACTACTTCCACTGCATAGTAGATGCGCGGTCTCATGCATAATATAGCATACATAAGACTACCTACTGTCGATGTATATGGTACATGTCTCATATCCTCAACTTCTTAAGGTGTCTTAGAACACTGTTCCTTAGACAAATTAACTCCAAGCCTAAAAGGTAAATTACCTTTCTTGGAGTTTTGCATCGAAAATCGCATAAGAATCTTATCGATATATGATGCTTGAGACAATGCTATGAGTTTGTTCATACGATCCCTTATAAGTTAGATCCCAAGAACATAACTCGCCTCTCCGAAATCTTTCATTTAGAATTGGCTAGCCAGCCAGCCAGCCAGCCCTTTACATCAAACAACACTCCCACATCATTCCCAATGAGTTGGATATCATCTACGTATAGGACAAGGAAAACTACTTTCTCATCAATGATGCGCTTGTAGACACAAGGCTCATCGATATTCTGCTCGAAGCCATAGGTTTTGATCACATCATCAAACCTGATATTCCAAGATCTAGATGCTTGCTTAAGCCCATAGATGGACCTTTGCAGCTTGCAAACCTTTTGCTCTTGATTTGGAGACACGAATCCCTCTTGTTGCATCATATAGATGCTCCAATCAAGACTGCCATTCTAGAATGCAGTCTTGATGTCCATTTGCCAAATTTCGTAATCGAAATAGGCAGCAATGGATAAGAGAATCCTAATAGACTTAAACATGGCTACTGGAGAGAATGTCTCTTCATAATCGACCCCCTCTTTCTATTTATTACCCTTGGCCACTAGCATTGCCTTGAAGGTCTCTACCTTCCCGTCTACTCCTCTCTTTCTCTTGTAGATCCACTTACACCCTCTGGGTTTTAATCTATCCAGTAAGTCTACAAGATCCCAGACTGAGTTATAGTACATGGACTCCATCTCGAGATTCATGGCTTTAAGCCATTCCACTTTATCAGGATCTTCCATTGCATTCTTAAATAACAATGGATCATCAACACTATCAGTAGAGAAAACACCTTGTCCCTCATCTATAGCTAAATAGCGTTCAGGTTGTCTCACAACCCTCTCACTACGTCTAGGTGGTAGTGTATCCTGATCAGGAACCATTTGACTCTCAGATGTTTATGGAGCAACAACTCTTGTTGATGAAACACTAGTCTCACCTGGGTCTAACTCATTTAATATAATTTTGGAACGAGGTTTATGGTCACTAATGTAATTGTCCTCAAGAAACGTTGCATTTGTTGATACAAATACTTTGTCATCTTCAGGACTATAGAAGTGTCCACCTCTGGTCTCGTTAGAGTATCCTACAAATAGGCAGACAACAGATTTGGAGTCTAGCTTTCCAGTTCTATTCTTCAGCACGTGTGCTGGACACCCTCATATGCGGAAATGTGGCAAACTAGCTTTATGACCATTCCACAACTCTAGGATAGTCTTAAGAACAGATTTGGATGGCACTACATTCAAAATGTATGGCACTATTTTTAACGCATATGCCCAGAAGGAATTTGGTAATGATGAGAAACTAATCATAGATCTCACCATTTCCCTTAGGGTTCTATTTCTCATCTCTGCTACACAATTTTGCTGAGGTGTACCGGGAGCTGTGAGTTGGGAAACTATCCCATTCTCGACCATGAAGTCTTCAAACTCTTGGTCAAGGTACTCATCTCCATGATCCGATCGTAGTGACTTGATAGTCCTACCTAATTGATTCTCAACTTCATCTCGAAATTCTTTAAACTTTTCAAATGTTTTCGACTTTCGTTGCATCAGGCAGACGTATCCGCATCTTGAGTAGTCATCTATAATGGTGACATAATACTCATAACCACCCCTTGCTTTAACATTCATCGGTCTACAGGCGTCTGTATGTATAAGCTCTAGCGGTTCTTTAGCTCTAAGCCCTTTTCCAGTAAAAGGTCTCTTAGTCATCTTACCTTCCAGACAAGATTCGCAGACAAGTAAGGTGCCAACCTTTAACTCACTTAAAGGTCCGTTTTTTAGTAGTCTGTCTATCCAGTCAAGGTTGATATGACCAAGCCTTAGATGCCAGAGATATGTGTCATTATCTGGAGAAATCTTATGTCGTTTAGTTTTTGGTTTTTCAACCTTAAACATTTCGGTGTTGAGCAGTGTAGTATGTATTAACGGTCTTAACACATACAAATTGTTTTCATTAATTCCAGAACAAATATTCAGACCATTCTTTCCAATAATAACAGACTTATTATTTAAAGAAACAGAATATTTTTGTTCTAACAACTTAGAAACGGAAATCAAATTCTGTGTAAATTTAAGAATATAAAATATAATGTCCAACAATATATAATTATTACAAAAACGTAATCTAATTATGCCCACTGCTCGTGCCGACAGGACATCCCCATACCTTACACGTATTGAGAAGGCTTGCTCCTCTAGCTGTGTCTAAGAATCATTCCATTGTAAAGAAGAACGAACATGGTTAGTGACCCCCGAATCAACTATCCAGGGTGAAGAATCATCTTCTACTAAACACGACTCAAGAACAAGTAAATCATATTTACTTTTCTTCGACTTCTTCTTGCTTTGGGCTTTCTTGGGTTTGGGCTTACCCTTCGCTTTCCCAGTAAACCTCTTTCTCTTCTTATTATTAGAGTAGGAAGATGGTTCAGCAACATTTGCCTCACTGGTCTTACCCTTGTTGTCCTTAGTCAAGGACTCAAAGGTAGTGAGCTCATTAAACAACTGTGTGAGATTGAACCTTAACTTGTTTATCCAGTAGTTGTTCTTAGACTGATCGAAACTTTTTAAAAGAGTTGTCAGTATGATGCTCACATGACTGGGTTCGTCAATGGCCCCGCCATTGACTTCTGACTTGTTGAAGTAAGACATCATGCTTAGGACATGTTCCCGAACTGACGTACCTTTATTTATATGAGTGAGCATAGCGGAACGAACAACTTCATGTCGCTTTTGCTTGAAGGGCTGCCCGAATATAGCTTGCAATGACTCCATGATTTTGAATGCTGAAGTCATTGCTTCATGCTTTGTGACAAGCATGTCTGTTATTGAAGCCAACAGATATGTTCTGGCCTTCTCATCAGATGAGACGCATTGCTCGTATACCTCACGAACAGTTCGTGTGGCTTTGGCAGCAGACGCTGGAGGACATTCCTCCGTAGGCACAAACTTGAGGTCTTTGGTAACCAATATTGCATTAATGTTAAGTTTCCACTTAGTGTAGTTATCACCAGTTAATTTGTCGTTTGCGAGAATTTGAAATAATGCAGAAGACATCATTGCTGAAATAAATAAAATATTCATTCAGTTATTTATTTAAAACAAGTGCGAGTGCTTTGGCATAAATTTAAACATGATGCATGCACATGTTTAATGAACTAGAACTACCCTAAAACTAGTTGCTATACCACGACAATCCAACATACCACAAAGAAGTGTCGCCTTAGGGTCGGTCAAGTCTTTGCATGTTAGATCGAGACATTCTCAATCAAATGATATTATAGAATAACTCTTATTCCATATCATTCAACCATCGTTCATTCAGTCAGGTTTTTAATTAACAAACTTAATCAAAACCTTCGTGAGTGTAACCCACCATTTAAAATCTCACAAGCTTAACTCGAGAATTACCACCTTAGGGTCGGTCAATCCCGAAATACCCTCAGTAATCCTATCCGTTAGGAAGTCAACCTTGGTATTGACCTTTATGGAAACCCTCCTTAGGGAGGACAAAAGCAAAGCCGTCACCAGACCCTACTCGGATCTCACGGTGTTGAACTAATGATGGAGACCGCGGGATATATATGTCATATATCCCTCTCCCACTCACTATTTTAAAATTAGGGTTTTCTATTAACCGTTAATGTACCTAGATTCTACAAGATTAAACGACTAACTTTAATCAAGTTATCTAGCGCATTAACTAATTAGAAACAAATTCTAATTAACTAATAAATTTTTGATGATTTTTAACAATTAAAAATCTAATCTATTAGTGAATAATCTAAGCTTTTGTAAACTATTTACTAAGGTCAGATTAATATGATAGTGTTTACCAAATTTCAACAATTAAAACTCTAACACTTTATTCGGTTCATTTATTATTAGGTAATTAATCATATTAATCCTAATTACAATAAATGACCCTATTAATCTAACTTATTAAACTCTTTAATAACTAGATTAATATTATTGAGAATTATCAAGTTTTCTAACCATTAAAAAACTAATCTCATTATTCATAGCCAATTATGTATATTGCCATTTTAATCACATTAAAAAAAATACATAAAATATCAGGCTATGATGCATGTATAACATATCAAATATATTTGTGTAGGCACATCTAATCTAAATGACATACGTATGCATGATAATGTTTTTATCATCACATAATATAAAGCATACATGAATTGACTGAGTAATGTGGATTATTTAACCTAAAAAATTGGAATCTAAAATTACAAAAAAAAATTCGAAGGCATTCCTTGGTCTTCTAGTAACTTCAGATATCTTCCAGTCTCTTTAGGTCACTCCAATTCATCTCATGAACCTGAAAAGGGAAATCTCCACGGAACACACTAGGCAACACTTGCCAACGGAACCGTGCGTGAACAGTACCCGGGAACAGTGTCGGTGAACAGTAACTCCGTGAACAGTGCTCAGTGAATAGTACGTCGTGAACAGTACATCGACGTGAACAGTACCGACGTCGCGCGCGTTTCCAGTTCTTCGTTTACAGGTTACAATTTTTTTTTTATTTACAATACAATAACAGTAAAATAAATAAAATAAATAAAATAAAAATTATACAACCTATAAACCCTAAATCCACAGTTCCATAAAAAATTACGATCATTCATGTTTAAATTAAACAATTTAATTATAAACATTCATACAATCATAAAGATGGTGCCTACACATTCATACAAACAGAAGCATCGAAAACAATTTCCTGTTCCGAAAAATAAAATTGGCTCTGATACCAATTGTTGAAACCCCGTTCACCGGTTACGCAGCGGAACTAGGTTTTAATTTTTTTTATACATATCATATCTGTATCTGGGATCAGTGAACTTTGGATCGTAATTATTTTTTAGAACTAATACATACAATATGTAAACATAGGAAATTGTAATCAATAAAATTAGAAAAACATGCCAACGTTTGGAGGCTCCTTCACTTTACGTTATGCTCCTATCTGAACCAATCTTACCAACGTTTGGAAGCTTCTTGACTTTTCTATATGCTCCAGTCTGAACCACTCAATCTTCCTCGCCATCTCCCGGATCTGGTAACTGCATGTGGGCATGTCACGGTTTCAGGAACTTGAATGGGAGATGTAGAGAAATACTTGAAGAAACTCTTTCTTCATAATTTGGTGTATTGATCTCATGCACACATGAATTGCATCTCATGCAAAACTTTCACTTCACATTTAAAAAACCACTTTTTGTCTTATATGTCTATCAAATAACGTGTACCTTTTTTATAAATATATCAGACCACTTGCTTTTTATCACCAAAATATTTTTTCTCACGCCTACACTTATATATCTGTATATCTCGCCTGCAACCTTTATCACAAATACATATCTTTTATATATTCCGTATATCATATATAAAAAGTCAACCTCTCTTCTTATATAAATCTCTATATTGTTTGTATCCTATACAATCACTTATATATGTGCACACACCAATTTACATCCTATACAATCTCTTGTGTTATAATTGATATATATCTTTTAATTATCTTCTTCAAATATATCTAATATATTAAAAGTGATAATAAGTATTTTAAATTTAAACTTAAATTCAAATACTTAGATAAATGATTTAGTAAAATAAAATAATCAAATTATTTCATCTTCACCTAAATCCATATATCAACTAACACTCTCCAATTAATAGTTAATTAATAATTCATAATTATCAATATAATTAAATAATCTAATTATTTAATTATTTTAACTATTAACATTTATTAATTAAACAATCTCATTATTCAATTAATTCCCGAATATATACGTGTCACTTTTGTAATACAATTAATTGAACAATCCAATTAATTAACCGTGACCCTTGTTACCTAAATCGATCGGGCTAGCAAGGGAACCTAATGGACCCACAGTATTTTGAGTTCCAATAATCCTCGGAATCATTAATTAAACTCTTTAATTAATATTCCTTGATTATTAACTCCGGTGTTATTCCACTAAAAACCAGAAGCTGTATTCTCTCAACTGTAGACGCTTTTACACAGACCGATACAACTCGGTGTCCATCGATATAGCTATTACATATGGTGTAATCCTCCACAGTAGTTCATAATTAGAGTTGTGTCATAATGTCCGTTATACCCCTCTAATCACATATATCCTTTCAGTACCATTGATTCTCTAATGGACAATAAATCCTATTTCCTCACGGAATTAGGAGAGCGTTCATATTTTCCAAGCCCCGAATCAACCCTTAAGGGAACTACCATCTACTTCTCACAAGAAGGAGTGGATTCCACTATTGTGTACAAACCTTTTCAGCCATAGGCCAAACCGTAATCCCAACATACGGAGTATATTGATCAGGAAATGCATCTGACCTCACCCATGGTATATCAAAGACCACGATCTAACCTGAAGGAGGCGATAAGACACTCATGATTAAGATCACCCACATATGGCCATCATTAGTTGATATATATGAATCTCATCGGTAAATGGATCTTGGTGAGAGATTCATATAGATCATGGCCTAGTCATATATGATCACATCATACAAGGTGCCTCCATTCTCATATCTCCATATGAATGATTCAGGAAAGAATCACCGTACAATACGGAATGAACCACAGTTATAGATTAACCATAAATAAAGTACCCAGCTTTATTTACTATCTATGGACTCTTTAGATTGCACGTCTCTTAATGTATCCATCTAGGTGATCATGAATGCAAAACGTAAACAAGCACGCAACATAGAATGTTATGATCAACACATCCTATTGAAAATACTAGACATGAGCATGAATGCACAAAACAAATGTAGTCTAGTCAATCATGCATGTTTAATCCATCTGGATCATGTAAGCTATGTTCAACATTAATTACAACCTAGATACATGCATAGATCTAAAACTTGAGTCACAAGATATGTTCAATAAATACATAATCAAGTTTAAATCTCATATACCAAAAACATGCTAAAATCATGTGACAAAGTCATTTAGATTAAAGCAAGAGTTCTAGAGCATATTTCCTATTCATAGATTCATCAAAGCACATGAATAGCTCAAAAGAACACAAGCACATGTATTATAGTGAGATTTCAGCCAAAGAGATCCTAATACATGTGAGGAACTATTTTTCATAAAATCAATCAATTAAAGATCATCAAATAGCCCTAGAATCAAAGCTAGCACAATACAATCCCAAACATGTAATAACATAGGCAAAATCAAAACCTAACTCAACATGTGAGATTTCAATTGAAACTCAATCTATCTTTAAATGAGTTCAAAACTCAAATCAAAACAATCACAAGACATATATATATATATATATATATATATACATATATATATATATGTTGAAGAAGAAAACCCAAGGCAATTGACCAAGTTTTAAAAGAAAACTTTGAGAGAAAATCAATACCTTAGTTGATTTGTTGCAGTCCGGTTTTTGTGAGGTTAGACTCCAAAAAAAGCAATAAAACTAACTCACACCTTCAGAGAAAAGATGGAGGATGAATAGACAAACACTCTCAACTTTGAATTACTCTAATCGAAGTTCAAATGAAGAAGTTATGGTGTTTGGAAGGTGAGATAATTTGGGAGAAAAATTCTGCACTTAAATTTTGAATCTCTTCATAGAATGAAATGTGAGAGGGAAGAGATATATAAAGGAGAGGGAAAAGGGACATGTGAAATGACCAAAAGGGACAAGAAGCAACCAAGCTTACTTGCTGCCTGAGATGGTGTGTGGGCATCTCAGGACAGCAAGCCTTCTTGCCCGAGATGCTCACGCGCCATCTTGGGAAGAAGAGCTTGGAGCTGTCTTCTTTTCTTTCAACCTCCCTTCGCGTTCTTCGACTGTTCTCCAGCCTCGGAACTCAAAATTTGAATCCGTTTGCGGATTAAAAACTATAAATCTTTCACGGACATGGAAATATAAGATACTCAACCCAAAAAATAATAATTCGACTCAATATATGAAGATGAAGACAATGTATGCAACATGAGTTGAAAGTGTACTATCTTTTGACTTAAAACTTGAAATCAATAGTATGAGTAACCGAAATGACCGGAACTCAATCAAGAATGATTTAAGACTAAAATCAAGTTCAATATCCATGTTATACAAATATATACACATACAAACACAATTCACACTAGAATGCAAACTACATAGAAATAGTCTCCAATCATGCATTTTTCAAAACATGTTATTTTCATACCAATTCATGAGCATTCATCTTCAAGTGTGTGAATGTGTTATAAATAGGCACAACGTTGCAGGGAAACATATGAATGAATTGTATGTGTGTGCTTTTAATGGTGCACAATGATGCAGGGACACAAATGTATGAATTTTGTGTGTGTGCCTATAATGGTGCACAACTATGCAGGGACACAAATGTATGAATTATGTGTGTGTGCCTATAATGGTGCACAACTATGCAGGGACACAAATGTATGAATTTTATGTGTTTGTGTGCCTATAATGGGGCACAACGATGGAGGGGCACAAATGTATGAATTGTGTGTGTGCCTAAGCCTTGTAAGAGAAAGATAAGGTCTTAATATACCTTTGTAGAATCATATAACATCCTTTCTCTTTGAAGACTTTGAACTTGCTTTGACTAGTTGTTCCTTCTTCTTTGAAGCTTGAATCATCATGAATCTAAATAACTTAATCATTACAAGTAAACA
Source organism: Dipteronia dyeriana (assembly GCA_032871835.1). Classification (NCBI taxonomy): domain Eukaryota; kingdom Viridiplantae; phylum Streptophyta; class Magnoliopsida; order Sapindales; family Sapindaceae; genus Dipteronia; species Dipteronia dyeriana. The sequence continues at coordinate 54,270,216 of CM065299.1, forward strand.
TCATTTTGATATGGAATTAATGCCAACACAATCTAAAACCTAACAATCTTCCCCTTTGAAAAATTCCATGTCAAAACACCTATACATTTACTACAAATATAAAAAATGAAGACAGGTCACAAAATCACTCCCTCACATTACAATGAGTAAGATTCCTGGAACTAATCTTCATCAACTCTTGAAATTCATCTTGATATTCTCTTAAAGCAACCTACAAATCATCTCAAAGCACAATGCATATACAAGAGAAAAACAACAAATGGCAACATATAACATGGATAAGAATATACAATAAAGTCAACAAATACATGCATCTCCCCCTCAATACATGCCAAAATACAAGAATTCTTAACCAAATCTTAAGACTAATTATTACAGGCCATTGGAAGTTCAAAAGTTCACAAAACAACATAAAAAGAAACTAAGAAACTAACATCTCTTTCTCCCCCTTTTTGACATGAAATGACGCCAAAAAGTTAAGAAATGTACCTCAAGGCTCAAATACTAGCTACTTGTTCCACCAAAGAAAGTCGTGCGAGTAGTCGATCTAACATAATTCTTGAGTGGTGGTCTTGAGCTTGAAGCAATCACTCCTCTAACTCTTTCATCCTAGAATCTTGTTGAACAACTATAACACTAAGTTCATCAACCTTCTCCTTCAATTGTATAGCCCAGTCCAAAAGAATATTTGTGCTAATTCTATCAACTTGAAAACTATTAAATAGTCCAAAAGTATCACAAGTCTTACCCTTATTCTTATAGGACATGTATGACACACATTTATCACAATACTTTTCCAAGGGTTGAACTAACATATCATATTCTATACTCTTAATCCCACAAGCTAAACACAATGAAGTAATAAACCCCAGTAATGCAAGCTTTTTATCACCTCTAATAGAGAAAGCCGCACTATCAATGTAATACATGAGAAGATCTCCATGGTTTATAGGTTGATTAGTTACCAAGGCATACACTATTTTGATCTTGTCCTTATTCAACTCGGTTGAATTCGAAGATCCAATAATGTTATTGCAAATGAATAGATGCCAAAATTCACTAGCATTAGTTAACTCATGTTGACTAATATATGCCCTATTTTTCCACTCAAAGGAAGCATTGTCACAAAGAGTTCTACCCATGATGTTTAAATTCTCAATAACATTCACAACTAGAAAATTAAAATCTATATCATTTGATAGCCCATGAAACTTGTTAATGTTTTTAGGGTTAACTCTAAACACAATACCCCTAATTTCCATCAATGCATCTAACAAGGTGGCACTTTCCTTATAATCAAGATAAAACTCTCTAACAAGAGTATCATTTACAACTGCTAACATGCTCACCCAAGATTCCGATTTTCTATCCTTTAAACACTTAAGAACTTAAGAATCTTTACACTTACCAAAGTCAATCCCTCTTTCTTGAAATATCTTCTATGTTCCAAAGATCCCTAAACCTTTTGTCCTTGAAGCTTTGGATCCTTTTGAGGTAGACTTGGCTTTCACAACGGGATTCAATTGATTTTCACTTCCGGTAATCTTAGTTCTTCCCATTTTTCTTGTGTTATAAGATGCTATATACATACAACAAAAGTGAGTGAAAGACAAAACAAGCATATTAGTTACAAAGATATAAAAACAAAGACATATGACTTAAGAATGAATCATCATGCCAGACAAAGATAATGAGTAATATCTTACAAGTATCATTAAGTCAAAATATGCCAACATGTAACAAAATGAAGCATGTGAACATATCATAAAAGAGAACAATGTCTATCATACAATGATCCCCCTTGATAAATGCTATAACTAAAATCAATGATAACATAAAGTTCACAAAGATGTTCACACAATCACACATTCAAGCAATTTGAAGAAATATCAACAAAATAAGCTTCATATGCTAACAGAGATACACAAAGATTTTCAAGTTCTCTCATAATTCTTCAAAAATTGCTAAGATATCAACATACTCATAAACAAAGTGTGTGTGTGGGAGATATGCTTCAAATATATCTCAAGAAGTAGTTTGATAATCAACATGCAAACAATTTCCAACAACTATTCATCTTAAGCTTTTTCCATAAAAAGTCAAACCGATTATCATCCGGAATTTTTGCTTTTAAGAGAATAAATTTCAACATATGAGCGTGTGTGTGCATGTGGCTCGTCATCCCATTTCTGTTTTTAAACCCAAGCTCATTTGATTTTCAACTCGAACTCATTTGATTTTCAACGATACTCTTTTTTAAGCCTTCCTCCTTTTCTTTTAGGCTTTGAATCAAAGAATTTTTCTTTTCATGATTCCATTTCAACACTTCTTTGATTTTTTTTTAAACATAAACAAAATTCACTTCATGGCGGCTTTCTTTCATCACAATGGTGCAGCTCTTTCCAACGTTGGGTAGCTTTCACAACCAATGCATGTAGCCCTTTCCATGAAGGTGCTCGTTGAGTTCTATGTATTTGCCAAAGCAAAATGGATACTAACCATAGGTCATTTTATATGTACTTAAGCATAAAAACTTCAATGAAGGTGCTCGTTGAGTTCTATGTATTTGCCAAAGCAAAATGGATACTAACCATAGGTCATTTTATATGTACTTAAGCATAAAAACTTCAAGGTGTATCCAAAGTTTACATATTAGTAAACTCAACCTACTGGCAAAACAGATAAGAGAAGCAAGGTGCAATTTTAGAAAACCAAGATTTTATGGCTCATAAGCACATGATCTAAAAGCAATAAGTAGAGGCTTATTCAAGATCATTACATCTCTAATGAGTAGCTTTCAAAGAATATGCAAATGTAATGCCACTCAATATACTATACACAAACAATCATCAAAGTTAAGATCAATGTGAACAATATCACTATTAGATCCTAAAATAGCAAATGTCAATGAGAACCATATGTATGCTATACAAAATTCTCTAATATGACATGCTATGAGATGTATATCAAAAATTGAGTCAAAAAATGAATATCTAAGAGAACGTGCATTAAAGTATAGAGATACCTTTTGCATATTATATTCACCTAATATCATACTTCCGCTCTTTTTATGAGCACTCTTGCCTTGAATGTCCTCATGACACCAAGTTGACGATGTTTCACAACAAGAGTATAAAAAACCTAATTTCTCAACTCAATCAACACATATATCAAAAGAACTTTTCTAAAGTTAACCAACAAATTTCGACCATCATAACAAAAATGATGTGAGATAACCAAGTTCATATCAATACATGGAGTATTCAAAGCTAGCAAGCAAGAATTCTCAACATATATTGATATATTGCCTTAAAGTTACCTCACATGTGCTTTTTATATTAGTGATAAGAGCACTCAACAATGAACCACTTGTTCTTGGGTGTATCTACACAAATATTTCCAATATTATCCTTGACAACAATGTTAAATCTAGAGTAAAGTCCTTCAATGACTTGATTAAAAGGAATATCATTAATACACTCTTCCTTAACATTTTCAACATAAGTTTTGTCAAGTTGAACAATATTAGTTTTCTTTCTACTCCATAACTTCTTTTCATGCTTAGCAATATTATCATGTTTTTCAACTTTCAAAGCCTTAGCATGTTCAAGTTGAAGTTTAATCTTTTTATCTCTAGATTCATTTCCTAATTTGCATTTTTCAATATATTTATAACACCTAGGCTTAATGCGATCTATTGTGTTGCAATAATGGCAAATTGGAATAAAAGATGAGATTGTACCTTTTGGAGTTGAACTAGCTTCACTAGGAGTTTACAAAGATACCTTGTTTGCCAACTTCTTCTTGGCTGTTGATCTTCTCTTCTTGTGTTGTTTCTTGTCAACCACGACTTCATCCAAGAGAGTAGGAAGTGGTGCTTCAAAGGGCTCCTCTTCAACTACCAAGTCGTCTTCACGACTATGAGTGTTTACAAGATTCCTAACACTAGACACACTAACCGAATCATTTAATAAGTCCTTGATGGCCTCCTTAGCCGTGTTTATCTCTTTCATTAATTCTTGTTCTCAAAGAGGATATCACATTATCCTTCTCAAGGTTTATCTTTTCTAGTTCTCTAAAATTCTTCATAATATCACCTTTCTCACCAAGAAGTCTACGAGTAACATTCACAAACTCATCTAGTTATTTCTCGATCAAATCACCCTTCTCAACTACCTCTCTTAGAGCATTATCTCCAGCTTCTTCAAGCTTTTCTATCTTGGCCAGCAACTCAAGATTAGTAGGAATGGAATTAGAGCTTCCATGATGATTTGCATCAAAGTTCTTGTTCAAAGATATTGTACTATCCATCTAGTGGAAAATGAGAAGCTGTTAGAGCTACAAAGTTGCTCACCAACTCTTCATCACTTGAAGACTCACTACTAGAGCTCTCATTATCACTAGAGTTATCATCACTCCAAGTAGCCACCAACACTTTACCTTTCTTGTCTTTCTTAGATGTCTTCTTGGTGCACTCACTAGCAAAGTGACCGAAACCATGACAATTATAGCATTGAACACCTTTCTTGTTCATGGCTTGACTATTCTTCTCATTCCTTAGAGATGATGATTTCTTAACTCCCTTTTCCTTAGAATACTTGCCTCTAGGCTTGGCATTCTTCTTTAGAAACTTCTTGAACTTTCTAACCAAAAAAGCCATCTCTTCATTTTCATCCTCACTCTCCTCCTCAATAGCATTGAGAGTGATTCCCTTACTCTTAATCTTTGGCTTCAAGCACTTCTCATAAGTTTGGAGAGACCCAAGAAACTCATCAATGTTCATGCTATCCACATCCTTGCTTTCCTTAATGGCCGTCACCTTTGATTTAAATCTCTTAAGAAGATACCCAAGGATTTTCCAATTTAAACGCTCTTTTGAGATAGGTACTCCAAGTGCTTGACATTGGTTAGCAATGTTAAGAAGCCGGAATTGGAAGTCTTCAAACTTTTCTTCTTCACCCATACTTAAACCTTCAAATTGTGATGCCAACATTTGAAGCCTTGATTTCTTCACCGCTAAGGTTCTTTCATTAGTAACTTAGAGAGTATCCCAAGACTTTGAACTTGCTTTGACTAGTTGTTCCTTCTTCTTTGAAGCTTGAATCATCATGAATCTAAACAACTGAATCATTACAAGTAAACATCATTTCGATATGGAATTAATGCCAACACAATCTAAAACCTAGCACCCCCTCAATATGTAATCTCCCCCACATGCCAAATCCCCTTACCAATATTCTACTCCCCCTTTTTGTCATGATATAGGCAAAGGAGTATTCCCCAACCGGGTCACTTATAGCAAAGAGAGAAAGTAGCAGACAAGATATTTGTATAATCATATAAGCCACTTTTATGCAACTCAATTAATAGGAGAGAAACAAGGAGATTTATTTTATGAAAATGTGTGAATAAAAATTGCTTTGCATAAAAGAAATGTTGCATTTAAGTCCAAAATAAAATGGTATTTGGCAAAGCAAATGACAAATGTTTACAATAGAATTCAAACCAATTTCACCATTTGTCATGAGAGAAGTAAGGATATAGAGATTTTATAGATTTCAATTTTAAGATCAACTATATCCAACTTTATAAGCGAAACATGTCATTAGCGACTTTGCACCCTATTTGATTTTTTCGGGTAAGATACATGTATGATAGTAGCCATGTTGAACTAATAAAGAAAGAGAGATACGTTTATACATTATAGACTCATTACCTTTTCACACATTGTTTTGCATTTAAATATTGCAATCATTAATTCATGCTTTATCATATTTTATTAGCATGTCATTAAAGAATCATCATGTAATGGAGATAACTATAGGTCATTCAACATGTACTCCCTAGGTAGATCTCCTTGTCCAAAATTGCATGTTTGAACATAAATATGACATGGATTGTAATCAAAGCAAGGTTCACACTTATTACAGAAATTATTATATAGCATATGTGCAATCAAGCTACTCAAGCAATCAATAATGAAGCATAAAAATTTTCAAATTTTTGCACATGGCAAGTATGCAATAGCTCTCTTTGCTTGAGTTCCCCATATGAGGTCAAATCCAAAAATCATCACTCCACAAGGTAAATCCCAATAGATCTACTAAGTGTTTTAAATCAAGTAGCATCTAAGGGTTTAGTAAATAAGTCCGCTAGTTGATCATTACTGCCTACATGTTCAAGTACTTTGCATTTATTCTCAACTAGTTCTCTGATGAAATGATGGCGAATGTCAACATGCTTAGTTCTAGAATGTTGAATCGGATTCTTGGAAATATTAATAGCACTCATGTTTTCACAAAAGAGAGTGAGAGTATCTTGGTTGAATCCGTAGTCCACTAGCATTTGCTTCATCCAAAAGAGTTATGTGCATCTATTCCCCACGGCTATGTACTCGACCTCTGTCGTAGACATGGAAATTGAGTTTTGCTTCTTACAAAACCAAGAGACTAGATTGTTCCCATGGAAGAAGCTACCGCTCGATGTACGTTTCCTATTATCATAATTTTCTGCCCAATTCGCATTACTAAAGCCTACAAGACTAGCATTAGTGTCAAAAGAGTACCAAATCCCATAGTTGGATGTCCCATTCATATAGCGAATGATTCTCTTAACGGAAGAAAGATAGGACTCCTTAGGATCTGATTGGTACCTAGCACACACACCCACACTAAGGAGATATCGGGCCTACTTACGGTCAAATAAAGCAAGCTACCAATCATGTCTCGATATAGTGTTTGTTCCACACTTTTACCACTAGCATCCTTGCTTAGCTTTAAAGTGGTACTCATGGGTGTATCACAATATTTGACATTTTCAAGGCCAAATTTATTCACTAGGTTTTTGGCATATTTAGATTGGAATATGAAGATTCCATCATCCATTTGCTTAATCTGTAACCCTAGGAAGTAACTTAGCTCACCAACAAGACTCATCTCAAATTCATGAGACACGACATCAAAAAATTGTTGGACTTTTGTGTTGTTGGTGGAGCCAAAAACTATATCATCAACATAGATTTGAGCTATAAAGAGCTCATCATTGTCTTTCTTGATGAATAGAGTCTTGTCAACACTACCCCTTGAGTAGCCATTGTCAACAAGATACTGAGTGAGACGCTCATACCAAGCCCTCAGTGCTTGTTTCAACCCATATAAAGCCTTCATGAGGCGATAGACATGATCGGGGTGGAATGGATCCACAAACTCTTTGGGTTGCTCAACAAACACTTCCTCTTGCAAGAAGCCACTAAGGAAGGCACTCTTGACATCCATTTGATGCAATTTGAACTTGTACACACAAGATATGGATTAAAGAATCCTAATGGACTCTAGTCGGGTAGCCGAAGCAAAAGTCTTCTCAAAGCCGATACCCTTAATTTGAGAGTATCCTTGTGCTACAAGCCTAGCTTTTTTTTCGTACAATGTTTCCATCTTTATCTGATTTTTTCCTATAGACCCATTTGGTTCCAATTACATTGGTGTTTTTAGGTCTACGACTAGAGTCCAAACCTCATTTCTTTCAAATTGGTTTAGTTTTTCTTGCATAGGGAGAACCCAAAATTCATCATTTAAGGCTCATCAACTTTCTTGGGTTCTATTTGAGAGGTGTAACATGTGTGGCTAATTAGATTAGATAATTGATGCCTAGTCCTAACACCCTCATTAATCCCTTCTATGATGTCATATTTATCATATAGTTTTCTAACCCATGGAGCGGGTTCTTTGGAGTTCAAGAGAGGAAATCTATCAATATGTTATGTGTTATCATCATCAACATTAGATGTCCGAACATTAGGAGTCTCTACAACCTTCTCCAAAGGAGTGTCATCAACTATAGCAACTTCCTTCTCATGGTCAATAGATTTGAGCCTTGTATCATCAATGACAACATTGGATGATTCCATGACGGTTCGAGTCTTCAAATTAAAAACTCTCTCGGCTCTACTATTCAAGGCATAACCAATAAAGATACCCTCATCACTCTTAGCATCAAACTTGCCAAGTTGATCATGGCCATTCAAAATGTAGCACTTGCTTCCAAAAGTGTGAAAGTAGCTAACACTGGGCTTTCTACCTTTCCATAACTCATAGGAGGTTTTCCTATTATGGGGCCTTAGAAAAACTCTATTTCCTATATAGTAAGCCGTATTGACGGCTTCAGTCGATAGATTCCTAAGAACATTGTTGCTAAGCAACATCACATAGGCCATCTCTTGAAGGTCCCTATTTTTCCTCTCAACAACTCCATTTTGTTAAGGTGTCCTAAGAGCCGAAAACTCATAAGAGTTGCCTAAGCAATTGCAAAAGCTTTCAAATTGGACATTATCAAACTCTCTCCCATGGTCACTCATGCGTTTAATGCGTTTAATGTTTAAGTTCATTTCCATTTGAATTTTAGTACAAAGATTTTAAACTTGTCAAAAGTTTAGGATTTTCTTTAAGGAAATATGTCCATGTGAACCTAGAGAAATCATCTACACAAACGAAAATGTATCTCTTTCCACTTAAACTCTCGGTTTGCATAGTACCCACGAGATCCATATGGAGAAGCTCTATGGGCTCCTCGGTGGTTAGATACTTGCCCTTTTTATGCATACTCTTGGTTTGTTTCCTTTGTTGGAAAGGTCCACAAATACCATTGGGCATTCTCAGGCTTGGTTAATGCATGACTCATATAATAGATGGATTGTTGGACCTCATCTCTAACTTTTTTTAACCAAAGCCACGTTTACAGCTGTCTCGGATACTACCAAGTAAATTTGTAGCTCCTCTCTAGGGTATGGCTTGACCAGCAACGGCGGACTGGACAGATAAGTCTTGAGGGATTGGAAAGCCTGCTCACCATCCTGGTCCCATTTTGTGTTCCTTATCTGTTTGATCACCTTGAAGAAGGGAAGACATTTATCCGTTGATCGCGAGATGAAACGATTGAGCACTGCCACCCTACTAGTCAAAGCCTGAACCTACTTGAGTGAGGCAGGGGACTGTAGGTTTAGTATAGCTCCAATATTCTTCGGGTTGGCCTTTATACCCCTCTCATGGACCATGAACCCAAGGAACTTGCCAGCAGTTACCCATAATGCACACTTAACAGGGTTCAACCACATTTGGTTATCTCTTAGAATTTGGAAAGTTCAACGGAGGTGATCTTTATGCGCTTCTGCTACCTAGGACTTGGTGATCATGTCGTCAATGTATACCTTCATCGTCCTTCCTATCTCTGACTTAAACAACCAATTAACTAGGCTCTGGTAGGTTGTACCTGTATTCTTGAGGCCAAAAGGCATTACCTTGTAATAGTAGAGGCCTTGCCTGGTGATGAAACTGGACTTTTCTTGGTCTGCGGGGTGTATCAAGATCTGGTGTATCCCGAAAAAGTTTCCATAAAGCTTAGGAGTTTGTTTTGCCGTGGTAGAGTCCACTAACTAGTCGATTTTGGGCAGGGGAAAACTATCATTCGGGTAGGCATGGTTGAGATCAGTGTAATCAATGCACATGCACCATTTTCTATTTGCTTTAGTGACCATGACCACATTCGAGATCTAATCGAGGTATCGCGATTCCCTAATGAAACCAACTTTTATCAATTTATCGACCTCCACCTAAATGGTTGCATTTCTCTCAGCCTTGAAGTGTCACCTCTTTTCCTTGACCTACTTGAAGGTAGAGTCAACTGCCAAGTTGTGAGCTGCCAAAGAGATAGGGATCCCTGGCATCTTGTCATGGCTCCAAGCGAATATATCGTTGTATTTCTGGAAGAGCTCGATCAAACCTTCACTTATTCCTGGTTCCAAGGTAGTGCTATTTTTGACTACCTTGGATGGGTCATCTCCTCTGATTTGGATCTCTTCTAACTTATCTACGGGGTGGCCACTGGCTGATCCCCGGTCTTCCTCTGCTTCGTCCTTATCTTGGACGTCACTTTCTAGCTAATTTGTTAACCCCTTCGGTAGTTCTTGGGACCTCGGGGTTTGTCTCTTGCCATTCTCGTCCCTGTACCATGGCTACTTAAGCACATTGCTTTGCTAGTGCAGTAGGATTTATAGATATCGCGTAGCACTTATGGGTGACCTGCTGATCTCCACGTAGCTCTCCTACCTCGTTCCTACAAGAAACTTCAGGAAGTTGTGGTAGATTGACAGTACCCCCTTGAGGGTCGACAAGAAAGGTCTTTCCAAAATGACGTTGTAGGCCGATAGGGTGTCGACCACAACGAAGTCTGTCATTATATTTTGCTGGAGTGGTGCAGTTCCAACCATCATTTGCAAAATCTTTGATCCCACTGGCATAATTGAGTCCTTGGTGAAGTCGTACAGGGGTGGTGCAACTATTGCAGCACCACTTCTCCAAGTTGAGCTTCTTTAGGGTGTCATTGAATATGATGTCCACGCTGCTACTTGTGTCGATCAACACGCGGTGGACCAAACAATTGGCAACATGCACCGTGATCACCTGGGATCATCATGCGGTTGAACGATGTTGTATACATCGGCTTCAGTGAAAATGATTTGAACAGACTGGGAGGTCCCCACGGAGCCCTGATCGACATTGAAAATCCCTTGACCTTCCTCGATCCAAGGATTTTTTAAGGCATGGTATTTTTTAGAGTTGTTGGAGGTACTTGCCAAGGTGGGGCCTCAACTGATAGTATGTATGACTTGGATTTGTTGCTTTAGGTCCTTCTGCTCTCCTTTCCTCTTCTCGGCTTGGTCTTGGATCTCTACATGTACCTTTTTTCCAGTGTAGATGTTGTCACGGACATGCTTTAAGATTTCCACCAACCAACCACCTCCCACTAACGCTTCGATCTGATTACGTAAACTGAAGCATTTTGAGGTGTTGTTCCCTAAATCCTCATGGAAATCACAGTATTTATATCGGTTCCTTGTGTCAGCAAGTGCCTTCATGAGAGCCAGCTTTCGAAGCAAACCCTTATCTAGAATAGCAGGTAGATTATCTCGTGAGAGGCGTTAAGGGAGTTTTGTGACCGTAACCTCTCTCATCCAAGGTCATAGGGGATACCACTCTTGGTGGTGATGAAGCTTGGGGAGGGGTTTGCCTAACCGGATACCAGTCCAGTTAAGGTTAGAGAGGTGGTGGGCGGTATGTAGACTGATTGTGAGGTCTGTTCTAGGCTTTCTAGAATAGTGCAAATTTAGATGCCATTTGCTTTTGGTGCTTAGCGGTCCTTATATCGTCGTGCTTGATTTTGACCCTAAGTTGCTCATCTATCTTGACCTGCTCGAGGTCTCTGTCATAAGCCTCCTGATAGGTTTTTGGACGATGCTTGTTGAATGACTAAAACAGTCTCCCTACCCACAGGTTCCTACGGAAGTTGTCGAATGTCTCTTTCTCAGCCAAGACTCCCATATGGATCACCTATTTGTGGAACCTTTCCACGTACGACTTGAGAGTTTCCCCTCATACCTGGATCATATACTATAGATGGATCGGGTCTTTGGGTCTTGGCTTGACCCCTTGGAATTACGAGCAGAAGTCATCAGACAATTCAGTGAAGCTATCTACGCTGCCTACAGGTAGCTTCCTGAACCAAGTCTTAGCATAATCAGTTAGTGTAGTCGGGAACATTCTACACATAGCTACTCTGGTCGCATTCTGGACCTTCATCTACTGGACGTAGCTCTCTATATGGCTCAGAGGGTCTTCAGTTCCAAAAAACTTATCTGATGACATTTTAAATTTTGGGGGAAGTTTTGCTTTCCTGATCTTTCGGGAGAAAAGGGCATTCATCTGACCAAAGGGATCCTTTCAGTTCTCCTTATGTTTACCCTTCCTCAGCTCCTAAATATTCTTCTGCATCTGTACTAGCTGATCCCCGCAGACGCTTGTTTCCATTATTCTTAGACTTGACCTCAGAGCTCTCATTGTCCGATCCTTCCGACGAGATGGGATCCCCCCGGTTTTCTTCTTAAGAGGGGTTCCCTCTGTGAGTTATTTTGCTACCTCCTGCATCAGGTCGGGGCTCTTTTATGGTGTCCGCTGGTTATGCTAGGTTGCCATACCTATTTGGTGGTATATCAACAGCTGATTTCAACTGTCGGGGTAGGTATCTGGTCGATCCATACACGGATATGAGGGTATACGGCCTAACAGATCCTGGATTAAGAGCAGAAGCCCTAACCTGTCACAGACTGGTACCGGTGGTGGTGGCCACAACCTGTAGAAAGTAGTGGTTCTGGTCCCTAACCGGTTGGGCTCCTCACGAACATTTGGTCCTACTGGTTGAGGGGTGATTCCCTTTGTAACCAGTCACTACGGACACTTTCAACGAAAGCCATAACCTGATGATCAAGAATGGCTTGGCCTATTACTGGGGACGAAGCTTGAGGGGTATTAACCAGTGTTGGGGTAGGATCCAGGTGCTTCCCTCTCTTTCGAGCCTTCCAGGTGGAAACCGCGGAATGATGCCCGGATACCTCGAGCTGCCTCTGGGAGGATCGAAGCTTCATGGCGTGATTGTATCTGCAAAAGAAAAATCAAACACATGATTTTAAAAAAGGGGGTTGGATTTTTCCCATAGACGGCGCTAATAAGTGTTAGCCAAAAATTCACTCAGGATGAGAAATTCCAGTTAACACCCTTAGGACCACAACCTCGGTGGATCGCAGTCGGGGTTAGGTACCTTCGGTACAGATTACACGTGTAAGTTCAGTAGGAAAATGAAGCCGAATGAAATGTTAAACTAAATCAAGGCTCTTTTCACTATTAATAAATCAAAATACAAACTCTAGTACAACGAAATGGGACACTCAATCATTATCTCTGTATTTCACTTCTACAAATGGAAATGTCGAATACGTTTATGTCGATAAGTGAATATTACTCACAATGGCGATAGCTCTCCAGCCCTTCCCCTTTCCCCCCATATTTTCCTTCTATTTATGCATGAAGTCTAGGTTTTCCCTTGGCGAGCAAGTCAGAGGTAAACGGATTGATCCTCCTTCCCCATTTACGGGATTTTCTATTTAATGCGATGAGTCTGGTGTTAGGATTATTCTCGATAGCAAGAGTATAATAATGTATTTGACAATTTTTTCATATTAATAAAGTGATTTCTATTTCAACAATTCTTATAGCATTTATAGTTTAATTATTATAATTGTTATAAGTAAATAATCATAAGGTTAAAAGACTATGAGAAAAGAAGAATTGTTCAAAAGTAAATAATCATAAGGTACGATACTTTTTATATACATCAATTAATAGAGGGTTAAGGTACTTGTTATTAAAAGGGAAAATTTTTATTTATACGCAAACCCTAATTTTCTAATTTTCTCACATTTCCGTTGCGTTTTGAACCGTTTTTTCACAACATCTGGAGAATTGACAGAGAATATCTTGGAGGGAAAGGGTGTTTGTTTCCCTTTTAAGTTCTTCAATTGTAACGGTGTACACGTGGAATTCATCCACGATGTTTGGCTAATAATCTGATGTCATCTGTTGGTGGTGTATTGCCTCAGAGCCTTAATCTGGTGGCGTGGCAGGTTACCTCGAGGTTCCAGTCTGTTAACGGGGTAACCCGAAGTATTTTCCTAGTGAGGTGGCGCTTGATCAATGGAAATGGCGAGGTACCTCGGGGTACCATTGCAGTGGTGAGGTGCTTGGTTGATCTCGTTGGAATTTTACGACCTCCAAGGAGCTTTGTGGGCATCTTCCTATCTGCCATAAAGGCAGAATACGTACCTCGACAGGATTGCAGATCGTCGCCGCGGTTCCTAAGTACCAACTGGGGGGTCCGTGAGAGTGCAGGTACTTCGTCCTGCTCTTACAACGATATCAAGATCCCCGGGTCGTGCTGAACCTGGTGCTGTGAGGTAGACTGCTGCATCCGGGGTCTACCTAGTGCTTGGAGGTGCTCTCTACCAGGTGCTATTTTCAGTTGAAAATTTCCTTTTGAACCCTTACCAAATTTGGCTATTAATGGCAGATTTGAATTTCCCACTTAATTAATCATTGAATGTTTGATTTGTATAATAATTATAATAGAGTAATGCAATCGTGGGAAAATTAAAAGTGGACCACTTTTTTTTTTTTTTTAATATATCTTATTTTGTTGAGTTGTGTCCAAAAGGGGTAGTTGTGTTGGCTTTGTCATGAAGTTAGGCTTTTCTTGTTTTTGGCTGTACCAACATCCCCAATTGAAACTTATCCCTTCATAAAAATCAAATAACTAACATTATTATTATTATTATTATTATTATTATTATTATTATTATTATTAATTGAATTGAAGGACCCGTGAACCAAAAATTGTTATTAGATTTTTTGGTTCAACTTATCAATCTTCAACATTTTGGAGGCTACATATAATGCACTGAATTTAGCTGCAATTAAATTATAGAGTTTCCATATGCTTGAATGAGTTAAGGTAGAACACAAGAATTGAAATTCGCATTCATTAACTAGAATTATTGTGGTAGTGGAAATCATCATTATTAAATTGGGACCAAATCCAACATCACTCGCACCTAATCCAATAATCGAGTATATAACAGCTTGGGAATTGGACCATACTTATTTTTATCATAGTTGTTGAGAGTAAGAGAGAAAGACTTATCAATAACTTCACAAAAGTAAGTTTTTAGTTACTTATATTAAATAACCCTCAAATTAATGGAAAATCGCTGCCAAAATTATTTTTTTTTATCGGAATTTATATATATATATATATATATATATATATATATATATATTAATGAATAATACTCACTACCCAATACCCAAAACATTATTCTATATTATATATGGACAAAAATCCCATAAGCTTTAGTAATCTACACAATCTTAACTTTAATTTATAAATTTTCATTTCCAAAGCAGAGAAACACGAGAACTAGAGAGAAAAGCCAAAAAAAATTATTAACTTGTATCTTGATTATATTATTTTTAAAGTAAAACCTTGATTTGTGCGATAATACGTACTTAATTAACATATTAGATTCATGTGTTTCACCGATCAATTTGATTGATTTGATCAATTTCATATTTCTAGCAATATTAAACATCGACTTCCATACATTAGTATGTAAACATGCATTCTTAGGTGTAATCTTTATTTTGTTCTAAACGTGATTAAAAATACTTTTAAAGTTCTTTTAAAAGGGTGAATGATATTAGATTTGTACCTATAATATATCGTTGGAATCATATCAATGAGAATAATAAAGTTGTAGAGAGAGAAGAAAAAGAGAGAAGAGAGAGAAACCAAATGGAGGGTGGAAAGAAAGTCTTAGAGAGAAACAACCGTGCAAAGTGAAACACAAATTGATGGAGAAGCGAAAGAAAGGGGAGATAGAAGGATTTAAGAGGTTAAAATGTTAAAAATTAATAGATGGGTAACTTAGTCAATACATATATTGTTTACAAGTATTTTTGTTAACTTGGTGGTAAAAATTATGAAGAAAAGCAAAACTCTTTGGGATGGTTGATTTTGAATTTGTTAGTAATTTCGGTACCAAAGGAGGGGGATTCTCTAAATTTTATAATCCAATAAATATTACTTTTTTCTTTCTGTACAATTTAATTATGACTTATGAGTGTTTTTTTTTTCCAAAGGATTATGACTTATGATTAAATTCAAGTGTTTTTAAAATTATTGATTTCTATTTTTATTTTTGTTGACGTCAAATTCTCGATGGTCAAGAAAGTCAACAATGCTGGATTTGATTATGACCTGTCAAAAGAGAAGAGAAAGAGAATATATTTAATATTGTAATGACACAAGTATACGTGGCAAAACTCTGATGACCGTAGAAACGTCCACGGGTGGTTAAATGCACAACCAAGCCAAATCCACTATTTAAATGTTAAATTACACCACTCGATCTCTCTTGCCTCTCTCTCTTGTTTTCTTTTACTATGAGATTATGAGCCTATTTATATGTACATAACCCGAATCCTTATTACACAAGTAAGGAAAGGTGATAGTATTGAACTAAAATTGGTTACTTGTTGGAGTCGAATTTATCTTCTTTCCTCATTCTGAGACCATATGGATCGAATATGAATCTTTATGGGATTCTAGTTGGACAGTCCGTTTAGGACTTATTACCTAATCAGTGTCCAGCCTTCTAGAAGAGTAATTGTTGCTTGATTTAAACTTGATTCCTCATTTGATACGGGGGATGGAAATTAGGATGTTTTCGTATTGAAGTATGATTCTAGATTCCTTATTGAGCTTATTTTCTGGTGGATCACGTTTTTGACTTCTTCACTCGGACTTCTCATGTTGTTTTGAGTAATGCCAAGTGTGCCGAGTATTCGTATTTGGCCTTACTCAGACTTTTGTGTTTCGGTGATACCTCCGATGGTGGCTTGGATGCTTATCTGGCAATCTTCTTAGGGGATAGTCTTATCTGTCAGTGACATGTACATTTAATAAAATATACATATAACAATAACCTCTTAAAATGCTTCTGCCGAGTAGAATTCATTTTGGTAGAAGTATTTTAATCAGATGAAATCCTGACTAGCTTTTTATCTTATCTTTCATTAATGCTCTATTAAAGAAAGAATAATAATCCTTAAATCAGTTTGAAGCATTTATGACCTGTCTTAATGGCAACCATGTATGTGCAATTTGTCTCTTTATGCGAAATCCCTATGATTGTGACGTTCTAAAATTATGGCGGCTTGATCTGTTTTCTTCTCGACACGTGTCCTTCTATCGTTTGGTATATCTGCTGGCATTTATGAGATATGATTCTCTGATTATCTGATACCGCTTATCTGGCATTTATGAGATACTGGAACTGGGAACTGTATGTGGGAGCGTCACGGTCTCAGGAACTTGAATGGAGGATGTAGGGAAAAAGACTTGAAGAAACTTTTTCTTTAAAAAAAAAACTAACTAGAACAATTATAGTTCTATAAATATATATATATATATATATATATATATATATATAGTGCACGACTATTTCACATCTTATGCAAAAAAGAATTATATTTTTGTTTCTTTTTTTTTTTTTTCTCTTTTGTTCTTCATGCACCTTTAATACAATTTTTCACAAAAACAAAACTTGCATCCAGTTCATGCATTGATACGTTTTTTTTTATTTTACTTTTAATATTTATATCTTTTTTTTTTCTTTCTTTCTATGTGCATGGTGCATGTACTTGTATTATATATCTATCTCTTAATATATAAAACATATATATATATATATATATATATATATATATATCAATGTTTGTATCTTATACAAACACTTATATACGTGCACACACCAATTTGCATCCAATGCAATCTCTTGTGTTATAATTGATATATATCTTTTAATTATTATTTTCAAATATATCTAATATATTAAAAGTGATAATAAGTATTTTAAATTTAAATTTAAATTCAAATACTTAGATAAATGATTTAGTAAAATAAAATAATCATATTATTTTATCTTCACCTAAATCCATATATCAACTAACAGCCTCCAATTAATAGTTAATTAATAATTCATAATTATCAATATAATTAAATAACCTAATTATTTAATTATGTTAACTACTAACATTCATTAATTAAATAATCTCATTATTCAATTAATTCCTGAATATATACGTGTCACTTTTGTAACAAAATTAATTGGACAATCCAATTAATTAACCGTGACCCTTGTTACCTAAATCGATCGGGCTAGCAAGGGGACCTAATGGATCCACATTATTTTGAGCTCCAATAATCATCGGAATCATTAATAAAACTCTTTAATTATTATTCCTTGATTATTAACTCCAGTGTTATTCCACTATAAACCCGAAGCTGCACTCTCTCAACTGTAGATGCTTTTACACAGACCGATACAACTCGCTGTCTATCGATATAGCTATTAAACATGGTGTGATCCTCCACAGTAGTTCATAACTAGAGCTGGGTTATAATGTCCGTTATACCTCTCTAATTACATATATCCTTTAAGTACTGTTGATTCTTTAATGGACAATAAATCCTGTTTCCTCACGGAACTAGGAGAGCGCTCATATTGTCTAAACCCCGAATCAACCCTTAAGGGAACTACCATCTACTTCTCACAAGAAATAGTGGATTCCACTATTGTGTACAAACCTTCCCAGCCACAAGCCAAACCGAATCCAAACATACGAAGTATATTGATCAGGAAATGCATCTGACCTCACCTATGGTATATCAAAGACCACAATCTAACCTGAAGGAGTCGATAAGACACTCAGGATTAAGATCACCCATATATAGCCATCATTAGTTGATATATATGAATCTCATCAGTAAACGGATCTTGGTGTGAGATTCATATAGATCATGGCCCAGTCCTATATGATCACATCATACATGGTGCCTTCATTCCCATATCTCATACGAACGATTCAGGATAGAATCATTGTACATTACGGAATGGACCACAACTATAGATTAACCATAAATAAAGTACCTAGCTTTATTTGCGATCTATGGACTTTTTACATTGCACATCTCTAATTGTATCCTTCCGTATATGACACTCATATACACAGTTCGAGATTACATCCGACAATCCAGGATGTTAATATGTGCACAAGTTTATAAAAAAAATAACATAACAAGAATGGATTGAACCTTTCTTTTTATTTATTTCATAAATCCATTTACAAATTACATGTTTAGGGCATAAACCCCAACAATCTTCCACTTGCACTTAAGCATGTGTGGCATGTCTTGTAACCCTAGACCATCTAGGTAACCCAAAAACACTTTAGTCGGTAAGGTCTTCATAAATAGATCAGCATGATTGTCTTGTGAGGCTATCTTGGTGACGATCACATCTCCTCTCTGTACTACCTCTCGAATGTGATGATACTTTCTCTTTATATGCTTTTCTCTCTTGAGGCTTTTTGGTTCTTTGGAATTAGCCACAGCACCACTGTTATCACAATAAAGTGTGATGGGCATATCCAAGTCTAGAACAACTTCCAGATCACTCAAGAACTTATGGAGCCAAACAACCTCTTTAGTAGATTCACAAGCGGCTACATATTTGGCTTCCATGGTGGAGTCAGTAATGAAAAATTGCTTGATACTTCTCCACACAATGGCTCCATCACCCAAGGTAAATACTGATTCAAACATGGATTTCCTAGAATCCCTATCTGACTGAAAATCAGAATCCATGTATCCTAACGGGATCAAATCCTGCTTGGAATACACTAGCTTATAGTCTCTCATTCTCAGAAGATACTTGAGAATTGTCTTGACAGCAACCCAATGATCCAATCTTGGGTTGGACTGGTATCTGCTGACTACTCCCACTGCATAGCAGATGTCCAGTCTCGTGCATAACATAGCATACATGAGACTATAAACTACCGATGCATAGGGTACACGTCTCATATCCTCAACTTCTTAAGGTGTCTTAAGACACTGTTTCTTAGATAAGTGAACTCCATACCTAGAAGGTAAATTACTTTCTTAGAGTTTTGCATCGAAAATCGCACAAGAATCTTGTCGATATATGATGCCTTAGACAGTGTTATGAGTTTTTTCTTACTATCCTATATAAGTTGGATCCTTGCCTCTCCCAAATCTTTTATTTAGAATTGGCTAGCCAGCCAGCCCTTTACATCATACAACACTCCCATATCATTCCCAATGAGTAAGATATAATCGACGTATAGGGCCAAGAAAACTACTTTCTTACCAATGATGCACTTGTAGACACAAGGCTCATCGATGTTCTGCTCGAAGCCATAGGTTTTGATCACATCATCAAACCTAATGTTCTAAGATCTAGATGCTTGCTTATGTCCCTAGATGGACCTTTGCAGCTTTTAAACCTTTTACTCTTGATCTGGAGACACGAATCCCTCTGTTTATATCATATAAATGCTCTCGTCAAGATTGCACTTCAAGAATGCAGTCTTGACGTCCATTTGTCAAATTTTATAATCGAAATAGGCAACAATGGATAAGAGAATCCTAATAGACTTAAACATGGCTACTAGCAAGAAGGTTTCTTCATAATCGACCCCCTCTTTCTAGGTATAACCCTTGGCCACTAGTCTTGCTTTAAAGGTCTCTACCTTCCTATCTACTCTTCTCTTTTGGGTTTCACCCCATTCGGTAAGTTCATAAAATCCCAGGCTGAGTTAGAGTACATAGACTCTATCTCGAGATTCATGACTTTAAGTCGTTCCTCTTTATCAGGATCTTTCATTGCATTCTTAAATGTCAATGGAACATCCACACTATCAGCAAAGACAACACCTTGTCCCTCACTTATACCAAAATAGCATTCAAGTTGTCTCACAACCCTCTCACTACGTTTAGGTGGTAGTGTATCCTGATTAAGAACCATTTAACTATCAGTTGTTTATGGATCAACAACTCTTATTGATGAAGCACTAGTCTCACCAGGCTCCAACTCATTTAAAACAATCTTGGAACAAAGTTTTTGGTCACTAATGTAATTGTCCTCAATAAACGTTGCATTTGTCGATACAAATACTTTGTTGTCTTCAGGACTATAGAAGCGTCCACCTCTGGTCTCATTGGAGTATCCTACAAATAGGCAGAAAATAGTCTTGGAGTCTAGCTTTCCAGTTCTATTCTTCAGCAAGTGTGCTAGACACCCCATATGCGGAAATATCGTAAACTACCTTTACGACAACTCTACAACTCTAAGGGAGTCTTAGAAACAGATTTGAATGGCACTACATTCAAAATGTATACCGCTGTTTGTAATGGATATCCCTAAAGGTAATTTTGTAATTATGAGAAACTAATCATAGATCTCATCATTTCCATCAGGGTTCTATTTCTCCTCTCCGCTACACCATTTTGTTGAGGTGTACCGGGAGCTGTGAGTTGGGAAACTATCCCATGCTTGACCATGAAGTCTTCAAACTCTTAGTCAAGGTACTCACCTCCACGATCCGATCATAGTGACTTGATTGTCCTACCTAACTGATTCTTAACTTCAACTCAAAATTCTTTGAACATTTCAAATGTTTTTGATTTCCGTTGCATTAGGTAGACGTATCCGTATCTTGAGTAGTCATCTATAAAGGTGACATAATACTCATAACCACCCCTAGCTTTAACATTCATCGGTCCGTAAAGGTCTGTATATATAAGCTCTAGCGGTTCTTTAGCTCTAAGCCGTTTTCTAGTAAAAGGTCTCTTAGTCATCTTACCTTCTAGACAAGATTCGCAGACAGGTAAGGTACTAACCTTTAACTCAGTTAAAGGTCCGCTTTTACTAGTCTGTATATCCGGTCAAGGCTGATATGACCAAGCCTTAGATGCTAGAGATACGTGTCATTATCTGGAGAAATTTTATGTCGTTTAGTTTTTGGTTTTTCAACCTTAAACATTTTGATATTGAGCTGTGTAGTATGTATTAACGGTCTTATCACATATAAATTGTTTTAATTAATTCCTAAATAATTATTCAGACCATTCCTTCCAATAATAATAGACTTATTATTAAAAGAAACAGAATATTTTTGTTCTAACAACTTAGAAACGGAAATCAAAATTTGTGTAAATCCAGGAATATAAAATACATTGTCCAAAAATATATAATTATTACAAAAACGTAATCTAGTTACGCTCACTGCTCGTGCCAACACGACATCTCCTGACCCCACACGCATTGAGAAGGCTTGCTCCTCTAGCTATTTCCAAGAATCAGTCCATTGTAAAGAAGAACAAACATGGTTAGTGGCCCCCGAATCAACTATCCAGGGTGAAGAATCATCTTCCACTAAACACGACTCAAGAACAAGTAAATCATTTTTACTTTTCTTGGAATTCTTCTTACTTTAGGGTTTCTTGGGTTTAGGCATACCCTTCGCTTTCCCATTAGATCTTTTTCTCTTCTTATTATTAGAGTAAGATGGTTCGATAACATTTGCCTTACTTGTCTTGCCCTTGTTGTCCTTAGTCATGGACTCAAAGGTAGTGAGCACATTGAGCAACTGTGTGAGATTGGACCTTAACTTTTTCATCTTGTAGTTACTCTTAAACCGATTGAAAACTCTTTGAATGAGTCGTCAGTATGATGCTCACTTTACTGGGTTTGTCAATGCCCCATCCATTGACTTCTGCCATGTTGACGTAGGACATCATGCTCAAGACATGTTCCCGAACTGATGTACCTTCCTTCATACAAGCGAGGATAGTGGAACGAATAGCTTCATGTCGCTTTTGCTCAGAGGGCTGCCCGAACATTGCTTGCAATGACTCCATGATTTTGAATGCTGAAGTCATTGTTACATGCTTTGTGACAAACACGTCTGTCATTGAAATCAACAAATATGTTGGGCCATCTCATTAGATGAGACCCATCGGTCGTATGCCTCTCGAACAATTTGTGTGGTATCGACAACAGGCGCTGGAGGACATTCCTCCGTATGCACAAACTTGAGATCTTTGGTGACCAATATTGCATTAATGTTAAGTTTCCACTTAGTGTAGTTATCACCAGTTAATTTGTCATTTACGAGAATTTGAAATAATACAGAAGACATTATTGCTGAAATAAATAAAACATCCATTCAGTCATTTATTTAAAACAAGTGCGAGTGCTTTGGCATAAATTTAAACATGATGTATGAACATGTTTAATGAACTAAAACTACCCTAAAACTAGTCACTATACCACGACAATCCAACATACCATAAAGAAGTGCCGCCTTAGGGTCGATCAAGTCTTTAAATGTTGGACTGAGACATTCTCAATCAACTGATATTCAAGAATAACTCTTATTCCATATCATTCAACCATCATTCATTCAGTCAGGTTTTTAATTAACAAACTTAATCAAAACCTTCGTGAGTGTAACCCACCATTTCAGATCTCACGACTTTAGCTCGAGAATTGCAGCCTTAGGGTCGGTCAATCCCGAAATACCCTCAGAAATCCTATTCGTTAGGAAGTCAACCTTGGTATCGACCTTTGTGGAAACCATCCTTAGGGAGGATGAAAGCAAAGCAGTCACGAGGCCCCACTCGGATCTCACGGTGTTGAACTAATGATAGAGACAGCAGGATATATATAAAATATATCCCTCTTGAAAGTTCCCTAAAAACGTGTGTCTATAACCTAAAGGGCGGGTGAATAGGTTTTAATCGAATCAATTACCGATTTTTCAATTAATCAACATTAACATAAATTACCCTGAATAAACAAGCATTCAATAAAATAAATTATGCTTAAAACAATAACAACACAATATTTACATGGAAACCCTCAAAATAGGAAAAACCACGGGCTGATATGTGCGCCACACTAGATCCTCAAATCCACTATTGAATGAAAGTTTACAACCTTGGTTGACCTCCCGTCACACCCTTCAGTTAATAACCCTTTCACTCCACCCAACGGGCCTTAATAGTGATTCTTGATCTATTTGCTTGTGCACTAACCACTTAGTCACAAGACTTAACCTCAATGAAGAGTCAAACACAGCCTAAGTGAATATGCAGAAATATTCAATATGCAAAAATGCTAGGTCAAGACATTCATGCTTATCAAGGATTAATAATGACAATTAAAGCAACTCTTAGATATCAATGTTCTAAAGGCAAAGGCAAGAAAAATTAGCTAGAAGGGTAAAATCGTCCAAAATGCGAGCTATCATGAAAGCATTCATCTCAACCAACAAACAACTACTTAAGCATGTTATAAATGTAATAAAACAAAAAAAGCATACAATCAATGAGTACTGAATGCTATTTCTAGGTAAACATAGCCTAGTAATGAAACAATTAATTCTAGGTCATGTAGAGATTACCTAGTCAATGAAAACAAGAAGAATCCATGCTTAGAAGATGCAAGAAGATGTTAGATGCTCATGGATTTATGGTTGGATGAGCCAAGATTAGTTCTTGGAAGCTCTCTCTCTCTAGGAGTTACTTTCCCTCTCAAAGATGTGATTTTTCGCTCATGAGCTCGAATGAAGGAGAAGATGATACATAAATATGAGCCCTAAATGAAACTACATCGTTTTGACAAAAACGCCCAGAAAATTGCATTGTGCGCTAGTGGTGGCACTGGTCGAGTAGTGCACCACCAGTGCACAGCCTAATTTTTGTGTTGGGAGCTACTGGAGTAGCACAGGGCAGTGGCACACAACCAGCGACAAACCACTAAACAAGTAGCGCTGGTGTGGTGCGCATGACAACCAGTGCACCACCAACGACAGACCACTGGAAAGTTACGCTGGTGTTGGCGCTGGTGAAGGCACTACTCGAGTAGCACACCGCTCACTTCTTTCACACTCATACATAAATTATGCAAGAGAAAAGAGGTAAAGGGAATGCATCCTAATGCCTAACATGACATGACATTTAAATCATAAGATGCAATCAATTCAAAAAAGCAAGAGATAACAACATTAGGCACACAATCAAGACAATTAAGCACAAATGCAAAGTGATCAAAAACATGCATGAGAGTGAGTGTGTGCACTAAATCTCTTCAATGAAGTTAAGCAAGTGATTTTACCTTTGATGCTTGAACTAGGTCTTGAGCAGTTATGGCCTAAACTACCCTTACACATTAATCCCCAAATGTGGTTGTCAACGAAATGAGCCAATCAAAAACTGAGGAACTTACAATCTCCCCCTTTAGCTATTTCGTGACAAAACCACCACTCCTAATTCAACCTCACCAATAGACAAAAAAAAAAAAAACAGGGATCAGCCAAGTTTTTCTACATTACAAAGAGATGTCTAATAAACTAGATCTTCAAATCATCCATCTCTTGTTGAATCAACATCCCTACAAAACAAAATAACTACATTTTCCAAGACAAATGTATGTGAGGTGATCAAAGACATAAAAATAAGAGCAATTTGTATACAATAGAAACAAGCAACATGCATCACAATACAAATGAAAATGCTCCCCCTAAATAGGTTAACTCCCCCTTAATGAGTCAAACTCAACTCCCCCTAAATCCACAGTACTCCCCATTTTTGTCATGAGATAGACAAAAGAGTATCCCCTTACGAAGGTAGTAGCAAGGAGAGCTTATGGCACAAGACATATGCATAATCATATAACCAAATTTATGCAACTTTATTAAGGAGAGAGAATCAAGGAGTTTTATAAAAAAATGTGTGAACGAATGCTTTGCATACAAGACAAGTTTTAAGATCAAAACATGGTATTTGGCAAAGCAAAATAACAAGGGTTTCCACGAGAAATTCAAACCAATTTCACCCTTTGTCATGGAGTAAGCCAGATATAGACCGTAAAAAAAATTCATTTTAAGAACAACTATATCAAACTTTACGATCAAAACAAGACATGAGCGACTATTGCGCCTTTTTTGATTTTTTCGGGTGGAATGCCCATATGATAGTAGCCTTGTTTGACAAGTAAAGAGAGAGAGACTTTTGGATTGTAAAATCCTTGAATTGGATACAAGATCCTTATTGATTGAAGTCTCATAATTGTTTTCACACATAAATTTTGCATTCATTTTAGAGCATTCAAAAAATCTCATCATGCATATCAATTTAAAGCATGTCATAGGAATAATCAACATGTCATGAATATCAATTCTAGGTCATTCAAAATGTACTTCCCAATCAGTTCTCCTATTCAAAAAATGCATGTTTGGTCATAAATAAGACATGTATTTCATGAAAAGCAAATTTGCACACTTATTTAAAAAAATATGTGCAACCAATCATCTCAAGCAATTAATAAAGAAGTATAAATATTATCAATGCCAATATGCTCTCTTTGCTTGAGCTCTCCATATGGGGTCAATCAAAACAAGTCAAGAGGGGATATGAGTCCTTATAGACGTACCAAGTTCATTTGACCTAGTTGAGCCTATGGGTGAAACCTTAGCACAACGACATGTGGGTTCATCTTTTCTAATCACTTAGGTGACACATTGTCATTCATAGTGGTCAAGATCATCGTATTACTCCTAGGATCATTAACACTAGCTTTCCTAGGCACATGCATATTGGCTCTACCCTTTTTTCTTTCAATCATGCTCTTAGTTCTACACATGTTAATGTACTTGAAGCAATTTTATTTGAGCTTTCCTTTGGTGTGGTATTGATTCTCTTCTCCCTTGTTGTTGAGTTGGAGAAGATTGCTTCCTTTGTTGAGCATGCGAGAAATGCTTTTTGGCTTGATGACTTTTGGTTTGAGGGATAGTTGCTTGAAGTGCTCTCATTGGTTGAGCTTGAGCTTGACTTCTTGGTGCCATCTTGACTTGGAACACTCTCCTAGTTCATTTTTCTTCTCAGGATGAAGTGGATGAAGAGGTTCTTTGAAGTCCAAGCTCTTGACAAATATCGTCTTGCTAGGAGGTGAGGTCTCATTATCATCTTCAAACCCTAGACCTCTCTTGTCACTTGTCTTTTTGCCAACTCCTAACATATGGTCAAGCTTCTCAGTACTCAAAGTCATCATAGCAATCAACTCTCTAGCTTCTCTAAGCTCCTCCTTCAAGCTTTCTTCCATTTTTCTTCCATTCTTCACTTTATCACTTAAGTGAGTCACTTCGGTTGATAGCTTGATGTTCTCTTCCATTAGCTTTCAAACCTCTTTCTTCATATTCAACCTTGAGCTTTGAAAATGCTCAATGAACCCTTCAAGGTTCACACTCTATATTTCCATTTGTAGAGTGAGATGAGAAACTCTTATCACTAGAGTCAACATTAGTGTCACTTGTTGCCATGATGGCATCATCAACAGAAGTAGCTTCACTTATCACTCTCTTAGTTACTTTTTCATCTACTCCATTTTCAAGGTCACAACTTAAGGCTTTGTTGCCTTTTTCTACATCTTCCACAAAGGAGGCTCCAAAAGCTGTGTAGTTAAGAATAACCTCTTCATCACTTGAGGAATCTTCTTCACTTCCACTCTCACTTGATGAGGCAGCCACCACTTTTCCTTTCTTCTTCTTCTTCGAATTAGCACACTCGATGGCTATATGACCAACTCCACTACATTCATATCATTGAATGCCTTTTCTTGTAGGCTTCTCTTGCCTTGGCTCAATCTTCTTCTTTGAGTCATTCTTGTAAAGTTTCAAAAACATCTTGAATTTCTTCACCATAAGAGTCATCTCCTCATCTGAGTCATCCTCCTCCATCTTTTCTTTGGATGTCTTTAAAGCTATGTTCTTTTTCATCTTAGGAGATGTAGGTGTAGAGGTCCACCTAGACTCATACGCTATAAGCTTTCCAATCACTTCACTCGGCTTCATAGTCTTGTAGTTGCTATTTTCTTCCAGTGCCGTCACCTTGGACTCGAATCTCTTGGGGAGTGACCTCATGATCTTTTGCTTGATCTTTCTATCTGAATATGGGTCACCTAGTTGATGGCTTTGATTTGCGAAGTCCATCAACTTCACTTGGAAGTCATTAAAGCACTCGTCCTCTTCCATCCGAATTGTCTCAAATTGCATTTGAAGGACTTGAAGCTTGGAGTCCTTGACCACTTCGGTTCCTTCATGAGCCATTTGTAGAATCTCCCAAGCCTCATTTGCATGCTTAGTATTTTGAACCAACTTGTATTGATTGTCATCCATGGCACATAAGATGGCATGCATTTCCTTGTTGTTCCACTTGGAAGCTTTAAATTCTTGTGTGCTCCATTGAGACTTAGGCTTTAGAACCTCATCTCCTTCTTCTGTGGTCATTGTTGTAGAAGTGTAGCCATCTTCAATTACCATCCATGCACGATCATCTACTTGGAAAATATAAGCCTCCATCTTGCCTTTCCATGAGGCGTAATTATCACCCTTAAGCAAAGGTAGTCTTAAGCTTGAAGCTCCCTCTTTACTCATCCTAGGCTCACTCATAGTGTTTGGGTTATAAATGAGATGCAAATGAAATGCAAAAACAACCAAGAAAAATCAAACAATCAAAATGCACCAAGCAAGACACATACAGAGCACAGATCAACTAAGTATATATAGGCACCGGCTCTGATACCAATTGAAAGTTCCCTAAAAATATATATGTCTATAACCTAAAGGGGGGTGAATAGGTTTTAATCAAATCAATTACAGATTTTTTGATTAATCAACATTAACACAAATTACCCTGAATAAACAAGCATTCAATAAAATCAATTATGCTTAAAACAATAACAACACACAATATTTACGTGGAAACCCTTAAAATGAGAAAAACCATGGGCTGATATGTGCACCACACTAGATCCTCAAATCCGCTATTGAATGAAAATTTACAACCTAGGTTGACCTCCTGTCACACCCTCCAGTTACTAACCCTTTAACTCTACCTAACGGGCTTTAATAGTGATTCTTTATCTATTTGCTTGTGCACTAACCACTTAGTCACAAGACTTAACCTCAATGAAGAGTCAAACACAACCTAAGTGAATATGCAAAAATATTCAATATGCAAAAATGCTAGGTCAAGACATTCATGCTTACCTAGGATTAATAATGACAATTAAAGCAACTCCTAGATATCAATGTTCTAAATGCAAAGGCAAGAAGAATTAGCTAGAAGGGTAAAATTGAACTAAATGCTAGCTATCATGAAAGCATTCATCTCAACCAACAAACAACTACTCAAGCATGTTATAAATGCAATAAAACTTAAAAGCATACAATCAATGAGTAATTAATGCTATTTCTAGGTAAACATAGCCTAGTAATGAAACAATTAATTCTAGGTCATGTAGAGATTACATAGTCAATGAAAACAAGAAGAATCCATGCTTGGAAGATGCAAGGAGATGTTAGATGCTCATGGATTGATGGTTGGATGAGCCAAGATGAGTTCTTGGAAGCTCTATCTCTCTAGGAGTTACTTTCCCTCTCAAAGATGTGATTTTTGGCTCATGAGCTCGAATAAAGGAGAAGATGATACTTAAATATGAGCCCTACATGAAACTATGTCGTTTTGACAAAAAAGCCCAGAAAATTGCATTGTGCGCTTGTGGTGGCGCTGGTCGAGTAGCGCACCACCAGTGCACAACCTAATTTTTGTGCTGGGCGCTACTAGAGTAGCGCAGGGCAGTGGCGCACAACCAGCGACAAACCACTGGACAAGTAGCGCTAGTGTGGTGCGCATGACGACCAGCGCACCACCAGCGACAGACAATTGGAAAGCTGTGCTGGTGTTGGCACTACTCGAGTAGCGCACCACTCACTTCTTTCACACTCATAAAAAAATTATGCAAGTGAAAAGAGGTGAAGGGAATGCATTCTAATGCCTCACATGACATGACATGACATTTAAATCACAAGATGCAATCAATTCAAACAAGCAAGAGATAACAACATTAGGCACACAATCAAAACAATTAAGCACAAATGCAAAGTGATCAAAAGCATGCATGGGAGTGAGTGTGTGCACTAAATCTCTTCAATGAAGTTAAGCAAGTGATTTTACTTTTTATGCTTGAACGAGGTCTTGAGCAGTGATGGCCTAAACTACCCTTACACATTAATCCCTAAATGTGGTTGTCAACGAAATGAACCAATCAAAAACTGAGGAACTTACACCTCCCCTACTCACTATTTTAAAATTAGGGTTTTCTATTAACCGTTAATGCACCTAGACTCTACAGGATTAAACGACTAACTTTAATCAAGTTATCTAGCGCATTAACTTATTAGAAACAAATTCTAATTAACTAATAAATTATTAATGATTTTTAACAATTAAAAATCTAATCTATTAGTGAATAATCTAAGTCTTTATAAACTTTTTACTAAGTTCAGATTATTATGATAGTGTTTACCATGTTTTAACTATTAAAACTCTAACACTTTATTCGGTTTATTAATCGTATTAATCCTAATTACAATAAATGACCATATTAATCTAACTTATTAAACTCTTTAATAACTAGATTAATATTAATGAGAATTACCAAGTTTTCTAATCATTAGAAAAATAATCTCATTATTCATAGCCAATTATGTATATTGCCCATTTTAATCACATTAAAAAAAATTACATAAAATATCAGGCTATGATGCATGTATGACATATCAAATATATTTGTATAGGCACATCTAATCTAAATGACATACGTATACATGTCAATGTTTTTATCATCACATAATATAAAGCATACATGAATTGACCGAGTACTGTGGATTATTTAAACTAAAAAGTTAGAATCTAAAATTACAAAAAATTTCCCAAGGCATTCCTTGGTTTTCTAGTAACTTCAAATATCTTCCAGTCTCTTCAGGTCACTCCGATTCATCTCATGAATTCTTCTTCGCGATTTTTCCAAGTCTTCAATATAGGTTACATTTTTTTTTTACAATACAATAACAGTAAAAAAAATAATAAAAAAAATAATACAACCCATAAACCCTAAATCCATAGTACCATATAATTAACGATAAATCATGTTTTTGTAAATTAAAAAATATATATATATATTCATACAAAAACGTCATACGGTCAATTTAAATCGTGCCTACACAATCATACATACAGGAGCATCGAAAACAATTTCCTGTTCCAAAAATAAAATTGGCTCTGATATCAATAGTTGGAACCCTATTCACTGGTCACGCAGCGGAACTAAGTTTCAAAATTTTTATACAGATCATAATCTGTATCTGGGACCAGTGAATTTGGAATCGTAATTATTTTTCGAAACTAATACATACAATATGTAAACACAGGAAATTGAAATCAATATAATCAGAAGAAGAACATACCAACGTTTGGAGGCTCCTTCACGTTTCGATATGCTCCTGTCTAAACCAATCTTACCAACGTTTGGAAGATCCTTCACTTTATGATGTGCTCCTGTCTGGACCACTCGATCTTCCTCGCTATCTCCCAGGACTGGGAACTGCGTGTGGGCGCGTCACGGTGTCAGGAACTAGAATGGAGGATGTATGGAAAAAGACTTGACGAAACTCTTTCTTCAAAGAAAAAACTAACTAGAACAATTATAGTTCTTATATATATGTATATAGATATTAACAGTGCATGACTATTTCACATCTTATGCAAAAAAGAATTATATTTTTGTTTTTTTTTCTCTTTTGTGCTTCACGCACCTTTAATACAATTTTTCACAAAAACGAAACTTGCATCCAGTTCATGCACTAATATGTTTTTTTTTATTTACTTTTGATATATATCTTTTTTTTTTATCTCTTTCTATGCGCATGCACTTGTATTATATATTATATATATATATACATATATCCGTGTTTGTATCCTATACAAACACTTATATATGTCACACACCAATTTGCATCCAGTGCAATCTCTTGTGTTATAATTGATATATATCTTTTAATTTATCCTCTTCAAATATATCTAATTGATTAAAATTGATAATAAGCATTCTAAATTTAAACTTAAATTCAAATACTTAGATAAATGATTTAGTAAAATAAAATAATCCTATTATTTTATCTTCACCTAAATCCATATATTAACTAACACCCTCCAATTAATAGTTAATTAATAATTCGTAATTATCAATATAATTAAATAATATAATTATTTAATTAATTTAACTATTAACATTCTTTAATTGAATA
Organism: Dipteronia dyeriana; assembly: GCA_032871835.1. Taxonomy (NCBI): domain Eukaryota; kingdom Viridiplantae; phylum Streptophyta; class Magnoliopsida; order Sapindales; family Sapindaceae; genus Dipteronia; species Dipteronia dyeriana. The sequence goes on from CM065299.1 coordinate 54,301,730, forward strand.
ATCTCATTATTCAATTAATTCTTGAATATATACGTATCACTTTTGTAACACAATTAATTAGACAATCTAATTAATTAACTGTGACCCTTGTTACCTAAATCGATCTGGCTAGCAAGGGGACCTAATGGACCTACAGTATTTTGAGCTCCAATAATCCTCGGAATCATTAATTAAACTATTTAATTAATATTCCTTGATTATCAACTCCGGTGTTGTTCCACTAAAAACCTGTAGCTGCACTCTCTCAACTATAGATGCTTTTACACACACCGATACAACTCGGTGTCCATCGATATAGCTATTACAAATGGTGTGATCCTCCACAGTAGTTCATAATTAGAGCTGGGTTATAATGTCTGTTATACCCCTCTAATTACATATATCCTTTAAGTACCGTTGATTCTCTAATGGAAAATAAATCCTAATTCCTTACCGAACTAGGAGAACGCTCATATTGTCTAAGCCCCGAATCAACCCTTAATGGAACTATCATCTACTTCTCACAAGAATGAGTGGATTCCACTGTTGTGTACAAACCTTCCTTGCCATAAGCCAAACCGCAATCCCAACATATGGAGTATATTGATCAGGAAATGCATCTGACCTCACCCATGATATATCAAAGACCACGATCTAACCTGAAGAAGTCAATAAGCACTCAGGATTAAGATCACCCATATATAGCCATCATTAGTTGATATATATGAATCTCATCGGTAATAGGATCTTGCTATGAGATTCATATAGATCATGGCTCAGTCCTATATGATCACATCATACAATGTGCCTCCATTCCCATATCTCATATGAATGATTTAGAATAGAATCATTGTACCTTACGGAATGGACCGCAGCTATAGATTAACCAAAAATAAAGTACCTAGCTTTATTTGCTATCTATGTACTCTTTAGATTGCACGTCTCTAACTGTATCCATCTGTATATGACATTCATATACACAGTTCGAGATTACATCCGACAATCCAGGATGTTAATATGTGCACAAGTTTATAAAATAAATAACATAACAAAAATGAATTGAACCTTTCTTTTTATTTACTTCATAAATCCATTTACAAATTACATGTTTAGGGCATAAACCCCAACAGATGTTATATGTATATTTCGTTAGATGTACACGTCACTGACAGATCAGACAGCCCCCTGAAAAGATTGCCAGATAAGCATCCAACCTGACATCAGAAACACCATCGGAGTTATCACTGAAAGACAAAAAAATCTGAATAAGGCCGAATACGAATACTCGGTACATTTAGCTGGACTCGGGACAACATGAGAAGCCCGAGTGAAGAAGTCAAATACGTGATCCACCATAAAATAAGCTCAATAAGGGATCTAGAATCATACTTCAATACAGAAACATCTTAATTTTCATCCACCGTATCAAAGGAGGAAAGACTTTAAAGAGTTTCCAGAAGGGTAGAACGCCAGACAGGAAACGAGTCCAGATCAAGCAACAATTAATCTTCTAGAAGACTGCACACCGTTTAAGAAATAATTCCTAAACGAACTGTGCAACTAAAATCCCATAAAGATTCATATTCGATCCACAAGTTCTCAGAAACAGGAAAGAAGACAAATACGACTTTAACAAGCAACCAGTTTTAATAAAACACTATCACCGTTCATTACTTTTGTAACAAAGATTAGGGTTCTTTGCATATATAAATAGACACATAATCTTTTTGTAGAAAGAGAGGAACAATCAATGGAAAAGAAATCACTGTAAAAGACAGGCAAGAGAGATCGAGTGATGTAAGTTAATATTTAATAGTGGATTTGGCTTGGTTGTGCATTCAACCACCAGTGGACATTTCTCCTATCATCGGAGTTTTACCACGTATACTCGTGTCGTAACAATATTAATTGCATTCTCTTTCTCTTCTCTTTTAACAGGCAAAACCAAATCCAGAACTGTTGACTTTCTTGACCATCAAGAAATTGACGTCAACAGTAGAGTTTATTCCTTTATTAAGCAAAAGCGTATTGAAAGGTGCATTTCCAAATAGACATTTTTTTTAAAATATAAAAAAAAGTCACCAACCAAACAACTATAACTTTTTTTTTCCAAAACTTTATTTCTAATAGTCAATAAAGGTTTTTCAAAAGCCCAACCAAACAAGCTCAAGTCATCTATAGCTTTGTTTTGTTTAATGGATAAAAAATAACTTGTTGTAGTAGACTATGTCATCTCTAGTTTTGTTGTGTTTACTGAATAATAAATAACTTGTTTTAAGAAATTTGATTCGATATTGTGGATTACTTTTCAATACGAGTTTTATCGACTACACAATAACAAATTTTCTATATGTCATATGTAAATTTTATAAGAAGTACACGTCATTGACAAAGAGGATAAAATTGCCAAGTGGACATCCGAATAGGAATTCAGAAAATATCCCGTAAGATATCACCAAAAAAGAGGAACATGAGTAAGTATAAAAACAAGTATTGAGCAAAACCTACTCGGGACTAGTTGACATCATATTCTACTCGGGATCAGATAATGTCATTTGGGATCAGCTGACGTCAAGTTATACTCGGGATTAGATGACATCATTCGGGATTAGATGACATCATTCGGGATTAGCTGATGTCGTGTTCTACTCGGGACAAATATGAAGAAACCCGAATAAAGAAGCCTAACATATAACTCACATACGAACCAAAATCATGGTAAAATACGTAAAGATATACGCGTCGTAGAAGAATTCCAAGATGAATAGAATACCAAAAAGGCAAAATGTTTTAAATCAGGCAACAATTTTATTTCTTAAAAAAGACTACGCATTTGTAAGAAAATAAGTCCTAACTGGACTATATCACTAGAGTCCCATTCGATCTCTATTCAAATATCTGAAATAGGAAAGAAGACAGACTACTCTAAACAAGTAACCAATCATAAAAAAATACAAAAATCTTTCATTACTTGTACAAAAAGGATTAGGGTTCTATGCACATATAAATAAACCCATAATCTCGTCATAAAAATATAGAAATATATAGAGAGAAAAAAAAGAGATCGAGAGTTGTAAATCTTTATTTCAATAGTGGATGTTTGCTCGCTTGTTTACTCAACCACCTGTGGACGTTTCTCCAGTCATCGGAGTTTACCACGTAAAACTTGTGTCTAAATACATTCTCCTTCTCTTTCTCTTTGAGATCACAGCTAAAATCCAATCTTGTTGACTCTCTCACACATCAAGAAATCGATGTCAACAATTGGCGCTAGAGAATGAGGCCTGAACCTTCGATCTGATTAAAAATAATGGCTGGAAGCAGAAACAGTTCTGGGGATATCCAAAAATCTCCAGATAATGTCCATATTGGCAGTAGTTCACGAGATCTCGCCACAACCACCGAGAACCAACCAACATCTCTGGCGGGGATCAAACAAATCCCTCCAACCAGCGAAGACCTGACACGATGCTTTCGTGAGGCACTGCAACAGCTGGTAGCAGACGCGACAAATAAAGAAGTTAGTCTACTAGCTATAGAAGAAGCGCAACCTCCTAATCCCCAATTTACAATGCTTCGTTCGGTTACAGTTTGGCCAGAACCAGATGCACTAGAAGATGCCAGGAACTCTATTTCATTTAGTCAAGCAGAACGTGGAACACTCGAAGAGGAGCAACCACGCCAAAGGCAGAACCATGGTAAGACAGTCCAGATAGACACCATAAGCATGACCGACACAGGGATCGATCGTCATCAAAGGAAAGTGATCGGTGCCATCACAAGCGCCATCACGAAACCATACGCCTGTAAGGATCAACCCGCGAGACTCGGCAACAAAGTGATGAGGAGCTTGAAAAAGCCATGACAGTCACTCGGCAGTATGGAGATCCGGTGGGAGATAGAGACGTTGTAATTCAGAGCCTGACCCGAAAAGTTGAAAATAATAGGCATCAAATGGATGCACTGGTTAGACGTTATGGGTACAGTGACTTATATGACGATGATTCTTATAGTCCATTCACTAGGAACATCCTGCGAACCCCATTCCCAGAAAGATTCAGGATACCACACGTAGAACAGTTCAAGAAGGATACAGATCCTAAAGAACACGTCAGACGGTATAAAAGTGCTATGGCTCAGTATGCCCACATCCCTTACTATGCATCAACTTTCCATAAACTCTAGGAGACACAGGCTCAAGATGGTTTGGAAGGTTACCCCCAGCAAGCATCGAAAGTTTCGGTGAATTAAGCAAAAGTTTCTCAAGACAATTTATGGGCAACGTTCATAGAAAAAAATCAGCGGCTTACCTTTCTTAGCTGAAACAAGGGAAATATGAGTCATTGAAAAAATACCTGGGGAGATTCAGCCAGGCGGTATCAGAAATCGGCAGTGCAAATGACGAAGCAATAATTACTGCATTCATAAACAAGTTACAGAATGGACGACTATCTTTTGACATAAGATGGGCCCGTCTAACCAGATATGCAGATATGATGAACATGGCGAGAGGATATGCACTGATCGAAGAAGAAGAGTTAGCCACGGGAGGATACTACATGCACGGAGGAAAACCCGAAAAGGATGCCGAGTCAAAGGTACAGAACCAAAAGGGAAAATAAAAGGAAACGATAAAGAAAGAAGCAAGGACGGAGGAAACGGGTGTAATGCCGACCAGACAACAGAGAAATTATGAGGAAAATACGCAAACTACACCCCTCTTCTGAAAAAGCAGGAAGAAATCCTAGCCATACTGGAAGAAAAGAATCTGGTAAAAGAGCCACACCGACAGTCTCGGTTTGCCCGACAAGATACAACAAAATACTGTAGATTCCATAAGGAAACCGATCATGAGACTTCCTAGTGTTACCAGCTCAGAGATTACATAGATACCCTCATTCGTGAAGGACACTTATAGTTTTAAATATTAAAAAGAGATGAAAGGCCAGAAACGAAAAAAGAGACAAGGGTGGATCACAGCTCCGGTCGAAACCAAAGGGCCAGCCCCGAGGCCAATGAAGTAATACAAACAATCTTTGGAGGACTATCAACAAGAAAAAGTAAATAAGAGCGAACACAGGAAATCAGAGAAGCAATGGAGGAAAGAAAACTTTGACTTGAACTCGATCGAACCAGACCCGAAAAGAGTAAATGAAGGATAGGGCCCAATGATATTCATAGAAGCTAATTCACATGGGGTCTATGTTTGACCAAATGACGCCCTGGTTATAAGTGCCCGAATTGAACACAGGGAAGTCAGGAGAATTTTAATAAATAATGGAAGTTCGACAGACATTCTCAATGTAGCTGTCTACGATCAACTCAGGTTGAACCGAAAGGATTTGCAGCCTTTTCATACCGCACTCAGAGGATTCGGGGGAGTTTAGGTCAGGTCTCTCGGGACGACGAAGTTGCCCGTAAAAATTGGAGTAGCACCTTGCCAAAGAACAGTATTACTCATTTTCGTAGTGGTAGTCTTAGATAATTGGCCATATATCGCATTGTTAGATCGGCCATTCTTGAATAAAATAAAGGCTGTAACAGCTACTTACGCCCTAATGATCAAATTCCCAACTGAACAGGGGGTCAGAGTAGTCAAGGGGTCCCAGTAGATGGCCTGAAGAGCTAACCTGTCAGTTTACAAAGACATAAACAATGGTGAACAAGTATGCACTATAACACAACCGAATCAGAACAAAGAGTCATTATCATTAGAATTTGATCCAAGGGAAGATCCAAAGGATTCCAAAAATGAACCGGTCGAAGAATTAATCTTGAAAGAAGATGAACCAGATAAGAAGATCAAGATCAGGGCCAATTTGGAAGAAAAAGTCAAACAAAGCCTCACTGATCTGCTCAAAGAATATAAGGATGTGTTCGCCTGGAGTCATGAAGACATGGTCGGGATAGATGCCCGAATAATATCTCATCATCTTGCGGTAGACCCGAATGCAAAACCAGTAATACAAAAGAGAAGGTCATTCAATCTCAAAAGAAGTCAGGCAATCAAGCAGGAAGTGTAAAAGTTACTCGCTGTAGGGTCAATTAGAGAGATCATCTATCCTCAATGGGTAGCTAATGTGGTCCTCGTCCAAAAGAAAAAAGGTCAGTGGAGAATGTGTATAGATTTTACATATTTGAATAAGGAATGCCCAAAAGATAGTTCTCCACTGCCAAGGATAGACCAATTGATTGATGCTACATCAGGTCATGAATTATTCAGTTTCATGGACGCCTACTCAAGATATAACCAAATCCGGATGAACAAGGTTGACGAAGAAAAACAGCGTTCACAACCGATCAAGGCTTATACTGTTACACAGTAATGCCTTTCGGGTCAAAAAATGCAGGGGCAACATACCAAAGGCTGGTCAACAGAATCTTCGCATGACAAATAGGAAGAAACATGGAAGTTTACATAGATGACATGTTGACCAAGAGCATATCGACAAACAAACATACCTCAGACCTGCGAGAGACATTCGACATTTTGAGGAGATACCAAATGAAGCTGAATCCGAACAAGTGCCTATTTGGAATTCCTTCAAGAAGGGTCATGGGCTTCCAAGTTCACCAAAGGGGAATCGAAGTACATCCTAAAAAGATCCAAGCCCTACAAAAAATGACCTCACCAAGGACGCTAAAAGAAGTTCAACGCTTAACTGGATGCCTAGCTTCCTTGGGTAGATTCATCTCAAAGGCCACAAACAAATGTGCTCCTTTTTTTAAAGTAATTAAAAAAGGAAAAGGACTTGAATAGAACGAAGAATACGAGCAGGCGTTCTTAAAAATCAAAGAGTACCTAGGGCAAGCTCCAATCCTTTTAAAACAAAAAATAGGAGAGATACTCCACTTGTACCTATCAATTACAGATTAGTAGCAAGTTCAGTTCTAGTCAGAACAGTGGATGGAGTACAGAGGCCAGTGTACTACACCAGCAAGGCACTTCTGCCAGCTGAAACCAGGTATTCACAGGTAGAAATATGGCCCAAGCATTGGTTTCGGCAGTAAGGAAGCTAAGGCTATACTTTTAGGCTCATGCAATCCAGGTCCTCACCGATTGCCCACTTAAGTAAATTTTACAGAACCCAAAAATTTTAGGAAGACTAACCAAATGGGCAATTAGCTAAGTGATTTTGATATCCAGTACGTCCCCATGACATCTCTCAAAGGCTACAGTGGCAACTTTTATAACAGAGTTCACAGAACCAAACCTAAAAGCAAAAAAGATGTTGGGTAAAAGTTTCTCATGGAAATTGTATGTCGATGGCTCTTCTAACACTCACGGCAGTGGGCCAGGGATCGTAGTATGCACCCCGGAAAGAGATGATATCGAGTGTGCCATGAGATTCGACTTTAAAACAATGAATAATCAAGCCGAGTACGAGGCACTACTAGCTAGACTTTGAGTCTGCATAGCCCTTAGAACAGATGAGGTCGAGATATTCAGCGACTCACAGGTAGTCGTCAACCAAGACCTGGACGAATACCAAGCCAGAGATAAAGGCATGATAGCTTATCGTGACATAGCAAAACAACTCCTTTAGAAATTCAAAGAATATAAGATTGACCAGATCCCTAAGGAGGAGAATGAAAAGGCAGATGCTTCATCCAAGCTAGCACCAGCAACAACCACAATCAGGCTAAAAACAATTCCGGTCGCACATCTCCTCAAACCCAGCACAGATAAGCCAAAAAACTTTGAAATTTTAGAAATCTAAACACCGCCAGACGATTGGATGACTCAGCTAAAAAGTTTCCTAGAAGAAGGCGTACTCCCGGAAGATCTCCTACAAGCCAAACGTATCAGGTATCGATCAATAAGATACACATTGATCGGAGAAGAACTATACAGAAGAGGGTTTTCCCGAACACTCCAAAGATGTATATATCAGAAGAAGATGCATGTCAGATATTACAGGAAATCAACGGTGAAGTATGTGGAAACCATACTGGAGGTAAAAGTTTGGCACACAAGATACTCAGGCAAGGTTATTATTGGCCCACTTTATTCTCATATGCATAGCGATGTTCAAAAAACTGCAATACTTGCCAAAGGATTGCTAATGATATCCGACAACCCCCTAAACAACTTAGAAACCTTACATCCCCGTGGCCATTTGCCATGTGGGGCTTGGACTTAATTGGCCCAATGCTAGTGAGGACAGGGGTGGAGCAAAGATGCAATAGTAGCCGTTGACTATTTCACGAAGTGGGCAGAAGCTGAAGCAATAGTGCATATCACAGAAGAAAATACTACAAAATTTGTGAAGAAAAATATACTCTACAGGTTTGGAGTCCCAAACACTACCATCACTAACAACGGCATCCAGTTTGATAGCCTGAAATTCAGACATATGTGCAAAGAGTACCAAATTACCAATTACTATGCCACACCTACCCACCCTCAAATAAATGGGCAAGCTGAAGCAGTAAAAAAAATCATCAAGCATACACTCAAAGCAAAGCTAGATGCCAAGAAAGGAAGTTAGGTAGAAAAACTTCCCGAGGTATTATGGGCATATAGGACGACAACAAGAACTTCAACATGAGAGACTCCATTTACTTTAGCATTTGGAACATAAGCTGTTATCCCGATAGAAACATCATACGCGTCACCCAGGGTTAGACTATATAATGAAGATCAGAATGTTGATATGCTATTACAAAGTCTAGATGAACTGAAAGAGAAAAGAGAGAAGTCTCGAATATGAAATATGGCATATCAACAAAGAGTAGCTCGCCACTACAATTCTCATGTTCGAGTTAGAAAATTCCAACTAGGAGACCTGGTACTCAAAAAGGTGTCGCTAAATGCAAAAAATAAAGTTGCAGGTTCCTTGGCTGACAAGTGGGAAGGCCCGTACAAAATTGAAGAAGTAGCTGACCATGGAGCATATTGGATTGCAAGACCAGATGGAGAGGTCTTACTCCGACCATGCAACACCCAATATTTGAAGATTTTCTATCCTTAAAATTTTGTTTCCTTTTTAGTTAGGACAATTTTCGTCAGGTCAATTATTAGCTTTGGAATTTAAATAATTGTTTGTTTTGATGTTATAAATAAAAATCAAACTCGGGATTTCCGAAATATAAAGCATATGATAATAAGAACATATGAAAGGCAAGCATGATAATAAGAACATGCAAATATATTTCTTGGGACCATTAATTCCTGAATGGGCGGAGAAGCTCGAAGGAGCACGCCAGCGGAGCAAGGTCAGTCGACTTTAGCAAAAAGGCAAACCCGATGCACCAGATTCTGGAGAAGGCTCAGGGCGCTGTCGGGAAAAATTTCAGTAAAATGCGTAGCTGTGTGAAAAGGTTCGAAAAGCTTAACGATTCGGTAAACCCTTGCACAGACAAAACTGAGGAGATGTCCTTGTTAATTTGTGTGAGGACACGAACATATGATCGTGGTGAGCCTTGATGTAATGTTTGTGTAATAACCCAAGTATGAAATACGAGTAAATCTACTCGCTTGTTTCAAGATGGCTTGATTAATGTTAGTCAGTTTAATAAGATACTTGGCATAAAAAGATTGCATTAGCCTGTTTAATAAGATACTTGGCACAAAGATTGCATTAGCCAGTTTAATAAGATACTTGGCACAAAAAGATTACAGTAGCCAGTTTAAGATTTGGCAGAGATTGCGTTAGCCAGTTCAGCAAGATACTCGGTGTTAGAAGCAACTCCAAATAATAAAACTAAGTTAGATAAGATATTCGGTACTCGGTACTCGATACTCGGTGAAATTTCTTGAGTAATGAGTCGGATTAAACCACTTGGTTTTCTGAAATTAAACAGTTCACAAATGACTTTTATTGATAAAAATCTTTACAAAGGTGAATCTTTAAAAAGATGACTTAAGGCTATAAGGAGGATTTGGAACTCTTGTCGATGCTCGGGTCGGGCACAATTTCGTACTCAGAGAGGAGACTTTCATTTGAAGGCCAAGTAATTGTGTCGACCAAATTATCCATCCATTCACTGTAATCTTCTCCAGGGATCGGGCCGACATCAGGCACCAAACCTTTTTCGCCGTGTTCCTGACTGGCGTAAAAATTCGAGAGAGAGTGCTCTGATGGAAACTCCAAATGCATAGGATGGGGCTCTTTGCCTCGACTGAGGTAATAAGCTCTCCACTCTTTTATCTAAGTCCGAAGAGATTCCAGGGATCGGTCCACGTGGTTCTTGATCGACAGCCCCCAGTTGTTTCGGGCTTTTTCAGTTGCCTGATTCGTGACCCTAAAAAATTCACCAACTGAAACTAACCCTCGCTGAAATTCCTGAAGGAGAAGGGCGTTATAAGCAGGGGATCCTTTAAAACGATCAACCCCTTGGACTTCAAGTTCCAGCCTGGCCTCCTTGGATAAGGATTCGGCCGTCAAAGCTTAGAGTTCCAAGTCTTTGATCTTCTGCTTATAGGACGACTTGGACTGCTCCGTTTCCTTTTCGGCTCTGAGAGTCGATTTCTGGGCAGAAGACAATAAGTTTTGAAGTGACATAGCTTTCTCCTTTGCCAAAGAAGCTCTTTCCTCAGCCTCCACTTGCTTGGCCAAAGAGTGGTCGGCAAACATCTGGGCAGAACCCACCTCCTTTTGATAAGCCGATTCAACCCGAGCATGGCTATCCTCACTCTCCTTCAGTAGAGCTTCCAGATGCCTTATTCTATCGGCTTGACATTGTTGTGTCTGAACCAGATCAGTAAACTCGGCCACCATCTACAAGGAAGTTAAATTAACAATCTAACAAGACAAAAAAAAAGATAGGAATAAAACTTACTTAAGATGCACCGTTGAAAAAATTCTAAAGATGGCTCGTTAAAGAAGCTTCCCTGAAATGGCTCCAGTGATCATCCTCGATGAAAGCTCGACCAGATGACATCATCCTTATCATATTATGGGGAGAAAGATAGGAAGGACCTCCCGAAGGTTCATCCCTTACATCTTCAACCTCGAGAGGGAATGAGCCTCTATTTGGGTAAGAAGTTTTCGCTTCTACTGATGCTTCAACATGAATGTTCGGGAGAATCTCGGCCTCGGTATCCTTATCACTTGAGTCAATGAATGAAACTACCCAAGGGACCTTATGAGGATGAGCAAGAGAATCGACCGTTTTCCGTTTCTCAGCCCGAGTACAGTGGAAGCTGAGATCAGCTGAAGGGTCTTCCTGATCATCATCCCTTAAAGACTCAAAAAAGTCAGGATCTATATTTATTTGTCCATAAGAGGTTTTATCTCCATCCCCCGCACTCAACCACTTAGTAGGAACCTCAACCGGGGAGCTCGACTCACCAGGCCCTTCACTAAGACCATCACTTTGCCTCCCCTCATCTTCTGGCAATTTCTGAGTGTAGTCAGCTGGGCCGCTCAGACCACTAGATTACCCTACGGCCGGTCAGATGACAACTTTAGGGGCATATTCAAGGATCTACTCGTCAGTTTCATCAGGTTCCCATCTGACTCAGGCGGGGAAATGCCTTATTTGCTTTGACTATAAGCTTCTTTTTGGCTCGTCTGAAGGATTGATTTCACCTGGCAAGCTTGGATGTCGTAGACAATGTCCGAATCATACACTTAAAAAAAAGTGATAAAAAGAATCAAGTCATAATATAAAAAGCAACATTTTAAAAAAAAATGGGAAGTAGGAAGATCACTTACATCTGCGGTAGTCTGAAATCTGGCTAAAAAGCCAAGATGTATCATCTTCTTCTCATTGAAAAGATAAGACCTGCTCATTTTTTCCAAAGTGTGAACCGTAGGCCGAGCAAGTCTAGTCAGCTCAGTACCATAAAATTCAAGTTTTTTCTTGTTCAATACATCAGGGGAACAGAAAAAATGGGGAACCTTTAGCACCGTCCGATTCTCCCCGGCCGAAAGAGTAACTTGAAGTCCAAGGTTCCCTCCGGTAAAAAACCAACTATTCTTCCAGTACTTGTTGGACGAAGGGAATCCCCATAAAAAGCCCTTCTTTTTGGCATCATCAAAGGTGTCAACTCTCCGATTCACTTTTGTCCCCTTAGGGACCCAGCAATCTGGCGGATTAGACATGAGAAAATAAGTCCCTGTCCGACCAGATTGCCTTAGTGTGTAGAAGTGCCTTTTTTTACTCGGGAAAGGTGGCGACAGGTTCATCCGGCTCCATATATTCCATATGAACATCAAGATCTTGTAGCTGTTCGGGGCCAGTTGGGCTGGAGCGATCCCTACTTCAGCCAGAAACCAGACAATAAATGGCTGAAAAGGAAGAGTGACGCCGAAACAAAGCATGGACCCATAAATTGCCACCATGTCCAGGGGAGAGTTCCATGCGGCTCTATCACCGGCTGGAGAAAGTGTAACTGAGTTATCCAAGTCGAATCGAGCAAGATACTTCTCGATCTCCTCTTCCCCGACCACATTAGGCTCGGTATCATACCCAGTCAGGCGATCGACAGAAAAAGAGAGACGAGATTTTCTAAACTCCTATTCAACATCCTTCTCATCAATCATTTGTTCTCTGATTCGAACATTGCCTGAGTTGTGTTTATGGACTTCGCTTTTACTTTAATATTTCCCCATCCTCGATCGATAGATTAAGAACTAGATGAATCAGAACTAGATTCAGAACTAAAACGGGCGTTAGGGTAAAGCCCGGAAACATTAACATCTAAAAAAAGAGGTTCATTAGGAGGGATTTCCCCCAATAATCTACGAACGTAAGAAACCAGTTCAAAATCTCCATGATCAAACGCTTCGAGAGCTATAGTAAAAGACGACGACGAGAAGATGGATCCATTAAAACTAACCTGTTGTAGAAACTTCAGCGGAGACTAAAGGATTTCTATGTAAAGAAATTTGGGTTGGAAATTTCTTGTTTGAATTTGTGAGAATAAACCAAAGCAACTCCGTTCAATGGAGCATTTAAAGGGACAATAACATGAAACCCTCGGGTCTCAAGAAGCGTGAAAAATCAAAAAAGATTTGATGACGTTGGTGGCGCACTAGCAGACGCATAGGTCATTTCTCATAAATGGTATCGAGAAATGAAATGGTAGAAGACACGTGTTAAGAGAAGAATTGATCAGGACCGTCAGGACTCCAAAACGTCGCAATCATTGAGATTTCACGTGATGAGGCAAATTAAATTTACATGGTCACCATTAAGACACATCATTATGACAAGACATTTACTCTGATGTTAATGAGACGTAAAAGATTGAAGGGTTGATTAAAATACTTTCGCCTGGAATGAATCCCTATTCGGCAAAAATATTTTAAGGGGGTATTGTCATGTGTATATTTTATCAGATGTACACATCATTGACAAAGAGGGTAAAATTGCCAGGTGGACATCCGAATAGGCATTCAGAAAATATCACGCAAGATATTACCAAAAAGGAGGAACCCTGGTAAGTATAAAAACATGTATTGAGGAAAACCTAATCGGGACCAGTTGACGTCATAATCTACTCATAATCAGTTGACGTCAGTCGGGATCAGCTGATGTCATGTTATACTCGGGATCAGATGACGTCATTCGGGATCAGCTGATGTCATGTTATACTTGGGGTCAGATGACATCATTCGGGATCAGATGAGGTCATTCGGGATCAGCTGACGTCGTGTTCTACTCGGGACAAATATGTAGAAACCCGAATAAATAAGCCCCGCACATAACTTGCATACGAACCAAGAATCATGTTAAAATACGCAAAGATATTCGCGTCGAAGAAGAATTCCAAGAAGAATAGAATACCAAAGGTTCCAAATCAGACAACAATTTTATTTCTTCAAAAAGACTACGCATTTGTAAGGATATAAGTACAAATCTCCGAAATAGGAAAGAATACAAACTACTCCAAACAAGTAACCAATCATAATTAAATACAAAAATCTTTCATTACTTGTACAAAAAGGATTAGGGTTCTATGCACATATAAATAGACCCATAATCTAGTCATAAAAATATAGAAATATATGGAGAGAAAAAAGAGAGATCGAGAGTTGTAAATCTTTATTTCAATAGTGGATTTTTGTTCGGTTGTTTGCTCAACCACCCCGTGGATGTTTCTCCGGTCATCGAAGTTTCACCACGTAAAACTTGTGTCTAATTACATTCTCCTTCTCTTTCTCTTTGAGATCACAGCCAAAATCCAATCTTGTTGACTCTCTCACACATCAAGAAATCGATGTCAACGCTATTAATATTTATTTTGTTGAAATCCGACACCATTAGGTCAAGAATATACCTAGAACTATCAATATCAATCTTTAAAGCACGATTTAAAATATAACTCTCATTATAAAAATGGATCTCAACACACTTTACAATAAATTTGTCATCCATAATTGATAAAAAGAATTAAAACAAATTGTAATTACAGATTTCTAATAATAATGACATATCATAAGATTCTTCGTTATCCGATAGAAAAATATCATATCGTCCAATTTGGCTTAAGGTTAAGAGCACTCATTCAACCTAGCGTTATCCCTGGTTCGAATCATTATCAATTCACTGTCACTCACTATAAGTGGTATGTCTTAAAAAAAATGTATTTTTATTTATAACACCTGTTAACTTTGTATTTTATTAGGTGCAAATGTGCAATTATACATTTATTGTGACTTTGGAAAATAATGTTAACTATTGATAAAATTGTCAACTTTCGATTAGGTTTGTCTGAAATCTTTATATTGTTCTTTGTTGTTGTTTTTTTTTTTAAAAAATAATGGTGAATTTTGATAGTATAAAATAATTTTCATTAATTAAAATAAAATGTACATATAGTTGAAATTGGTAAATTAATGTAAAATCTTTTAAATTAACTTTAATTCAATTTAGTACTTTAAAATTCAAAATTGGTAAATAAATATTAAAAATACTATAAAATTGTAGCACTTGGTGAGAAAAAGCACATCCCATATAAGGGTCTACCACTCTACTGTTATGACTATCCTTTCTCATCAATTAAATATTTTTAAAGTCTTCTATGAGCCTCATATACTTGTTAATAGTATTGGTTTGGATAGCTAATTGAATAATGGAAGAAGTTTAGGGATATTAATGTATTAACTCACAATAATTAACAATATTAAAAGTTGAAATTATGAATATAGTTCTATTTTTATCATTTTCAAAAGAGTGACGATAATAACACCTCTTAAATACCGTATATATATATATATATATAATATTTCTTAATTACACTTATCAATTTTTTTTAACCTAATTAAGGACCAGTTTGGTATTACTATATATAAATTTTATAATAATCACTATTAGTTGTGCTAAAGGAATAATCAGCTGTGAGGGTAATCAGTAGATGTTTTTTAAAATACAAACACGGTTAATTTACCTAAAGCTAACCTGGGGGAGAGAACGGGGGGGGGGGGGGGGGGGGGGGGGGGGGTTGTGTGGGGGGTGAATAAGTTTTTATCCCTTTTTTGATCCCTTGAAATAAACAAAAGTTTGTCCCTCTAGATAGCTTGTATCACAATCTATTAAGCATATATAAGCAACTATTGAAAGACGTATTCTATCAACCAAAGTCATTAAAGTCAATGATATGCATATGAAGAGATTCCATTAAAACGTAAATCATTAAGCACTTGTACTCATATATATATATATATATATATATATATATATATATATATATATATATATATATATATATATATATATATATAAAGAACAAACAAGTGCTAATCAAGGATTTATTATTTACAAATAAATCAGCTAGTATGAACAAATGAAGTATACTACTTTGATTAAGTAACTAAATGAAACTCATATATATACAAAGATATTGTTCTTACAAAAATACCAAACAATAAGGTTCCAAACAAGATATTAACGAAACACATACACAAAAATTAAAGAAATAAGGATAGAGATTTTTGACACATGATTTTTACATGGTAAAACCTCCTATGAGGAAACATTCAGGGGTTGATACGACAAACACCAGCAAACCACATTTCACTAGTTGGATAAAAGTACACCCTGAAAAGTGACCAATCCATATGATACACTTCCTATTGGACATCCCTCCTATCCTACCAGTAGGACTTCAACTAATGAAAAGATTGCCATCTTTCTTGACTTTCGGATCACTCGGATCCTAGCCAAGACTCCTTGCATAGCTTTTCGAATCCTCTTGGTCCTAACCAAGCCTTTTTGCTCAACTTTTTGGACCCATCCTAGCTAAGACTCCACCTCTCAAATTGAAGTTTCACACTCTAATAAGAGATTCTACCTTTTGCAAGGCAAATGATTTAAGTGTAATGGAAATGATGTAATCACACACAACATAGAATATGTGATCAAAATATCCTATGGAAACTAGAAATGAACAATGAGCACATGAAGTATGATTTTCTATTTTACAATCCTAATAACAATGTCATCACACTAAAGATGCATGTATATATGAAATGTATGGATTAGGTACACTTCATGAAGAACTAGACATAGTCATCAAAATGGGAAAAACAACTTTGTCTAGATCTTGAAACATGAACAAAAATCTAGAGCCTCTGAAACACCTAACAGACGTTAAAATCTAGATTTTATTCATGTCACTAAAGCTTGGAAACATATCATATTCATGAAGTACATATCCAAGAATTTAGAGCAAAAATAAAAAATGCTAGAATTAAATAATATGTTCAATATAAAACTCTAGCAATCATTTAGAGCACATATTCACAAAAATAGTCAATTAAATCCTATTAGGCTCTAAATAAACAAATTAATGTACTAATCCTACACATATTAGATTAAAAAGATCTATCAAATGTAAAATGCTATTGATCATTAAAATCATTCAATTAACACACAAATAGCCTTATGTAATAGGCAAGTCACAATACAACTCGCTAGCATTTGAAAACATAGATTTGTAAAAACCTAACTCAACGTGCTTGTCTCTAATAAAGCCCAACTAGCTTAAATTGAAGCTCCTGTCTCTAATAAATATTTGTTCAAGTAACATACACATATAAAAGATATTTAAAGAGGGGAAATGTGAGGTGGGGAGAGAGGGCTCTCGAGCAGCCTTTTCCCATGTGCCACTTCACGACCCCGATGAGATGCATGGCCACCACGGGGGCAAAAGGATCTCTTCCCTAAGATGGCCACGCGCCTCCTCAAGAAAGGTGGCAAATGGCATTTGGCCATTCCCTTCTTCCCTTAAGATCCTCTCGCGTTCTTCGGACTCCGAACTCTAAATTCGAATATGTTTTCAGATTAAAAACCTTAAATCTCTTATGCACATGGATGTCAAAAAAAATCACAAAAAATATAGAAATCGACTCAATACACATGGACGAAAACCATATATGATAAAGACATGAAAAGTTTCGTAACTTCCAACTCGGAACTTGAAAACTAATGAATAAGTAACCGAAACGATTGAAACTAAATAAGGAACAATATGAGAACATATTCAAGTATGATATTACAAAAACACAAACAAATAAACCTATGAACACACAAGTATGCGATTTCCTAGATATAGTCCTAGAACATGTATTTTACAAATTTTGTTAATTTAAGTCTAATGCATGTCATACAATAATACATGTGTGTATGTGTTATACCAATTGAGTACAATGATACAGAGACATATATGGATGCAATGTGTGTGAGTGCCTAAATGCCTTGCAAGAGGAATGAGGTCTAACTATACATTTGATGTGCAACAATGGTTGCTACGATTGAAGACTTCACTTTGCTTGATGAGTTGCCCAACTTTCTAGACACTTGATAAATCGTGAATTCTAGACAACTGATAAATACAAAGGAAAAATCGTTTTAATACGAAATTGAAAATAAAAACACAGTTAATTTGTCGTAAGCTAACCTAGAGAGAGCGGGGGTGTGAATAGGTTAGAACACCTTTTTCAATCCCTTGAAACAAACTTAAGTTTGTCCCTCTAGATAACTTGTATCACAATTTTATTAATCACACAAGCACAACCAATTAGATAACGGAGTGCTTGATTTATTAAAAACTATGTAGTTAAAAATCAATAAGTGATACAACCTTATTTAACTCTATACATACACTAACAATATATAATAAGGAAGTCAATCATAAATATGACTATACACAATATATCAATTACACATACATATATGAGAGATAGAGATAGAGATAATTTGACATAAGATATTACGTTGTAAACCTCCGAGAAGAGGAAACATCCACGGGGTTGATTCCACAACCACCGGCAAACACAATCCACTAGTAGATAAAGGAGTACAATCTCTCAAGTGACCTCTTCACCTAGAAATGTACCCTCCTATCCTACATAAAGAAAGTGATGCCACCTTGCACAAATCAAAGATTCACTCTCCAAAATGTGACTTCCAGTGCTCAACTTGAAGATTCACTCTCCAAATGAGACTTCCAATGCTCAACATGAAGATTCACTCTCTAAATGAGACTTCCAATGCACAAGTCAAAGAATCAATCTAACACATGTGAATTCCAATGCACAAATCAAAGAATCAGTATAAGGAATGTGACTTCCAACCTCTTCACAAGGCAACTAGATGATCATGAATGCAAAACTCAAACATGCACGCAACATAGAAAATGATGATCAACAAATTCTATTGAAACTAGACTTATGCATGAATATACATAAATAAATATAGTCTAGTCAAAATGCATGAATGACAAATTTAGATCATGTATGAAATATTCAAAATCGTTTAGAACCTAGATACATTTATGAATCTAAAACATGAATCACAAGATATGTACACTTAGATCAAATTCAAAATTTTAGTTACATACACAAAATATGCTTAAAATCAAATGACAAAGTCACTTAGATTTCTAGCACAATTATAGAGCAAGTATTATTCATAAGATTCAATCAATCCTCAGAAAAGCTCTATGAATACAAAATCATGTGTTATATAATGAAACCCTGACACATGTATAGACTATTTTTTTTTATAGAAATCAATCAATCAAATATCACAAAATAGTCCTATATGAAAAGCTAGCACAATACAATCTCAATCGTGTGAAAACATAGGTATAATCAAAACCTAACTTAACATGTGAGATTTCAATTAAAATTGATCTAGCGTCAAAAGAGTTCAAAAATCAAATCAAACTAATCACAATATACATACATTAATTGAAGAAGATAACCCAAGGTAATTGATCAAGTTTTAAAACAAAACTCAAGAAGAAAATCTATACGTTAGTAAAAATAATGCAGTCCCATTTTTATGAGAATAACCTCCAAAAACAGCAACAAAAACTCCTCAAACCTTCATAGAAAAGATAGAAGAGTGATACATGAAAACTCTTAACTTTGGATCACTCAAATTGGAGCTCAAACAAAGAAGATAGAGTGTTTGGAAGGTGAGAAAATGTTGAGAGAAAATTCGGTACTTATTTTTCAAAAATCTTCTTAGAATGAAATGTGAGAGGGAACTTAAGAGCTAAAAGACTAAAATACCCCCACCCTTTAGGCCTTCCCAGAGATGGCGTGTGACCATCGCGGGACCAGCAAGGGCGTGAGCTTGAGATGGTCACGTGCCATCTCGGGGTTGCACCTTTTGATGGCCTATGGCCATCATGCATATCTTTCGCACTCCTCCCGCATTATTCAACCGTTCTCTAGCCTCTAAACTCCGAATTCAAATTAATTTACGGATTATGAACCATGACTCTCTCACAAAAATGGAAGACTAAGAAAATCAACCCAGAAAATAAGAATTCGACTAAATACATGAAGACGAAGAAAATGCATGCATCATGTCTAGAAAGTTTCATATCTCTTGACTCGGAACTCAAAATCAAATGTATGAGTAAACGAAATAACCAGAACTCAATAAGGAACAATATAATATCAAATTCAAGATACATGTCATACAAATATATAAACATGCAAACACAAATCACACACGAATGCTTATCATTTGGACATAGTCCACAAACATGCATTTTTCACAATTAGTCAAATCTACACCATGCATGTGCAATCAATATCAAGTGTGTGAATGTTTTACATAAAAGAAGCACAACGATACAAGGACACATATGGATGCAATGTGTGTGTGTGCCTCTAAGTCTTATAACAGAAAAGTGGTCTTGATATACCTTTTGTATAATAATGAAGTAATTTTCTCTTTGAAAACTTGAACTTGCTTGAATAGTTGTCATGTCTTCTTTGAAGCTTGAATCATCATTAACTAAAGACAACTAAACCAATACAACTTAAATATAGTTTTGATATGGATATAATGCTGACACAAACATAAGACCTTACAATCTCCCCATTTGGCAAATTCCATGTCAAAACACCTATACATATGTTAAAAACATACGAAATGAAGATTGGTCACAAAAACACTCTCTTGCATTACAATGAGTTTTATCCTCACGGCTAATCTTCAACACAAACTTGAACTTCTTCTTGGTCTTCTCTTGTAGCAACCTAAAATCACTTTAAAGGACAAATCATATCCAAGAAAGAACAAAAATATGGCAATACAAGGATATTGCAAGAAATGAGAAATAAAATCCATGATTCAATGAGCAATAAAATCCATGAGCAATAACGTCCATGAATCATGAATCATGTATCTCCCCCTTAATACATGCCATTCACAAATAGTCCCAACCAAATAAAAGTATTACCTGCCACAATAAAGTTGTTATTATAATAAAAACATACAAGAAATCAAGTAAGCTAGCACCTATTTTCTCCCTCTTTTTGACATGAAATTAAGCCAAAAGGATAAGAGATGTACCTCAAAGCAATAATACTAGCCACTTGCATCACCAAAGAACTTTTTATGCTTGGTTTTCCTCACATAATGCTTTAGAGATGATCTTGAGCTTGTAGCAAGTTGATCCTCCAACTCTTTGATCCTTGCATCTTGTTTAACAACCTTAGCACTAAGTTCATCAACCTTTTCCATCAATTGAGTAGCCCACTCCAGAAGTTGACTTGTGTTTGCCACATGGCTTGTATCATGAGATTCACTAACAAGTCCTAGTGTATCACAAGCCTTCCATTTTTTTTGTATGACATGTAAGGTACATGCCTAGCACTATACTTTTCAAGAGAAGGTAAAATCAAATCATCTTCAAGTGCTTTCACACCATGAGCTAAACACATTGATAGATAAACCCCAGTAGTGCTAACTTTTTGTCCAACCTAGTTGCTAGAGCTACATTATCTATGTATGACTTAAGAATTTCTCCAAGGTTTATAGCTAGATTAGTCACTAAGGTAAGTACAATCTGGATTTTCTCTTTGCTAAGTTCGGTAGCATTAGAAAATCCTACAAAATTTGTACAAGTAAGGAGATGCCAAAAGGCAATCACCTTAGTCAACACTCCATGACTAATATAAGCTCTCTTCTTCCACTCAAACGAATTATCATCACAAAAGATTTGACCCATGAAATTGAGTTTCTCAACTACATTAACATCTAAAAAATATGACTCAAGATCATTAGGTAATTCGAGGAAATTATTGATGTTCTCCTAATTAATCCTAAACACAACACCCTTTATGTCCACCAAAGAATCAAGGAAGGTAGCACTCTCCTTATACTCATGAGAGAACTCTCTAACAATGCTATAATTAACCATATTAAGTATGCCTACCTAAGATTCCCAATGTCTATCAACCAAACATCTATGGACATAAGAACCTACACATTTGTCTAAGTCAATACCTCTCTCTTGAAATAGCTTCTTCTTTCTCATGACACCAAGAGATTTCACCTTAGAGGAATTGGATCCTTTCAATGTTGACTTGGACTTGTCAATGGGATTGGTTGAGCTTCCACCACCAACAACTTTGGTTCGTCCCATTATCTAGTGTAGATAGAAACAATACATAAAAAATAAATGGTGGAAAAACAATTGAGACAAGTTAGTCAAAAGAGAAAAAAAAATGATACCAAAAGATGAATCTTCATGCAAGATAAAGACAATTAGTAACATCTTGCAAGAATCATAAAAAATATATCAATATGAAGCATGTGAACATATCACAAAAGAGAACAAAGTTTAACATATGCTCCCCCTAGATAAATGCTATATATAAGATCAATAATAGAATAAAGTTCACAATGACTTCACACAATCACACATTCAAGCAATTTGAAGAAATTTCAATAAAATAAGCATCACATACCATGAGAGACACTATGATTTTCACTCTCTCTTAAAACTCTTCAATAATTGCAAGAATATCAATATACTCATAAACAAAGTTTGTGTGTGAAATTTGCTTCAAGTATATGTAAAGAAGTAGTTTGATAATCAACATGCAAACAATTTCAACAACTATTCATCTTAAGCTTTTCCATAAAAGGTCAAACCGATTATCATCTAGAATTTTTGTTTTAAAGAATAGATTTCAAAATATGAGTGAGTGTGTGTGCATGTGGTTCATTTCCCATTTCTATTTTTCAACCTGAGCTCTTTTGATTTTCAACTAAACTCTTTTTTAAGCCTTCCTTCGTTTCTCTTTAGGCTTTGAATCAAAGATTTTTTTCTTAACACTTCTTTGATTTTTCTAACATAAACATATACTCTTCATGACGGCATTCACTCATCACAATGGTGTAGCCCTTTTCTACATTGGGCAGCTTCACAACCAAGGTGTGTAGCCCTTTTCATTAAGGCGCTCGTTGAGTTCTATGTAATTGCCGAAGCAAAATGAATACTAATCATAGGTCATCTTAGATGTACTTAGCATAAAAAATTCAAGATGTATCCAATGTTTACATATTAACAAGTTCAACCTACTTAACTAAACATACAAGAGAAGCAAAGTTCATTTTTGAAAACCAAATTTTTTATGTCTCATAAGCACATGATCTAAGAGCAATATGTAGAGATTTACTCAAGATCATTACTTCTCAAGAGAGTAGCTTTCAAAGAATACGAATCTCATATTTTCAAAAACATGCCACTCAATAATTAAACATATAAAAACACTCGTCATGATTAAGATCAATGTGAATATTATCACTTGGAGATCTCAAAAGAACAAATGTCAAAGAGAACCATGAGAATGCTATACTAGTTCTCCAATATGACATGTTACATGATGTGAGGCAACATAGAGTCGAAAGATGAAAAAATAGAAAGCAAGCTTTAGGAAATAGAGATACCTTAGCAAGCTTTTTCATTATTGTATAGTCTTTACCCTTTTTATGAGCTCTCTTAGCTTGTTTGTCCTCATGACAACAAGTTATAGGTGTTTCTTTCCAAGAGAATAAAGACTAAACACATCAACTCAAACACATATAATAAAAATGAGTTTCTCTAAAAGTCTTAACACAAAACAACACAATATAGACTTCATCAATGCAATTTTTTCAAAGTTAAACAACATATTTCGACTATCATAGCAAAGTCTTGTGAGCTAGCTAAGTTCGTGTCAAAACATGGAGTATTCTAAGCTAGCTAGCTAGAATTCTTAGCACATTTAACACTTAGCCTTAAAGCCAATTCACATGTGCATCTTACACTAATGGTAATAACCCTCACCCTTGAACCACTTGTTCTTGGGTGAACTTACACCAACATTATCAACATCCATTTTGACAATAATATTGAAATGAGAGTAAAGTTCTTCTATGACTTGATCAACAATAATATCATTAATAATCTTCTAATCTATACTAGAATCACATGCATTGTCAAATTTAGCAAGATTCACTTTCTTCTTACTCAACACATTCTTGTCATGCTTTGCAACTATATCATGCTTCTCAACATTTAAAACTTTAGCATGCTTGAAATAAAATTCAATCTCACTATCTCTTAGCGTATTCCCTATCTTGCAATGTTCTATGTATTTAAAGCATTTGGCCATTATATGGCTTATACTATTGTAATAGTGACGTATGGGAATAAAGGATGAGATTGTACCTTTAGGAGTAACATTAGCACTAGCAGGAGTTTGTAGAGATACCTTGTCTTTTAAATTATTCTTGGTCTTAGATCTTCTCTTCTTTAGAGGTTTCTAGTCAATAACAACATTCATACTTGTAGGAAGTGATGCTACTATGAGCTTCTATTCAACCACTACGTCACTTGTACCTCATTGTGAATTAGCAAGATTCTTCACTTTTGACATATTAATTGAATCATTGACTAAGTCCACAATGGCACCTTTAGCAATATCAATCTCTTCATTGTACTCTTGCTTCTTCTTCTTCAAAGTAGAGATAATATCTTCCTTATCAAGGACTAACCTCTGAAGTTCTCTAAACTTCTTAAGAATATCACTTTTCTCAATTAGAAGCCTTCAAGTAATTCTCTCAAACTCATCTATTTAATTCTTGATCAAATCATCATTTTCTACAACTTTACTCAAAACTATATCCCTTTGTTTCTCAAGAATTTTTATCTTAGTTCAAAGCTCAAGTGTAGTTAAATTACAGCAAGAAATCTCGTGATGATTTGAATCAACTATCTTACTCAAGGATATTTTATAAGCTACCTCTAGCATGTTGTGAGAGGCCGTAAAAGCAATAAAATTACTAACCAACTCTTCATCACTTGAATACTTTTCACTAGAGCTCTCATCATTGCTAGATTCATCATTGCTCCAAGTGTGGCCAATCCTTTACCCTTCTTATCTATATTAGACATCTTCTTGGTGCACTTATTAGCAAAATGTCCATATCCTTGACAATTATAACATTGAACATTCTTCTTATTCATGGCTTGACCATTCTACTCTATTCTTGGAGATGATGGTTGCCTAACTCCTTCTTAAACTTCCTAACCATTAAAGTCATCTCTTCATTCTCATAAACACTATCTTCTTCTATAACATTGAGAGTGATTCCCTTACTTTTAGACTTTGGCTTCAAGCACATCTCAAAGGTTTAAAACGACCCAAGCAACTCATCAATATTCATATCATCCATATTCTTGCTTTCCTCAATGGCCATTACTGATGCCTCGAATCTCTTAGGAAGAGACCTAATAATTTTCCAATTCAAACGCTTTCTTGAGATAGGTACTCCAAGTGCTTGACATTTGTTTGCAATGTGTAGGGAAAAACAGGTTCAAAGCGCAACGGAAGCGTGATAAAAACAAAAATTAGGGTTTGCATATAAATAAAAAAAATTCCCTTTTATGCAATGAGAACCTTAACCCTAGATTAATTGATGTATATAAAAAGTGTCGTACCATTTTCTCGTGACGATTAAACAAGCTCCGAATTGATTCTGCAAGGTCTTCCAATCCAATAAAGAACGTGAATCACCTATGAGTGTGGGCTCCCTTTCTTTAAATTGTATACCTGAGGATGGAGACAAACAAAATCTTTTCTTTGTTAGTTACAAATATCCACCAAGAGAAAAATCCAAGAACGTCCAGAAACTTGTGAACTATCAATCAATTTGATTGAAACTAACGTGAACCTTGATTCGATGTTGTTCATAAAACCCTTTTGATGTAAAGGATACTAGTATACTATCGAAAACAAAAACGTTCCCCTATTTTCTCTTCTTGTCCGAATTCACACACTATTGCTTAGAGTTGATCGAATTTTGTCTAGAGTAAAATAAGATTTTTCTACCTCAAAATTCCTATGATGGCCGAATTCTTCTCTCTGAAAAATAGGACTGGCCGAAATTCTCTACCAATTGCCTTAGAGCTGGCCGAAATTCATACACATACACACACACACACACACACACACACACACACACACACATATATATATATATATATAGCATTATAAATCCTCTCCTAAGAAGGATTTACTTGGTAGGCAAGAATCCTTTCGTTAGGTGAATTTATTTGGTAGTTAAGAATACTTATCTAAAAGGAATTCTATCCTTTTGTTTATATACATGGGCTGGCCGAAATTCATAGGTTATGGATTAGGATCACAAATCCTTTCCTCAGAAGGATTTACTTGGTTGGCAAGAATCCTTTTCTTATGTGGATTTACTTGGTGGTTAAGAATCCTTTTTCAAAAAGGAATTCTATACTCAACCAAGACTCTTAATCCAACTCAATAGTGTATTTGTAACCAGATTAAAGACATCCTAATTTGATTGGATAAATAACTCCTTTTATTTATCTACTTATCAAATATAGTCTTTAATATTAATTATACTACTAACAATAGTATAATTTTAGGAGACCATCTCCTATTAGGAAAAAGATTTTGACTTTAAATTAAATAATTAATTAATCAACAAATTAATTAATTTCCATTTAATTAAATAATAAAATAAAAATAATATAATTTAAGTTATTCTTAATAGCCTTGCCGCCTAACATATGTTGTTTACGGGAAATTTACTCTAGATGAGAAATTTCTGTTAACACCCTCAAGACCACTACCACGAAAGCGGTGGCCGGGGTAGGTACCGTTGGTTCCCGACCTGTTTACGAGAGACATGAGAGGTAATATTAGTAAATGGGTGCTCTATATTTGATGTATTGCTTTAAGATACAAATAACTCTCTTATCTGCTCACAATCTTTCGGAGGTGTAGGGTGGTGTCACCTTGGTGCCTGTCGAATATTGGAGATGAAGATGACCGTGTTCTGTAATCAAAATTTAGGCCCTCTTTCTATGTGTAGGTCTACTGTTTATAATTTTATCTCTATCGTTCGTTCTTTTTTTTTTTTTGTCTATCTCCTTTCCCTTTGCTTGGCTTCACATATATATATCGTCCAAGTAGGTTTTTAGTTTACGAATACTTTACCGTAATCTCATGAATCCATTCCCTCCTTATCGGAAGGGATTTGTTATTTAAATTTGAATTGTTTCCGGGTTTGATGGCGTCGTTGACGAAGATAAGTTGGTTCCCTTATTTGAATTTAAACTCTTGACGTGTATGTAGATATCATATGGAGATGATCCTATGTGCATTCGTGCCATCGATCTTCATGGAGGTCACCCTGCCAACTACCTATTGCCCCGTAGAGTAAGGTGGATCCATGCTTTGGCTCTGTTCTTAGAAGCTTAAGATGGATTTTCCCTGACCTGTGGGGGCTTGAGGTGCTCTTGTAGACCTCTCCGGGAGGTAGCTGGGGTAGTTTAGATCCAGGCGTGATTCTTCCCTCATGCCCAGGAAGGACAACGGGCTTCTGGAGAGGTTGACGGGCTTCTTTCGAATGTCCCTTGAGCTTAGAGACTTCCCCTGGAATTTATGGGCGGTTGTGGAGCTCGACCTTTGAGCCGAGGTTTCCCGATAGATGGCCTGGAGAAGCCCGGGCTCCAGTACTCCTGTGGGGGCTCTTCCCGGTCGCGTCTGGCTTATCTTCTGGTAACTTTAAAGCCGAACCGGCCTTCCCTTCTCTTGCGGGGTGGCTTTTTTGGGCTTCATGATTGTCGATTAAAGGTGGAAAATTTCTCTTAAACCCTGGCCAAATTTCTCTATTAACAGAAGTCCCCTTTGACTTGAACACCGGTGGTTGAGTTGGGGTTGGAGTCAGATTCCTTGTTTAATTGAGAAAGTTTTTCGCCATAAAGATAATTAATGAGAGCGAAATTTTCTCATTAATTACCCAACGTTTTGAATTTGAAACTGAGTGTTATTCAAAGAAAAACGGTTGTAATACGGTGGTGATATTCCCGAGGATATCGCCCATAGACCTCTATTTAAGCCCGATCTAACCGTCACCTTCTTCATACTTCCTCAAATCTCAAACTTTCAAATTTCTTCTTCCCCGTTTTTTCTGTCGAAATCTTTCACTTGCTCTCTCACCTCTCTTTCCCATCAATGTCGACTTCCACAGATAGTGTTGATGCCTTGGTGGAGGGCTCCGGGGGCCCTAACCTAGCTCTTCTTAAGCGGGTGCGAGGGATTCCAAGCGATGAGGAATATTTCCCCTACGCCAGCGCCGTCATTCAAACAGGAACACTTCTATAGGCTTTGGCTTTTCGAACCAACCTGATAACCCTCTGAACTAAGTCGACGAAGACTGTGACATCGGAGAGAGATTAGATACGGTCGGGAGGGCTGAAGTCAAGGTGGCTGAGCTTCCTCTAGTGATAATCCTTCCTTTCGAACCCAGGGTCATCCCTGATTCTACTGTCGATCCTCAATCGATCGGCCGTCTACGGGGCAAGTATGGTATCCCTGATACCGTTTCTCTAACCATCCATAATCGAAACTATGATGCTTTTAGCCAGCCCAAATGTGTGATTCCTATCCATGTCGCGGCTTTTGAGAGCGGGGTGAGGCTTCCTCTCCACCCCACCCTACGACAGGCTCTCAATGCCTTTCAGCTAGCTCCTCTTCAACTGCCGCCCGGCTTCTGGAGGCATTTAATCGGCTTCCTGGTATCGTAGAGGGAGCAATACGAGCTGAGCGGTGTAACCAGGGAGGAGTCCCATGAGGCCAATTCTATGCCAAGGCTAAGAATAGGCTCAACTTTATCATCCTCGGGGCTTCAAAGAAGAACCCTGCTTGGAAAGAAGACTAGGTATTGGTCGAGGGAGACTGGGGGAGCTCTATCTTCGTCGGTAGGCATGAGCTGGAGGTTCCCACCACCTTTAGTGACAAACCCACCTGGGGTCGGGATTCCTTGCCCGATGAATCTGAAACCGTGCTGAAGACCATCCTAGCTCGGAACTATTTGAATCTGAATTTCTGACCGCCTACCCCTTCTATCCCGGTAGGGTGAACAAGTACCTGCAGATATCCGATGCTACCCCTCGTAAGTATCTCGATCTATCTTGCTTTTTTTTTATTTGAGGGTTCAGTTATGATAATCTTGATTCTTTTCTCTAACAGTATTTATTGTTGCTATAGCTTCTCGTGAAGCCTGACAAGTTGGAATTCCTCCTCTTCCTTCTAGATGGTCTCCGGGAGCTCTCCCAACTGTTCTGAAGAAGGGGGGGGGGGGGGGGGGTCAACCACTAAGGTAGCTGCCCCGTTCGTTCCTTCCTCTTTTCCTTCCCAGGTGAAGTCTAGGATGGCTCTTCTGGCGTCTCGGGCTACGAAGGCTTTAAACCGAGGAGGGTCTGCTTCCCAAGTTGTTAATAAGTCTGTTCCTGTCTCTCCTCCGAAAGTTACTGCTTCAAATGATCCCTCCCGTGTCCCGCTACCCCTCTCTGTAGATCTGGTTGTATCTCGGGTAGTCAAGGTTCTCGGGGAGCCCGATGCTGATTTTTTTGAGGTCGCCCCTTCTCGGCCCTATCAGCAATCGAGCTTGGTGGGTCAAGATGAGGTCCTAAAGCAATTTGTAGCATCTTGTCTAGGCGGTGGGCTTTCTAGGATGTCTGCGATGCCTATAGACATCTTTATCACCAAAGGGTCCGCCATTTTAGCCGAGGTAAAATGTCGCTTTTACTTCTTCATTAAGCTACTTGACTTGTTATTTTCTAACATGATTTTCCTTTGCATGCTTTCAAGTTTCAGGTGGCCATGGGGCATCAGGTAGCCTTTCTCCGTGATCGGGTAGCCAAGGCTGAGGCTGAGGCTGAAGTTGAGTGAGCCATGGGGTTGCTAGCACGGGCTCAGACCCTGGTCCAAGAGATGACCTCCAGCCAATAAGGAATAGAGACGCAGCTAGCTGAGCTTCAATGAGATCATGAGAGGCTGAAGTAAGCTTTTAATCAGGAGACTCTCCGGTTGAAGCGGCCGGCTAGCCATCGGGATGACTGGAGGGGAGAGGCGAAGGCCCTTAATGTTGAAAACCAAAACTTACAGGCTCGAGTTACCCAGCTCCAAACCGAAGTGGAAGCCTTTTTTAGCGAGGGGTACTTCTATGCCTCCTATCTGGTTGCAGAGGCTCTTTCCCCTCCATTCGATCTTTCTAGTATTGCCGGCTGGGATAGAGCGGAGGTCATGTCACGGGCTGCGAAGATGTCTAGCCCTGAAACTGATGGAGCTGATCCTTCCGGGGAGGGAAATGAGAAGCAGTTGGAGGCACCAAATCTGCCTTCTCCTGTTCCAGTCTTGCCAGCATCCGGTCCTAGTGAATCCTCAAATGGGGTTCACAACAAGAAGCCAGAAAGAGCCTCGTTGAAGCCAGAGATTCTTCCGCAGTGCTCTTAAGAATGGAGTCAATAAAAGACGGGAACGTGCCTGAGTCGATGTCCAACCTTCTTGAAGCAGCTATACCACCTTAAGTTATAGCGGTGATCAATGAAATCGTGGAGGAGGATCCTGCTGAACCAGAGGCAACCAGGGTTGATCCGCAGGATGAGGTGGAGGGGGCGGCTGATGCAGCTTGCCAGGATGAGCCGCGACTAGGGAGGGGAGCAGAGGGGGAGGTCCATTCTCTGGAGGAGGAAGCTGAAGGCCCTTAGAAAGATGAAGAAGCTTGAGTTCTCTTCCATGTAATTTATTTTGAATGCCGGGAAAAAGGGGTGGGCATCCCATCTTCAACTGTGTTTGATCTCTTATTATTTTTACTTTGTAGCCTGGAACTAGGGATTGGGCCCCCCTTGCTTGTAGTAGCCTTGTTGGGGGATAGACTCCCTTACTTGATAATAAAAGTTTAATCTCAGATCTAAATCTTGCTCCCATGAACTTGCTTGATCGTCCAACTTTTATATCGAAGCGAGCTATCTTTGAGAAAAATTAAGATAAGAAAAACAAGATATTGGCATTGAGCCCTCATACCAATGGAACTCCTAGCTCCACTTCTTCAGATGATAGTCCCCTTGTTTGATTCTGGGTTTGCTGTAGTAAGTAACCCTGTATCAAGAAGAGCTAGTAAAATAACATGAGCATTTAGAGTTTAAGTAAGTCGAGCCCTCCATCCCTGAGCCCCTTTAGGAGGTTGTAGCCCCGAGTAGAACATTAAGTGGAGAATTGTTTAGTCCTTTCTTAGGCTCTGGATCAGGAGGGCTTCCGGGCTTTCGGGCTTTCAAGCTCGATTCCTTCATGGGGGTGGTAGCCTGACCAAGGCATCAGGAGCGCTATCTAGCTATTTCCTGGTCTGGATGGCAACTATGCTCTTACACTCAGATCCTTTTTGGGGGTGGTAGCCTGACCAAGGCATCAGAACGGCTATCTAGCTATTTCCTGGTCTCGAGATCTGGATGACAACTATGCTCTTACACTCAGATCCTTCTTGGGGTGGTAGCCCGACCAAGGCATCATGAGCGCTATCTAGCTATTTCTTGGTCTCGAGATCCAGATGGCAACTATGCTCTTACACTCAGACCCTTCTTGGCGGGGGGTGGTACCGGGCCGAGGCATCAAGAGCAGCGAGGGGGCTTCCCTGGCTTACCCCTGGTCTTGAGGCGATATTGTTGAAACTTTCCATGTAGACCAAAATCATTGTAGGACATAGTTGAAAAATAAGTAAATAGGAAAAGGCTAGCTTTATTGATATGGATGATGGAGTACAATACTGTCAGAAGAAAAAAAATAAAAGAAGCTAGTCGGAGGTTGCCTGCTCCTGAGTCCCTTGTTCAAGGGTAGAATTTCCTTAGGTAATCCGCATTCCAAGTATGGTCGATGAGTCGGCCATCCATATCCTCGAGCTTGTACGCCCCATTACGAATCACCATTTTTATTAGGTAGGGTCGTTCCTAGTTGGGCCCTAGGACCCTGTCTGACCTCTTCTTGGTGCTCAACGTCACTTTTTGGAGGACCAAATCCCGTTCTTTAAAGCTTCAGATTTTAACCCTCTTGTTGAAGTACCTGGCAATCCTGCCTTGGTAGATTGCTACCTTTTCAACAATTCGCTCTTGCTTTTCCTTCAGGAGGTCCAAGCTAGCTCGGAGCTTGTTTGCATTGCTTCCCAGTTCAAACCGTTGGACTCTAAATGAGGTCAAATTATGCTCTATAGGTAGGACTGCTTCAACCCTGAAGGCCAGCGAGTAGGGCATTTCCCCGGTAGCTTTTCTCCTTGTAGTGCGGTAGGCCCAGAGGACCTCGGAAAGCTCCTCTACCCATCTGCCTTTATTTTGTTATAGCTTTTTCTTCAATAACTTCTTGATGGTTTTGTTCATGGATTCCACCAGACCATTGGTCTAAGGGTGGGCTACCGAAGCAAAATGAAGGTCGATTCCCAAACCTTGACAGAAATCTCTGAATCGGGCATTGTCCAACTGTTTCCCAAGGTCGGTTATGATTACCTAAGAGGTTCCGAACCTACAAACTACATTGGTTTTGACGAATCTTATTGTGTTTTCTTCCGATATCAGGGAGAGTGGTCCGACTTTAACCCATCTTGTGAAGTAGTCAATTGCTACAATAGCATATTGGGCCTGTCCCAGACCTGTAAGAAGCTGTCCGATCAAATCGACCCCCCACATAGCAAAGGGGTATGGTGAGGGATGACAAATGCTCTGGAGAGAGGTGACTCAAGTTTATGGCCTTCTGGCATGCCTCGCAGGTTTGTACCAAGTTCTTAGAATCTTGATGGATGGTAGGCCAGTAATACCCCATGCGGAGAACCTGATATGCCAAGACCTCTCCTCCAATATAGTTCCAGCATTCCCCGAAATGAACCTCTCTCAAAGCCCACTTGGCATCTTTCGGGTGTAGACATCGAAGCAGAGGAAGGGATTTCCCCCTTCGGTATAAATGTCCATCCACCATGCAATATCAGACCGAGAGCCTTTTAACCCTCCTAGCTTGGTCGGGCTCCCCAGGAGTTTTTCGTCCTACAGATAGTCTGCTATTGGATCCATCCAGCATGGCTGTTGGTCCAGGGTATAAGCTTCCTTACCTATCGTAGTGCTAGGTAGGGGGATTACTTAAAGAGGGACTCTGTGCGGTAGGGTCTGGCCACCATAGGCAGCTATCTTAGCTAGGACATCAGCCCGATGATTTAGCTGTCGAGGCATCTGCTCGATTCTGAATCCACTAAATCTGGACTTGAGCTGTTGTACCTGTTTCAGGTAAGCGATCATGTTATCACCTTTGGCCAGATAATTCCTGGAAACTTGGTTGACCAATAGTGAAGAGTCGCTCTTGATGTTCAAGTAATCGACGTCGAGCTCTATGGCAGCTTTAATCCCAGCTAGTAGGGCTTCGCATTCCACTTCATTGTTTGTGGCTTTAAATTCAAACCTGAAACAATGGCAGCACTCAGTTCCTTTGGGGTCAATGAGGACTATGCCCGCTCCTCCCCCGGACTGCCAGGAAGATCCGTCAGTGTAGAGAGTCCATGACTCGCAATCCTTCGGCCAGTTGTCAGCTTCTGGAATCCTCTCAAGGGTAACATCTGTTACCGTTGGGGTTGCCTGATCTAAAGGTACTGAAAGTTTAGCCATAAAGTCCGCTAGTGCTTGAGCTTTTATCGTGGTCCTAGGCTTATATTTTAAATTGAACTGGGTAAGCTCTAAGGGCCCACAGAACCAGCCTTCCAGAAACATCCAGCCTTTGCAAGAACTGACGGAGGGGTTGGTCTGTCACCACTGCTATTGAATGAGCATGCAAGTAAGAACGGAGTTTCCTTACCGAGGTCACCAAGGTATAAGCGAGCTTTTCCAGCAAAGTATAGTTCTTTTCAGGCTTGGTTAGAGCCCGACTCACATAGTAGATAGGTCGCTGGATCCTATCCCCGCATTCCTTGACCAAG
Organism: Dipteronia dyeriana; assembly: GCA_032871835.1. NCBI lineage: Eukaryota > Viridiplantae > Streptophyta > Magnoliopsida > Sapindales > Sapindaceae > Dipteronia > Dipteronia dyeriana. The sequence goes on from CM065299.1 coordinate 54,335,225, forward strand.
GCCCCACTTACAGCGATTTTTGAAACGGCCAAGAATATTTGGAGCTCTTCTCCAGGATTTGGCTTGACCAGCAGTGGAGGGCTTGTTAGGTATCTTATCAAAGCTTAAAAAGCCTGTTCGCTCTACTGATCCTACTTCATGTTTCTTCCCTGCTTGATAGCTTTGAAGAATGGTAGGCATTTATCGGTATATCGAGAGATGAACCTGTTAAGCGCTGCTACCTGACCGGTCAAGGCTTGAACCTGTTTAAAAGATACGGGGGATTCTGGGTCTAGGATAGCCGTGATTTTTTCTGGGTTAGCCTCTATACCTGTCCCACGGACCATGAAGCCTAGAAACTTTCCCGCAGTTACACCAAAGGCGTATTTGGAAGGGTTCAACCTTATCTGGTTTTCTCTTAGGATCATGAAGGTCCTTCGAAGGTCGTCGAGGTGGCCTTCCGGGGTTGAAGACTTGGTGATCATATCGTCGATATATACCTCCGTCGACCTTCCAATTTTGGGCTTAAACAAACGGTTGACTAACCGCTAGTAAGTAGCTCCAGCATTTTTGAGCCCGAAGGGCATTACCTTGTAGCAGTATAGGCCTTGGAGGTGATAAAGCTGGTCTTTTCTTGGTCTGCGGGATGCATCATAATCTGGTTGTAGCCGTAAAATGCATCCATAAAGCTCAGAAGCTTGTTCCCGAAGGTGGAATCGACCAACTGATCAATTTTTGGCTGAGGAAAACTGTCTTTCAGGTATGCCTGGTTAAGGTCAGTGTAGTCCACACACATGTACCACTTTCCATTTGCCTTCGTGACCATGACCACGTTGGCGAGCCATTCAGGATAGCGGGCTTCTCGAATGAAGCCTGCCCGGGTGAGTTTGTCCTCCTCCTCTTTAACCGCCAAATTTCTTTCATTGTTGAAGTGGCACCTTTTTTGTTTGACAGGCTTGAAGGTCGGATCCACCGCCAGTCGATGAGCAGCTAGTGTAATCAAGATCCCTGACATCTCCGTATGACTCCAGGCGAAAATATCGTTGAACTCTATGAGGAGCCTAATCAAGTCCTCTATCATTCCTGGCTCAAGGGTAGCTCCGATCTTGACGACCTTTGAGGGATCGGTTAGTCGAACTGGAATCTCCTCTAACTTGTCGATCGGGTGGCCGCTGGCCCATTCCCTTCTCTGTTCTTCCATGTAGGGCACCACAAGGCCTTCTTTGAGACAATTGGCGGAGCCCAGATCTTTCAGGTTCAGTGTCAGGGTCATCCCGCCTTGGATAGTCGTTACCTGGGTGAGCTGTTTAGCTAGAGCTGTTAGGTTAGCCGACACTGCGTAGCATTTCCTAGCTGATTGCTGATCACCCTAACCTCTCCCACCTTGTCTCCTACCGGGAACTTCAGGACATTATGGTAAATAGACAGGACAACCTTCAGGGATGATAGGAATGGCCTTCCTAATATTGCATTGTAAGCCGACAGGGTATCCACCACTACGAAGTCAGTCTTGATATTTTGTTGAAGAGGTGTGGCTCCGATGATCACTGGTAGGATTTTTGATCCTACAGGTATGATGGAGTCCCCAGTGAAACCGTATAATGGAGTAGTACAACTGTTGTAGCACCATTGCTTCAAGTTTAGTTTCTCCAAAGTATCTTTGAACAGAACATCGACGCTGCTACCTATGTCGACGAGCACGCGATGCACCATGAAGTTGGCAATTTGTACTGTGATGACCATGGGGTCATCATGTGGTTGCACGGTGTTATAGACATCTGATTCGGTGAAGATGATATGTGAAAGCTGGAAGGGGCTGGTCGATCTCTGGTCGACCTTGAAGATATCCCGCCCCTCGTCCGTACGAGGGACCTTCCTCCCATGATTTTTTCGGGAATTGTTAGAGGTACTGGCCAGAGTGGGACCTCCACTGATAGTGTGTATTACCTGAATTTGTTGCATAAGGTCCGCCTGCTCTCCCTTCCTCTTCTCAGCATGTTCCAGAATCTCGGCTTGCACCTCCCTTCCAGTTTGAATATTCTTCCTGACTTGTTGTAAGAACTCTATCAAGCATCCTCCCCTGACCAAAGCCTCAATCCGATTCCGCAGGTTGTAGCATTCTGAATTATTGTGCCCTACGTCCTCGTGAAAGTCACAATATTTGTAACGATTTCTTTTATCTACCGGGTCTTTCATAGGAGTGGGCTTCGGTAACAAACCTTTATCCCGGATGGCGAGGTAGACTGTTTCTCGAGATGCATTAAAGGGAATGTAATGGTCATACCCCCTCTAATCGCGGGCTAAAGGGCCACTGTCCTGGGAGGTGGTAAAGCTTGAGGAGGAGCCCGCTTGTCTGGATACCTTTCTGATCTGGGTTGAGGAAGAGGGAAACTGTATGTTGACTTATTGGGGGGTTTGTTTCGGCTTTTCTGATCTTACTCAGGTCTGTGAGCTTCTTTCTTTTATCACTTTTCATCTCTCATGTCATCATGCTCCATCTTGACCTTGAGCTGTTCGTCGACCTCGATCTGTTCCAGAGCCCGATCATAAGCTTCTTGGTAGGTTTCCGGAGGTCTCTTGGCAAAAGACCGGAATAGTTTTCATGCCCACAAATTTCTTCTAAAGTTGGCGAGTGTTTCTCTTTTAGTGAAGACCCCCATATAGATGACTTCCTTGTGGAACCGCTCGACATAAGCCCGGAGAGTTTCCCCTCTCTCCTGGATCACGTACTGTAGATGAATCGGGTCCTTCAGATGGGGCTTAACCCTTGAACAAAAATCAATTGATAATTTGGTCAAGGAATCTACGCTCCTAACGGGTAGTTTCCTAAACCAAGTCTTAGAATAATCCGTGAGTGTGGTGGGGAACATCCGACACATAGCGGCCCTGGTTGTGTTCTGGACATCCATTTGTTGAATGAAACTCTCTAAGTGGCTCAACGGATCTTCAGTCCCGGAGAACCTGTCAGCTGGCATTTTAAACTTAGGTAGGAGCTCTGCCTCCCGGATTCTTCTGGTGAAGGGGGCATTTATCTCACTTAGAGGATCTTTCTTGTCCTCCTTATACTTCCCCTTCTTTATCAATTGGACCTCTTTCTGTAGCTCTACCAACTGGTCCCTTAGTCGCTTGCTTTCATACTTCTTTGAGTCGATCTCGGATTCCTCACCATCAGATCCCTTTGTGAACTGGTGATCTCTACCCGGTTCCTTCTTCGGAGGGGGCTTGTTCTGTTGCTTTGCTGACTTTCTTCATTTTTACCTCGGGCTTCCCTTCTTGAAGTCGTTGGGTGGATAAGCTCTTCCTATCCCCGGGGAAGGACATCTACTATGGATTTGACTTGTCGTGGTTGGTAGTGTGGCAACGCTTCGGAAGCCTGGTGCATAGGCCCTAGCCTATCCCGGATCGAGGTCAGGAGCCTCGCTTTGTTACGAGTTGATTAACGAGGGGCTGGTCCCAAGCGATCAAAGGCAGGTTGCCTAGCCCCAGGCCTGCTTGATTCCCCTTGATTGCAGAGACCCGTTTGTTCTCTACAAAAGCCGCCGCTTGTTGGTCAAGCTCGACCTGGCTTCCCAGAGGGGGATCCAGAGCCCGTACAGTAGCTGGCTGGATGGGAATTTGGCTTTGGAACCCTGATTTTTTCCTTTTCTTCGGGACCTTTCGTGTTAATGTAGCAGAAGGTTGTCCTGAGGTGCCCTGCTACCCTTGCGAGGAGTGGAGCTTTATGGTGATTTTGAAATAAAGAACTTTTTGAATGCAAAAAGATGATGGTGTGAGAGGTTTCCCGCAGACGGTGCCAGAAAGTGTTGACGGGAAATTTACTCGAGATGAGAAATTTCTGTTAACACCCTCGAGACCACTACCACGAAAGTGGTGGCTGGGGTCTATACCGTTGGTTCCCGACCTGTTTAAGAGAGAGATGATAGGTAATAACAGTAAACGGGAGCTCTATATTTAATATATTGCTTTAAGATACAAATAACTCTCTTATCTGCTCACAATCTCTCGGAGGTGTAGGGTGGTGGCACCTTGGTGCCTGTCGAATAATGGAAATGAAGGTGACCGTGTTCTGTAATTAGAATTTAAGCCCTCCTTCTATTTGTAGGTCTGCTGTTTATAATTTTGTCTCCGTCGTTCATTCTTTTTTTTGTCTATCTTCTTTCCCCTTGCTTGGCTTCACATATATGTATCGTCCAAGTAGGCTTTTAGTTTACGAATACTCTACCATAATCTCATGAATCCATTCCCTCTTTATCGGACGAGATTTGTTATTTAAATTTGAATTGTTTCCGGATTCGATAGAATCGTTGACGAAGATAAGTTGGTTCCCTTATTTGAATTTAAACTCTTGACGTGTATGTAGATATCATGTGGAGATGATCCTATGTGCATTCGTGCCATCTATCTTCATGGAGGTCACTCTGCCAGCTGCCCGTTGCCCCGTATAGCTAGGTGGATCCATGCTTTGGCTCTGTTGTTAGAAGCTTAAGATTGATTTTCCGTGACCTGTGAGGGCTTGAGGTGCTCTTGTAGACCTCTCTGGGAGGTAGCTGAGGTAGTGTAGATCCATGCGCGAATTCTTCCCTAATACCTAGGAAGGACATCGGGCTTCTGGAGAGGTTGGCGGGCTTCTTTCGAATGTCCCTAAATCTTGGAGACTTCCCCTGGAATTTACGGCCGGTTGTGGAGCTTGACCTTTGAGCCGAGGTTTCCTGATAGATGGCCTGGAGAAGCCTGGGCTCCAGTACTCCTGTGGGGGCTCATCCCGGTCGCGTCTGGCTTACCTTCAGGTAACTTTGAAGCCGAACCGGCCTTCCTTGTTCTTGCGGGGTGGCTTTTCCAGGCTTTATGATTGTCGATTGAAGGTGAAAAATTTCTCTTTGACCCCTGGCCAAATTTCCCTATTAACACATGTATATGGGCCATATATTATTTTTCTTATTTTATTAAATCCGTTGGACCTTAATAAAAAGTCCACATGTGAATTAGACCTATTCTTAAAAAAAAAACCAGTTCACATGCCTTAATACAATTCAGATTGATCCCTAAATTGGTCCGGTAGAATATATCAAGTGATCCATGTAAGTTCATGTGGATTGGGGATCTTGACAGGCTATTTAAATTTAAGCTCCAATAGACACAACCCAATCACAATCAACAAATGATTCTCTTAGGTCCGATCTATTTAATTTTTGTTCATTCCACTACAGAACTAAAATTGAACTCTTAAATAAAGATATAATAAGTTTATGTTACTAAATCCTACCCTAGACAACCTTATTGGAGAAATTGTATTCTCATGAAGAATACCAGTATTCGCCAAGAGCTCGTAGACTGCCTATAGCACTCCAAGTTACCATATTTACACATATGACCACATTTTGAACTTCGATATTTTGACTTGTCCAGAAGCCATGTTTCAATAGTCACTATTGAAAACTTAACGTTCAGATTTAATATCCAAAACCTCAAAACATCCATATGATGGTATTCTACTCTCCTTCAATAAATGGAGCCACGATGTCCATATCTATAAATTAACAAATAAGTACTTATTGATAGCTCAAATGATAACACTTGCAACTCTAAGTTCATTATTTATCTCAGGATTGAGATAGACTCTCCGATTGCCTTCAAATGAAAACTTTTATCCATTGACAGTTCTAGATAAAGTATTTAATTTTGATCTTATTCAATGCACTAGATTCTTTTTCCCAAAGACACCACACTTTGATGATTTTAGACTCATCATAACACATTTGATCCAACTCAAATGCTAGCAAAAGAATCTACAACTTTGACAAGATAAAGGCGCCAAACCTTTTATCTTAAGTTGTGAATGTTATTCAAGACTAACTAAAGAATTGTGTCTACCTCATACATATCTAGATGTATGAACAATTCTTTTTTTCTCATAGTCTTTTGACCTTATGATTATTTACTTTTGACAATTATAATAATTAAACTATAATTGCTATAATATTTGTTAAAATAGAAATCACTTTATTAATATAACAAGAATTTCAAATACATTATTATACTCTTGCTATAGAGCATAATCCTAACAATCTCCCACTTGCTCTATAGAAAATATGCCATATCTCTCATCCCCATGTTCTCTAGGTCCCTATCAAAACTATTTTATGGAAGAGCCTTTATAAAGGGATCCATTAGATTTTCTGCTGACGCGATCTTGGTAATCGTCACGTCACCCCCTATGCACAATTTCCCTTAGAAGGTGATACTTTCTTTCAATATGTTTCCCTCTCTTATGACTTCTTGGTTCTCTCGAATTAGCCACTGTTCCACTATTGTCATAATAGATAGTGATCTGCTTATTCGCATCAGGAACCACTTCCAAGTCAATCAAGAATTGGCGAAGCCAGACAACCTCTTTAGCAGCCTCCCATGCGGCAACATACTACCATGGTGGAATCGGCAATACAAGATTGCTTGATACTTCTCCATATGACTGCCCCTCCTCAAAAAGTAAACACAGATCCTGATGTTGATCTCCTGAGGTCAGAATCTGACTAAAAATCAAAATCGGTATACCCAACAGGAATTAAATCCCCTCCAGAGTATACAAGCATATAATCTCTCGTTCTTCTAAGATACTTGAAAATATGCTTGACTACTGTCCAGTGATCAAGATCAGGTTTCGACTGAAACCTGCTAATTATGTTCACAGCAAAAAAAATATTTGGTCTAGTGCAGAGCATTGGATACATGAAATTTCCAACTGCCGATGCGCATGGAACCCTACTCATGAATTGCTCTTCATGCTCATTCTTAGGAACTCGTTCCTTAGAAAGTTTGATTCTATGTCCGAAAGGTAACATACCTTTCTTGGAATCTTGCATGGAAAACCTAGACAAGATTTTATCTATGTATAAAGCTTGGGATAATGCAATCATTCTATTCTTTCTATCCCTTATGACTTGGATACCAAGAATTTAACTTGTTTCTCCTAAGTCCTTTATATCAAATTGTTTTGCTAGCCATTCTTTTATTAATGTCAATTCACCTACATCGTTTTCGATGAGTATTATATCATCAACGTAAAGAACTAGGAAAACCAACTTGTCGCCTTTAATCATTTTGTATACACAAGGTTGATCAAGGTTTTTAATAAATCCAAAACTTTTCACAGCTTACTCGAACCTTATGTTCTAGGATCTGGATGCTTGCTTCAATTAATATATGGATCTTTGCAACTTGCATACCCTTTCCTTTTAGCCCTTTTCATTGAATCCTTCTGTTTGCATCATGTAGATGCTTTCGTTAAGACTTCCATTAAGGAAAGTTGTCTTGACATCCATTTGTCAAATCTCTAGGTCTACAGATGCCGCAATGGATAAGAGTATCCTAATGGATTTAAGCATGGCCACAAGAGAGAAGGTTTCTTCATAATCGATACCTTCTTTCTGTGTATAACCTTTAGCTACCAATCTGGCTTTAAAGGTTTTCACCTTTCCATCCATTCCTCTTTTCCTCTCATATACCCACTTGCACCATATGGGTTTTATCCCTTTAGGCAAGTCTGCAAGAGACCATACTTTGTTTTTGAACAAAGATTCAATTTTGGATTGCATTGCCATTTTCCAATGGTGACGATCAACATTTTCCATTGCTTCCTTGTACGTATAGGGATCATCGTCATCCCAAAGATTCTCTATAGATTTTCCTAGACCGATGTATCTCTCGAGTTGTCTAACAACCCTCCCACTACGACGAGGTATGGTAGATTGTTGATCTTGTGTTAGTACGGAACTTACAATTGGGCTAGGTTGCGAAACCTCTTGTGGAATTGTATCTCCTAAAAGCTCATTCAGGACAATTCTACTTTTAGGCACAAAATTATTCATATAGTCCTTTTCCAGAAATTTAGCATTTGTCGAAACAAATACTTTAAGATCTGAAGGACTATAAAATAATATCCTTTTGTTCCTTTTGAATACCCTACAAATATGCATGTTTCTGAACAGGACTCCATCTTTTCTGTCTTTCCTTTTAACACGTGCGTACGATATCCAAATATCCTTAAGTGTTGTAAACTAGGCTTTCGCCCAGTCCATAACTCATGCGGTGTTTTAGGAACCGACTTAGATGGTACATCGTTTAGAATATACATTGCGGTTTGTAAAGCATATCCCCACAAAGAATTAGGAACTGTTGAATAACTCAACATAGACCTAACCATATCCAAAAGAGTTCTATTTCTCCTTTCTGCCACCCCATTTTGTTGAGGTGTGCCTGGTACAGAAAACTGAGAAATTATTCCATTATCAATAAGATAGTGCTGAAACTCACTAGAGAGATATTCTCCTCCACGATCGAACCTCAAGATTTTTATGCATTTCTCAAGCTGATTTTCAACTTCAACTTTAAATGCTTTGAACATATCAAAAGCATTCGACTTATGTCTTATAAGATATACATAGCCAAATCTTGAGTGATCATCTGTAAAAGTAATGAAGTACTCATACCCACCTCTAGCTTGAATGCTCATAGGTCTACACACATCAGTGTGTATCAATCCTAAACATTTGATGGCTCCTGTGCCTTTAGTCGTAAATGACCTTTTTTTCATTTTACCTTCCAAACAAGATTCACAAGTTGTTAGATCATCAACCTTTAAGTCATTTAGAGGTCCGTCACTTAGAGGTCCATCACTTATCAATCTTTTAATCCTATTAAGGTTAATATCACCTAAGCGCAAATGCCATAGGTAGGTTTCATCTTTTGATAATTTTACACTTTTATGATTAGGTTCCGTTGATTCCATGTCTAACAAGTGAGATATATTTCCATGCAAATAGAATAAACTGTTTTCCAATGTACCTTTGCAAGTAATTTTTTCATTCTTACTAATAATAAAAGCTTTATTAAAAGTAACCGAATAACCAAATTTATTTAAACAAGAAACTGAAATTAAATTCCTCTTGAATTGAGGTACATAATAAAATTCTATTAAATCTAAATGCCTATAAGAATCTAAACTAATTCTAATATCTCCCACTGAACTAGCTGACACCAATGCTCCATTGCCTAAACGTAAGTTGAATTCGTTCTTATTAAGCCTTCTCCTTTCCTTGAACCCCTATAAGGAAAAACGAACATGATTAGTGGCTCCGGAGTCTATGATCCAAGAATCCATAGAATCCGCCAAAAAACATGTTTCAGGATAATTAATATTACCTTATTCCTATTGTCTTGAGACTTTGGGCAATTTCTTTTCCAATGTCCATTTTCACCACAAAGGAAACACTTCCCTTTGATCTTGGTTACTTTCTTTGTCTCCTTCTTTGTAGGTCCTAATTGCTTTTCCTTCTGTTGTTTCTTGACCTTCTTATGGGTCTTAACAGTAGCAACTTTACCTATGGTATGAATCTCTTGACCCTTGCCTTTGACAAGGATTTTTTCCGCGCTTTGAACATCTTGCATCAGGCATTGCAAGATGTATTCCTTATTATTCAAGGTGTAGTCCAAATTGAATTGATCAAAGGAATCCGGCAGTGAGTTGACAATCATGTCAATTTTGGTCTCACCATCTATTTCAGCACCATTCAGTTCAGCAATGTTGAGATGTGATAGGACTTTAATCATGTGATCTTTCACAACCTATCCAGGTTTCATCCTAAGATTCATAAAATCAGTCACTGCCTCTCTTTTAGTCGTCCTAGACCTCATAGCAAACATATCCTTTAGAGACATCATTATATCGGCAACAGTCTTCATTCCTTCATGTTGCTATTGCAACGCGTCGGAGATGGTGGCCATAATGTAACATTTAGCCATCTCATCAGAAGACTCCCACTGCTGATACTCATCTCTTTGCTCCAGAGTAGATTCATTAGTAGGAGTAGGTGGTTTAGGAGTGCACAGAATGAACTTATGCTTTTCGGGTTGCAATAACAGCCCTATTTTCCTTTTCCATGTGACATAATTATCACTAGTTAAAGTATTGTCTTTAAGGATGTTGATTAGGGATGGGGTCATGATTTTTGAACAATAACAACAATTATATCAGTAAATAATCAAGATAAAGCACTTTTGAATATTTATCTTGAATAAAATAAAATAATTCAATCGTAAAAATTCAACGGTGATCCAACACCCCTAAATGTCACGCCTCCTTTTGGAGTTCACAACATTTACTAGTTTGAATAGGTCCCACCTAATTGTTAACATAACAACCAACGTTTTCAATTTTAGCCTTGTGATTTTATTAACAAGAACTCTTAGGAGGATATTAGTAAAACCACATCGAGTGTGTTGCCAAGTTATCGACCTTAAATATAATCCCTCACGAATATCCATCTTTTGGGAGTAGATATCGTTTGGGCTAATTGTCTAGTCTATCCTTGTAAGGAAGTATCTTGCTAAATTCCATTCATGAATACCTCTTAGGAGGTTATTTATGAAACATAAAGCTCAACTAAACTTGGAGGCCGTAGGTGTTCCAAAGAATGATTTACCAAATTATCTAGATGCCAATTTAGATACCTAAATCATTCTATGCATGTTCATACCAAAAGAGATATATGAGTGGCACTCCAATTCTATACGACATGTTATCAGACAATAACAAACATTGTAATATTTTTAAAAAATATAAATAGCTACAATTTTGGTCCATCCTAGAAAAACAACTAAATTACATATATCTTGGAATACAAGAACTCCTTTCTTGGTGAACAAGTCTTCACGCGACCTTCATCTTTTGAACTCCCTCGATTACCTCCCATGGGCGTGTGCACCCTTCACCCTTACCCATGGGCGTGCGCAAGCCACAAACAAATAAAGGGCTGCCATGCGTAGCCCATGGCTACCAAAGGGTTGCCGTTCGCAGTCCATGCCACAACAAATGTGGCTGCGCGCTCTTCGCACGCACGTTCGTTGTTACGGCTTGCACGGTCCCAAACTTGTTCCTGTTGCTCCTAAGTCTTCGAAACTTGAATATATTACAGAAGAATTAAAATAATAATATATTACAGTTGTTTTTTATTACAACAACAAATAAAAAAAAACTTAGCAACTACCAAGAAGGAAATTATGGCGATGATAGACCACCCTTCTTGTTACAATCCCAAAACAAAATACATTGAAATTCTAGGGCCAAAATTGAGCAATAACAAACCACATATAAAACATATATATATATATATATAAATATATATATATATCCATACATTGCAATGTAAATATAATCGTGAATACCTAGAGTGTCATCTCTTTCTAAAACATGCATATATACAATAAAAAGAAAAAGATTCACGAACACATACATCAATTAATCAAGGGTACAACCAGGCTCTGATACCAAATGTAGGGAAAAAATGGTTCAAAGCGCAAAAGAAGCATGATAAAAATGAAAATTATGGTTTGCATATAAATAAAATTGTTTCCCATTTATGCAATGAGAACCTTAACCCTAGATTAATTGATGTATATAAAAAGTACAGTAGACGATTGAACAAGCGCCGAATTGATTCCGTAAGATCTTCTAATCCAATCACGAACGTGAATCACCTTGGAGTGTGGGATCCCTTTATTTAAATTGTATACTTGAGGATGGAGACAAACAAAATCTTATTTTTGTTAGTTACAAATATCCTCCAAGAGAAAAATCCAAGAACGTCCGAACACTTGTGTATTATCAATCAATTTGATGGAAACTCACGTGAACCTTGGTTCGATGTTGTACACAAAACCCTTTTGATATAAAGGATACTAGTATACTATCGAAAACAAAAATGTTCCCCTTTTTTTTCTTCTTGGCCGAATTCACACACTATTGCTTAGAGTTGATCGAATTTTGTCTAGAGTAAAATCAGATTTTTCTCCCTCAAAATTCCTATGATGGCCAAATTCTTCTCTTAGAAAAATAGGGCTGGCCAAAATTCTCTACCAATTGCCTTAGAGCTGGCCGAAATTCATACACACGCACACACACACACACACACACACACACACACACACACACACACACACACATATATATATATATATATATATATATATATATATATATATATATATATCATCATAAATCCTCTCCTAAGAAGGATTTACTTGGTAGGCAAGAATCCTTTCGTTAGGTGGATTTATTTGGTAGTTAAGAATCATTGTCTAAAAGGAATTCTATCCTTTTGTTTATATACATGGGCTTGCCGAAATTCATAGGTTATGGATTAGGATCACAAATCCTTTCCTAAGAAGGATTTACTTGGTTGGCAAGAATCCTTTCCTTACGTGGATTTACTTGGTGGTTAAGAATCCTTTTTCAAAAAGAAATTCTATACTCAACCAAGACTCCTAATCCAACTCAATAGTGTATTTGTAACCATATTAAAGACTTCCTAATTTGATTAGATGAATAAATCCTTTTATTTATCTACTTATCAAATATAGTCTTTAATATTAATTATACTACTAACAATAGTATAATTTTAGGAGACCATCTCCTATTAGGAAAAAGATTTTGACTTTTAATTAAATAATTAATTAATCAACAAATTAAATAATTTCCATTTAATTAAATAATAAAATAAAAATAATATAATTTATGCTATTCTTAACAGCCTTGCCGCCCAACGCATGTATATAGGCCATATATTATTTTTCTTATTTTATTAAATCCGTCGGACCTTAATAAAAAGTCCACATGTGAACTAGACCTATTCTTACAAAAAGATACAAGTTCACATGCCTTAATACAATTCTAGATGGACCCCTAAATTGGTAAGGTAGAATATATCAAGTAATCCATGCAAGTTCGTGTGGATTGGGGATCTTGATGGGCTATCTAAATTTAAACTCCAATAGACACAACCCAATTAAAATCAACAAATGATTCACTTAGGTCCGATCTATTTAATTTTAGTTCATTCCACTAAATAACTCTTAAATAAAAAAAATTGAACTCTTAAATAAAGATAGAATAAGTTGATGTTACTCACTCATACCCTAGACAACCTTATTGGAGAAAGTGTATCCTCGTGAAGAGTACCAGTAATCGCCAAGAGCTCATAGACCGCCTATAGCTCTCCAAGTTACCATATTTACTCATATGACCACATTTTGAACTTTGATATTTTGACTTGTCAAGAAACCATTTTTCAATAGTCACTATTGAAAACTTAACGTAAAGATTTAATATCCAAAACCTCAAAACATCCATATGATGGTATTCTACTCTCATTCAATAAATGGAGTCATGATGTCCATATCTATAAATGAAGTCCTCTATTGATTAACAAATGAATACCACCAAACTATCGAGGATAGACTATGCTATATAATCGTACTCATTGATAACTCAAATGATAACACTTGCAACCATAAGTCCATCCTTATCTCAGAATTGAGATAGACTCTCTGATTGTCTTCAAATAAAAGCTTTTATCCTTTGACAGTTCTAGATAAAGTATTTCATTTTGATTCTATTCAATGCACCTAGTGCACTAGATTCTTTTGCCTAAAGACACCACACTTTGATGATTTTAGACTCATCATAACACATTTGATCGCACTCAAATGATAGCAAAAGAATCTACAACTTTGACAAGATAAAGGCGTCCAACCTTTTATCTTAAGTTGTGAATGTTATTCAAGACTAACTAAAGAATTGTGTCTACCTCATACATATCTAGATGTATGAACAATTCTTCTTTTCTCATAGTCTTTTGACCTTATGATTATTTACTTTTGACAATTATAATAATTAAACTATAAATGCTATAAGATTTGTTAAAATAGAAATCACTTTATTAATATGAAAAGATTGGCAAATACATTTTTATACTCTTGCTATCGAGCATAATCCTAACACAATGTTAAAAAGATGAAATTGGAAATCTTCAAACTCTTCATCACTCATATGTAAACCTTCGATTTATGATGTCAATATTTAAAGTCTAGACTTTCTCACAGACAATGTACCTTCATTGGTGACTTGAAGTGTGTCCCAATCCTCCTTGGCTGATTCAAGATTTTGTATGTAGGAGAATTAGTGCCCATCCACTCCTCCAAAAATGGCATTCATAGCATGATGGTGCCACTTAGCAACCTTAAACTGGTTTGTTGTCCATTCACTTATAGGCTTGAGTTTTTTGGTTTCATCTTCTAGAACCTTGGTAGGAGGACTAGAACCTTCTTCAACAACCATCCATGTTTTTTCATCAATTGAGCGGATGTAGGTTTTCATCCTCAACTTCCAAAACCCATGGTTAGTACCTCGAAGCAAATGTGGTCTAGTATTTGAGTCTCCTTCCACCATAATGTCATTTTATAGTCCCATGGCTCCAAAGCTTTAACATATCTACTGTGAATGTATCACCCTAGATGCTCACTACATGCAATCTAGTGTCCTACTCTGATATCAAATTAAAATGCAAAAATAGTTAATTTTTCGTAAACTAACCTAGAGAGGGTGAATAGGTTAGAACACCTTTTTCAATCCCTTGAAACAAACTTAAGTTTGTCCCTCTTGATAGCTTGTATCACAATTTTATTAATCACACAAGCACAATCAATTAGATAACGGAGTGCTTGATTTATTGAAAACTATATAGTTAACAATCAATAAGTGATACAATCTTATTTAACTCTAACATACACTAACAATATATAATAAGGAAGTCAATCACAAATATGAATATACAAAATATATCAATTACAAATACATATATGAGAGATAGAGATAGAGAGAATATGACACAAGATATTTACGTGGTAAACCTCTAAAGAGGAAACATCCATGGGTTGATTCCATAACCACCGACAAACACAATCCACTAGTGGATAAAATAGTTCAATCTCTCAAGTGACCTCTTCACCTAGAAATCTACCTTCCTATCCTACATAAAGAAAGTGATGTCACCTTGCACTAATCAACGATTCACTCTCCAAAATGTGACTTCTAATGCTCAACTTGAAGATTCACTCTCCAAATGAGACTTCCAATGCTCAACTTGAAGATTCACTCTCCAAATGAGACTTCTAATGCATAAGTCAAAGAATCACTCTAAGACATGTGACTTCTAGTGCACAAACAAAAGAATCACTCTAAGGAATGTGACTTCCAACCTCTTCACACGGTAACTAGTTGATCATGAATGCAAAACGCAAACAGGCATGCAACATAGAAAATGATGATCTATAAATTCTGTGGAAACTAGACTTATGAATGAATATACATCAACAAATATAGTCTAGTCAAAATGCATGAATGATAAATCTAGATTATGTAAGAAATATTCAAAATCATTTAGAATCTAGATACATTCATGAATCTGAAACTTGAATCACGAGATATGTACACTTAGCTCAAATTCAAAGTTTTAGTTACATACATAAAAACATGCTTAAAATCAAATAACAAAGTCACTTAGATTTCTTGCACAATTATAGATCAATTATTATTAATAAGATTCAATCAATCCTAAAAATAGCTCTAAGAATACAAACTCATGTGTTATGTCATGAAATTCGATCAACTTAACCCTAACACATGTATAGACTATTTTTCAAAGAAATCAATCAATCAAAGATTACAAAATAGTCCTATATGCAAAGCTAGCACAATACAATCTCAATCATGTGAAAACATAGGTAAAATCAAAACCTAACTTAACATGTGAGATTTCAATTAAACTTGATCTAGCTTCAGAAGAGTTAAAAAAACAAATTAAACTAATCACAATATACAAACATTCATTCAAGAAGATAACTCAAGGCAATTGATCAAGTTTTGAAACAAAACTCAAGAAGAAAATCAATACCTTAGTAAAAATAATGAAGTCCAGGTTTTGTGAGAATAACCTTCAAAAATGGGAACAAAAACTCCTCAAATATTCTTAGAAAAGATAGAAGAATGATAGATGAACACTCTCAATTTTGGATAAATCAAATCGGAGATCAAACGAAGAAGATAGAGTGTTTGGAAGGTGAGAAAATGTTGAGAGAAAATTCTGTTATTCTTCAAAAATCTTCTTAGAATCAAATGTGAGATTGAAAGAGTTTATAAAAGAGAGGGAACTTAAGAGCTAAAAGACCAAAATGCCCCTACCCTTTAGGCCTTCCCCGAGATAGTGTGTGACCATCTCGAGACCAGTAAGGGTATGAGCCTGAGATGGTCACGCGCCATCTCGGGGTCGCACATTGTGATGGCCTTTGGTCATCGTGCAACTCCCTCGCGCTCCTCAGGCGTTCTTCAACCGTTCTCCGGCTTTCGAACTCTGAATTGAATCTGTTTGTGGATTATAAACTGGGAATCTCTCACAAACATGGATGACTATGAAACTTAGCCCAGAAAATAAGAATTCAACTTGATACACGAAGATGAAGATGAATACAATGCATGCAACATGTTTGGAAAGTTTCATATCTCTCGACTCGGACACGAAATCAAATGTATGAGTAACCAAAATAACCGGAACTCAATAAGGAACAATATAATATCAAATTCAAGTTCAAGGACTATGGTATACAAACATGTATACATACAAACACATATTACTCAATAATACTTATCATTTTGACATAGTCCACAAACATGCATTTTTCACAATTAGTCAATTCTACACCAATGCATGTGCATTCAATATCAAGTGTGTGAATGTATTAAATAAAATAAGCACAATGATACAGGGACACATATGAATACAATGTGTGTATGCCTTTAAGCCTTGTAAGAGAAAAGAGGTCTTGATATAGCTTTTGTAGGATAATGAAGCACTTTTCTCTTTGAAGACTTGAACTTGCTTGAATAGTTGTCATGTCTTCTTTGAAGCTTGAATCATCATAAACTAAAGACAAATGAACCAATACAAGTAAAATATAGTTTTGATATGAAATTGATGCCAACACAAACCTAAAACCTAACAGGAATTATGTCAACACAACACATAAACCTAATAGTTTGGTTAATTATATTTTTAAAACTATTGTATAGCTCAAAAATAGTATACATATATGATTGGTAATTTTGTTGAAAAAGTGTTGAGATTGGTTAAAATGACTAAAATATACATGGGTTAGGACCCTATTTCAATTTTTTCATTAATTATGTTTATTAAATCAATATTTAAGTAGAATATTTAAATTAAGAAAAAAAATTCCATAAGAACAATAAAAATATTTTTTAAAGATTCTATAAATCAAAACAATATATAAATAGAATATTTAATTTTGGGATGAAACAAGCTATATAAATGATTTTAACTTGATTTCATAATGATAATATCGATATTTTAAAAGATAATTCATTAAATGTTAAAAGGGATTATTCCATAATCACTTTCAAAAAGTTACCCCTCACCTACTTCTTAAAATCACTGTCAAAACTTGTTAGATTATCAATTAATCACTTTTGGAAGTTTTACCAAACATCACTTTATGTCAAAAATTATAAAATAATCTGATTTTAATGTTTCAAAAGCAATACAAAAATGGCCATACAATTATTAAATGGGACAAAGAAATTGTAAATACACCATAAAACAATTTTGCTATTCTTCATTTTTTAAAATAAAATTGTGCTAGACTCCAACTGTTGAGTAGAAATTCGCTCAAGGTAAGGAATCTCAGTTAACACCCTTAGGATTGCTACCTGGTAGGTTACAGTCAGGGTAGGTACTTCATACCTAGGTGATTAGAGAGATAAGGATAGATGAGAGAGGTGATCTATGTGACTAATATTTGAGAACAGTTTTATTGAATATTTGAAATAATATGATTACAGTGTGGTACAATGATGATAATGGTGATACAATTATAATCTCACTGTATTGTCTCAACCTCTCTCACTCAAAGCATAACTGGCGATAACGAAAACGTGCGCGTCGATAAGTGATTAATTTCTTTGATTCGAAAATACTCTCTCAAAATGGCGAAAACACTTTGTCCCTAAACTTTTTTTTTTTCATCCCTCTCCTTGAACTGGGGTGTTGTATTTATATCCTCCATCTCCTATCAATCAAATCCTCATAATTTAGACTATATGATTAGTCATGTTATCGAAATTGATTGGCTTTGATGGAGGGTGTCAAATTACGTGGGAATTACTCCCTTTGATTACATCATGTTTCTGTTTAAACATGATTGTGAATAAATGGAAAATATGTTTACCTATTTGGTCTCATTATAACGCTTTAATGGGCAAAAAGGTCAACCCTATTGGTTGGAGGAGAATTCTGGCTTCCTTTCCAAGTTGTGTGGTACCCTGATGTACCGGTCCATCGATATGGCACTTGTTCTTCATTGTTAGCGCTTTTTCGATGGTGCTCTTCTCACTTGGCAGACTGGATACGTATCTTTGGGAGGTTATGAGTCAATATCAAAGTACTCAGGCACTATTCTGACACCTTGATATCAAGGTATCAAGTAAGAGATATTCCCCGACTGGTGTCACGGTGTTTGAATGTCGGGTAGGTATTTTGGTGCCTAGGTTCTAGGTAGACAGTACCTTAGAGCTAGTCTTGCTTGAAGTGTGGTAGCATTGGAGAAATAGCATTGAGCTTTTCCTTAGGTGGTGGTATCGAGGTTCCAAGGTTACGTGTAAACTAGATTTGGGGTAGGTCTTACTAGGTATGCCCTACCAGGTATCAGGCGGTGTATCTTACCAGGTAGCAGGCAGGTGGAAAATTCCACTATGGTACTTTGTCAAAATTATCTACTAACAGAAGTCCCCCTAACTTTTACACCGTTGACTGGCTAAAATTGAGGATATCTTTGTTGGGATTATACTCAATAGCAAGAGTGTAATAGTGTATTTGACAATCTTTTCATACTAATAAAGTGATTTCTGGTTTAACAAATCTTATTGCATTTATAGTTTAATTATTAAAATTGTCAAAAGTTAACAATCATAAGGTCAAAAGACTATGAGAAAAGAAGAATTGTTTGTACATCTTGATATATATGAGGTAGACACAATTCTTTATTCAGTCTTGAACAACATTCACATCTTAAGATAAAGGTTATGCACTTTTATCTTGTTAAAGTTGTAGATTATTTTGCTAGAATTTGAGTGGGATCAAATGTGTTATGATGAGTCTTAAATCATCAAAGTGTGGTGTCTTTGGACAAAATAATCTAGTGCCCTAGGTGCATTGAATAGGATCTTAGTGAGATAATTTATCCTGAACCGTCAATGAATAAAAGTTTTCAATTGAAGACAATCGGAGAGTCTATCTCAATCCTAAGATAAATGATGGGCTTATGGTTACAAGTGTTATCATTTGAGCCATCAATGAGTAGGTTTATATAGCATAGTCTATCCTCGATGATTTGGTGGTATTCATTTGTTAATCGATAAAGGACTTCATTTATAGATATGGACATCGTGGCTCCTTTAATTAAATGAGAGCAGAATACCATCATATGGATATTTTGAGGTACTGGATATTAAATCTTAACGTTAAGTTTTCAATAGTGTTAATTGAAATATGGCTTTTGGAAAAGTCAAAATATCCAAGTTCAAAATGTGGTCATATGAGTAAATGTGGTAACTAGAAGAACTATATGCGGTCTATGAGCTCTTGACGATTACTAGTATTCTTCACTAGGATACACTATCTCCATTAAGATTGTCTAGGGTACAGATGAGGAACATTAACTTACTCTATCTATGTTTAAGAGTTCAGTTTCAGTTATTTAATAGAATGAACTAAAATTAATAGATCGGACCTAAGTGAATCATTTGTTGATTGTGATTAGGTTATGTCTATTGAAGCTTAAATTAAGATAGCCCGCTAAGATCCCCAATCCACACGAACATGTATGGATCATTTGATATATTCTACCAGACCAATTTATGGATCAATCTAGAATTGTTTATGGATTTCGGAATCCAAAAGTTTTGGAGAGGTATAGTCATGTGTGATCAAGACATGCGGTAACTCTTCAAAATACATAAAATGGGTGGCTAAGGATGTGAGAATCCTTGGGCGGCCATAATGGGGTGCGATTAGCATTCCATTTATACATTAAAACATCCTTGGCCGGCTATAATGGGGTGTGATAATCCAAAAGTTTTGGAGAGGTACAGTCATGTGTGATCAAGACATGCGGTAACTCTTCAAAATACATAGAATGGGTGGCCAAGGATGCGGGAATCCTTGGCCGTCCATAATGGGGTGCGATTAGCAATCTATTAATACATTAAAACATCCTTGGTCGGCTATAATGGGGTGTGATTAGCATTCCATTAATACAATAAGAATATAATTTGCACATTTTAATTAAATGGGCTATTAAATTATATTAATGTATTAATTTAAGGCATGTGGACTTGTTTCTATTTTAGTAAGAATGGGTCTAGTTCACATGTGGAATTTTTATTAAAGTCAAATGGATTTAATGAAATGGAAAAATAATATATGACCCATATATAATAAGCTTGGACAAGGGCTAATATAATAGCCTAATATATTGTTTATTATTTTATCATTTAATTAAATGAAAATTAATTAATTAATTACTTGAAAAAATCCTCGTAAGAGAAGGTCTCCTAGTGTTATACTATAGTTGGTAGTATAATAAGTATCAAATACTTTATTTGATAAGTAGATAAATAAAAGAAATTTATTTATCTAGTCAAATTAGGAAGTATTTGATATCTATCAAAACTCTAATTGACAATCGGTCAAATTAGCAAGTTTTTGATAAAGTCACAATTTAATTTACATTCAATAATTAGTTATTGAATAAATACACTAATGAGTTGGAACAAAAGTCTTAGTGTGGAAAAGAACTCTTCTTTGAGTGAGGTTTGTTGGCCAACACAAAAATCCTCCTTTTAAGAGGATTTGGCCGCCTATATAAATTACCATGGAGAATTCGGCCAAGGTAAGTTTTCTAGAGTGAGAATTCGTTCAAGATTAAGTTTTCTAGAGTGAGAATTTGTTCAAGATTAAATCTTGAGAGAAAATTCGGCCACCACCCTAGTTCTTGTGTGAGAATTTTATTTTATTTTCTTATATAGCTAAAAAAAACTTCATCTAACCCATTGTGTGAAGAATTCGGCCAAGCATAGAGAAAAGAAATGAACATATTTGTTTTCGATAATGCACTAGTAGCCTTTACTCAAAAGTGTTTTATGTACAACATCAAATGGGGTTCACACGAGTTTCAATCAAATAGATTGATAATTCACAAGTGACGTTCTTTGTTTTCTCTAGGAGGATTATTGTGACTATCAAAAGAAAAGGATTTTGTTTGTTTTCCTCAGGCATCTAATTCAAAGAAAGAGAGCCCACACACCTAGGTGATTCATATTCATGATTGAATTTGAAGATTTTACGGATTCAATTCAGTGCAACTTCAATCATCACGAGAAAAAGGTACGTTACTTTTATTATATGTTAATTAATCAAGAGTTAAGGTCCATTCTTTTGAAGGATTTGTTTTTAAATATACGAATCAAATTTTCCACTCCGCCACATGTTTTTCCTACAATCTCGCATTAAATGCATGGTCCACGTGTCGAACTGGGAGAAGCTACTTATTTGGAAAACGAGAGGATTTCGGTGTCACGTGTTTATCGAAACTTTCCATTCTTACCATCCCAGTATCTCGCCTTCTGGATCATACTTCCATCATCGAAAATTGTCCCATTCCTTTTATATAAACTCAGATCCTCCTTAGTATTCTTCACACATTCTTTAGTTTCTTCTTTTCAAAATTTGAAAAATTTCCTAGCTTGCTTAGACTCTCTGCCTTCTTCATCCCCATCGTTTCTCCATCTTCAATTCTTCTGCCGATTCTCTACTGCTACCATGTCTTCCCCTAATATCTTGGAGAAAATCTTGGATGGTGACTCCTCGAGCTTGGGTCATGAGAAAAGAGCTCGTGAAGATGATAGTGTTGGAAGCGACATGCCTTTTTTCTAGTGATGCCACTCTAACTGGAACATCGCTATAGGGACCCAAATTTTGAATAATCCTGACACCTCATTCAAGATTATTTAAGGGGATTCGGGTGAGGAATCGTTGATGTCAGAGATGGTAGAGACCTGGTCGGGGTTTATTCGAGTGTTTCATGAGATGGATCAATTAAAATAATATCTTTTGGGTCTTCCCTATGACTTACATCTGTAATATCTTTTAGGTCTTTCCTATGACTTTCGTTGCATTCCTGAATCCATCACCACAGCCAACTCGATTCATCGTTTAAAGAGGGACTTCTTGATTCCTGATAGCATTACCATCACCAAACAACACCGAGGGTACGATGTTTACACCCCGCTTCCAGGTGAGCTTTCGATACTTGTCACTACTCTTGATAGTGGAGTAAGGCTACAACTTCAGCCAACCCTTGGCATGACGCTCCATACCTTACAACTTTCCCCTCTCCAATTGACCCTAGGATTTTAGAGGCATATGGTTTGGTTCCTGGTGTTATGGAAGGAGCAGTGCAAAAGGGATAGCTTCAATAAGGAATCGGGGTTGGACGAGATGATGTATGTATTCCAGGTTACCATTAACTCTCCTAGTCCTAGGGGTTAATTTTACGCCAGAGCAAAGAACAATATAAAGTTCATGGTACGGAGGGCCACGAAGAAAGATACCTCGTAGAAGGAGGAGTGGGTCGTGGTGGGTGGCGATTAGGGTAGTTTGGTTCATATCGTGGGACAGAATTTAAGGTTCCCACCCGGTTTAGTAGCAAGCCCAATTGGGAGAAAGGCACCTTTTCTGTTGAATCCGAGGTTGTCTTGAAAGATATCATGAAGCGGTCTTACGCCAACCTCCAGTAGCCTACCTCAGATGCTTTGGATGCAAAAAAGGTAAACCACTACCTCCGTATCTCCCTCGTTTTCCTAGGTAGATGAAATTTTTCGTTTTTCAATTCTGTTTTATTTTTGTACCGGTTCTATAGATGTTAACCCTTCTGCTCTTATAGTTTTTACAGTTCCTTCGTCGGTCAAGTAAATTGAAGACTTGACCTTCTCTCTCCATGCATCATCATCCAGGTCCCCAACCTCTCAGCTTCCTACTACTAACAGACTGGTAGAACTCCTTCTCCTTCTACCTCGGCAATCACGGGAAGCGGGTACTAGCTCTTACTGAGGTGCCTAAGGCATCTTTACCGCCTCCTCCACCTCTTTTTTTCTTTGTTTCAGGTGTAACAGGTATAAAAAAAATCAACCTTTTTTTTTCTTTGTTTCACGTGTAACAGGTATAAAAAAATCAACCTTTTTTTTCTCTTTTATATATATTGGATGCAAATTGATGTGTGCACATACAAAAGTGTTTGTATAGGATACAAACAAGGATATATATATATATATATATATATATATATATCCTTGTTTGTATCCTATACAAACACTTTTATATGTGCACATATCAATTTGCATCCAATGCAATCTCTTGTGTTATAATTGATATATATCTTTTAATTATCCTTTTCAAATATATCTAATATATTAAAAGTGATAATAAGTATTTTAAATTTAAACTTAAATTCAAATACTTAGATAAATGTTTAGTAAAATAAAATAATCCTATTACTGTATCTTCACCTAAATCCATATATCAACTAATACCCTCCAATTAATAGTTAATTCATAATTCATAATTCATAATTATCAATATAATTAAATAATCGAATTATTTAATTAATTTAACTATTAACATTCATTAATTAACTAATCTCACTATTCAATTAATTCCCGAATAAACACGTGTCACTTTCGTAACACAATTAATTGGACAATCAAATTAGTTAACCGTGACCCTTGTTACCTAAATCGATCGGGCTAGCAAGGGGACCTAATGGACCCACAGTATTTTGAGCTCCAATAATCCTCGGAATCATTAATTAAACTCTTTAATTAATATTCCTTGATTATTAACTCTGGTGTTATTCCACTAAAACCCGAAGCTGCACTCCCTCAACTGCTGACACTTTTACACAAACCGATAGAACTCGGTGTCCATCGATATAGCTATTACACATGGTGTGATCCTCCACAGTAGTTCATAATTAGAGTTGGGTCATAATGTTCATTATACCCCTCTAATTACATAAATCCTTTAAGTACCGTTGATTCTATAATAAACAATAAATCCTATTTCCTTATGGAACTAGGAGAGCGCTCAAATTGTCCAAGCCCCGAATCAACCCTTAAGGGAACTACCGTCTAATTCTCATAAGAAGGAGTGGATTCCACTATTGTGTACAAACCTTCCCAGCCACAAGCCAAACCGTAATCCTGACATACGGAGCATATTAATCGAGAACTGTATCCGACCTCACCCACGGTATATCAAAGACCATGATCTAACCTGAAGGAGTCGATAAGACACACAGGATTAAGATCACCCACATATAGCCATTATTAGTTGATATATATGAATATCATCGGTAAACGGATCTTGGTGAGAGATTCATATAGATCATCCTATATGATCACATCATACAAGGTGCCTCTATTCCCATATCTCATATGAATGATTCAAGATAGAATCATCGTACATTACGGAATGGACCGCCGGTATAGATTAACCACAAATAAAGTACCCAGCTTGATTTGCTATCTATGGACTCTTTAGATTGCACGTCTCTTACTGTATCCATCTGTATATGACACTCATATACACATTTCAAAATTACATCCGGTTATCTTGGATGTTAAATATATGCACAAGTTATAAAATAAACGACACAGCATAAATGAGTTGAACTTTTCCTTTTATTTATTTCATAAATCCATTTAAAAAATAACATCTTTAGAGCATAAACCCCAACAATCTCCCACTTGCACTAAAGCATGTGAGGCATGTCTCGTGACCCTAGACCATCTGGGTGACAAAAAAACACTTTAGCCGGTAAGGTCTTTTGTAAATTCCCTTAACCAATTATAGTGTAAAATATACCTAGAGGGGGGGGGGGGGTGAATAGGTATATGTTCAAATTTTAATCTTTATTAAAAACACAAGCAATCTTATACAACACTCAGTATAATATCCAAAATGATATATGAAAAGGCAAATGTTTAAGCAACACAAATCAACTAACTGAAGAAATTAAAGATGCTAAAAATCAACACAAGATATTTAAGTGGAAAAACATCCTAAGAGGAAACATCCACAGGTTGATACCACAACCACCGTCAAAAGCAAATCCACTATTTCAAATAAGAGTTACACACTCAAGCAATCAACATATGCTCTCCAAGCTATCACTCTTAGTCTACTCTTGAACCTAGTGATCTACTAAGCCGACTTCCTATCCAAGACCTCCAGTCTCTAGCAAGATTCCTTGCTCACCTTTTCGGATCCTCCCGACCCTAGACAAGTCATCTTGCTCAAAAATCCGAGGTCTCACACCTCTTGTCGAGACTTTCACTTGCTTAGCTATCCAAGTCCTCATAACTCTAGCTAAGACTTCCAATTGCTCAAATCAAAGAATCACTCTAAGATATGAGACTTCCTACCTCTTCACAAGGCTTCTAAGTGATCATGAATGCAAAACGCAAACAAGCGCTCAACATAGAAAATGATGATCAACAAATTCTATGGACATGCAACTAGATAGCTAGATTATGCCTTCAAAGAACAATCACAAATGTATCTAAGCAACCTAAGCATGTTATCAACTAAGAACCAAATCAATGAAATGAATATACCGATTGATGTAGACCTAGTTCTTAGAAAATGAAATTAAATCTAGAAATAGTCAATCAAGCATACGAACAAAAGATTTCTAGAAACAATTTCATGTCTATCAAGTTTAGCACAAATCAATCAATTTATCACAAATCTATCTAAACTTGAAAATCAAATCAACAAACCACAAAATGATATCAAAATCATCCTAGTCATGCTTCTTAATCAAATAGCATCAATCAATAAGAAGATCTAAGAAGAAAACTAAGAAGAAGATGATTTTACCAACAAGGATGAAAATCACGAACTGAAGATCTGATCACAACAGAAACTCTAGACATTATTTGGTGGTGGAAATGTTTGGTGTTTGGGGTTTGTAGAAATCTTCAAGACACTCGAAATCAGTTTTTGAATCAAGTGATTCGGAGTAGAAATGAAGAAGTTATCACAAAAACAAAAATCAAAATGTTGAGAGAAAAATCTGCACTTATTCTTCAAATTCGTTTTTTCTCAACTTGTAATGAATGAAAGGGAAGGAAAGGTTTTAAAGAGAGAACAACCGAAAGACCATTTTTCCCTCATGCCTTAGTGCCTCCACGAGATGGCGCGTGGGCATCTCTGGGCAGCAAGGCTTTGGGGCCGAGATGGCCACACGCCATCTCAAGAAGGTGCCAAGTGATGGCTTGTGCCATCGCTCATCTTCCCTTGCGCTCCTCTCTCGTTCTTCGATCGTTCTTTGGCCTCCGAACTCCGAATTTAAATCCATTTAAAGATTACGAACCGAGACTCCCTCATAGACATGGAAATATTAGATACTCAACCCAGAAAAAAATAATTCGACTCAATATATGAAAACGAAGACAATGTATGTAACATGAGTTGAAAGTGTAGTATCTTTTGACTTAGAACTCGAAATCAATAGTATGAGTAACCGAAATGACCGGAACTCAATCATGAATAATATAAGACTAAAATCAAGTTCAAGATCCATGTTATACAAATATATAAAAAAACAAACACATTTCACACAAGAATACAAACTACATAGAGATAGTCTCCAATCATGCATTTTAAAAAACATGTTACTTTTATACCAATGCAAGAGCATTCAACTTCAAGTGTATGAATGTGTTATACCAAATGATACGCTATGATGCAGGGATACAAATGTATGAATTGTGTGTGTTTGCGCCTATGCCTTGAAAGAGGAGGGAGAATCTTGATACCTTAGCATCCAAGTAAGCATATATCCTCTTGAAGACGAACTTTGCATACGAAGTCGCTTTCCATCTTTGAAGCCCGATCTAATCACGAACCACATAAGTAAATAAGCAATACAAAAAAATAGCGTTTTGTTATGAAATCAAGCCAACACAAATCTAAAACTTAACAATCTTCCCATTTGGCTATTCCATGGCAAAACTTCAACCTCACCATACAATGATCACTCATAGTTCATTGCATTCTCACATCCTCACATTACAATGAGAACCCTAAACTAACATATCTTCAAGTCTTCATGAGTCTTCAAGATTCTCCACTTTAATCATCAAGGCACCTGTGAGACAAGCACAACCAAACAAACACAAGATCTTCTACAAAGAAGATTGGTGAGATATATCCACAAATATCAAACAAAAAATCATTTATCTCATACAAAAGTTCACTTTAAAGCACTCCCTTTAGTTCATTAACCTCAAAATACAAGAATTCTTTACTCCCCCTTAAGAAAAGAACTCTCCCCCTCAATACAAGAATGTCAATAATCCACAAAGAGGTACATTTCTTCCACACATGGTGAGGTATACATTTCTCCCCCTTTTTGTCAAGTAATAGTCAAAGAGACAAACAATGGTTTAATAAGGGAGCGAAGCAAATTTATGAGATAAGTAACATGCATTTTCATTGTTTAAGTATGTCATGTTTTTATCTAAATAAACTCATGTGAACTTATCATAAAAGAGAACAAAGTCTAGCATACTATGCTCCCCCTTGATAAGTGCTCTATCTAAGATTAAGATAGAATATTGTTCACAATGATATCCACACAATCATAAAATCAAGCAATTTTAAAAAAATTCAACAAACTAAGCTCTACAAACTATGAGAGATACACCAAGATTTTCAATCTCTCTTGTAATTCTTCTAAAATTGCTAGCAAATCAAATTCACTTGTAAGCAAAATAAGTGTGTGGGTGGATTTGTTTCAAATATATATAAAGGAGTAATTGGATCATCAACATGGAAACCATATCAACATCTATTCATCCTAAGCTTTTCCATAAAAGGTCAAACCGATTATCATCCGGAATTTTTTGCATTTAAGAGAGTAGATTTCAACATATGAGCGTGTTTGTGCATGTGGCTCGTAATCCCATTTCTGTTTTTCAACCCGTGCAATCACAATTTTCAACTATACTCCTTTAAGCCTTCCTCCATTTCTTTTTAGGCTTTGAATCAAGGATATTTTGTTTATTGATTCTTAGCAACACTTCTTTGATTTTGTTTTTAAACATAAAAATTTGCACTTCATGATGGCTTTCACTCATCACAATGGTGTAGCTCTTTCCTACATTAGGTGGCTTCACAACCAAAGTGTGTAGCCCTTTTCATGAAGGTGCTTGTTGAGTTCTATGTAGTTGCCGAAGCAAAATGGATACTAACCATAGGTCATCTTAAATGTACTAGTCAAAAGACTTCAAGGTGCATCCATAACTCACATATCTTTAAACTCAACTTACTCAAACTAAACATATGAGAGAATCAAAGTGTGCACTTTTGAAAACCAATTTTTTAAGGCTTAAAAGCACATGATCTAAAAGCAATACAAAGAGACTTACTTAAGATCTTTACTTCTCAATAGAGTAGCTTTCATTGAATATGAAGCTCATATTTGTTTTTCAAAAGTATGTCACTCATCAATCAAACAAGCATTTCACACATCATATATTAGATCATTGTTAACAAATCACTAAATGATCTTTAGAGAGTAAATGTCATCAAGAACCATACAAAAGCTATGCTAGTTCTCTAATATGATATGCTACATGATGTAATGCACACATAGAGTTGAAAAGATGAATCAAGAAGGCAAGCTTTAGAGTAGAGATATACCTTAGTAAGCTTTTTCATCAATGTAAAGTCTTCGCCCTTTTTATGAGCTCTCTTGGCTTGTTTGTCCTCATGACAACAAGTTGTTGGTGTGTCTTCCCAAGAGAATAAAGACTAAACATCTCAACTCAAACAAACATATGAAATGACTTTCTCCAAAAGCTTAACAAATTACACCAAATAGATTTCAAAATTGGACTTCTCTAAAGTCAACCAACAAATTTTGACCATCATAGTAAAAGTATGAGAATATTAAGTCCATGCATTGACAAGAGACACCAAGTTTGAATAGTAAATCAAGCATATAACAAATGACTTAGTCAAGCATCAAACTTAGAACTCTTATCAAACAAGAACAAAAAAAATATTCTCATATGTGCTGCTCAATCAAGTATGAGAGCACTCATCTTTGACCATATTGGTCTTAGGTGAACCAACACAAATAACATCATGATCGTTACTCATGGCAATATGAAATCTAGAAGATAAATCATCAACTATCTTCTTCATGCAAACTTTCCTAGTAAGTTTCTTAACATGATCATGATCAATAAGCACATTTTTCAAAGTATCAAAAATATTATCATGTTTAAAATCTCTCAAATAAGATTTGTTCAACTCACTAGCATGCATATTATTTTCTAGTTTGCATTGCCTAATATATTCATAACATTTAGGTATAATGTGACCAATTACATTGCAATAATGACAAACCGGAATAAATTTAGAAAAATTACCTTTTGAGTGTGCATGCTTTGGTTGAGAAGTTGGTTGAGAAATTCCATAACTCTTCTTGTCTTTGTCTTTGGTTTTGGAAGAAATAGTAGTTGAGCCTTTTCTAATCCAAATTTTCTTAACACCATGCTTCTCATTACTACTAACAACATGCTTTGACTTATTCTTTGGCTTACTATCATGCAAATCAACTTTATTAGTCACTTTTCAAACAAGTCAAACAAGTCAAACAAAGCATTATCAACCTTTTTATGCATAGTAGTATGAGGCACAACATGTGTTTTCACAAGCAAGTCATCAACAATATTTTTTTCAACATGCTTTTCCAAGGTCTTCCTAGGTCTAGATCTAGATCTATACATGGATGATTGCCTAGGACCATTAATCAAAGACATATCATACAAATCATTCTCATATTTGCATTTACGTATGTATTCATAGCATCTAGGTCTTATATGTCCTACCATGTTACAAAAATGGGAAATAGGTATAAATTTGAAAGGGTTACCTTTAGCTTGAGCATTTGAAGTAGTATGCCTTCTCACATTGTTACCTCTTTGACGTTCATTCCTTGATGCTTTGTCTTTTGCATGAGAAAATGATGATTTTTGTCTTTGACCTTGTTGAGATTTTCCTTTGTTGCTTCGTGTTGTTGTTGAGGCACCTTCCGTTACATCGATGGCTTCACCGTTAGAGAGAATACCTACATTTACTTTACCACTTGCTTTGACAAAGTAGAATTGTTAGATAAAGGTGTAACCTTTTCATTCACATAACCTAATCCTCTTTTGTCACTAGGATGCTTACCAATCTTGATAAGAGTTTTTACTTTACTAGCACTAGATGACATCTTACCTATCATCTTGTTAGCCTTATCAAGCTTATCATAAAGCATCTTCTCTTGACACTCATGCTTACTAATTTTGACTCTAAGCACATTTTCAAGCCTTCTAGCACGATCAAGAGAATCATCTCTTTGCTAAACTTCTTGTTTCAAAATTCCTAGTCTTTCATTACTATCTTTCAACTTATTCTCTAGACTAAGGATTTTGTCTTTATGCTCGTTATTCTCTATTTGCTTATTCTATCCTTCCTTGATAAACAACCTCATAGTAAAGTCTTCTTTTAAATCATCTAGCTCTTGAACACTTTCTTCTATCTTTGAAAAATATTTTTCAATGGTTTCTTTATGCTCCTTAATGACTTCACTTTGCTTGCTTATCTTCTCCAAAGACATATTCTTCTCATTTTCAAGAGCTTTGATTATGACCACTAAATTGGCATTGATAAACTTCAACTTATTGTTCTTATCATTCTTCTTGACATTTTCACTTGTTAGTTGAAGGATCTTGTCATTGAAATTTGTTTCATCATGATTTGAGGAGAATTCACTATCTTTATTACTTGAAGAGTATTCACTTTCCTCACTACATGATGAGTCTTCACCACTATCCTCAAATCTTCCTTCATCTAAAACCGGGTGAGCAATGTAATTGCTAGTATATTTTCGATCATCCGAGGACTCCTCTTCCTTTTTTACATCATTCACACTCACATCACTCCAAGCAGCCGCCATTGCTATGCCTTTCTTAGAATCTTTCTTCTCATTAGCACTCTTGGTAGAAATAAATCCAATCCCATTACAATCAAGACATCGAATTAGCTTCTTCTTAGATTTATCCTTGCAATCTACCATTTCTTTTAGAGTGATCTTTTTATCAACTTCCTCTCTCTTAGAACATATGTTCTTTAGAAATTTCTTGAAAGCTATCACCATACTAACCATATCATCTTCACTCTTCTCATTAGTCACTTTGAGTGTTATTCCCTTATCCTCAAACCTTGGCTTGAACCCAAGCTCATATGCTTGTAGAGACCCAAGAAGCTCATCAACCCTCATAAGATCGACGTTCTTGCTTTCTTCAATTGCGGTCACCTTTGCTTTAAATCTCTTAGGTAAGGATCTTAAGATTTTCTAATTAATTCTCTCTTGTGGATATGGGTCTCCCAAATTTTGACTTTGATTGGTGATATTCAAGAGTCTGGTTTGAAAGTCTACTAACTTCTCATCCTCATCCATAACATGACTTTCAAATTGAGAGGTAAGCATTTGTACTCTTGACCTTCGAACAGACATCGTACCCTCATTGATAGTTTGCAAAGTATCCCATGCTTCCTTTGCCGATTCAAGGTTTTGGATGTAGATAAATTGAGTACCATCTACACCATAAAATATTGCATTCATTGCCCTATGATGCCACTTAGCATTATCAAATTCACTAGCCATCCATTCGGCTCTAGGCTTCAAAATCATAGTGCCATCTTCTTACCTTTTGGTAGGTATCTCATAACCTTCCTCAATACTCATCCATGTCTTTTCATTAATGGATCTAATGTAGGCTCTCATCCTAATTTTCCAAAAGGAGTAGTTACCACTATTCAAGAGTGGAGGTCTAGCACTAGATTCACCTTCCAACATAGAATCACCCATAACACAAAAACAACGAACACTATAATATGGACCAATCTAATTACTTCTAGACACCATCTTTTATACCAATTGTAAATTCCCTTAACCAATTATAGTGTAAAATATACCTAGAGGGGGGTGAATAGGTATATGATCAAATTTTAATATTCTTTAAAAACACAAGCAATCTTATATAACACTTAGTATAATATCCAAAATGATATATGACAAAGCAAATGTTCAAGCAACACAAATCAACAAAGTGAAGAAATTAAAGATGCTAAAAATCAACACAAGATATTTACGTGGTAAAACCTTCTAAGAGAAAACATCCACGGGTTGATACCACAACCACCGGTAAAAGAAAATCCACTATTTCAAATAAGAGTTGCACACTCAAGCAATCAACACATGCTCTCCAAGCTATCACTCTTACTCTACCCTTGAACCTAGTGATCTACTAAGCCGACTTCCTATCCAAGGCCTCCTGTATCTAGGAAGATTCCTTGCTCACCTTTCCGGATCCTCCCGACCCTAGGCAAGACTTCTTGCTCAACTATACAAGTCCTCCCAACTCTAGTTGAGACTTCTTTGCTTAACAATCTGAGGTCTCACACCTCTTGTCGAGACTTCCACTTGCTTAGCTATCCAAGTCCTCCCGACTCTAGCTAAGACTTCCAATTGCTCAAATCAAAGAATTACTCTAAGATATGAGACTTCCTACCTCTTCACAAGGCTTCTAAGTGATCATGAATGCAAAACGCAAACAAGCACTCAACATAGAAAATGATGATCAACAAGGACATGCAACTAGATAGCTAGATTATGCTTTCAAAGAACAATCACAAATGTATCTAGGAAACCTAAGCATGTTATCAACTAAGAACCAAAACAACGAAATTAATATACCAATTGATGTAGACCTAGTTCTTAGAAAATGAAATTAAATCTAGATATATTCAATCAAGCATAAGAACAAAAGATTTCTAGAAACAATTTCATGTTTATCAAGTTTAACACAAATCAATGAACTTATCACAAATCTAGCTAAACTTGAAAATCAAATCAACAAACCACAAAATGATATCAAAATCATCGTAGTCATGCTTTTTAATCAAATAGCATCAATCAATAAGAAGATCTAAGAAGAAAACTAAGAAGAAGATGATTTTACCAACAAGGATGAAAATCATGAACTAAAGATCTGATCACAACAGAAAATCTAGACATCCTTTTATTCTGGAAATGCTTGGGGTTTGTAGAACTCTTCAAGACACTCAAAATCAGTTTTTTAAATCAAGTAATTCGGAGTAGAAATGAATAAGTTATCACAAAAACAAAAATCAAAATGTTGAGAGAAAAATTCTGCACTTGTTCTTCAAATTCGTTTTTCTCAACATGTAATGAATGAGAGGGAATGAAAGGTTTTAAAGAGAGAACAATTGAAAGACCATTTTGCCCTCATGCCTTTTTGCCTCCCTGAGATGGCTTATGGGAATCTCGAGGCAGTAAGGCTTTCGGGCCGAGATGGCCACGCGCCATCTCGAGAAGGTGCCAAGTGATGGCTTGTGCCATCGCACCTCTTCCCTTGCGCTCCTCTCGCGTTCTTCGACCGTACTTTGGCCTCCAAACTCCGAATTTAAATCTGTTTGAAGATTAGAAACCGAGACTCCCTCACAGACATGGAAATATAAGATAATCAACCCAAAAAAAAATAATTCAACTCAAAATATGAAGACGAAGACAATGTATGCAACATGAGTTGAAAGTGTAGTATCTTTTGACTTAGAACTCGAAATCAAAAGTATGAGTAACCGAAATGACCGAAACTCAATCATGAATAATCTAAGACTAAAATCAAGTTCAAGATCCATGTTATACAAATATATAAACAAACAAACACATTTCACACAAGAATGCAAACTACATAGAGATAGTCTCCAATCATGTATTTTCCAAAACATGTTACTTTCATACCAATGCATGAGCATTCAACTTCAAGTGTGTGAATGTGTTATACCAAATGATGTGCTATGATGTAGGATTACAAATATATGAATTGTGTGTGTGCGCGCCTATGCCTTGTAAGAGGAGGGAGAATCTTGACAACTTAGCATCCAAGTAAGCATATATCCTCTTGAAGATGAACTTTGCATACGAAGTCGCTTTCCATCTTTGAAGCCCGATCTAATCACGAACCACATAAGCAACTAGGCAATTCAAACAAAGAGCGTTTTGTTATGGAATCAAGCTAACATAAATCTAAAACCTAACAACTTTGTAAATGGATCAACATGATTGTCTTGTGAGGCTATCTTTGTGACGATCACATCTCTTCTACTATCTCTCTAGTGAGATGATACTTTCTCTCTATATGCTTCCCTCTTTTGTGGCTTCTTGGTTTTATTTTTGAATTAGCTATAGCACAACTGTTATCACAATAAACTGTGATGGGCTCATCCAGATCTGGAACAACTTCCAGATCGCTCAAGAATTTACGGAGCCAAACAGCCTCTTTAGCAGCTTCACAAGCCGCTACATATTCGGCTTCCATGGTGGAGTCAGCAATGCAAGATTGCTTAATACTTCTCCACATAATGGCTCCACCACCTAGGGTAAATACTGATCCAGACATGGATTTCCTAGAATCCCTGTCTGACTAAAAATCAAAATCCGTGTATCCTAACGTATCAAATCCTGCCCGAAATACACTTTCATATTGTCTCTCATTCTCCGAATAAACTTGAGAATTGTCTTGACAGTAACCCAGTGAACCAATCCTGGGTTGGACTGGTATCTGCTGACTACTCCCACTGTATAACAGATGTCCGGTCTCGTGTATAACATAGCATACATGAGACTACCTACTGCCTATGAGTAGGGTACACATATTATATCCTCAACTTCTTGAGGTGTCTTAGAACACTGTTCCTTAGACAATTGAACTCCATGCCGAGAAGGTAAATTACCTTTCTTGGAGTTTTACACCGAAAATCATACAAGAATCTTATCGATATATGATGTCTGAGACAATGCTATGAGTTAGTTCTTACGATCCCTTATAAGTTGGATCCCTAGAATATAACACGCCTCTCCCAAATCTTTCATTTGGAATTGGCTAGCCAGCCAGCCCTTTACATCAGAAAACTCTCCCACATCATTCTCAATGAGTAGGATATCATCTACGTATAGGACCAAAAAAACTACTTTCTTGTCAATTATGCGCTTGTAGACACAAGGCTCATCAACGTTCTGCCTGAAGCCATAGGTTTTGATCACATCATCAAACCTTTTGTTCCAAGATCTAGATGCTTGCTTAAGTCCATAGATGGACCTTTGCAGCTTGCAAACCTTTTACTCTTTATCTAGAGACACGAACCCTCTGGTTGCATCATATAAATGATCTTGTCAAGATTGCCATTCAAGAATACAGTTTTGACATCCATTTGACAAATTTCATAATTGAAATAGGCAACAATGGATAAGAGAATCCTAATAGACTTAAATATGGCTACTGGCGAGAAGATCTCTTTATAATCGACCCCCTCTTTCTGGGTATAACCCTTGGCCACTAGTCTTGACTTGAAGGTCTTTACCTTCCCGTCTACTCCTCTCTTTCTCTTATAGATCCACTTATACCCTATGGGTTTTACCCCATCTGGTAACTCTACAAGATCCTAGACAGAGTTAGAGTACATGGACTCCATCTCGATATTCATGGCTTTAAGTCATTCCTCTTTATCAGGATCTTCCATTGCATTCTTAAATGTCAATGGATCATTAACACTATCAGCAGAGATGACACCTTGTCCCTCACTTATACCTAAATAGCGTTCAGGTTGTCTCACAACCCTCTCACTATGTCTAGGTGGTAGTGTATCCTGATCAGAAACCATCTGACTCTCAGATGTTTGTGGATCAACAACTCTTGTTGATGAAGCACTAGTCTCACCAGGCTCCAACTAATTTAATACAATCTTAGAACGAGGTTTGTAGTCACTAATATAATTGTCCTCAAGAAACGTTGCATTTGTCAATACAAATACTTTGTTTTCTTCGAGGCTATAATCCTACAAACAGGCAAAAAACAGATTTGGAGTCTAGCTTTCTAGTTCTGTTCTTCAGCACGTGTGCTGAACACCCCCATTTATAGAAATGTCGTAAACTAGCTTTACGACCATTCCACAACTCTAGGGGAGTCTTAGGAACAGATTTGGATGGCACTACATTCAAAATGTATGCCACAGTTTTTAACGCATATCCCAAAAAGAAATTTGGTAATGATGAGAAACTAATCATTGATCTCACCATTTCCATCAGGGTCCTATTTCTCCTCTCCGCTACACCATTTTGCTAAGGTGTACCGGGAGTTGTGAGTTAGGAAACTATCCCATGCTCGACCATGAAGTCTTCAAACTCTTGGTCAAGGTACTCACCTCCATGATCCAATCGTAGTGACTTGATAGTCCTACCTAATTGATTCTCAACTTCAGCTCAAAATAATTTAAACATTTCAAATGTTTCCGACTTCCGTTGTATTAGGTAGACGTATCTGTATCTTGAGTATTCATCAATAAAGGTGACATAATACTCATAACCACCCCTAGCTTTAACATTCATCGGTCCACAAACATCTATATGAATAAGCTTTAGCTGTTCTTTAGCTCTAAGCCTTTTTCTAGTAAAAGATCTTTTAGTCATCTTACCTTACAGACAAGATTCGTAGATAGGTAAGGTGCCAACCTTTAACTCACTAAAAGGTCCGTTTTTTACTA
Source organism: Dipteronia dyeriana (assembly GCA_032871835.1). Classification (NCBI taxonomy): domain Eukaryota; kingdom Viridiplantae; phylum Streptophyta; class Magnoliopsida; order Sapindales; family Sapindaceae; genus Dipteronia; species Dipteronia dyeriana. The sequence continues at coordinate 54,371,911 of CM065299.1, forward strand.
GTATGTCTATCCAGTCAAGGTTGATATGACCAAGCCTTAGATGCCAGAGATATGTGTCATTATCTAGATAAGTCTTATGTCGTTTAGTTTTTGGTTTTTCAACCTTAAACATTTTGGTGTTGAGCAGTGTAGTATGTATTAACGGTCTTAACACATACATATTGTTTTCATTCATTCCTGAACAAATATTCAGACCATTCTTTCCAATAATAATAGACTTATTATTAAAAGAAACATAATATTTTTGTTCTAACAACTTAGAAACGGAAATCAAATTCCATGTAAATCCACGAATATAAAATACATTGTCCAACAATATATAATTATTACAAAAATGTAATCTAATTACGCCCACTGCTCGTGCTGACACAACATCCTCTGACCCCACATGCATTAAGATGGCTTGCTGCTCTAGCTGTGTCCAGGAATCAGTCCATTGTAAAGAAGAACAAACATGGTTAGAGGCCCCTGAATCAACTATCCAGGACGAAGAATCATCTTCTACTAAACATTTACCTTTCTTGGACTTCTTCTTTCTTTGCGCTTTCTTGGGTTCGGGCTTACCCTTCATTTTCCTAGTAAACATCTTTCTCTTGTTATTATTAGAGTAACATGGTTTGGTAACATTTGCCTCGCCGGTCTTACCCTTTTTGTCCTTGGTCAAGGACTCAAAGGTAGTGAGCTCTTTGAGCAATTGTGTGAGATTGAACCTTAAATTATTCATCTCGTAGTTACTCTTAAACTGGTCAAAACTCTTCGAAAGAGTCGTTAGTATGATGCTCACTTGACTGGGTTCGTCAATGGCCCCGTAATTGACTTTTGCCTTGTTCAAGTAAGACATCATACTTAAGACATGTTCCTGAACTGAAGTACCTTCCTTCATACGAGCGAGCATAGCAGAACGAACAACTTCGTGTCGCTTTTGCTTTAAGGGCTGCCCAAACATAGCTTACAATGACTCCATGAATTCGAATGCTGAAGTCATTGCTTCATGCTTTGTGACAAGCACGTCTGTCATTAAAGCAAACAGATATGTTCGGGTCTTCTTATCTGATGAGACCCATCGCTTGTATGCCTCACGAACAGTTTGTGTAGCATTGGCAGCAGGCGCTGGAGAACATTCCTCTATAAGCATAAACTTGAGGTCTTTGGTGACCAATATTGCATTACTGTTAAGTTTCCACTTAGTGTAGTTATCACCAGTTAATTTGTCATTTAAGAGAATTTGAAGTAATGTTGAAGACATTACTGCTGAAATAAGTAAAACATTCATTCAGTCATTTATTTAAAACAAGTGCGAGTGCTTTGGCATAAATTTAAACATAATGCATGCATATGCTTAACGAACTAGAACTACCCTAAAACTAGTTACTATACCATGAGAATCCAACATACCACAAAGAAGTGCCGCCTTAGGGTCGGTCAAGTCTTTGCATGTTGGACCCAGACATTCTCAATCAAATGATATTCTAGAATAACTCTTATTCCATATCATTTAACCATCGTTCTTTTAGTCAGGTTTTTAATTAACAAACTTAATCAAAAACTTTGTGAGTGTAACCCACCATTTCATAGCTCACGAGATTAACTCGAGAATTGCCGCCTTAGAGTCAGTCAATCCCGAAATACCCTCAGAAATCCTATCCGTTAGGAAGTCAACCTTGGTATTGACCTTTGAGTAAACCTCCTTAGGGTGGACGAAAGCAAAGCCGTCTCAAGGCCCCACTCGGATCTCACGGTGTTGAACTAATGATAGAGACCGCGGGATATATATGTCATATATCCCTCTCCCACTCATTATTTTAAAATTAGGGATTTCTATTAACCGTTAATGCACCTAGATTCTACAGGATTAAACGACTAACTTTAATCAAGTTATCTAGCGCATAACTAATTATAAACAAATTCTAATTAACTAATAAATTATTAATGATTTTTAACAATTAAAAATCTAATCTATTAGTGAATAATCTAAGCTTTTGTAAACTATTTACTAAGGTCAGATTATTATGTTAGTGTTTACCAAGTTCTAACTATTAAAACTCTAACACTTTATTCGGTTCATTTATTATTAGGTAATTAATCATATTAATCCTAATTACAATAAATGACCCTATTAATCTAACTTATTAAACTCTTTAATAACTAGATTAATATTAATGATAATTACAAAGTTTTCTAACCATTAAAAACTAATCTCATTATTCATAGCCAATTATGTATATTGCCCATTTTAATCACATTAAAAAAAATACATAAAATATCAGGCTATGATGCATGTATGAGATATCAAATATATTTGTGTAGGCACATCTAATTTAGATGAAATATATATGTATGACAATGCTTTTATCATCACATAATATAATGCATGCATGAATTGACCGAGTACTGTGGATTATTTAACCTAAAAAAATGGAATCTATAATTACAAAAATTACCCCCAAGGCATTCCTTGGTCTTCTTGTAATTTATGAGTTTTCCTGTCTCTTAAGGTCACTCCGATTCATCTCATGAATCCTTCTTTGCGATTTTTCTAAGTCATCAATATAGGTTACATTTTTTTTTTACAAAACAATGAAAGTAAAAAATATATATATAAAAAGAAATACAACCCATAAACCCTAAATCCACAGTACCATATAATTATCAATCAACCATGTTTAAAAAAAAATACAGTCAATTTAAATCGTGCCTACACAATGATACATACAGGAGCATCGAAAACAATTTCCTGTTCCGAAAATAAAATTGGCTCTGATTCCAATTGTTTGAACAACATTCACCGGTTACGCAGCGGATCTAGATTTTAAATTTTTTAATACATATCATAATTTGTATCTGGAACCAATGAACTTGGGATCGTAATTATTTTTCAGAACTAATACATACAATATGTAAACACAAGAAATTGTAATCGATATAATCAGAAGAAGAACATACCAACGATTGGGGGCTCATTCACTTTTCGGTATGCTCCTATCCGAACCACTCGATTTTCCTCGCTATCTCTAGGAATTGGTAACTGCGTGTGGGCGCTTCACGATTTAGGAACTTGAATGGAGGATGTAGAGAAAATTCTTGAAGAAACTCTTTATTCTCATTTTGGTGTATTGATTTCATGCACACACTTGCACACAATACCAAGAAAACTAGCCAAAACTCTTTTGGCCTTTTTTTTTAATCTCACGCAAACATCGAAAACAAAAAGAAAAAAAAAATAATTGTCTTTTAGAAAACCTGATGCGTGCCTTTTGTTTTCTTTGTTTCACATGTAACAGGTATAAAAAAAATCAACCTTTTTTTTTTCTCTTTTATATATATATCCTTGTTTGTATCCTATACAAACACTTATATATGTGCACAGACAAATTTGCATCCAATGCAATCTCTTGTGTTATAATTGATATATATTTTTTAATTATCCTTTTCAAATATATCTAATATATTAAAAGTGATAATAAGTATTTTAAATTTAAACTGAAATTCAAATACTTAGATAAATGATTTAGTAAAATAAAATAATCCTATTACTTTATCTTCACATAAATCCATATATCAACTAATACCCTCCAATTAATAGTTAATTAAAAATTCATAATTATCAATATATTTAAATAATCTAATTATTTAATTAATTTAACTATTAACATTCATTAATTAAATAATCTTATTATTCAATTAATTCTCGAATAAACACGTGTCACTTTCGTAACTCAACTAATTGGATAATCCAATTAGTTAACCGTGACTCTTTTTACCTAAATTGATCGGGTTAACAAGGGGACCTAACGGACCCACAGTATTTTTAGCTCCAATAATCATCAAATCATTAATTAAACTCTTTAATTAATATTCCTTGATTATTAACTCCAGTGTCATTCCACTAAAAACCCGAAGCTGCACTCCCTCAACTGTAGACGCCTTTACACAGACCGATACAACTCGGTGTCCATCGATATAGCTATTACACATAGTGTGATCCTCCACAGTAGTTCATAATTAGAGTTGGGTCATAATGTCCATTATACCCCTCTAATTACAAATATCCTTTATGTATCATTAATTCTATAATGAACAATAAATAATATTTCCTTACGGAACTAGGAGTGCGCTCATATTGTTCAAGCCTCGAATCAACACTTAAGGGAACTACCATCTACTTATCACAAGAAGGAGTGGAATCCATTATTGTGTACAAACCTTCCCAGCCACAAGCCAAACCGTAATCCCAACATACGAAGCATATTGATCGGGAACTGCATTCGACCTCACCCGTGGTATATCAAAGACCACGATCTAACCTGAAGGAGTCGATAAGACACTCAGGATTAAGATCACCCACATATAGCCATCATTAGTTGATATTTATGAATCTCATCGGTAAACGGATCTTGGTGAGAGATTCATATAGATTATGGCCCAGTCCTGTATGATCACATCATACAAGGTGCCTCCATTCACATGTCTCATATGAATGATTCAGGATAGAATCATCGTACATTACGGAATGCACCGCAGCTATAGATTAACCACAAATAAAGTACCCAGCTTTATTTGCTATCTATGGACTCTTTAGATTGAACGTGTCTTACTGTATCTATATGTACATGACACTCATATACACAGTTCGAGATTACATCCGACAATCTTGGATGTTAAATATATGCACAAGTTATAAAATAAACGACATAACATGAATGAATTGAACTCTTCCTTTTTTTTATATCATAAATCAATTTACAAATTACATCTTTAGGGCATAAACCCCAACACTTATCAATGGATCGTTACATAAATTGGTTGAGAGCAGTTATTTGTCCGATAAAAATCAGAAATTGTTTGAGAGAGTTAGGAGATTCAAGACCCAAGATAGCCTGAATTTTCTTTAGGTTTGTCTCTATTCCCCTTCATAGACCATAAATCTAAGGAACTTCCCAATAGCTACCCTGAAGGTGCATTTGGTTGGGTTCAACCGCATCTGGTTCTCTCTCACTATCTGGAAGGTCTGACGAAGGTGATCCTGGTGCTGCTCAGCCACTTGGGACTTAGTAGTCATGTCATCGATGTAAACCACCATTGTATTTCCTATCTCCTGTTTGAATTATCGATTGACCTAGCGCTGATTGGTGGCACTTACATATTTAAGACTAAAGGGCATTACCTTGTAGCAGTAGAGGCCATACCCGATAATGAAACTGATCTTGTCATAGTCAGCGGGGTGCATTATAATTTGTTTGTATCCCGAGAATGCATCCATAAAGCTAAGAAGCTTGTTCCCCATGGTTGAGTCTACCAGCTATTCAATCCTTGGTAGCGGGAAACTATCCTTAGAGTAGAAGCGATTAAGATCTGTATAGTCAACCCACATATGTCACTTCCCATTACCACATTGGTGATCCATTCAAGGTATCGGGATTCCTTGATGAATCCAGCCTTCAATAACTTGTCGACCTCTTCTTACACAGTGACATTCCTTCCATGGTTGAAGTGCCACTATTTTTACATGACTTGCTTGAAGGTGGGTTCAACTGCTAGTATATGAGATGCTAAGGATAAATGGATCCCTGACATCTCCTCATGGCTCCAGGTAAAGATGTCACTGTATTCTCAGAGGATTCTAACCAGTCCCTCTTTCACTTCTGCTCCAAGAAAAGATCCTACCTTGACCACCTTGGTGGGATTGTCCTCCTTGATAGGTATTTCTTCCAACACATCAACTGGGTGGTCTATGGCTCACCCTCTGTCTTCTTCTTCTTCTTCTTCCTCATAAACAGGGATCTCTACCCCGGGTTCCTCTATTCCTCTTATTTCCTCTGTGGCATCCTAAACTCTGTGATCCTCTCCCGATATTTTCTACTCCTACACAACAACTATCTATATGCACTGTTTGGCCAGTGCCACTAGGTTAGTGGACACTACGTAGCACTTGCGAGCAATCAGTTAGTCACCTCATTCCTCGCCAACCTTGTCTCCAATCGAAAACTTTTTAACATTGTGTTAGATTAACAAGACTCCCTTGAGAGCTGACAGAAAAGGTCTCTCAAGGATGGTGTTGTAAGCAGGCAGGGTGTCTACCACCATGAAATAGATCATGATGTTCTACTGGAGCGAGGCATCTCCTACTATCTGCGGTAGGATCTTTGACCAGACTAGCATTAGTGAGTCCCTATTGAAACCATACAGCGGTGTGGTACAACTATTATAGAAGCACTGCTTCAAGTTGAACCTCTCCAAGGCATCTTTGAAAAGGATGTACAGGCTACTACCAGTGTCCATCAGAACGCGGTGGACTAGGCAGTTTGTAATTTGCCCTGTGACAACCATGGGAACGGTGAAAACCATGGGATCATCATGGGGTTGCACTATATTATACACGTCTTCCTAGGTTAAGATGTTTTAAGCTGATCGAGAGGATTCTACAGATCGTCGGACGACTTTGAGAACGTCTTGTCCTCTCTCAATCCGAGGTACTTTTCTGGCATGATTCTTCTTGGAGTTGTTAGGAGTTCCTACCAAGGTAGGTCCTCCACTGATGGTATAGATGACCTAGATTTGATGCATCAAATCCTAACCATTTGTCTGTTAGTGTTTATGCCTTAAAGCTTGTAATTTGTAAGTGGATTGTTAACATATATAAAAGAACTGTTTAATTCATTCTTCTTATGTCATATTTTGTGTAAAACTTGTGCATTTAACATCCAAGATGGATAGATGAAATCTCAAACTGTGTATATGAATGTCATATACAGATGGATAAAGTAAAAGGAGCGTAATCTAAAGAGTCCGTAGATAGCAAATAAAGTTGGGTACTTTATTTGTGGTTAATCTACAGTTGCGGTCCATTCCGTAGTGTACGGTGATCCTATCCTAGATTATTCATATGGAGATATGAGAATGGAGGAACCTTGTATGATGTGATCATATAGGACTAGGCCATGATCTATATGAATATTTTACTAGGATCGGTTTAACGATGAGATTCATATATATCAACTAATGATGGCTATATGTGGGTGATCTTAATCCTGAGTGTCTTATCAACTTCTTTAGGTTAGATTGTATTCTTTGATGTACCATGGGTGAGGTCGGAGTTGTATTGCTGATCAATATGCTCTGTATGTTGGGATTGTGGTTTGGCTTGTGACTGGGTTGGTTTGTAAACAATAGTGGAATCAACTCCTTCTTATGAGAAGTAGTTGGTTGTTCCCTTAAGGTTTGATTCATGGCTTAAACAATATGAGTGCTCTCCTAATTCTGTGAGGAATGTTGGATTTATTGTTCATTAGAGAATCAATGGTACTTAATGGAAAGATATAATTAGATGAGTAACGGACATTATGTCCCAACTCTAATTATGAACTATTTATGGAGGATTATACCATATGTAATAGCTATATCGATGAACACCGAAAGTTATTGGTTTGTGCAAAAATATCTACAGTTGAGAGAGTGCAGCTTCGGGTTTTTAGTGGAATAACACTGAAGTTAACAATCATGAAATATTAACTATAGAGTTTAATTAAATATTTGTAAGGACTATTAGAGTTTAAAATACTTTGGGTCCATTAGGTTCCCTTACTAGCCCGATTGTTTTAGGTAACAAGAGTCACGATTAATTAATTGGACCATTGGATTGTCCAATTAATTGTGTTATGAAAGTGACATGAATTTAATGATCATGATAATTAAATAATGCAATTATTAGTTTTGTAATTAATCATTGATGGAGGGTGTTAGTTGATATTTATATTAGAAAAATAGGATAATATAATTATCTTATTTATAATTAATTATGTATTATTTTGAATTTAAATTGTTTAAATTCAAATAAGATGATATCTCTTAATAAAATAAAATAAAGATTTTAATTTTAAAAGTAAAACATATCATCGCTTTGTTTAAAAAAAAAATTGATATATGCACTTTGAAAAATGAATGTAGACACCTAAGAGGAGAAAAGGAAAAACGATTTTTTTTGGGTGCAAGTCGTTGGAGAGGAACATAAAAAAATTTATAATAAAATATTGTTGTTTTGCTTCTACCTCTAGAAACGTTCTAGGTAGTTTCTTTTGAGGAAGAAAAGGTTTCTTCAATCTTCTCTTCATCCTCCTTGTTCTTGTGTACCGTGAAGCGCCCACACGCCATTATCAATGCCGGGAGATAGGTAAGAAGATCAAGAGGTTCAAATCAGAAGCAGATTGTAAAGAGAAGGATCCACCAACTTTGAATAAATTAGTTTCTTCTATTTTCTTTTATATTTCGATTACAATTTCTTGTTTATAATATTATGAAAAAAAGAGCCTAGGGTTTACTGGTCACAGTTTATTTATTAAATATTTTTTTTAATAGTTCCTTCCGCTACGCGATCGGTAAATCGGGCTCCAACAATTGGTATCATAGCAGGTTTTTCGGAACAGAAGAATCAATTACGATACTCCTGTCATGTATGAATTTGTAGGCACCATATTAATGAATGTATGATGTTTTAAATTTTACGCATGATTGATCGTTAATTGTATGATACGGTGGGTTTTAGGGTTTTGGATATTATATGTAATATTTTTTTTATTTAATATTTATTCCAGGTTGTAATAATTTTTTTCATTTTTTGCATTTTTCTTCGGTTGTAATCATTCTATATAAATCATATTTTAATATTGTTAGAGAGATCGATATGAGAAGATGAAGAAATTGGGTTTGTGTTGGACACACAAACAGTAGCAAAAATTTGTGTGTGCAAATGTTGCACAAATATGCATGCACGGTGCCCACGTATGCTGCGCAAGTGTTGCGCAATGCACCAAACATTTTATGATTGCAAGTTTGCGTGATACATTTGTTCTACATGTCATGCACGCAATTGTGTTGTCTGTGCAGCAACAACATGCATAAATGCGTCAAGCACTCAACGTTGCAGATGTCATGCGCATAAGTGTCATGCACTCAACGTGCACAAATGTTATGCAAAGTGCTGCTACACAAGCCACACGTATGATGCGCTAAGGCTACACATTTGCAAGCGCTAGGTTTGCACGTATGCCAACAAGTTTGGACCAAAATTTTTTATTTGGGAAATCCCGAGCCTACAAAAAATGTTAAGAGTAACATTTGGACTTTTGGGATTTAATTCATGAGACGGATCCATTAAAATAAATCAAGTTGGACTTAATTTTGGGCCTGGAAAACCCAAAAGATATTACATATGGACTTGACGAAAAGATGGATTACAAGAAGACCAAGGAATGCCTTGGATAATTTTTGTAATTAGTGTTTTTTTTAAGTTACATAAGCCCATTGTATTCGGTCAATCCATATATGCTTTTAATTATGTGATGATTGAAGCATTGTCAGGCATACACAAGTCATTTAGATTAGGTGTCTACACACACACACACACATATTGATATGTCATACATGCATGTTAGCCAATTTTTAATATGTTTTAGTTTTAATGTGATTAAAATGGGCAATACATATAAATGGCTCTCTATTAATGAGATTAGTTTTTAGGTCTAAAAATTAGGCAATTCTCATTAATTATTAAAGAATTTAATAAGTCAGTTTAATAGGGTGTTGAATAATGTGTTTAGATTCAATAGTTAAAACTTGGTAACACATGTTCAATAATTCTAGCCTTAGTAAATTGTTTACATAGATTAGAATTTTTACTAATAGATTAGATTGTTAAGAGTTAAAAATCGCAATAATTTATTAGTTAATTAGAATTAGATTCTAATAAAGAAAGGTGTTGACGGTGATTTTTGGATGGATCACACATTGAACATAATGTATACAAAATCACACAATTGCTAATTATGAATAGTTTAAAAAGCAAAAGAAACACGAGGATTTTACATGGTAAAGCCCCAAGAAAGGGGAAACGTCCACGGTTACCGGAAACTGGCAAGGAGAGAAATTCACTATGAAAAATTGATTACACTTAGTCTCTCGTGGTCTCTAGAGCCTTAATTTTTTTTCCACCCCTTCATGTGTGTTATTAGGGTCTATTTATGGATGTATAGAATCCTAATTCGTGTTATACAAGTAAATGAAGTTGACGTGTTTGAGCCTTTTTATTTTTCTTTCCTGTTTTGCGTTCTTTATGCGTTAGGTCTCCTGCCTAATTTGGACTCTGGCATTAATAGGGAAATTCGCTTCCTTATCAAAGTGTGCTTCGAGACACCTTATTGGACTATGACCCATTTTGCCTTTATTTGATAGTATCCATGTGTCAATCTGCCGATCATCTGCCAAAACCCGACCAAGCCATATTCTCCCCGACCACTAATTCAATCTCGACCGAAGGCTTTGACCTGACCATCTCGATAGCCCTGACGGGTATTATGAAACCATCTTTGGTCAGCTTAGGTAGGTTCAGGAAGGTTGACTCTTAGTGATGTGTCATCTCCAACTCCCGCATCTTTGGGTAGTTATGCTGACTCATCATTCTTTAGATTTTACCAATAACAACACCCCCTTAAACACACGAGGTCTGATAAGTACCTGTTGCAAGTAGGTTGTGTCCAGCTTTATGTGTTTAATTCACTCTATCCTTTTTGTCTTGTAGTCCATTAATGCCCTTTTAATGCGCTACATTTGTCAACAACGTATATTTCGACTGATGAAATCATTACGCATCTTTTTCAAAATTCAAATGGCACGTGATTTTCGGATCTCACACACCTTCCCCCACTTTCGCCTGATGACGCATGTTTAACTGGTGACGTCACTTACTTGTATATATTGTCTTGAGGCGTTTCACTTCTCTTTTTACTATTTGATATTTTTCTTCAACAAAAAGCAATCCCTAGCTTTCTTTTCCTTCGAGTCCCTTGCTCTTCTCATATCTTCCATCCTTTTAAACGTTTCTCAAGGTGTGGAACCTATTCTTCGTCATCAATATTTTGAGCTTCTTCTTCGTGCCGTAGAGACTGGTGATAATGAGAATATCGCTAGGCTCGAGTCCATTCATTGGGGTCATCTTCCTGCTTTTTACCAACCCACTGCATTAAACGTGGATTATTCTGTGGCACATCTAGAGTTTGCTCCCTTCCCCTCTGATCTTTCTGACTCTGATTCGATTGATGTTTATGTAGATATGTCGAAACAAAACAGCTGCACCGGAACCTCTCCTAAGGAATCTATACGCGCAACGATCGACTTGAAGATATCTTTATAACTTCTCAAGATGAAGGACGTACCACTGGAGCGACAAGCTTGGACGCTGAAGTTCAGCGCCGACTATCCCTATTCGTTCGACTTAGAGATAAACGTTGTGACTGAGATTGAGATAGCAAAATTTGAGGACCGATTTGATCTGACCAGTGGGTAAAAATTATACTGTAGCGAGATCGGGTTGTGTGGAATCCTCTCTCCGGTGCGGTCACTATATACGGGGCTATGTTTTCCTCAAGGGTTACTCTCCTCCTTCAACCTTTTATCGTTCGATTCCTGGCGGAAGCTGGCATTGCTCCCGCCCAACTTACCCCAAATTCTCACTAGGTGTTGATCAGTCTAGGGCATCTATGGAAAAAACTCACGGAAAAATAGCCCCTGACCCTATAAGCGACCCATAACTTTTATATGCTGAATCAATCTGATAGTAGAGGAACTTTTTACCTTCAATTCATATCTCAGAGCTTATGAATTCCTCATGGGTATAAGGGGAAACCTGTACCCCTTTCGGAAAAAGATCATAAGGGTATTTTCTTGGGGTTCCCCTCATTAAATAAATACTAGAAGAATAGTTGGTTCTTCATTTGGGGTGACTGAGGTGATGTAGTCATTGCTGACACCGTACATGGGCTGATACAGAACAGAGTTGCAAGGCACTTCTATAGTCTTGAGCATTGGAACAAGACTTCTCCCTCGCTGACAAAGAGCCAGGCTGATATAGTGGTCAAGGTGGCTGAGACTTCTTAGGAAGATAGGGATCACCGTTGCCTTTATGTTGAGGCAGATTTGATCAAGGCAGGGATTTTTTCTGTGATCTCTACCCGTCGTAGACCATGTAAGTCACCCTTGCTTTGTTTTTAACGTAACCTAACATGCGTACCATTCCTTTACACTGATTGCTGATTACCGTGTGGCACTTTTTCTTTTCAGTATATGATGTGGACATCGTCATGGGTGATTAGGCTGAGAAAGCCAAGAATGTCGATCGGGTCAGTAGGAAGGCTGCAGCAGATCATGTTGCTCAGGAAATTACTCAACCCGAACATGATCTGGTGGAACATACGTAAGAATCTGACCGTCATTCCTAAGATGTTCCTGCTAAATAGGTTGTGATGAGTGATCTCCATTCTTTCCGATCTCTAGGCGATCGCTAGGGCCAATCTAGGGAAAGGGTCGGTCGGGAGTGGTCTAGCTCTGAGTCATCTGACCATGAGAAGCATGGTCAAGATAGGTTTGAACAGGAGCATCTAGGAAGAGATGATTCGTAAAGGGGGAAATCTCACTAGGTGAATGTGGCAGACAGAGCCCTAAGACATAAGGTAGCTAAGACTGTTAAAGGGTCGCCTGCTCCCGATGCCCTTTGTAAGAAGACAAGTCTCTCATCTGGGGTTGACTCAGCATTTCCTGTTCCAGTGGTTGATCCCATCCTTTTAGAAGAGGAAGAGGATTAGGAGACGGTCTCTGACCTTATCTCACAAGAACTGCGGTCCAAGATAAAGAGCGATCGGGGTGCATCAAAACTTGTCTTTCGTCCTCCTGAATTAATTGAGATCGCGGACCAGGCGCTTCCACCCAATGAGTCTTCCCAGGTTCAGGTTGTGCCACACTCTCTATGTCTTGGGAAGGCTCATATACAGTTTACCGTTAGGCATCAGATCATTTTTTCTGACTCCGAAGGTGATGATGGTGGTCTTGACAAGGGGAGAAAGTAGCCAATGAATATTTCTTGGATTTGACGGAGGAGCAGGTTCTCCATTCTGTTTTGGAATCCGGGAAAGGAGCAGCTATATAGTCAGAGGGGGATATGAGGGTTAGTACCTGTTGGGTCTCTTTCTCCAGAGAGAGCTATCGAAAGCTAAATTTCTAAGAATGAAGGTCCTTCGGTTGCTGCATATACTAATCTTCTTGGGGAAGATGTAGGGATTTCAAAGACTTCAACCACTGCTGACCGTGCTATCCACTATACTCTTGCTATTTTTGCCAATGAGCTTTCTCATCTCCCTTCATCCAACATTTCTCAAACTGTCCCTCTTTTCATGCTTTGTTCAATGTCTTCAGGGTTGGATACATTGGTGAAGGATACTGGAAAGATGCCAAAGATGCTGTAAATTTTGAGCGGGTCAACATGATATTTAAGAATGACGTTTTTGTAAGTCTTTCCACCATTTTTGTTGTTTTCCTTTCGATCTTTCTATCTATCTAATTTGCCTTTCGTTGGTTCTTTGCAAGCGGTGGAGGCGTTAACTCAGGATCTCTCGGGATCTCTCTGAGCACCTCACCAACGACTTGGAGCAGCAGCAGCTCAGTATGGAAGTTCTTTCTCATGAAGTCAGATCATACCATGAGATTCAAAATGTTGATCATTACAAGAGGTCCCTCGATTTCGATGCTACACTGTTGAGAGAGTTTGGGAAGGGCTTGGCAACTGCCAGGATGTTCTTCAGTGCGAAGGAGAGGTCTTCCAAAGAGGCTCACTTAAAGTGGAATCCGACAATATCTAAGCATCAGAGAGAGTCCCTAGAAGCGATAAAGATCCAACGGATCAGGTGGAAGGCCTATTAGAAATCCATCGGAAAGGATCCACACCATATGTATCTCGAACTCTCTTCGAAGGTATCTCTTGTGTCCTTATAGGCTAGTCAGGATAGTGGCGCTCTGACCAAAGGGGCCGACGTTGGTCCTTCAACCGATATAGATTACTCTCCATTTGTGTCTGTTGATCCTGATGAAAATATCTCCTAGCTAGATTTTGAAGACTTTGGTGAAGGCCAAGACGATGATGTCCCTTCTTCCGGTCCTAGGGGCTCCTCAGCTGTTGGGAACAACTTATGCATCTTTGCTTTTGTAGCTATTTCATATGTATTTAATCTTGTAATTTTTGACATACTATGACAATCAATGTATATCTTCCCCTTATTACTTGTTTTAGAGATATGTTTGGTTTTCTGTGTGTGGTTTCTTATGCTTGCGTTTACTTATATTTTTACTGCAACATGAGTTATGCATGCTGACATATGCCAGGTTGAACGTTATGAGTTTGGCTAAGCAAAACGATTTGTATCCCGATCGTACGAGCTAGATAAACAACTCGTGTAAGGTCGCGTTGCCATATAATTATTGCCTCATTGCTTCACTTTTGGTGATTAAATGCCCTTAGAGGATTTAACCATACGTAATGAGCTTAGGTCCACCTCGCGTAAACCCCTTGTGTTTTGTCGTTCGGGCTGTTTTTCCCGATCATCTTATTGTCTATCTTTCTGTTGGGCAGTGTTCATTTATGAACCAATTGTGCTGTTTTTATTTATAGAATCTTGTCTTTTATCTGCCAACTAGGTCGTTGGGACGTCTCCCAACAGTTTTTTGGTCAAGATTCGTTGCGATAAGGCGTAACTTGTCCTACCAAATTTATAAGCATCCATGGTTGTATTTGCCTTATCTTACAGGTATGATTTGTGCCTTATCCAACTTTTGGCTCATCCCATCGGGTTTGAATGTCCGAAAGTGCCCTAACAGTGCTTCATATGCACCTAGTTAGTTTCGGTGATTGTGCATTGTCTCGGTGACATATCCTTTTGGCCCCCTCACTAGACTACTCAGGTTCCCTTATCAGCTTTAATTGATATCTTAAGGTATTCTGTGAATGCTCTTATGAGCAAACACTTGGTTTTGAAAACTATGCTGGATTATTTATAACAGCTTCTCCTAGGGGTTTTTATTGATTTCTCAAAAAAAAAAACAATTAGCTAATAACAATTCAAAGCTTAAGCTATGGAAATAAAAGAAAACAAAAGTAAGAATCTCCTCATGGGTAGAAGATCTTTAAAAACTGCATATTGCATGGCCTGGGCATATCGGTCCCCTCTTGTCGAGAAAAGCGATATGCTCCATATCCTACTATCCCGACCACTTGGTAAGGACATTCCCATTTGTCAGCTAACGATCATACGTACTTGTCTTTTGTATTAAGTGTCACCCTTCTTAGGACTAGGTCTCTAAGCTAGAATAATTTAACCTTGACATGCGAATTCTAATACCTTGCTACCCTCTGTTGGTAGGCGGCATTTCTTACCCTGGACATGTCTCTTCTTTCTTCCAACTCATCCAAGTCTTGTTTTATCATCTCCACATTTCCCTCAGGATCGAAGAGCTATAACCTTGGGGACTTGTGAATTATCTCAACAGGAATCATTGGTTTAATCTCAAATGCCAATGAGTAAGGTCTTTTGCTTGTTGAAGTATTTTATATGGTCAGATAAGCCCATAAGACTTCGTGCAACTTATCTACCTAGTTTCCCTTCTTTCCTTCCAGCTTCGCCTTCAGAGTATGCTTGATTATTTTGTTCACCACCTCCGTTTGGCCATTGGTCTGAAGGTGAGCTGGCATGGCATAATAGTTCTTTATCCCAAAGTCTTGACACATATTTATGAAATTATCACTATCGAATTGAGTCACGTTATCTATGATTATAGTTTCGGGGATTCCACACCGATAGATGATATATTTCTTCATAAAATGGTGGTGTTAGCCTCGGTGATATGTACCAGTGCTTCCACTTCAACCCACTTTGTGAAGTAGTCAACGGCTACTATGGCATGCTTTGCTCCTTCTTTAGTTGCAGTAGACATCTGGCCAATCAGATTTATTCCCCACACGGCAAATGACCATGGTGGTGTCAAACTCTTCAACTCCTAGGGTGGCTTTCGGATGTCATTAGCTACTTTTTGACAACCTCTGCACTGACTTGCAACACCTAGTGCATCTTTAAATATAGTTGGCCAATAAAAGCCCTGCCTGTCCACCTCATCCTTGATCGCCTTACTTCTTTCTAGGTTAAAGCACCTCATCTTTTGGATAACTGGTTTTTGATCGGGATTTACTGCTAAGTAATGTGCAATTGTCCTTGGATCGATCCCTAGCAAGTCTGTGTGCTCTTAAGCGAAAACATCTTTGTATTCTTTTAGGAGTTCAACCATCTTACTTTGATCGTGCTTTGTCAATTAGGGACCCAAGCCCAATAGTCTTCTTGGAATCATTGTTTCTCATAGAAACTTCCACGGTTGGTTACTCTGGGCCTTTGTCACTCTCTGGAGTTGCCTCTCTTAGGTTTAGATCAAACCCGGTCTAGGTTTTGGCTTTTGCCTCTATTGGGTCTATTTTTAGGTCTTCATCTTTTTTGACAGCATCCACTTGCATTACCCCTGACTTTGTCTTTTCCCTGTATACGGCGAGATTCGCTTTTCTGGTACACTCCTGTGAGATTTTCATGATCCCCACTCCAGCTTCGGTAGAAAATTTCACCATGAGCGCGTAGGTTGTAGTTACAGCTTTTATTTTGTTCAGGAAAGGCTAGCCTAGCAGTGCCTTATATGGCCAATTCTTGACATTTACGACCATGAAATCCAGTAATACTGTCTTCGTATAAGGAAAGCTTCTAGCTTATACTTGTAGTTTAACGGTTCACAATGCCCTGACCTCAGTTCCACTGAAACCCCTTAATGGAACCTTTAGTGATTGGAGCTCATTCCTCTGTAGTCCGAGTTGATCAAACGCCTCTATGCTCAATTGTCGATCAGTATTCTTCTCACTTGCCTATGCCTGATGCGAACTGACATAACAATTGTGTCGTTTGGTCTGACCTCCGACTCGTGTGTGTCTGCTTCAGTGAAAATTATTGGTCCCCATCCTTGCTTTACTTTCTTCCAATAAAGACCTGGATGATTCACCTCCATACTTCTTTGGTTGTTCATGGCTTCCCTAACTTCAGACATTCTTTCTCGGCTACTACTTCAAGTATTGGGGACACCAAAAATGGTGTTGATTGCCCCACTATCCGAGTCTTTCTTTGGGCTCCTATAACTCATATCCCGTTCCCTTATGTTGATATCCTTTTGTCGATCTTCACCTCTTCCAAGGATGACATCAGTAAGATGACCTTCCCAGATTAGTTTCTCATTGTAATCCCTTAGTTGGTAACATTTGGAGATTTCATGGCCATTCTCATGGTGGAACCTACAGAACTTGGTAGTATCCCTTCTAGCGAAGCTAGACCGCCTCGGGGGTTTTTTATATAAGTTTTTGTCTTCTATCACATTCAGAATTTCCTTCTGCTTTTTGGCTAACGGTGTATAATTGGTACACTAGCGCCTTGAGTTCTTTCATGTTCCATCGTCATCTCTTTGCCCATCTTTCCCTTTTTCCCCGTTGCCCTTCTGGTTATTCCTGCCAATATTTTTTGAACCACTTTCTTGGTTCTTTTGACTGTAACCAGGATGACCTCCATGTATAAATTCTCCCCCTGTGGGCAATTTGTTCTTCTTCCATGGCGTATCCCCTAACATGATCTACCATGCTTACATATATTATGGGTCCCCACTGCCTCAAGCTTAAGGTTAGGTGATTGTGCTGCATGCTATTTTTAAATGCGAAAACCACCTCCTGTGAGAACCTAATCAGGTAATCTTTTAGCTTTTCTTCCTTCCTTTGCCTTAGGGTAGAAAGATCTGCCACCGATTTTATCCTCTGGATATTCCCCATAAACTGTCTGGTGAACGCTCGTGTCAACCCCTTGAAACTCCTGGTGGACCCCGATGATAATCCTCCAAACCAACTGGATCCTTGATCCTCTAATGTTTAAGGGAACATAAGACATATGAGAGCGTAGTCATAATCATACTGAGCCATGGCTCTCTGATATCTCCAGACGTGTTCTTGTGGATCAGTGTTAGCCTTGAATTGCTCCACATGCGGCTTCCTGAATTTCTCTGAAAAGCGAGCCCGCCTTATAGCATTGGTGAACGGGTTCCCAAGTCTCCCGACCAAGGGGTTGTCTTGATTTTGCTTTTTCTCCAAAGCTTCTATCCTCCTAAGAAGAACTTCGCGATCCCTTCAGGTTCACCATGCCTACCTAACCTTTGGTGCACTGTGGTCTCATATGGGTCCTTTCGCTCTCTAGGAGCATGCTCTTTATCACTTAAATTCCATCAGGGCTTCTTACTTCGTCCATCATACCTGTATTCCTTCTCAGGTTATAGTCTTGCACCGTCGCACCCTTTGATATCCTCGCGTGAGCTTGACTCCTCACGTTCCTCAACACTTCTATCCTGGTGGAGGTTTTTTCTTCTGCGTGAACACTTTCTCTTGTCCCGTTTCTCTGCTCTTTTTCTTCCAGAATTTTAGGGCACGCCGGAGTAGTTGCCACTGTTGGGGTTTATGCCCTAATGATGTAATTTGTTAATGGATTTATGAAATAAATAAAAGGAAAAGTTCAATTCATTCTTGTTGTGTTGTTTACTTTAAAACTTGTGCATATATTTAACATCCAAGATTGACAGATGTAATCTCGAACTGTGTGTATAAGTGTCATATACAGATGGATACAGTAAGAGACGTGTAATCTAAAGAGTCCATAGATAGCAAATAAAGCTAGGTACTTTATTTGTGGTTAATCTATAGCTGCGATCCATTCCGTAATGTAAGATGATTCTATCCTGAATCATTCATATGAGATATAGAAATGGAGGCATCTTGTATGATGTGATCATATAGGACTGGGCCATGATCTATATGAATCTCTCACCAAGATTTGTTTACTGATGAGATTCATATATATATCAACTAATGATGGCTATATGTGGGTGATCTTAATCCTGAGTGTCATATCGACTGCTTCAGGTTAAATCGTGGTCGTTGATATACCATGGGTGATGTCGGATGCAGTTCTCGATCAATATTCTCCGTATGTTGGGATTATGGTTTGGCTTGTGGCTGGGAAGGTTTGTACACAATAGTGGAATCCACTCCTTCTTGTGAGAAGTAGACAGTAGTTCCCTTAAAGATTGATTTGGGGCTTGGACAATATGAGCGCTCTCTTAGTTCCGTAAGGAAATAGGATTTATTGTTCATTATAGAATCAATGGTACTTAAAGGATTTATGTAATTAGAGGGGTATAACGGACATTATGACCCATCTCTTATTATGAACTACTGTGGAGAATCACACCTTATGTAATAGCTATATCGATGGACACCGAGTTGTATCGGTCTGTGTAAAAGCGTCTACAGTTGAGAGAGTACAGCTTCGGGTTTTTAGTGGAATAACAACGGAGTTAATAATCAAGGAATATTAATTAAAGAGTTTAATTAATTGTAAGGACCTCCATTT
Organism: Dipteronia dyeriana; assembly: GCA_032871835.1. NCBI lineage: Eukaryota > Viridiplantae > Streptophyta > Magnoliopsida > Sapindales > Sapindaceae > Dipteronia > Dipteronia dyeriana. The sequence goes on from CM065299.1 coordinate 54,391,251, forward strand.
TATGATTGGCTTTTTTCATGACAAACTACACCACATAGGGGATGATTGTGTAATGGGTAGCTTAGGACCTCATTGGTAAGCTTCCAAGCATCTCCATGACTTCAAGAGCAAAAGGTATATTCACTTGACTTTGCCTATTGAAGAGGTTTAGTGCACACACACACTTCATGTATGCTTTGTTGATCTTGCATTTGTGTTGATATTGTTTATATGTGTGCATCTCTTCACAATCACACTTGCACTTTATTTGTAGATTTAAGTATGGTATTGTGTTGTGTTCGCACTTGCACGATGGTGTGCTTATTTTAGCGCCGTTGAGTGACTATATGAGAAGGTCTCATTCTTCTCTTGGTTTGGTTATATGGAGTAAGGTGTCTAGTTTCAAAAGAGCGTATTTCAATGATTTATTGTTTTTCAAAACTGACCTTTGTATGGTCTTGTGACCATATCTTTTTATAAAATGATTCAAAATGAGTTTTGAAAATTTCTGTACAAACTAGACACCTATACCTTTCCAACGGTATATTATACGTAATATTTTATGATTGTTTGGATTGGTTTTGTAAATTGGAGTAGAAAGTAGACGTCCATACCTTTCCAACGGTATAATATACAAAAGGTTTGGATGTCGTTTGATCATGTTTTCGATCGCTCGAAGCTCGAGCTGTTGTGCCTTCTAGCATGTACCGTGGCCTAGACCACTGTTGGTGCCATGCCTAGCCAGTGACCTAGGCAGCGATAATGTCTAGCCGTGCCATGCTGCACAGACCGTGGTCTGGACACTTGCCTAGGCCGCGGCACGCACATCGGTCGTGCGGAACTTTGTCTCACAAGTCCAAAACGATATTGTTTTTTGTAGGGATTCTCTATTTATGTTCTCTTCTTCTTCCTTGCCTTCTTAGAACTCAAAGAATACATTTTTAGAGTGAAAAAACCTTCATTAGAGAGAGAAAGCTTTAAGCTTTGTTATTTGACTCTCCAAACCCAAACTCATCTTCATCTTGCATTCAAGCATCATTCCAAGCATGAGTTTTCATTGATTGGTAAGTAGAACCACCATTGTTGTTCATTTATTGTTCTAGCTTACCAAGATATGTCATTTATTGCTTAAATTAGCATTTCTTCATATTAATTGCATATTTGTTGAAATGATGACATGTTTGATGTTTGTATTGTGATAGCTTGCATTATTAGGTCATTTATGCCTAAATAGCCAATCCATGAATGTTCATGTATACATAATTGATTATTAGGTTTACTTTGTGCATCTAGTCTAGTATATGAACATTTATGTGTATGCCTCATTGATTGCATTTCTTGATTGCAAAATTGCCATTGATTATTTGTTGTGACAACTTGTATTGGTTGGACTTTTATTGACAATTAGGTTGTTAGATTTTATCTACACTTCTAACTGAGTCCTTGGTATGGGCATGTAGGCATTGTTTGATAACTAGGATGTTTAATTGCATTATCTACATCTAGTTAAGCATTTTGTGTTTGGTCTTAAACATAATTGCATTTGAGCATAGTGTCATATATACACTTAGACCATATACTCTTCATTGAGTCAAGCCTTGTGGCTTCGGTGTGAAGTTGCACAAGCAAGGGAAGTCATGAAACTAAGAGTGTGTTGACAAGTAATTGGTCGGGTGCCACTGTAAAAGGCCCAAGGGGGTAGAGTAGGAGGCGTTCACGCCAAGAGTAATATATCAGGGGATATCACTAGGGACTGAACCAAGAGTGGTGACTGGCGGTGTCCATAGCCTGAGGTTGTCGAGAGTGAGTCCGAGAATCACTTGAGGGTGTAACCTTTTATTCATATAGTTGATTTCTATGACTGAGTGTGGCGCACTTAACATCCCGTGGTTTTTCCCATTTGGAGGGTTTCCACGTATACATCTTGTGTTATTTATATTTTCGCACCTTACACTTGATGTTGTATGTTTGTTTTATTGGGTGAATTTTGAATATTGACTAATCAAGAAAAAATTGTAATTGACTTGATTAAAACCTATTCAGCCCCCCCCCCCCCCCCCCCCCCTTTCTAGGTTTAGACACACATTTTTAGGGAACTTTTTAATTGGTATCAGAGGGGGTTCCTAGACATACTTAGGTGATCCAAGCTCTTGTTTATGTGTCTTGCATTTGTTTGCATTTGTTTGTTGCATTCATTTACATTCATCTCATTCACTAAACTATATGAGTGGCATTGAGATGATAGATGGAGATTTGACCTCTGAAGTTGAGAGGAAGAAATATGACTCCGATGAGGAGATGACTCTCATGGTTTAGAGATTTAGGAGATTCACAAAATCTCACATGAAGAGTATGACCTCAAATGTAAAAGAGGAGAAAAGGATGAACTCCAAAGTGAAGGAGGTAAACAAGAAGACCTTGCTCAAGAATAGTGAAGAGCATGTGATTAACTTCACGGCCTTGGGTACTTCGTATGTGGAAGATTTTGGTGTGGTAACAAGTGACCAAGGCAAAGGTCTTGATGAGGAAATTTACTCATATGAGGAATGTAAAGTGACCATTCTCAAAGTATCAAAGCAAAATGAAGAGCTATCCATGGAGAATGAGATTTTGAGAATGTTGAAGATTTGCTCGGAGGAAAAGATCCGTACCCTTGAAGAAAGCAAGCAAAATTGTCAAATTCAACTTCATCGGTACAAAGAGATCATGGAAGACCAAATGGAAGACATCTCCATTCTTGTCTCCAAATTGAAGACGATGGAGAAAGTTACCTCCATTGATGACTCATTGATCATGGACAAGATTGATGTGTCCAAGTATGAGAAGGAGATTGAAGATTGCCACCAAAGGATGAAGGCATTGAAAGATGAGCTTGCCAACAAAGAAAACTCCTTGAAAATTGTCAAGGAAAGAGAGATGAGGTGCCTTGAAGAATTAAATAAGGCCAAGGTCAAACGACCTCAAGCTCAAGGCAAGATCAAAGCTTCATCTAAGAAAACTTCAACTCAAGGAAAGTCAACACAAGCCTTGGCAACTCAACCAAAGCCTAGGTAGTTCAAGAAGAAAGGACAAGTTCTTGAGAAGTCATTCACCTCCTCCAACAAACCAACTAAGAGGAAAAGAGGTGACCACAAGAAGCATGACCAACCAAGGAGGCAAGATCAACCGGCTGAACCACCTTAAGAAGATAGACCATAAATGTGCCAGCAATCTGCTCAAGATCCAAGGAGAAGCTAACCGGTGCATCATTAAAGACAACCTCATCAACATGGCGATCCCTCGATGAGAACACAATGCAATGGTATAAATTCTTACTTTGTACCTACTTGTCATTTTTGTGGTATGATTGGTCACTTAAGACCAAATTGCTTTAAATACATTAAGAGGTGTAGATTAGAGAGCATGAAAGTAAAAAAGTTGAAAAAGAGGGCAAGTTTGCGTGAACCTAGGAAGTTTAGAAATTTACTTATGACCACTAAAAATGAAAAGGTTGAACCTAGGTGGGTTAGAAAGAATGAACCCACTTGCCTTAGTGCCCATGAGACACCCGTAGATGCAACTAAGTCCTTTGGACTTGGTAAGTTTATAGGGGTTTATGCCTCTCATTGACTTGGTTGGATTTGACCCCATTTGGGGAGCTCAAGCAAAGAGAGCAAACTTGCATGATTTGCTATATGCAAAAAGTTAAATTGTTTTATGCCATTTTGATAATTGCTTGAGATTCTTGGTTACACATATGCTTATATGTTTTGTTTAATAAGTGTGCACCATTCCTTTACTTGCAATCCATGTCATATTTATGTTCAAACATGCATTTTTGGACTAGGAGATTTAATTGGGAAAGTACATTTGCATAACCTATAATTTATCTCCATGACATGTGAACTTGCTTTTAATGACATGCTTTAAAATGATATGCATGAATTAAGTTTGATTGCTTTAATGCAAATGTGTGTGAGTGCAAATGAGAGGACTAATCATTAAGGATCTTTTATCCATGCAATTAATAAGGATTTTATATCCAAATTAGTCTTCTCTTTTCTTAATGGTGAAACAAGACTACTATCATACGGATAATTATCTGGAAAAATCAAAAAGGGTGCAATAGTCGATCATGTCTTGATATGCCTTTAAGGATTGATATAGTTGCTTTATTTTAAAATTTTTGAAACTATTTCTTGTTTGCTTATGAAAAAAGGTACAAATTGGTTTGAATTCTTTTGGAAACCCTTTTGATGTTTCCTTTGCCAAATACGATTTGTTTTGAATTTGAATGCAACATGTCTTGCTTGCAAAGCATCCTTGTCACACATTTTTCTTTAAATAAAACTCCTTGAATCTCTCTCAATTATTTAAGTTGCATAAAGTTTGTGTATATGATTATGAAATGTTCTTGTGCAAATAGCTCTCTTTGCGATAGCAACCCGATAGGGGGAGCTCCTTTGCCTATCTCATGACAAAAAGGGGGAGAAATCTTGAGAAATATAGGTGGAGCATTGGTTATACTTTTGGGGAGAGAGTAACCCATTTAGGGGGAGCATTGCACATGCATATGTTTATATTGATTTATTGAGTGCAATTGCTTTTTATGTGTGTTCACCTCACATGCACTTGTTCTTGGAAAGTGCTTTCTTGCTATTGTATGTAGTTATGATGATCTACGAAGAGATTGAAGACCTTGAAGACTTAGATTCTTAGGTATCTCTTTTTGTAATGTAGAATGGACTCTCATGAACAATAGCTAGATTATTTTAAGTTTTGTGAGGATTTATTTGTGAGTGGTTGTTTTGTCATGAAATAGCCAAAGGGGGAGATTGTAAGGACCTCAATTTTATGATTGGCTTATTTCATGACAAACTACACCACATTGAGGATGATTGTGTAATGGATAGCTTAGGACCTCTTTGGAAAGCTTCCAAGCATCTCCATGACTTCAAGAGCAAAAGGTATATTCATATGAATTTGCCTCTTGAAGAGTTTAGGTGCACACACACACACTTCATGCATGCTTTGTTGATCTTGCATTTGTGTTGATATTGTTTATATGTGTGCATCTCTTCACAATCACACTTGCACTTCATTTGTAGATTTAAGTGTGGTATTGTGTTGTGTTCGCGCTTGCACGATGGTGTGCTTATTTTAGCGCGTTGAGTGACTATATGAGAAGGTCTAATTCTTCTCTTGGTTTGGTTATATGGAGTAAGGTGTCTAGTTTCAAAAGAGTGTATTTCAATGATTTAATGTTTTTAAAAATTGACCTTTGTATGGTCTTGTGACCATAACTTTTTATAAAATGATTCAAAATGAGTTTTACAAATTTCTGTACAAACAAGACACCCATACCTTTCCAACGGTATATTATTCGTAATATTTTATGACCGTTTGGATTTGTTTTGAAATCTCCAAAATGACCACAAAAACAGGGCATTTCTGTTGTTGTCAGTTTCTGACCGTTGGTAACTACAATGACCATAACTTTTTCTACAGACATTCAAATCATGTTTTGTAAATTGCAGTAGAAATTAGACTTCCATACCTTTCCAACGGTATAATATACGAAAGGTTTGGATGTCGTTTGGTCATGTGTTGGGTCGCTAAAATCTCGAGCTGTTGTGCTGTCTGACGTGTACCGCGGCCTAGACCGTTGTTGGTGCCATGCCTAGCCAGCGACCTAGGCAGCGGTAATGTCCAGCCATGACATGTTGCATAGACCTCGGTCTGGACACTTTCCTAGGCCACGGCACGCACAGCGGTCGTGCGGGACTTTGTCTCCCAAGTCCAAAACGATGCCGTTTTGTGTAAGGATTCTTTATATATGTTCCCATCTTCTTCCTTGCCTTCTTAGAGCTCAAAGAATACATTTTTAGAGTGAGAGAACCTCCATTAGAGAGAGAAAGCTTCAAGATTTGTTATTTGACTCTCCAAACCCCAAACTCATCTTCATCTTGCATCAAGCATCATTCCAAGCATGAGTTTTCATTGATTGGTAAGTAGAACCACCATTGTTGTTCATTTATTGTTCTAGCTTACCAAGACATGTCATTTATTGCTTAAATTAGCATTTCTTTACATTAATTGCATATTTGTTGAAATTATGACATATTTGGGGTTTGTATTATGATAGCTTGCATTATTAGGTCATTTATGCCTAAATAGCTAATCCATGAATGTTCATGTCTACATAATTGATGATTAGGTTGACTTTGTGCATCTAGTCTAGTTTATGAACATTTATGTGTATGCCTCATTGATTGCATTTCTTGATTGCAAAATTCCCCTTGATTATTTGTTGTGACAACTTGTATTGGTTAGACTTTTATTGACAATTTGGCTGTTAGATTTTATCCACACATCTAATTGATTCCTTGGTATGGACATGTAGGCATTGTTTGATAACTAGGATGTTTAATTGCATAATCTACATCTAGTTAAGCATTTTATGTTTGGTCTTACACATAATTGCATTTGAGCATAGTGTCATATATAAACTTAGACCATATACTCTTCATTGAGTCAAGTCTTGTGGCTTCGGTGTGAAGTTGCACAAGTAAGGAAAGTCTTGCAAACAAGAGTGGGTTGACAAGCAATTGTTCGGGTGCAACTGTAAAAGGCCCAAGGGGGTAGAGTAGGAGGCATTCATGCCAAGAGTAGTGTATCAGGGGATATCACTAGGGGCTGAACCAAGAGTGGTGAGTGGCGGTGTCCATAGCCTGAGGTTGTCGAGAGTGAGAGTCCGAGAATCACTTGAGGGTGTAACCTTTTATTCATGTAGTGGATTTCTATGACTGAGTGTGGCACACTTAACAGCCCGTGGTTTTTTTCCATTTGGAGGGTTTCCACATATACATCTTGTGTTATTTATATTTCCGCACCTTACACTTGATGTTGTATGTTTGTTTTATTGGGTGAATTTTGAATATTGACTAATCAAGAAAAATTTGTAATTGACTTGATTAAAACTTAGTCACCCCCCCCCCCCCTGCTAGGTTTAGACACACACATTTTCAGGGAACTTTTCATTAATGATTCCGATGATTATTGGAGCTCAAAATACTGTGGGTCCATTAGGTCCTCTTGCTAGCCCGATCGATTTAGGTAACAATGGTCACGGTAAATTAATCGGATTCTCTAATTAATTGTGTTATGAAAGTGACACCTATATATTCGGGAACTAATTGAATAATGAGATTATTTAATTAATGAATGTTAATAGTTAAATTAATTAAATAATTAGATTATTTAATTATATTGATAATTATGAATTATGAATTAACTATTAATTGGAGGGTGTTAATTGACATATGGATTTAGGTGAAGATAAAATAATAGGATTATTTTATTTTACTAAATCATTTATCTAAGTATTTGAATTTAAGTTTAAATTTAAAATACTTATTATCACTTTTAATATATTATATATATTTGAAAAGGATAATTAAAATATATGTATCAATTATACCAGAAGAGATTGCATTGAATGCAAATTGGTGTGTACACGTATATAAGTGTTTGTATAGGATACAAACAAAGATATATATAAGCGCATGTGCAGGCAAAAAAAAGAAGAGTTTGTATTAAAAAAAAAACTTTTTATCAAAAAAATAAAAAGTGCACAACAAAGTTTAATATACATGCATATATATATTTTGAAATCAAAAAGTGCACGTTTTTTTTTAAACTGTCATGCACCGTTAAGTGTTATATATATATATATATATATATATATATATATATATATTAACGCGTGAGACGCATAGTTGACAGGCATATTTTTATTCAATTGCTTGCCCTGTTCTATAAAAAGTGTGCGTAGTCGTGAGATATAAATATATATTAGATATATATTATGATTTTAAGGATTGAACCACATCGGTAAATATATGTTTTGCATGATATGTAATTTATGTATGCGTGAAATCAATACACCAAATTGAGAAGAAAGAGTTTATTCAAGTATTTCTCTACATCCTCCAATCAAGTTCCTGAAACCGTGACGAGCCCACACGCAGTTGCCAATCCCAGGAGTTAGCGAGGAAGATCGAGTGATTCAGACAGGAGCACATCGTAAAGTGAAGGAGCTTCCAAACGTTAGGAAGATGGTTCAGACATGAGCATATGAAATTTCCCTTTATCTTTATAATGTAAATATACCTAGAGGGGGGGTGAATAGATATATGCTCCAATTTTTGTCTTTTTTTAAAACAATGCAATTTTAACAATGCTTAATGAAAATTGCAAACAATGACACACAATATTTACGTGGTAAACCTTCAAAGAGGAAACATCCACATGTTGATACCACAACCACCGGCAAAAGCAAATCAACTATTTCAAATAAGAGTTACACACTCAAGCAATCAACACATGCTCACCAAGCTATCACTCTCACTCTATCCTTGAACCTAGTGATCTACTAAGCCGACTTCCTATCCAAGACCTCCTGTCTCTAGGAAGATTCCTTGCTCACCTATCCGGATCCTCCTGACCCTAGGCAAGACTTCTTGCTCAACTATCCGAGTCCTCCCGACTCTAGTCAAGACTTCCTTGCTCAACAATCCGAGATCTCACACCTCTTGTCGAGACTTTCACTTGCTTAGCTATCCAAGTCCTCCCGACTCTAGCTAAGACTTCCAATTGCTAAAATCAAAGAATCACTCTGAGATATGAGACTTTCTACCTCTTCACAAGTCATCTAAGTGATCATGAATGCAAAACGCAAACAAGCACTCAACATAGAAAATGATGATCAACAAATTCTATGGACATGCAACTAGATAGCTAGATTATGCTTTCAAAGAACAATCACAAATGTATCTAGGCAACCTAAGCATGTTATCAACTAAGAACCAAATCAATGAAATGAATATACCAATTTATGTAGACCTAGTTCTTAGAAAATGAAATTAAATCTAGAAATAGTCAATCAAGCATAAGAACAAAAGATTTCTAGAAACAAGTTCATGTTTATCAAGTTTAGCACAAATCAATCAACTTATCACAAATCTAGCTAAACTTGAAAATCAAATCAACAAACTACAAAATGATATCAAATCATCTTATTCATGCTTCTTAATTAAAAGGCATCAATCAATAAGAAGATATAAGAAGAAAATTAAGAAGAAGATGATTTTACCAACAAGGATGAAAATCACGAACTGAAGATCTGATCACAAAGAAAAATCTAGAAATCCTTTGGTTCTGTAAATGCTTGGGGTTTGTAGAAATATTCAAGACACTCGAAATCGGTTTTTAAATCAAGTGATTAGGATTTGAAATGAAGAAGTTATCACAAAAACAAAAATCAAAATGTTGAGAGAAAAATTCTGCACTTATTCTTCAAATTCGTTTTTCTGAACTTGTAATGAATGAGAGGGAATGAGAGGTTTTAAAGAGAAACAAACCAAATGACCATTTTTGCCCTCATGCCTTAGTGCCTCCCCGAGCTGGCGCATGGGCATCTCTGGGCAGCAAGGCTTTTTGGCTGAGATGGCTACACGCCATCTCGGGATGATGCCAAATGATGGCTTATGCCATCGCACCTCTTCCCTTGCGCTCTTCTCGCGTTCTTCAACCGTTCTTTGGCCTCCGAACTCCGAACTCTGAATTCTAACCCGTTTGAATATTACAAACTGGGACTCCCTCACAGACATGGAAATATAAGATACTCAACCCAGAAAATAAGAATTCGACTTGATATATGAAGACGAAGACAATGTATGCAACATGAGTTGAAAGTGTAGTATCTTTTGACTTAGAACTTGAAATCAATAGTATGAGTAACCGAAATGACCAGAACTCATTCATGATTAATCTAAGACTAAAACCAAGTTCAAGATTCATGTTATACAAACATATAAACAAACAAACACATTTCACACAAGAATGAGAACTTCATAGAGATAGTCTCCAATCATGCATTTTCCAAAACATGTTACTTTCATACCAAATGCATGAGCATTCAACTTCAAGTGTGTGAATATGTTATACCAAATGATGCGCTACGATGCAGGGACATAAATGTATGAATTGTGTGTGTGTGTGCATATAATGATGCACAACTAAGCAGGGACACATATGAATGAATTGTGTGTGTGTGTGCGCTTAAGCCTTGCAAGAGGAAGAAGGATCTCGATACCTTAGAATCCAAGAATAGTACAAATCCTCATGAAGACGAACTTTGCATCATGAGAAGTTGATTTTCTTCCTTGAAGCTCTTATCATCACGAACCACTTAAGCAACTAAGCATTACAAAGAAATGAAGTTTTTTTATGGAATTAAGCCAACACAAATCTAAAACCTAACAATCTCCCCATTTGGCTAATCCATGACGAAACCTTCACCTCACCATACAAAGATCACTCATAATCAATGTTGATTGCATTCTCACATCCTCAAATTACAAAGAAATCTTACTAGACTTAAGTGTCTTGAAGAATCTTCAAGAATATCTTCACACATTCAAAGCACCTGTGAGACAAGAACAACCAAAAGAAATCTTCTACAAAGAAGATAGGTGAGATAAACAAACAATATACAAATACAAAACAAAAAATTCCCTTATCTCTTCTTATCTCATGCAAACAAGAATTCTTTCTCCCCCTTAATGAATTGTCTCCCCTTTTATATCAAAAGTAAGTAACATGGTGAGGAAAACACTTTCTCCCCTTTTTTGGCAAGGAATAGATAAAAACATATTACACAACCTAGAGAGAGAGAGAGATAAATGGCAATTGAAAATACCTACAAGGATATAAGGGATGCATAATGAAATCATGAGATAGTGAGCAAACAAGTTGTATAGAGAACTAAGTTTAACAAATTAAGCTCCCCCTTAACATATGCTCCACATATTAAAAAGCAAGTTAACTTGTTCACAAGGGAATCACTCAATCACAAGATTCAAGCAATAAAAGATAGTAAACCATTATTTTTCAAAATTAATAAGAGAATCATAGATTTTCATTATTCTCTAAAAATTAATCTCTCAAAATTAATCTCTCGTTGCTAATGAATCAAGCACATTAAGCAAAAATATGTGTGTGTAAAAATGCTTCTAGCATATATAAAATGAGTGATTGTGATATCAACATGCAAACCACTTCAACACCTATCCATCTAAAACTTTTCCAATCAAGGTCAAACCGATTATCATCCGGATTTTTTCTTTAAAGAGAATATATTTCAACATATGAGCATGTGTGTGCATGTGGCTCGTCATCCCATTTCTGTTTTTCAACCAGAGCAATCACAATTTTCAACTATACTCCATTTTAAGCCTTCCTCCATTTCTTTTTAGGCTTTGTATCAAAGATTTTTTTTTTAAATGATACTTTTTCAACGCTTCTTTGATTTTTTCTTACATAAACATATACTCTTCATGACGGCTTTCACTCATCACAATGGTGAAGCCCTTTCCTACATTAGGCGGCTTCACAACCAAGGTGTGTAGCCCTTTCCATGAAAGTGCTCGTTGAGTTCTATGTAGATGCCGAAGCAAAATAGATACTAACCATAGGTCATCTATCATGTACTAGACAGTGAACTTCAAGATGCATCCATAATCTACATGCTTTCAAACTCAATTACTCAAACTTAGACATATAAGAGAAGCTTTTGTGTACTTTTTTTTTTTAAATTACAAAGACTTCAGTGCATGATCTAGAAGCAATAAAAGCTATTTTATCAAGATCATTATTTCTCACATGAGTAGCTCTCAAAGAAATAGATATGCAATATAATTTTGCTTATCATGCCACTCATAACCACACACAAGCATTAATCAACACAAATCATGCCAATGGATATTCTAAGAGATACAGATCTCTCTTTGTCCAAGGGCTTTGAAAACAAGTCCGCAAGTTGATTTTTTGTAGGCATATGTTCAAGAGTTACTATTGAATGTTCAACAAGTTCTCTAATGAAATGATGCCTAATGTCTATATGCTTTGTGCGTGAGTGTTGAACCAGATTTTTAAAGATGTTAATGGCACTCATATTATCACAATAGAAAGTCATTTTACCTTGATCAATCTCATAATCCTTGAGAATTTGTTTCATCCATAGAAGTTGTGTGCAAGCACTTCCGGCCGCAATATACTCGGCTTCGGATGAAGAAAGAGAGATGAAATTTTGCTTCTTGCTTTGCCAAGCAACCAAATTATTCCCCAAGTAAAAGCAACCACCCGATGTGCTTTTACGATCATCAATGTTTCCTGCCCAATCCACATCACAATAGCCAACAAGAATATCATTAGTATCAAAAGAATAGAATAAACCAAGATTATGTGTTCCTTTTATATATCTAATGATTCTTTTAACGGCTTTCAAGTGAGATTCTTTTGGATTGGCTTGAAACCTAGCATACAAACCAACACTAAAACAAATATCCAGCCTACTAGCCATTTGGTAGAGAAGGCTACCTATCATGCTCCTATAGAGACTTTGATCAACATTTTTTCCTTTTTTATCTTTGTCAAGTTTTAAAGTAGTACTCATAGGTGTTTCAAATTCTTTTCCACTTTCAAGGCTAAATTTCATAACAAGATTTCTAGCATATTTAGATTGAGATAACACGATACCATTGCTAGATTGTTTCACTTGTATACCAAGAAAGTAATTGAGTTCACCTACCATAATCATTTCAAATTCTCCTGACATAACATTCACAAAATCATCAACCTTGGTCTTACATGTAAACCCAAACACAATGTCATCAACATATATTTGTGCAACAAAAATGTCATTGTCATAATGCTTGACAAATAATGTTCTATCAATACCACCTCTCCTATATTGATTGTCAATAAGATATTGAGTCAACCTATTACCAAGCTCTTGGAGCTTACTTAAGGCCATAAAGAGCCTTTTTCAACTTAAACACATGATTAGGAGAGTGTGGGTCTACAAAACCCTTAGGTTGTTCAACATACACTTCTTCTTGAAGGTATCCATTTAGAAAATCACTTTTGACATCCATTTGAAACAATTTGAAATTTTTAAGACATGCAACGGACAACAAAAGCCTAATTGACTCAAGACGTGCAACAGGTGCAAAAGTCTCATCAAAGTCTACACCCTCAACTTGAGTGTATCCTTGAGCCACTAGTCTTGCTTTATTTCTCATTATCTTGCCACATTCATCGGTCTTAGAATTTTCAACATCTTGTTGGTCATCATTTAAACCATTTTCTAACTCTTGACTTTCTTCTCTAGCAACACTACCATTATCATCATTATTACTATACTCACTTCACATCAATAGGTGCTTTAGTGTCATTCAACAAATGTTCTTTAGGTTCATTGACACCATTGTTATCACACAAATCAAGCATGCTAAGATAATCTATTTTCACATTAATAGACTCCATAATAGTCTTAGTTTTCAAATTGAACACTCTATATGCACGACTATTATTAGCATACCCAAGAAAGAGACCAATATCACTTTTAGCATCAAACTTTTCTAAGTGATCTCTATCATTCAAAATAAAACACTTACTCCCAAAAGTGTGGAAGTAACTCACATTGGGCTTCTTTCCCTTCCAAAGTTCATAGGAGGTTTGTTTTGTGCCGGGCCTTCTAAAAACTCTATTAGTGACATAGCATACGGTATTGACCGCTTCAACGCAAAGATTTCTAGGGACTTTCTTGCTATTTGGCATGACCCTAGCCACCTCTTGCAAGACACGATTCTTCCTCTCAACAATACCATTTTGTTAAGGAGTTATAGGAGCCGAGAACTCATGTGAAATCCCATAATCATCACAAAACTTACTAAATCTAGCATTTTCAAATTCACTCCCATGATCACTCCTAATGCGACATGTTTTCTTGATCCCAAGACCCTTTTCATTTTGAACTTAATTGCAAAACTTCTTAAAGTAACCAAAAGTTTCGGTCTTGTCTCTAAGAAAATATACCCAAGCAAACAAAGAAAAGTCATCAACACATACTAAAATGTATTTCTTACCATTTATGCTTTCGGTTTGAATTGGTCCCATTTGGTCCTTATGCACAAGTTCTAAGGGATTCTTGGTAGCAAAATTAGTGTTCTTTTTATGAGACACTTTTGTTTGTTTACCTAATTGACATGGTTCACAAACACCATCAAGCTTTTTACCAAGACTAGGATGACCTCTAACAATATTATATTTCTCAAATTTCTTTAAATCTTTATAATTCATGTGGCCCAATCTTTCATGCCCAAATTCAAGCTTGTTTCACTCATGTGCCATATTACATGTTAGTGCATCAACCTCTAAACAATAGCAATTTTCTGAAGACCTTTTGACTTTCAAAACAATTTTGCCCTTTTTATCGATTATCGTGCACACATCCTTGTTAAAGCTAACTTTTTTAAACATTTCACACAAGTGAGTGATGCTTATTAGATTAGCTTGTAGATCATCTGCATACAAGGTGTCACGAAGTTTAGGCAATCCGGGGATACAAATTGTTCCCTTGCCTAGAACTTTCTTTTTAGTGCCATCACCAAATGTAACCCATCCACCATCATTCATAATAAGATTCTTAAAGAATTCCTTGTTACTGGTCATATTCCTAGAGCAACCGCTATATAGGTACCAACAATAGGATGAATTAGCTCTTAAATCATATTGTGCAACCAAACATTGTGTTGTTTTTTTCTTAACCCAAACTTTCTTGACAAGTTTCTCATTCCTACTTTTATTAACATGCTTTGACTTGTTTTTAGGCATATTGACTCCATTAGTCACATTTTCAAACAAATCAAACAAAGCATTATCAACTTTATTATGCATAGTAGAATAAGGCTCAACACAAGATTTAATACAAAAAATCATCAACACATTTATTCTCAACATGATTTTCCAAGGTCTTCTTAGGTCTAATTCTAGATCCATACATGCATGATTGCCTATGACCATTCGAAGACATATCATGCAAATCATTGGCTATTCTACATTTACGAATGTATTCAAAGCATCTAGGTCTTATGTGTCCTACCATGTTGCAATAATGACAAATAGGTATGAATTTGAGAAGTTTACCATTTGCTTGAGCATTCAACTCATTTTGCCTTCTCACAATTTTACCTCTTTGTCGTGCAACACTAGATATCTTACCTTTTGCATTTGATGATGATGTAGCTTGTCTTTGGCATTATTGGGTCTTTTCCTTGACTTTCATTGTTGATGTTGAGGCACCTCCGGTAGCATTCATGGCTTTACTGTTAGAGAGTGTACCTACAATTAAATTGCTACAAGCTTTGACAAAAGTAGATTTTTTAGATGAAGGAGTTGATTTTTCATTAACATATCCTAAACCTCTTTTGTCACTTGAAGGCTTTCCGACCTTAATGAGAGCTTTCACTTTGTTAGAGCTAGATAACATCTTGTTAATCATCTCTTAAGTCTCATTAATTTTGTCATTAAGCACTTTCTCTTGATTCTCAAGCTCATTAAGTTTTGCTCTAAGCATATTTTCAATTCTCCTAGCACAATCAAGAGATTCATCTCTTTGCTCAATTTCATGCTTCAAAATACTTAATCTATCATTACTATCAATCAAGTTTTTCTCAAGATTAAGAATTTGGTCATTAAGATCAATAACACATTTTGAGCTACAATCATGATATTCTAACTTCTTATGTAGAGACTTATTGATCTTAGAGATTCTTTCATTTTCATGAATAAGATCTTTGATCTTTTGATCATCTAAGTCAATAGACTCACCTTCAACAAGAGAAGCCACAAAATAATACATTTCTTTAATCATGATGAAACAAACGAAGATAATAAACACTACAAAGAAGATCTATCTAAATGAGTCTAAACACCGGCTCTGATACCAA
This sequence comes from Dipteronia dyeriana, assembly GCA_032871835.1. Classification (NCBI taxonomy): domain Eukaryota; kingdom Viridiplantae; phylum Streptophyta; class Magnoliopsida; order Sapindales; family Sapindaceae; genus Dipteronia; species Dipteronia dyeriana. The sequence goes on from CM065299.1 coordinate 54,407,063, forward strand.
TTGAAATTTCCCTTTATCTTTATAGCGTAAATATACCTAGAGGGGGGGGGGGAGGGGGGTGAATAGGTATATGCTTTATTTTTTGTCTTCTTTTAAAGCAATGCAATTTTAACAATGCTTAATGAAAATTGCAAACAATGACACACAATATTTACGTGGTAAACCTCCAAAGAGGAAACATCCACGGGTTGATACCACAACCACCAGCAAAAGCAAATCAACTATTTCAAATAAGAGTTACACACTCAAGCAATCAACACATGCTCTCCAAGCTATCACTCTCACTCTATCCTTGAACCTAGTAATCTACTAAGCCGACCTCCTATCCAAGACCTCCTGTCTCTAGGAAGATTCCTTGCTCACCTATCAAGATCCTCCTGACCCTAGGCAAGACTTCTTGCTCAACTATCCGAGTCCTCCCGACTCTAGTCAAGACTCCCTTGCTAAACAATCCGAGGTCTCACACCTCTTGTCAAGAATTCCACTTGCTTAGCTATCCAAGTCCTCCCGACTCTAGCTAAGATTTCCAATTACTCAAATCAAAGAATCACTCTGAGATATGAGACTTTCTACCTCTTCACAAGGCATCTAAGTGATCATGAATGCAAAACGCAAACAAGCACTCAACATAGAAAATGATGATCAACAAATTCTATGGACATGCAACTAGATAGCTAGATTATGCTTTCAAAGAACAATCACAAATGTATCTAGGCAACCTAAGCATGTTATCAACTAAGAACCAAATCAATGAAATGAATATACCAATTAATGTAGACCTAGTTCTTAGAAAATGAAATTAAATATAGAAATAGTCAATCAATCATAAGAACAAAAGATTTCTAGAAACAATTTCATGTTTATCAAGTTTAGCACAAATCAATCAACTTATCACAAATCTAGATAAACTTGAAAATCAAATCAACAAACCACAAAATGATATCAAAATCATCTCAGTCATGCTTCTTAATCAAAAGGCATCAATCAATAAGAAGATCTAAGAAGAAAATTAAGAAGAAGATGATTTTACCAACAAGGGGGTCTCAACGAAATATCTAGACATCATTTAGTTCTGTAAATGTTTGGGGTTTGTAGAACTCTTCAAGTCACTCGAAATCGGTTTTTGAATCAAGTGATTCGGAGTTGAAATGAAGAAGTTATCACAAAAACAAAAATCAAAATGTTGAGAGAAAAATTCTGCACTTGTTTTTTAAATTCGTTTTTCTCAACTTGTAATGAATGAGAGGGAAGGAGAGGTTTTAAAGAGAAACAAACCAAATGACCATTTTGCCCTTATGATTTAGTGCATCCCCGAGATGTCACTTGGGCATCTCGGGGCAGCAAGGCTTTGGGGCCGAGATGGCCACACGCTATCTCGGTATGATGCCAAGTGATGGCTTATGCCATCGCACCTCTTCCATTGAGCTCCTCTCGCGTTCTTTGACCGTTCTTTGGCCTCCAAACTCTGAATTTGAATCCATTTGAAGATAAAAAACCGGGACTCTCTTACCGACATGGAAATATAAGATACTCAACCCATAAAGAAATAATTCGACTCGATATATGAAGATGAAGACAATGTATGAAACATGAGTTGAAAATGTAGTTTCTTTTGACTTAGAACTTGAAATCAATAGTATGAGTAACCGAAATGACTAGAACTCAATCATGAATAATATAAGACTAAAACCAAGTTCAAGATCCAAGTTATACAAATATATAAACAAACAAACACATTTCACACAAGAATGCAAACTACATAGAGATAGTCTCCAATCATGCATTTTCCAAAACATGTTACTTTCATACCAAATGCATGGGCATTCAACTTCAAGTGTATGAATATGTTATACCAAATGATGCACTATGATGTAGAGACACAAATGTATAAATTTTGTGTGTGTGCGCATATAATGATGCACAACTAAGCAGGGACACATATGAATGAATTGTGTGTGTGTGCGCTTACACCTTGCAAGAGGAAGAAGGATCTCGATACCTTAGCATCCAAGAATAGTACCAATCCTCTTGAAGAAGAACTTTGCATCTTGAGAAGTTGCTTTTCTTCCTTGAACTCTTATCACCATGAACCACTTAAGCAACTAAGCATTACAAAGAAATGAAGTTTTGTTATGGAATTAAGCCAACACAAATCTAGAAACCTAACAGCATAACATAAAGTGAAGGAGCCTTCAAACGTTAGTATGTTCTTCTGATTTTATTGATTACAATTTCCTGTGTTTACATATTGTATGTATTAGATTCAAAAATTAATTACGATTCCAAGTTCACTGGTCCCAGATACAAATTATGATCTGTATAAAAATTTTAAAACCTAGTTCCGCTGCGTGACCGGTGAACGGGATTCCAACAATTGGTATAAGAGCCAATTTTATTTTTCGGAACAGGAAATTGTTTTTGATGCTCCTGTATGTATGAATTGTGTAGGCACAATTTAAATTGACTGTATGATGTTTTTGTATGTATATTTTATTTTTTAAAAAAATTTCTAAAACATGATTGATCGTTAATTATATGGTACAGTGGATTTAGGGTTTATGGGTTGTATTATTTATTTATTTTTGTTTATATTTTTTTCTGTTATTGTATTGTAAAAAAAAAAATATAGTAACCTGTATTGAAGACCTGGAAAAATCGTGAATAATGATTCATGAGATGAATCAGAGTGACCTGAAGAGACTGGAAGACTCGAAAATTACAAGAAGACAAAGGAATGCCTTGGGATTTATTTTCTTGTAATTTTAGATTCCAATTTTTTAGGTTAAATAATCCACGGTACTCGGTCAATTCATGTATGCTTTATATTATGTGATGATAAAAGCATTGTCATGCATACGTATGTCATTTAGATTATATGTGCCTACACAAATATATTTGATATGTCATACATGCATCATAGCCTGATATTTTATGTATTTTTTTTAATGTGATTAAAATGGGTAATATACATAATTGGCTATGAATAATGAGATTAGTTTTTTAATGGTTAGAAAATTTGGTAATTCTCATTAATATTAATCTGGTTATTAAAGAGTTTAATAAGTTAGATTAATAGGGTCATTTATTGTAATTAGGATTAATATGATTAATTACCTAATAATAAATTATACAAATAAAGTGTTAGGGTTTTAATAGTTAAAACTTGGTAAGCACTAACATAATAATCTAACCCTAGTAAATAGTTTACAAAGGCTTAGATTATTCACTAATAGATTAGATTTTTAATTGTTAAAAATCATTAATAATTTATTAGTTAATTAGAATATGGTTCTAATTAGTTAATGCGCTAAATAACTTGATTAAAGTTAGTCATTAAATCCTGTAGAGTCTAGGTGCATTAACGGTTAATAGAAAACCCTAATTTTAAAATAGTGAGTGGGAGAGGGATATATGACATATATATCCTGCGGTCTCCATCATTAGTTCAACACCGTGAGATCCGAGTGGGGCCTCATGACGGCTTTGCTTTCGTCCTCCCTAAGGAGGATTTCCACAAAGGTCAATACTAAGGTTGACTTCTTAACGAATAGGATTTATTAGGGTATTTCGGGATTGACCGACCCTAAGGAGGCAATTCTCGAGTAAAGCTTGTGAGATCTGAAATTGTGGGTTACACTCACGAAGGATTTGATTAAGTTTGTTAATTCAAAACCTGATGGAATGAACGATGGTTGAATGATAAGGAATAAGAGTTATTCTAGAATATCATTTGATTGAGAATGTCTCGGTCTAACATGCAAAGACTTGACCGACCCTAAGGCGGCACTTCTTTGTGGTATGTTGGATTGTCGTGGTATAGTAACTAGTTTTAGGGTAGTTCTAGTTCATTAAACATGTGTATGCATCATGTTTAAATTTATGCCAAAGCACTCGCACTTGTTTTAAATAAATGACTGAATGAATGTTTAATTTATTTTAGCAATAATGTCTTCTGCATTACTTCAAATTCTCGCAAACAAAAAATTAACTTGTGATAACTACACTAAGTGGAAACTTAACATTAGCTCAATATTTGTCACCAAAGACCTCAAGTTTGTGCTTATGGAGGAATGTCCTCCAGTGCCTGCTGCTAATGCCACACGAACTATTCGTGAGACATACGAGCGATGGGTCTCATATGATGAGAAGGCCCGAACATATCTGTTGGCTTCTATGACAGACGTGCTTGTCACAAAGCATGAAGTAATGACTTCAGCTTTCGAAATCATGGAGTCATTGCAAGCTATGTTCGGGCAACCCTCCGAGCAAAAACGACACGAAGCCATTCGTTCTGCTATGCTTGCTCGGATAAAGGAAGGTACGTCAGTTCGGGAACATGTCCTGAGCATGATGTCCTACTTCAACATGGCAGAAGTCAATGGCGAGGCCATTGTCAAACCCAGTCAAGTGAGCATCATACTGACGACTCATTCGAAGAGTTTCGATCAGTTTAAGAGTAACTATGGGATGAACAAGTTAAGGTTCAATCTCACACGGTTGCTTAATGAGCTTACTACCTTTGAGTCCTTGACTAAGGACAACAAGGGTAAGACTAGTGAGGTAAATGTTGTTGAACCATCCTTCTACTCTAATAATAAGAACAGAAAGAGGTCTACTGGGAAAGCGAAGGGTAAGCCCAAACCCAAGAAAGCCCAAAGCAAGAAGAAGTCCTAGAAAAGTAAATATGATTTACTTGTTCATGAGTCGTGTTTAGTGGAAGATGATTATTCACCCTGGATAGAGTATTCAGGGGCCACTAACTGGTTTTTCTTCTTTACAATGGACTTATTCTTGGACACAGCTAGAGGAGCAAACCTTCTCAATACGTGTGGGGTCAGGGGATGTCGTGTCGACACGAGCAGTGGGCGTAATTAGATTACGTTTTTGTAATAATTATATATTGTTGGACAATGTATTTTATATTCCTTGATTTACACGGAATTTGATTTCTGTTTCTAAGTTGTTAGAACAAAAATATTTTGTTTCTTTCAATGATAAGTCTGTTATTATTGAAAAGAATAGTTTGAATATTTGTTTAGGAATTAATGAAAACAATTTGTATTTGTTAAGACCGATAATACATACTACACTACTCAACACCAAAATGTTTAAGGTTGAAAAACCAAAAACTAAACGACATAAGATTTCTTCAGATAATGACACGTATCTCTGGCATCTAAGGCTTGGTCATATCAACCGTCATCGGATAGACAGACTAGTAAAAAGCGGACCTTTAAGTGAGTTAAAGGTTGGCACCTTACCTGTCTGCGAATCTTGTCTGGAAGGTAAGATGACTAAGAGACCTTTTACTGGAAAAGGACTTAGAGCTAAAGAACCGTTAGAGCTTATACATACAGATGTCTATGGACCGATGAATGTTAAAGCTAGGGGTGGTTATGAGTATTATGTCACCTTTATAAATGACTACTCAAGATACGGATATGTCTACCTAATGCAACGGAAGTAGAAAACATTTGAAATGTTCAAAGAGTTTCGAGCTGAAGTTATTAATCAATTAGGTAGGACTATCAAGTCACTACGATCGGATCGTAGAGGTGAGTACCTTGACCAAGAGTTTAAAGACTTCATGGTCGAGCATGGGATAGTTTCCTAACTCACAGCTTCCGGTACACCTCAGAAAAATGGTGTAGCGGAGAGGATAAATAGAACCCTAATGAAAATGGTGAGATCTATGATTAGTTTCTCATAATTACCAAATTCCTTCTAGGGATATGCGTTACAAACAACGGCATATAATTTGAATGTGGTGCCATCCAAATCTAGTCCTAAGACTCTCCAAGAGCTGTGGAATGGTCGTAAAGCTAGTTTGCAACATTTTCACATATGGGGGTGCCTAACACACATGCTAAAGAACAGAAGTGGAAAGTTAGAATCCAAGTTTGTGGTATTCCTGTTTGTAGGATACTCCAAGGAGACCAGAGGTGGACACTTCTATAGTCATGAAGACAACAAAGTATTTGTATCGACAAATACAATGTTTCTTGAGGACAATTACATTAGTGACCATAAACCTTGTTCTAAGATTGTATTAAATGAGTTGGAGCCTGGTGAGACTAGTGTTTTATCAACAAGAGTTGTTGATCCATAAACATATAAGAGTCAGATGGTTCCTAATCAGGATACACTACCACCTATACGTAGTGAAAGGGCTGTGAGACAACCTGATTGCAATTTAGGTATAGGTAAGGGACTAGGTGTTGTCTCTGCTAATAGTGTGGATGATCCATTGACATTTAAGAATGTAATGGAAGATCCTGATAAAGAGGAAAGGCTTAAAGCCATGAATCTCGAGATGGAGTCCATGTACTCTAACTCAGTCTGGGATGTTGTAGACTTACCAGATAGGGTAAAACCCATAGGGTGTAAGTGGATCTATATGAGAAAGAGAGGAATAGACGGGAACGTAGAGACCTTCAAGGCAAGGCTAGTGACCAAGGGTTATACTCAAAAAAAGGGGGTCGATTATGAATAGACCTTTTCGTTAGTAGCCATGTTTAAGTCTATTAGGATTCTCTTATCCATTGCTTCCTATTTCGATTACGAAATTTGGTAAATGGATGTCAAGACTTTATTTTTGAATGGCAATCTTGATGACAACATCTATATGATGCAACCAGAGGGATTCGTGTCTCCAGATCAAGAGCAAAAGGTTTGCAAGCTATAAAAGTCAATCTATGGACTTAAGCAAGCATCTAGATCTTAGAACATAAGGTTTGATGATGTGATCAAAACCTATGGCTTCGAGCAGTACGTCGATGAATCTTGTGTCTTCAAGCGCATCATTGATAAGAAAGTAGTTTTCTTGATCCTATACGTAGATGATATCCTACTCATTGGGAATGATGTAGAAGTGTTGTCTGATGTAAAGGGCTGACTGGCTAGCCAATTCCAAATGAAAGATTTGGGAGAGGCAAGTTATGTTCTAAGGATCCAGCTTATAAAAGATCGTAAAAACAAACTCATAACACTGTCTCAGGCATCATATATCGACAAGATTTTTATGCGATTTTTGATGCAAAACTCCAAGAAAGGTAATTTACCTTCTAGACATGGAGTTCACTTGTCTAAGGAACAGTGTCCTAAGACACCTCAAGAAGTTGAGGATATGAGAAGTGTACCCTATACATCAAAAGTAGGTAGTCTCATGTATGACATATATTTAACATCCAAGAGTGCCGGATGTAATCTTGAACTGTATATATGAGTGTCATATACGGATGGATACAGTAAGAGACGTGCAATCTAAAGAGTCCATAGATAGCAAATAAAGCTGGGTAATTTATTATGGTTAATCTATAGCTGCGGTCCATTCCGTAATGTACGATGATTCTATCCTGAATCATTCATATAAGATATGGGAATGGAGGCACCTTGTATGATGTGATCATATAAGACTGGCCATGATCTAAATGAATCTCTCACCAAGATCCGTTTATTGATGAGATTCATATATATCAACTAATGATGGCTATATGTAGGTGATCTTAATCCAGAGTGTCTTATCGACTTCTTCATGTTAGATCATGGTCTTTGATATACCATGGGTGAGGTCGGATGCAGTTCCCGATCAATATGCTTCATATGTTGGGATTACGGTTTGGCTTGTGGTTGGGAAGGTTTATATACAATAGTGGAAACTACTCTTTCTTTTGAGAAGTAGACGGTAGTTCCCTTACGGGTTGATTCGGGGCTTGGAAAATATGAGTGCTCTCTTAGTTTCGTAAGGAAATAGGATTTATTGTTCATTATATAATCAACGGTACTTAAAGGATATATGTAATTAGAGGGGTATAATGGACATTATGACCCGGCTCTAATTATGAACTACTATGGAGGATCACACCATATGTAATAGCTATATCGATGGACACCGAGTTGTATCGGTTTGTGCAAAATCGTCTACAGTTAAGAGAGTGCAGCTTCGGGTTTTTAGTGGAATAACACCGGAGTTAATAATCAAGGAATATTAATGGAATATTAATTAAAGAGTTTAATTAATGTTTCTGATGATTATTGGAGCTAAAAATACCGTGGGTTCATTAGGTCCCCTTGCTAGCTCGATCGATTTAGGTAACAAGGGTCAGGGGTAAATTAATTGGATTGTCCAATTAATTGTGTTACGAAAGTGACAAGTATATATTCGAAAATTAATTGAATAATGAGATTATTTAATTAATGAATGTTAATAGTTAAATTAATTAATAATTAGATTATTTAATTATATTGATAATTATGAATTATTAATTAACTATTAATTGGAGGGTGTTAGTTGACATATGGATTTAGGTGAAGATAAAATAATATGATTATTTTATTTTACTAAATCATTTATCTAAGTATTTGAATTTAAGTTTAAATTTAAAATACTTATTATCACTTTTAATATATTAGATATATTTGAAAAGAATAATTAAAAGATATATATCAATTATAACAAAAGAGATTGCATTGGATGTAAATTTGTGTGTACACATATATAAATGTTTGTATAGGATACAAACAAATATATATATATATATATATATATATATATATATATATATAAGAGCATGTGCAGGCGAAGAAAAAAGAAGAGTTTGTATTAAAAAAAATTAAAACTCGATGACTTTTTATCAAAAAAATAAAAAGTGCACAGTAAAGTTTAATATACATATATATATATATATATATTGAAATCAAAAAGTGCAAGTTTTTTTTTAAACTGTCATGCACTGTTAAGTGTTAACACAAAAGATATATATATATATATATATATATATATATATATATATATATATATTAACACGTGAGACACATAGCTGACTGGAATATTTTTATTCAAGTGCTTGCCCTGTTCTAGAAAAAGGGTGTGTAGTCGTGAGATATAAATATATATTAGATATATATTATGATTTTAAGGATTGAACCACATCGGTAAATATATGTTTTGCATGAGATTTAATTTATGTAAGCGTGAAATCAATACACCAAATTGAGAAGAAAGGGTTTCTTCAAGTATTTCTCTACATCCTCCATTCAAATTCCTGAGACCGTGACGTGCCCACAGGCAGTTACCAATCTCAGGAGATAGCGTGGAAGATCGAGTGGTTCAGACAGGAGCACATCGTAAAGTGAAGAAGCTTCCAAACGTTGGTAAGATGGTTCAGACAAGAGCATAATTTAAAGTGAAGGATCCTCCAAACGTTGGTATGTTCTTCTGATTTTATTGATTACAATTTCCTATGTTTACATATTGTATGTATTAGTTTTGAAAAATAATTACGATCCCAAGTTCACTGGTCCAAGATACAGATTATGATCTGTATAAAAATTTTAAAACCTAGTTCCGCTGCGTGATCGGTGAACGGGATTCCAACAGCCACGATCTCAGAGCGCACCTTAAGTCCTTGAGCTACCACAAGTGTAGAGAGCTGGTACAGGGAATTCAAGTTCGCGGTTGAGGTTATGCTAATTCCTTGTCTGGCGATATCATCAATGACTCTCCGCAAGGATTCTTGAATTTGCCTAAATGTATCTTGAGATATCCCTGTATTCAAGTCCGTGGTTTTGACTATGTCCTGTCTTCTTGATGGTGGAGTTCTTGAAGGTGGATCTGTTCACGGTGCGTCAGCGTCCGCGACATTTACCTCTTATGAGACAACAACGTTGCACGGGGACAAATCTCTATCGGTTGCTAGAAACCACAATTGTACTTTGTATGACTAAATCTCTGGCTAATTATAATGCGGAGGTTCAACCCCCGCATTCTAGCACCAGTTGTTGATGGTGATTTTTGGATAGATCACACGTCAAACAGAATGTATATAAAATCACACAATTGCTAATTATGAATAGTTAACAAAGCAAAAGAAACATGAGGATTTTATGTGGTAAAACCTCAAGAATGGGGAAACGTCCACGGTTGCAGCAAACCGATAAGGAAAGAAATTCACTATGAATAATTGATTACACACTTAGTCTCTCGTGCTTTCTCGAGTCTTAATTTTTCTTCCACCCCTTCATGGGTGTTATTAGGGTCTACTTATGCATGCATAGAACCCTAATTTGTGCTATACAAGTATATGAAGTTGACGTGTTTGAGTCCTTTTATTCTTTTTTTCTGTTTTGCGTTCTTTATGCATTAAGTCTCTTGCCTAATTTGGACTCTGGCATCAATAAGGAAATTTGCTTCCTTATCAAAGTGCTTCAAGAAACCTTATTGGAGTATGACCCATTTTGCCTGTATTTGATATTATCCACATGTTGATCTGTCAATCTTCTGCCAAAACTCGACCAAGCTTTATTCTCCCCGACCAATGATTCAATCCCGACGGGAAGCTTTGACCTGACCATCTTAATAGCCTCGACCGGGTGTTATGAAACCATATTTGGTCAGCTTAGGTATGTTCATGAAGGTTAACTCTTGGTGACGTGGCATCTTAAACTCCCGTATCTTTGGGTTGCTATGCTGACTCGTCATTCTTTAGATTTCACCAATAACAAAAGGTTACTAGACGACTAGACTAAAAATAGCTGTTTAATCTTGTAGAAATCTTGGTGAATTAACAACTATAGAAAACCCTAGTTATAAAATAGTGAATGGGAGAGGGATATATGACATTATATCGTACGGTCTCCATCATTAGTTCAACACTTTGAGATCTGAGTGGGGCCTCTTGACGGCTTCACTTTAATCCTCCGTAAGGAGTTTTTCCACAAAGGTCAATACCAAGGTTGACTTACTAACGCATAGGATTTCTGAGGATATTTCGGGATTGACCGACCCTAAGGCGGCAATTCTCAAGTTAAGCTCATGAGATCTAAAATATTAGGTTACACTCACAAGGTTTTGATTAAACTTGGTTAATTAAAAACCTGACTGAATATACGATGGTTGAGTGATATTAGAATAAGATTTATTCTGGTATATCATTTGATTGAAAGTGTCTCGATCTAACATTTAAGAATTTGATTGACCCTAAGACAGCAGTTGCTTGTGGTATGTTAGATTATCGTGGCGTAGTAATTTGTCTTTATTGTTATTCTTATCCATTAAACATGTTCATGCATCATGTTTAATTTTATGCCAAACCATTCACACTTGTTATGAATGTATGACTGAATGATTTTCATATTTTATGTTTATCTCAACCATGTCATCTGCACTCTTACAAATAACTACAAATGATAAATTAACTGGTGATAACTACACAAAATGGAAACACAATATCAATGCACCTTTGGTCACCAAGGACCTTAAGTTTGTGCTTACGGAGGAATGTCATCCAGTGCCTATGTTCGAACAGCCCTCTAAGTAAAAGTGGCACAAAGCTGTTCGTTCTAGTATGCTCATTTGTATGAAGGAGGGTTCATCAGTTTAGGAACATGTCCTGAGCATGATATCCTACTTCAACACAGCAAAGATCAATGGCAGGGCCATTGATGAACTTAGTCAAGTGAGCATCATACTGACGACTCTTTCGTCGAGTTTCGATCAGTTCAAAAGCAACTATGAGATGAACAAGCTTAGGTTAAGTCTCACACAGTTGCTTAGTGAGCTCACTACATTTGAGTCCTTGACTAAGGACTGGAAAGCCAAGACCGGTGAGGCAAATGTTTCCAAACCATCTACCTCCAATAATAAGAAAAATAATTGGTATGTTGGGAAGGCGAAAGGTCCCCAATAAAGCCTAGACCAAATGAAGGGCACATTCACCGACCAGGGCAAGGGAAAATGTTTCCACTGTGATAAGGTCAGGCACTAGAAGAGGAATTATCCTCAATATTTGGAGGAGGTAGCCAAGAAGAAGAAAATGAAAGTTAAATATGATTTACTAGTCTTTGAGTCGTGTTTAGTTGAACATGAATCTTCTGCAGGGAAAAAAATGGTACAAAAACGCAACGGAAGCATGAGAAATAAGAAAATTATAAATTTGCATATAAACAAAAATTTTCCCTTTTAATAACAAGAACCTTAACCCTAGATTAATTGATGTATATAAAAAGTATTGTACCTTTTTTTTACGATTGAACTAAATTGAATCCGTAAGATCTTCCAATCTAATCACGAACATGAATCACCTAGGAGTGTGGGCTCCTTTTCTTAAAATTATATACCTAAGGATGGAAACAAACAAAATCTTCTTCTTTGTTAGTCAAAACAATCCTCCTAGAGAAAAACCAAGAATGTCTGGTCACTTTTAAATTATCATTCAATTTGATTGAAACTCGCGTAAACCTTGATTCAATGTTGTACACAAAACCCTTTTGATGCAAAGGATACTAGTGTACTATCGAAAACAAAAACGTTCCCTCTTTTCTCTATGCTTGGCCGAATTCTTTACACAATGAGTTGGACAAAGTTTTTTTGATATATAACAATAAAAAATAAATAAAAAACAACTTCTCACACCAAAAATTCATTTTTGGTAGAATTTATTAGCTATTATATATAGGAAACTAAATCCTCTCCTAAGAAGGATTTACTTGGTCGTTAAGAATCCTATCCTTATGTGGATTTACTTGGTGGTTAAGAATCCTTTTCCCAAAGGAATTCTTTCCTACACCAAGACTCCTAATCCAACTCAATAGTGTATTTGTAACCATATTAAAGACTTCGTAATTTGATTAGATAAATAATTCCGTTTATTTATCTGCTTATCAAATATAGTCTTTAATATTAATTATACTACCAACAATAATATAATTTTAGGAGACCATCTCCTATTGGGAAAATATTTTGACTTTTAATTTAAATAAATAATTAATCAATAAATTAATTAATTTCCATTTAATTAAAAAATAAAATAAAAATAATATAATTAAGCTATACTAAATAGCATTGCCGCCCGACACATATATATGGGCCATATACTATTTTTCTTATTTTATTAAATCCATTGGACCTTAATAAAAAGTCCACATGTGAACTAGACCTATTCTTACAAAAAGAAACAAGTTAACATGCCTTAATACAATTTTAAATGGACCACTTGTAAGTTCCTCAGTTTTGATTGGTTTATTTCGTTGACAACAACATTTGGGGTTCAATGTGTAAGGGTGGTTAGGTCATCATTGCTTAAGTCATCTTTCAAACTTTAAAGGTAAAATCTCTAGCTTAACCTTCATTGAAGAGATTTAGTGCACACACTCACTCTCATGCATGTTTTTGATCACTTTGCATGAGTGCTTATTGTCTTGATTGTGTGTCTAATTTTGTTATCTCTTGCTTGTTTGAATTGATTGCATCTTGTGATTAAAATGTCAAGTCATGTTAGACATTATGATGCATTCCCTTGACCTCATTTTTCTTGCATGAATTATGTGTTTGTGCGAAGGTGGTGAGCATTGCGCTACTCGAGCAGCGCCCTCACCAGCGCCAACACCAGCGCAGCTTTCCATTAGCTTGTCGTTGGTGGTGCACTGGTCATCATGCACACAGGCACCAGCGCAACTTGTCCAGTCGGTTGTAGCTGGTCGTGCGATACTCGACCAGCGCAACTTGGCTAGTGGGTTGTCGCTGGTCGTACGCTACTTGACAACACACAGACAGCAGCGCACATTGTGTCTTTTGGCCTGTTTTTGCCAAAACGACGTAGCTTCACTTTGGGCTTCATATAAATGCATCATCTTCTTCCCAATTCGTTTTCAGAGCTTCCTAACCTATTTTTGAGGAGAGATAAGATTTTTTAGAGAGAGAAGCTCCAATAAGGCATTTTTACTCAACCATCCTTAATATCCAAATCATCAATCATCTTTCAAGCATGGGTTTCTTGTGTGTTCATACCTAGGTATTCTCTATATGCTCTAAGCTTTATGATTTCATTACTAAGACATGTATACCTAGGGTTTTAGTCTTTATTTCATATTAATTGCTTGCTTGTCTGATTAATTGCTTTTATGACATGCTTGTGTATTGATTGTTGGTTGAGATGCATTAATATGTGATAGCTAAAATTTAGTACGTTTTTACCCTTCTAGCTCATTCTTCTTGCTTTTGCATTTAGAACATTGATAACTAGGATTTGTTTTAATTGTCATTATTAATCCTAGATAAGCATGAATGTCTTGACCTAGCATTTTTGCATATATGAATATTCTTGCATTTTAACTTAGGTTGCCATTATCTCTTCATTGTTGAGTTAGCTTGTGGCTAAGTGGTTAGTGAAAAGGCTAGGGATCCAAAATCACTATTAAGGCCCGTTGGGTTTAGTGAAAGGGTTAGTAACTTGGTGGATACTGTCAACCTAAGCCATCAACTTGGTGATCCCTATTCAGATAGGAGAGTCAAGCAAAATATTATGAGGTCACTTCCGTCAAGGTTGTTAGGTTTTAGTTTGTGTTGTCATGAATTCCATATCAAAATGATGTTTACTTGTAATGACTTAGTTGTTTAGGTTCATGATGATTCAAGCTTCAAGGAAGAAGAAACAACAAGTCAAAGCAAGTTCTAAGTCTTCAAAGAGAAAGGATGCAATTTTTTTCTACAAAGGTATACTAAGACCTTATCTTTCTCTTACAAGGCTTAGGCACACACACAAATATCATACATTTGTGTCCTTGCATCATTGTGCACCTTTATAGGCATACACATACAATTCATTCATATGTGTCCCTACATCATTATGCACCATGTATAACACATTCACACACTTTAAGATGAATGCTCATGCATTGGTTTGGAAATAACATGTTTTGGAATATGCATGATTGGAAACTATCACTATGTAGTTTGTATTCTTGTGTGAATTGTGTTTGTGTGTGTATATGTTTGTATAACATGGATATTAAACTTGGATTTAGTCTTTAATCATTCTTTATTGAGTTCCGGTCATTTCGGTTACTCATACTACTGATTTCAAGTTCAAAGTCAAAAGATACTACACTTTCAACTCATGTTTCATACATTGTCTTCGTCTTCGTCTTCGTATATCGAGTCGAATTATATTATTCTGGGTTGAGTATTTTATATTTCCATATCCATGTGAGAGTTACGATTCGTAATCTGCAAACGATTCAAATTTTGAGCTCGGAGGCCGGAGAACGGTCGAAGAACGCGAGGGAAGCGAGGGGGGAATGCACCATGGCCAAAAGGCCATGGAGGTGTGCATGCCCGAGATGGCACGTGGCCATCTCAGCCGCACAACCTTGCTGCCCCGAGATGCCCATTCACCATCTTGGGGGAGCACCTCTAAAGGAGGGCAAAATTTTCTTTTCATCTTTCTTCTTTCCCACTCCTTTATAATCTCTCTCCCTCTCACATTTCATTCCAAGAAGAAATTCAAATCAAGTGTGCAGAATTTTCTCTCTAAATTTTCTCACATTCCAAAAACCATAACTTCTTCATTTTAACTCCGATTTGAGTGATTCAATGTTTAGAGTGTTCATCTATTCATCCTCCATTTTTTTCTGATTGTTTGAGTTAATTTTTCTGTTATTTTTGGTGTCTAATCATACAAAAACGGGACTGCACCTAGATCAACTAAGGTATTGATTTTCTGTCTAAGTTTTCTTTTAAAACTTGGTCAATTGCCTTGGGTTTTTCTTCTTCTACACATATTTGTATATTGTGAGGATTTTGATTTTTGTTTTGAACACTTTCAAAGGTAGATTGAATTTCAATTGAAATCATTCATGTTGCATTAAGTTTTGATTTTGCCTATGTTATCACATGTTTGGGATTGTATTGTGCTAGCTTTGATTCTAGGACTATTTTGTGATCTTTAACTGTTTGATTTTGTGAAAAATAGTTCATCACATGTATTAGGCTCTTTTGGCCGAAATTCTCACACAATACATGTGCTTATGTTCTTTTGAGCTATTCATGTAATTTGTTGAATCTATGATTAGGAATATGCTCTAGAACTCATGCTTAGATCTATTTGACATTGTCATATGATTTTATCATGTTTTAGGTTTTTGTGATTTAAACTTGATCTTGTGATTTGTTGATCATATCTTGTGATTTAAGTTTAGATATATGAATAAATCTAGTTTGTGATTAATGTTAATCATATCTTACATAATCTAGATTGACAACTCATGCATGATGAACTAGACTATATGTGATTTGTGCATTCATGCTCATGTCTAGTATTTTCCATAGGATATTTTGATCATAGCATTCTATGTTGCATGCTTGTTTGTGTTTTGCATTCATGATCACCTAGATGCCTTGTGAGAAGGAAGTCTTGACAATAGGTGTGAGACATATGGTGTTAAGCAAGAAGTCTTGGCAAGAGGTGTGAAGCCTCGGATTGTTGAGCAAGGAAGTCTTGGCTAGAGGTGTGAAGCCATGGATAGTCAAGCAAGAAGTCTTGCCTAGAGTTGGGAGAACTCGGATAGGTGAGCAAGGAAGTCTTGACTAGAGTCGGGAAGACTCGGATAGTTGAGCAAGAAGTCTTGCCTTGGGTTGTGAAGATCCGGATAAGGTGAGCAAGGAAGTCTTGACAAGAGGTGTGAAGCCTCAGATTGTTGAAAATAGGGCGACAACTTCTAGAGTAGGATATGAGGGTAGTTTCTAGGTGAAGAGGTCACTTGAGAGATTGTACTTGTCTTATCTACTAGTGGATTTTGTTTGCCGATGGCTGCTAGCCCGTGGATGTTTCCTCTTTGCAGGTTTACCACGTTATATCTTGTGTCAACTTTTCTCTATCCCTATCTCTTTAATATTTGTATTGTGGATAGAACTCTTTATGTATGTTGACTTCCTCTTTATAATATAGATTGTGTATGTGTTACAATTACTTGTTTGTATCACACTTCACTTGTGTTTATATATTGATTAATTGTCTTTAATTAATATATATATTGTGATACAAGCAATCTAGAGGGACAAACTTTTGTTTGTTTCTAAGGGAGTCTAAAAAGGTGCCTTACCTATTCACCCCCCGCTAGGTTAGCCTTGAGCATTTAACCGTGATTGTATTTTCAAAGGTTCGAATCAAAAGTGATGGCACTTGAAGAGAATAGTGAGTACAAGAACATAAAGCCGAGTGAAGTCATTGGAAGACTTCTAGCTTATGAGTCTAGATGGAACACCTCACCTACACCTCCGAAGAAGCAAAAGAGCATTGCCTTAAAGACCACTAAGGTTGAAGAAGAGGAGGAGGACTCAGATGAAGAAATGGCTCTCATGGTTAAAAGATTCAAGAAATTCATGAAGTTTGAGAGAAAAGGTTTTGGGTCAAAAGGGAAGGAAGTAAAAAGGAAAACTCCCTTCAAGAAGATTGAAAAGTTTCAAGAAAGTGACTCCAAGAAAGGCATTCAATGCTATTAATGCAGTGGCTTTGGTAACATTGCTCAAGAATATGCAAATTTGGAGAAAAGGAAAAAAAAGAAAGGCAATGGCTGCTACTTGGAGTGATATTGAAGACTTAGAAGAGGAAGAAAAGGCTTCGAATGATGAAGATCGAGTTGCAAACTTCATTGCCTTCATAACATCTCATAATGGCAAGGAAGTTGTGAGTGATAAGGAAGAAGTAGATGACTCTAGTGATGAGAGTACCTCTTCTAACTCTAGGTTTGAGATTGATGAGGAAATGGAATATTTAGACTTCATGAAGTTTTTTGAAAAGTCTAGATTGAAAAAGAAGAAGGAGGTTCAAGAGTTGAAAAGGAATAATTTAGAGTTGACCTTCAAGATTACCAACTTAAGTGAGAAGGTAAAGAGTGGAAAAGAGTTAGAAGAGATTTTAAAGTTAGAGCTTGTGATCACTAAGAAGAGTGAAGAAAACTTGAAGATTGAGCTTAAGAAAGTGAAGGAGTTGGTTGCCAAGATGACATCCAGAATCGAGAGACTTGACAAGATGCTATCATAAGGGAAGAGTCCTAGTGATAAAACGGGCCTAGGATATGTGGAATGCAAGGATGCCACTTCCTTAAAGAAGACCATCTTTTTCAAGATTCTAAATAATAAAGAGGTTCAAGAGTCACACCAACAAATGAGATCAAATGAGGTTGGTGAATCATCAAAGCAAGCACAAACAAAGTCTCAAGCTAAAACACATTCACCAAAAGCTAGAGCTCATCAAACAAGACCACAACCTCCAAGGAGCTCTCAAATTCAATAAAAAAGTTTTAACCCATAAACAGGAAGAGAAGCTAATGTGGCTCAACCACAAAGGATGTTTCAAAGAAGAGATTCGGTTCAACACCAAAGGAAAACTCAAATGAGAGGGAAGTCTTCCATGTTTGCACAAGGATATGGTATGAATTCTTACTTTACTCTCATTTGTCATTATTGTGGTGTTGAAGGTCACATAAGGCCGAATTGTTTTAAATTCATTAAGTTGTGTCGTTTTGAAAGCATGATTGAGAAGAATGTGCGTAGAAGAGCCAAAATGCATGTACCTAGGAATTTTAGAGCCAATGAACCCAAGGCTCCTAGGAATGACAATGTAGCTACTAGGTGGACTAGAACTAATGAGTATGTTTGCCATGTGGCCCAAGTGGCATTGAAGACGAAAGCCTCTAACACTTGGTACCTTGATAATGGATGTTTACATGACCGAAAGAAGAGTTTCTTTGAAACTCTTGTGATGAAGGATGGTGGATACCTTTGGTGATGGTTCACGTAAGAAGGTTCTAGGAAAGGAAACATTTCCATCCCTTGTTTTCCCTCCTTGCCTAATGCTCTCTATGTAGATGGCTTGCAAGCAAATCTTATTAGCATATCACATTTAAGTGATGAAGGTTTTTCGATCATGTTTGGTAAAGTTGATTGTTCTATTTTGAGAGAGGATGGACAAGTCCTAGTGAAAGGCTAGAGATCAAGTGACAATTGTTATTGTCTTGATTCTAATGGCATCTCTTGCAATTTGTCTAGTTCTGATAAAGTTGAATTATGGCATCGAAGGTTAGGTCATATGAATTTCAAAGACTTTAAAGTTCTTGAGAGGTTGAAAGTTGTGAGAGGTCTTTCTAAGTTTGGAAATAGGATTAAGGGAGTTTGTGCACCTTGTCAACAAGGAAAGAAAACTAAGAGTGTGGATAAGAAGGGTAAGTATCTTGCCACTAAAAAGCCACTAGAGCTTCTTCATATGGACCTTATGGGTCCCAGGCAAACCGAGATTCTTGGAGGCAAGAGGTACATTTTTGTATGTGTTGATGATTTTTCTAGATTTACTTGGACTTACTTTCTTAGAGAGAAATCTGAAACATTTGAAACTTTTAAAATGCTTTGCACTAAAATTCAAAATGAGAAGGATTCTCACATAAAATGCATCAAGAGAATTAAGAGCGATCATGGGAAAGAATTTGAAAATGTTAGCTTCGAAAACTTTTGTGATAGTCTAGGTATTTCTATGAGTTCTCAGCTCCTCGAACTCCTCAACAAAATAAGGTAGTAGAGGGAAGAATAGAGTCCTCCAAGAGATGACCCGTGTGATATTGCATAGCAACAATGTGCCTAGGAATCTTTGGGTTGAAGCTGTCAATACGGCTTGTTATATAGGCAATAGGGTGTTTCGTAGGCCCGAGACTAGGCAAACCTCCTATGAATTATGGAAGGGTAAGAAGCCAAATGTGAGCTACTTCCACTTATTTGGAAGCAAGTGCTACATTTTAAATGACCATGATCAACTTGGCACGTTTGATGCTAAGAGTGATGAGGGGATTTTCATTGGCTATGCCCTAAGTAGTAAGGCCTATAGAGTTTTTAATTTAAAGACAAGAAGTGTTATGTAATCATCTAATGTGGTCATAGATGATTGTAGGCCTAAGGTTAGTAACCATGATGAGGACTTTAGTGTGATTGATGATACTCCTTTGGTGAGGATTGATGAGATGTCTAGTGATGAAAAATCAAAGCTTGACAAGGAGATCACTTAATCTCTTGATAGAGATCCTACTTTGGACTCTAAGGAACCCACTCCTTGGGTTAGGCATCTCCACAACAAGAGTGACATTCTTGGAAATGTGAATGAGGGTGTGAGAACTAGACATCAATTAGTAAATAAAATTAGTTACACTTGCTACACCTCTTAACTTGAACCCAAAAAGGTAGATGAAGCTTTAAGTGATGAGTTTTGGGTTCTTGCTATGCAAGAAAAGCTAAATCAATTTGAAAGGAATGAGGTTTGGACTTTAGTTCCTAGGCCTAAAAACACTAATATGATAGGCACCAAGTGGGTCTATAGGAGCAAATCTGATGAGGATGGAAACATTGTGCAAAACAAAGCTAGATTTGTTGCACAAGGATACTATAAAATTGAGGGTATCGACTTTGATGAGACTTTTGCTCCCATTGCCCGTTTAGAGTCCATTAGGCTTCTCTTATCCATTTCTTGTGTGCACAAGTTTAAATTACATCAAATGGATGTTAAGAGTTCCTTCCTCAATGGCTTCTTACAAGAGGAAGTGTTTGTTGAGCAACCTAAGGGGTTTTTTGGATCCACACCACCCCAATCGTGTTTATCGTCTCAAGAAAGGGCTATATGGGTTGAAACAAGCACTGAGGGCTTGGTATGAGTGCCTCACTCTTTATCTTATTGACAATGGCTATTCTAGAGGTAGTGTTGACAAGACTTTGTCCATCAAACGAACTAAAGATGAGCTACTCATAGCTTAAATTTATGTCGATGACATCGTTTTTGGTTCCACCAACAACTTGAACGATCAACAATTTATTGATGTCATGAATCATGAGTTTGAAATGAGCATGGTTGGTGAACTCAATTACTTCCTAGGCTTGCAAATCAAGCAAATGCATGATGGGATCTTCATATCCCAAGCTAAAAATGCCAAGAACCTAGTGAAGAAGTTTGGCCTTGAGAATGCCAGGCATTGTGACACACCAATGAGTACCACTTTGAAACTTAGCAAGGATGCTAGTGGAAAAGGTGTGTATAAAAGTCTATATCATGGCATGATAGGGAACTTGCTATAATTTACTGCTAGTAGGCCAGATATAGCTTTTAGTGTTGGTGTGTGTGCTAGGTACTAAGCATATCCAAGGAATCCCATATCTCCTCTGTGAATAGAATCATTCGATAGGTGAATGGGACATCCAACTATGGGATATAGTACTCTTTTGACACTAATGCTAGTTTAGTTGGCTTTAGTGATACAGATTGGGCAGGTAATTATGATGATAGGAAGAGTACATCGGGCGGTTGCTTCTTCCTAGGGAACAATCTTGTGTCTTGGTTTTGCAAGAAGCAAAATTCCATCACATTATCCACAGTCGAGGCAGAGTATATAGCAGCTGGGAGTGCTTGCACACAACTCTTCTGGATGAAGCAAATGCTTGTGGATTATGGCTTTGAGCAAGCTACTCTAATCCTTTATTGTGATAACATGAGTGCCATCATGTGTGAAAACTTGATCTTGCCAAGCTTAAAGTGATATGCATGATGAATTTATTGAATGCTTACAAAATGATTGCAAACATGTGTGCAAGTGACTTTTGAGACTTTATTCAATAAGGATATTGTATCCATTTCAAGGATTTCACAATCCAATAGTCTCTCTCTTTACTTATTGAACAAGGCTACTATCATACGGGCATCTTGCCCGGAAAAATCTAATAGGGCGCAATAGTCGCTCACTCCTTGTTCAACTTGTAAAATTTGATAGTTGTTCTTTTTTTTGTAGTTAAACTATATCTTGTTTTCCATTGTCAATTTGGTGAAAATTGGTTTGACTTCTCTTGGAACATCATGTGATATTTTTCCTTTGTCAAATGCCATGCTTTTGGAAGTTGATGTTGCATGTATTTCATTGAAGGCATTCTTTCGCACATATTCAAATCGATAAAACTTGAATGATTTTCTCTCTCTCTCTCTCTTAATTAACCTGTATAAAGCTGTTGTATATGATTATGCATTTACATTGCAACTATCTCTCTTTGCTACAGCATCCCGGTTTGGGAATACTCTTTTGCCTATCTTGTGACAAAAATGGGGAGTTGATATTGGCATGATATTGGCATGATTTAAGGAGATTGACCTATTGAGAGGGAGTGGATCTATTTAGGGGGAACATTTGCTATATGCATTGTTGATTGCATATTACTTGTTTCTATTTCATGCAAATTGCACTTATTTTTTTATTTGTCTTGATCCCTCTTATACACTTGTCTTGGAAAGTGTAGTTCCTTGTTTTGTAGGGATGAACATTCTACAAGAGATGAAAGATGTGAAGATTTAGCTTTAGGTATCTCTTTGTAATGTAGAAAGTTTTGTTGACCTCTGTCTGTTGTTTTTGGTTTTTGATGAGGATGAAATGTTAGTAGTGGTTTTGTCACAAAATAGCCAAAGGGGGAGATTGTAAGTTCCTCTATTTTGATTGGCTTATTTCGTTGACAACCACATTTGGGGTTGAGTGTGTAAGGGTGGTTAGGTCATCATTGCTTAAGTCATCTTTCAAGCTTCAAAGTAAAATCTCTAGCTTAACCTTCATTGAAGAGATTTAGTGCACACACTCACTCTCATGCATGTTTTTGATCACTTTCCATGTGTGCTTATTGTCTTGATTGTGTGTCTAATTTCGTTATCTCTTGCTTGTTTGAATTGATTGCATCTTGTGATTATAATGTCATGTCATGTTAGACATTAGGATGCATTCCCTTGACCTCATTTCTCTTGCATGAATTGGTGTGTGTGTGTGAATGTGGTGAACATTGTGCTACTCGAGCAGCGCCCTCACCAGCGCCAACACCAGCGCAGCTTTCAAGGAGCTTGTTGTTGGTGGTGCGTTGGTCGTCATGCTCACAGGCACCGGCACAACTTGTCCAGTGGGTTGTCACTGGTCGTGTGCTACTTGACCATTGCATAGGCACTAGCGCAACTTGTCCAGTGGGTTGTCGCTGGCCGTGTGCTACTCGACCAGCGCACAAACACCAGCGCACATTGTGTCTTTTTGCTTGTTTCTGACAAAACGACGTAGCTTCACTTTGGGCTTCATATAAATGCATCATCTTCTTCCCAATTCGTTTTCAGAGCTTACGAACCTATTTTTGAGAGAGAGATAAGATTTTTTAGAGAGAGATGCTCCAAGAAGGCATTTTTACTAAACCATCCATAATATCCAAATCATCAATCATCTTTCAAGCATGGGTTTCTTGTGTGTTCATACCTAGGTATTCTCTACATTCTCTAAGCTTTATGATTTCATTACTAATACATGTATACTTAGGGTTTTAGTCTTTATTGCATATTTATTGCTTGCTTGTGTGATTAATTGCTTTTATGACATGCTTGTGTATTGATTGTTGGTTGAGATGCATTAATTTACGATAGCTAGCATTTAGGACGTTTTTACCCTTCTAGCTAATTCTTCTTGCTTTTGCATTTAGAATATTGATATCTAGGATTTGTTTTAATTGTCATTATTAATCCTAGATAAGCATGAATGTCTTGACCTAGCATTTTTGCATATATGAATATTCTTGCATATTCACTTAGGTTGTTATTATCTCTTCATTGTTTAGTTAGCTTGTGGCTAAGTGGTTAGTGCACAAAGCTAGGGATCCAAAATCACTATTAAGGCCCCTTGAGTAGAGTGAAAGGGTTAGTAACTGGAGGGTTAGACGGGAGGTCAATTTAGGTTGTAAACTTTTACTCAATTGTGGATTTTGTGGATCAAGGGTGGGGCTCTAAACAGCCCGTGGTTTTTCCCATTTTGAGGGTTTCCACGTATACATTGCGTGTCTTTATTGTTTTATGCTTGTTATCTCTTAATTGATCACTTAGTAGAATGGGATAAATTTGATAACATTGACTAATTTACAAAATTGGTAATTTATCGAATTAAAACCTATTCACCCCCCCCCCCCCCTCTAGGTTATAGTCATACACTTTCTAGGGAATTTCAATTGGTATCAGAGCTGGTGCCTAGATATACTTAGGTGATTCGTGCATTGTGTGAGTGTCTTACTTTGTGCATTTTGGTTGTTTGAAATTTTGTGTGTTGCATTACATCTGCATCTTCATATCATTTATTACCCTCAAACATAATGAGTGGAAACGGAAATAGTCATGAGGAAGCCTCAAGCATAAGACCCCCTTTGCTCAATGGGGTGAATTATGCTACTTGGAAGGGCAAGATGGAAGCCTATCTTTGCCAAATAGATAACCGTGCTTGGATGGCTATTGAAGATGGTTATACTCCTCCAACCATGACCACTGATGATGGTGTAGAAGCTTCTAAGCCCAAGTCTAGTTGGTGTACTCAAGAGTTTGAAGCATCCAAGTGGAACAACAAGGCTATGCATGCCAATTTTTGTGCCGTGGACTATAATCAGTACAAGCTGGTTCAAAAAACTAGGATTGCTAAAGAGGCTTGGGACATTCTTCAAACGGCTCATGAGGGAATCGAGGTAGTCAAGGACTCAATGCTCCAAGTCCTTCAAATGCAGTTTGAGATGATTAGAATGGAGGAGCATGAATGTTTCAAAGACTTCCAAGTGAAGTTGATGGATATTGTCAACCAAAGCCATAAACTTGGTGATCCCAATTCAGATAAGAGAGTCAAGCAAAAGATTATGAGGTCACTTCCGTCAAGGTTCGAATCAAAAGTGACGGCACTTGAAGAGAATAGTGAGTACCAGAACATGAAGCCGAGTGAAGTCATTGGAAGACTTCTAGCTTATAAGAATAGATGGAACACTTCACCCATACCTCCGAAGAAGCAAAAGAGCATTACCTTACAGACCACTATGGTTGAAGAAGAGGATGAGGACTCAGATGAAGAAATGGCCCTCATGGTTAAAAGAATCAAGAAATTCATTACGTTTGAGAGAAAAGGTTTTGGGTCAAAGGGGAAGGAAGTGAAAAGAAAAAATTCAATCAAGAAGATTGAAAAGTTTCAAGAAAGTGACTCCAAGAAGGGCATTCAATGCTATAAATGTAGTGGCTTTGGTCACATTGCTCCAGAATGCGCAAATTTGAAGAAAAAGAAAAAGGGGAAGGCAAGACGGCTTTTTGGTGTGATAGTGAAGACTTAGAAGAGGAAGAAAAGGCTTCGAATGATGAAGATCGAGTTGCAAACTTTAATTCCTTCAAAACATCTCATAATGGAAAGGAAGTTATGAGTGATAAGGAAGAAGTAGATTACTCTAGTGATGAGAGTACCTCTTCTTACTCTAGGTTTGAGATTGATAAGAAAATGGACTATGTAGAATTCATGAAGTTTTTTGAAAAGTCTAGATTGAACAAGAAGAAGGAGGTTCAAGAGTTGAAAAGAAGAATTTAGAGTTGACCTTCAAGATTACCAATATGAGTGAGAAGGTAAAGGTGGAAAAGAGATAGAAGAGAGTTTAAAGTTGGAGCTTGTGATCACTAAGAAGAGTGAAGAAAACTTGAAGATTGAGCTCAAGGAAGTGAAGGAGTTTGTTGCCAAGATGACATCTGGAATCGAGAGACTTGACAAGATGCTATCATATGAAAAGAGTTCTAGTGATAAAACGTGCCTAGGATATGTGGAAGGCAAGGATGCCACTTACTTGAAGAAGACTATCTTTGTCAAGAGTCTAAAGGACAAAGAGGTTCAAGAGTCACACCAACAAATGAGATCAAATGAGGTTGGTGAATCATCAAAGCAAGCACAAACAAAGTCTCAAGCTAAAACACATTCACCAAAAGCTAGAGCTCATCAAACAAGACCACAACCTCTAAGGAGCTCTCAAATTAAACAAAGAAGTTTTCACCCACAACCAAAAAGAGAAGCTAATGTGGCTCAACCGCAAAGGATGTTTCAAAGAAGAGATTCGGCTCAACACCAAAGGACAACTCAAAGGAGAGGGAAGTCTTCCATGTTTGCACAAGGATATGGTATGAATTCTTACTTTACTCCCATTTGTCATTATTGTAGTGTTGAAGGTCACATAAGGCCGAATTGTTTTAAATTCATTAAGTTGTGTCGTTTTGAAAGGATGGTTGAGAAGAATATCCTTAGAAGAGCCAAAATTCTTGTACCTAAGAATTTTAGAGCCAATGAACCCAAGGCTCCTAGGAATGACAATGTAGCTACTAGGTGGACTAGAACTAATGAATATGTTTGCCATGTGGCCCAAGTGGCGTTGAAGGCAAAAGCCTCTAACACTTGATACGTTGATAGTGGATGTTAACATGACCGGAAATAAGAGTTTCTTTGAAACTTTTGTGATGGAGGATGGTGGATTTGACACCTTTGGTGATGGTTCATGTAAGAAGGTTATAGGAAAGGGAAACATTTTCATCCCCGGTTTTTCCTCCTTGCCTAATGCTCTCTATGTAAATGGCTTGCAATCAAATCTTATTAGCATATCACATTTAAGTTATGAAGGTTTTTCGGTCATGTTTGGTAAAGTTGATTGTTCTATTTTGAGAGAGCATGGACAAGTCCTAGTTAAAGGAAAGAGATCAAGTGACAATTGTTATTGTTTTCATTCTGATGACATCTCTTGCAAGTTTTCTAGTTGTGATAAAGTTGAATTATGGCATCAAAGGTTAGGTCATATGAATTTTAAAGACTTGAAAGTTCTTGAGAGGTTGAAAGTTGTGAGAGGTCTTCCTAAGTTTTTAAATAGGACTGAGGGAGTTTGTGGACCTTGTCAACAATGAAAGCAAACTAAGAGTGTGGATAAGAAGGGTAAGTATCTTGCCACTAATGAGCCATTAGAGCTTTTTCATATGGACCTTATGGGTCCCATGCAAACCGAGAATCTTGGTGGTAAGAGTACATTTTTGTGTGTGGATGATTTTTCTAGATTTACTTGGACTTACTTTCCTAGAGAGAAATCTTAAACATTTGAAACTTTTAAAATGAATTGCACTAAAATTCAAAATGAGGTGGATTCTCACATAAAATGCATCAAGAGAATAATGAGTGATCATAGGAGAGAATTTGAAAATGTTTGCTTTGAAAACTTTGTGATAGTCTTGGTATTTCCCATGAGTTCTTAGCTCCTCGAACTCCTCAATAAAATGGGGTAGTAGAGAGGAAGAATAGAGTCCTCCAAGAGATGGCCCCGTGTGATATTGCATAGCAACAATGTGCCTAGGAATCTTTGGGTTGAAGCTGTCAATACGGCGTATTATATAGGCAATAGGGTTTTTCTTATGCCCGAGATTAGGCAAACCTCCTATGAATTATGGAAGGGTAGAAAGCCAAATGTGAGCTACTTCCACTCATTTAGAAGCAAGTGCTACATTCCAAATGACTATGATCAACTTGGCAAGTTTTATGCTAAGAGTGATAAGGGGATTTTCATTGGCTATGCCCTAAATAGTAAGGCCTATAGAGTTTTTAATTTGAAGACAAGAAGTGTTATGGAATCATCTAATGTGGTCATAGATGATTGTAGGCCTAAGGTTAGTAACCATGATGAGGACTTTAGTGTGATTGATGATACTCCTTTGGTGAGGATTGATGAGATGTCTAGTGATGAAAAATCTAAGCTTGACAAAGAAGTCACTCAATCTCTTGATAGAGATCCTACTTTGAACTCTAAGGAACCTACTACATGGGTTAGGCATCTCCACAACAAGAGTGACATTCTTGGAAATGTGAATGAGGGTGTGAGAACTAGACATCAATTAGCAAATCAAATTAGTTACACTTGTTACACCTCTCAACTGGAACCCAAAAAGGTAGATGAAGCTTTAATTGGTAAGTTTTGGGTTCTTGCTATGCAAGAAGAGCTAAATCAATTTGAAAGGAATGAGGTTTAAACTCTAGTTCCTAGGCCTAAGAACACTAATGTGATAGGCACCAAGTGGGTCTATAGGAACAAATCTGTTGAGGATGGCAACATTGTACGGAACAAAGCTAGACTTGTTGTACAAGGATACTCTCAAATTGAGGGTATCGACTTTTAGGATACTTTTGTTCCCATTACCCATTTAGAGTCCATTAGGATTCTCTTATCCATTTCTTGTATGCACAAGTTTAAATTATATCAAATGGATGTTAAGAGTGCCTTCCTCAATGGCTTCTTGCAAGAGGAAGTGTTTGTTAACCAACCTAAGGTTTTTATGGATCCATACCACCCCAACCATGTTTATCGTCTCTAGAAGGCGCTATTTGGGTTGAAACAAGCACCGAGGGCTTGGTATGAGTGCCTCACTCTTTATCTTGTTGACAATGGCTATTTTAGAGGTAGTGTTGACAAGTCTTTGTTCATCAAATTTATGTCGATGACATCATTTTTGGTTCCACCAACAACTTGAAAGTTCAACAATTTATTGATGTCATGACTCATGAGTTTGAAATGAGCATGGCTGGTGAACTTAATTACTTTCTAGGCTTGCAAATCAAGCAAAAACATGATGGGATCTTCATATCCCAAGCTAAGTATGCCAAGAACCTAGTGAAGAAGTGTGGCCTTAAGAATGCCAAGCATTGTGACACACCAATGAGTACCACTTCGAAACTTAGCAAGGATGCTAGTGCAAAAGATGTGGATCAAAGTCTATATCGTTGCATGAGAGGGAACTTGCTATACTTGACTGCTAGTAGGCTAGATATAACTTTTAGTATTGGTGTGCGTGCTAGGTACCAAGCAAATCCCAAGGAATCCCATCTCTCCTCTGTGAAGAGAATCATTCGATAAGTGAATGGGACATCCAACTATGGGATATGGTACTCTTTTGACACTAATGCTAGTTTAGTTGGCTTTAGTAATGTAGATTGGGTAGGTAATTATGATGATAGGAAGAGTACATCGGGCTGTTGCTTCTTCCTAGGGAACAATCTTGTGTCCTGGTTTTGCAATAAGCAAAATTCCATCTCATTATCCACAGCCGAGGCAGAGTATATAACAGCTGGGAGTGCTTGCACACAACTCCTCTGGATGAAGCAAATGCTTGTGGATTATGGCTTTGAGCAAGGTACTCTAACCCTTTGTTGTGATAACATGAGTGCCATCAATATTTCAAAAAATCTTGTCCAACATTCTAGAACCAAGCATATTGACATTAGACATCATTTCATTAGGGAGCTAGTTGAGAGCAAATGCATTGCACTTGAACATGTGGGCACAAATGATAAACTAGAGAATTTATTTACTAAACCATTAGATTCCACTAAGTTTAAATCTTTTAGTAGGTCTATTGGGATTTGTCATATGCATTGATGGGTTTTGGTGGTTGACAACATATGGGGAGCTCTAGCAAAGAGAGCGAACTTGCATTTTAATAAGCAAATAATTGTTCAATTTTATGCTCTTTAATTAATTGTTTGAGTATCTAGGATGCATATATTAGTATATGTTCTTTTTTATTCAATAAGTGTGTTTTTACCCAATTTGAAATGCCTGTCTCATTTATGTTCAAACATGCATTTTTGGACTAGGAAATTTGATTGGGAAGTAGATTTGATTGACCCAAGGTTTATCTCCATGTTTGTGAAAACTTGATCTTGCCATGCTTAAAGTGATATGCATGATGAATTTATTGAATGCTTACAAAATGATTGCAAACATGTGTGCAAGTGACTTTTGAGACTTCATTCAATAAGGATATTGTATCAATTTTAAGGATTTCACAATCCAATAGTCTCTCTCTTTACTTATTGAACAAGGCTACTATCATACGGGCATCTTTCCCGGAAAAATCTAATAGGGCACAATAGTCGCTCATGACTTGTTCAAATTGTAAAGTTTGATAGTTGTTCTTATGTTTTTATTTAAACTATATCTTGTTTTCCATTGTCAATTTGGTGAAAATTGGTTTGACTTCTCTTGGAACCTCATGTGTTGTTTTTCCTTTGCCAAATACCATGCTTTTGGAAGTTGATGTTGCATGTATTTCATTCAAGGCATTCTTTCGTACATATTCAAATCAATAAAACTTCCATGATTTTCTCTCTTTCTTAATTAACCAGTATAAAGCTGTTGTATATTATTATGCATTTACATGGCAACTATCTCTCTTTGCTACAGCATCCCGGTTGGGGAATACTCCTTTGCCTATCTTGTGACAAAAATGGGGAGTTGATATTGGCATGATTTAAGGAGATTGACCTACTGAGAGGAAGTGGATCTATTTAATGGGAGCGTTTGCTATGTGCATTGTTGATTGCATATTACTTGCTTCTATTTCAAGCAAATTGCGCTTGTTTTTTTATTTGTCTTGATCCCTCTCATACACTTGTCTTGGAAAGTTTAGTTCCTTGTTTTGTAGGGATGATCATTCTACAAGAGATGAAAGATGTGAAGATTTAGCTTTAGGTATCTCTTTGTAATGTAGAAAGTTTTGTTGACCTCTGTCTGTTTTTTTTTGTTTTTGGGCAGGGTGAAATGTGAGTAGTTGTTTTGTCACGAAATAGCGAAAGGGGGAGATTGTAAGTTCCTCAGTTTTGATTGGCTTATTTCGTTGACAACCACATTTGGGGTTCAATGTGTAAGGGTGGTTAGGTCATCATTGTTTAAGTCATCTTTCAAGCTTCAAATGTAAAATCTCTAGCTTAACCTTCATTGAAGAGATTTAGTGCACACACTCACTCTCATGCATGTTTTTGATCACTTTGCATGTGTGCTTATTGTCTTGATTATGTGACTAATTTTGTTATCTCTTGCTTGTTTGAATTGATTGTATCTCGTGATTAAAATGTCATGTCATGTTAGACATTAGGATGCATTCCCTTGACCTCATTTCTCTTGCATGAATTGTGTGTGTGTGTGTGTGAAGGTGGTGAGCATTGCGCTACTCGAGCAGCGCCCTCACCAGTGCCAACACCAGCGCAACTTTCAAGTAGCTTGTCGCTGGTGGTGCGCTGGTCTTCATGCGCATAGGCACCAGCGTAACTTGTCCAGTATGTTTTTGTTGGTCGTGCGCTACTCGACCAGCGTACAGTCACAAGCGCAACTTGTCCAATGGGTTGTCGCTGGTCGTGCGCTACTCGACCAGCGTACAGACACCAGTGCACATTGCTTCTTTTGGCATGTTTTTGCCAAAACGACGTAGCTTCACTTTGGGCTTCGTATAAATACATCATCTTCTTCCCAATTCATTTTCAGAGCTTCCTAACCTATTTTTGAGAGAGAGAGAGATAAGATTTTTTAGAGAGAGAAACTCCAAGAAGGCATTTTTACTCAAGCATCCTTAATATCCAAATCATCAATCATCTTTCAAGCATGGGTTTCTTGTGTGTTCGTACCTAGGTATTATCTACATGCTCTAAGCTTTATGATTTCATTACTAAGACATGTATACCTAGGGTTTTAGTCTTTATTGCATATTAATTGCTTGCTTTTGTGATTAATTGCTTTTATGACATGCTTGTGTATTGATTATTGGTTGAGATGCATTAATGTTTTATAGCTAGCATTTAGGATGTTTTTACCCTTCTAGCTAATTCTTCTTGCTTTTGCATTTAGAACATTGATATATAGGATTTGTTTTAATTGTCATTATTAATCCTAGATAAGCATGAATCTCTTGACCTAGCATTTTTTCATATATGAATATTCTTGCATATTCACTTAGGTTGCCATTATCTCCTCATTGTTGAGTTAGCTTGTGGCTAAGTGGTTAGTGCACAAGGCTAGGGATCCAAAATCACTATTATGGTTTGTTGGGTAGAGTGAAAGGGTTAGTAACTGGAGGCTTAGACCGGAGGTCAACCTAGGTCGTAAACTTTTACTAAATAGTGGATTTTATGGATCAAGGGTGGTGCTCTAAACGGCCCGTGGTTTTTCCCATTTGGAGGGTTTCCATGTATACATTGCGTGTCATTATTGTTTTATGCTTGTTATCTTTTAATTGATCACTTAGTAGAATGGGATAAATTTGATAACATTGACTAATTCGTAAAATCGGTAATTTATCGAATTAAAACCTATTCACCCCCCCCCCTCTAGGTTATAGTCACACACTTTCTAGGGAATTTCACCACTAAATTGGTCCAATAGAATATATCAAGTGATCCATGCAAGTTCGTGTGAATTGGGGATCTTGGCGGGCTATCTAAATTTAAGCTCCAATAGACACAACACAATCACAATCAATAAATGATTCAATTTGGTCCGGTCTATTTAATTTTAGTTTATTCCACTAAAAAACTAAAATTGAACTCTTAAATAAATATAGAATAAGTTGATGTTACTCATTCATACCTTAGACAACCTTATTTGAGAAAAGTGTATCCTCGTGAAGAATATCAGTTATCGCCAAGAGCTCATAGACCACCTATAGCTCTCCAAGTTACCATATTTACTCATATGACCACATTTTGAACTTGGATATTTTAACTTGTCCAGAAGCCATGTTTCAATAGGCACTATTGAAAACTGAACGTTAAGATTTAATATCCAATACCTCAAAACAACCATATGATAATATTCTACTCTCATTTCATAAATGAAGCCAAGATGTCCATATCTATAAATGAAGTCCTCTATCGATTAACAAATGAATACCAAAAAACTATCAAGGATAGACTATGCTATATAATCGTACTCATTGATAGTTCAAATGATAACACTTGCAACCATAAGTCCATCATTTATCTCAGGATTAAGATAGACTCTCTGATTGGCTTCACATTAAAACTTTTATCCATTGACGGTTCTAGATAAAGTATTTCATTTTGATCCTATTCAATGCACCCAGTGCACTAGATTCTTTTCCCCAATGACACCACACTTTGATGATTTTAGACTCATCATAACACATTTGATCCCACTCAAATGCTAGCAAAATAATCTACAACTTTGACAAGATAAAGGCGCCCAACCTTCTATCTTAAGTTGTGAATATTATTCAAGACTAACTAAAGAATTGTGTCTACCTCATACATATCTAGATGTATGAACAATTCTTCTTTTCTCATAGTCTTTTGACCTTATGATTATTTACTTTTGACAATTATAATTATTAAACTATAAATGCTATAAGATTTGTTAAACTAGAAACCACTTTATTAATATGAAAAGATTGTCAAATACATTATTACACTCTTGCTATCAAGCATAATCCCAACAATCTCCCACTTGCTCTATCCATGTTCTTTAGATGCCCATTAAAACTCTTTTGTCAAAATGCCTTTACAAAGGGATCCGCTAGATTATCTGCTGACGTGATTTTGGTAATCGTCATGTCACCCTTATGAACAATTTCCCTTGGAAGGTGATACTTTCTTTCAATGTGTTTCCCTCTCTTATGACTTCTTAGTTCTCTCGAATTAGCCACTGCTTCATTATTGTCACAATAGATAGTGATCTGCTTATTCGCACCAGGAACCACTTCCAAGTCAATCAAAAATTGGCGGAGCCATACAGCCTCGCATGCTGCAACATACTCGGCTTCCATAGTGGAATCGGTAATACAAGATTGCTTGATACTCCTCCATATGACTGCCCCTCCTCCAATAGTAAACACAGATCTTGATGTTGACCACCTAGAATCAAAATCTGACTGAAAATTAGAATCTATATACCCAATAACAATTAAATCCCCTCTAGAGTATACAAGCATATAATCTCTCGTTATCTTAAAGTACTTGAAAATATGCTTGACTGTTGTCCAGTGATCAGGACCAGGTGCCCATATAAAAAAAAAAATCTGGTCTATTGTAGAGCATTGCACACATGAGACTTCCAAAAGCCGATCCATATGGAATCATTCTCATGAATTTCTCTTCATGCTCATTCTTAGGAACTTGTTCCTTAGAAAGTTTGATTCCATGTCTGAAAGGTAACATACCTTTCTTGGAATCTTCCATGGAAAACCTAGACAACATTTTATCTATGTATGAAGCTTGGGATAATGCAATCGTTCTATTCTTTCTATCTCTTATGACTTGGATACCAAGAATATAACTTGTTTCTCCTAAGTCCTTCATATCAAATTGTTTTGCTAACCATTCTTTTATTGATGTAAATACACCTACATCATTTCTGATGAGTAGTATATCATCAATGTAAAGAACTAGGAAAACCAACTTGTCACCTTTAATCCTTTTGTATACACAAGGTTCATCAAGGTTTTGAATAAATCCAAAACATTTCACGGCTTGATTGAATCTTATGTTCCAGGATCTGCTTGCTTCAATCTATATATGGATCTTTACAACTTGCATATCTTTTCCTCTTGGCCCTTTTCAATGAATCCTTCTGGTTGCATCATGTTGATGCTTTCGTCAAGACTTCCATTAAGGAAAGCTGTCTTGACATCCATTTGCCAAATCTCTAGGTCTAGAGATGCCGCAATGGATAAGAGTATCCTAATAGATTTAAGCATGGCCACAGGAGAGAAGGTTTCTTCATAATCGATACCTTCTTTCTGTGTATAATCTTTAGCTACCAATCTAGCTTTAAAGGTTTCCACCTTTCCATCCATTCCTCTTTTCCTCTTGTATACCCATTCCTCTTTTCCTCTTGTAGACCAGACTTTGTTTTTGAACATAGATTCAATTTTGGATTGCATTGCCTTTTGCCAATGGCGACAATCAACATCTTCCATTGCTTCCTTGTAAGTATAGGGATCATCGTCGTCCAGAAGATTCTTTACAGATTGTCCTAGACCGATGTATCTCTCGGGTTATCTAACAACCCTCCCACTACGACGAGGTATGGTAGATTGTTGATCTTGTGTTGGTACGGAGCTTACAATTGGGCTAGGTTGCGAAACCTCTTGTGGAATTGTATCTTCTAAAAGCTCATTTATGAAAATTCTACTTTTAGGCACAAAATTATTTATATAGTCCTTTTCCATAAATTTAGCATTTGTCGAAACAAATACTTTAAGGTCTAACGGACTATAAAAATAATATCCTTTTGTTCTTTTTGGATACTTTACAAATATGCATGTTTCTGAAAGGGGACTCCATCTTTTCTGTCCTTTTAACACTTGTGCAAGACATCAAAATATCCTTAAGTGTTGTAAACAAGGCTTTTGCCCGGTTCACAACTCATGCGGTGTTTTAGAAACCGACTTAGATGGTACATCATTTAGAATGTACATTGCGGTTTGTAAAGCATTTCCCCAAAAATAATTAGGGAGCGTTGAATAACTCAACATAGACCTAACCATGTCCAAAA
Organism: Dipteronia dyeriana; assembly: GCA_032871835.1. Taxonomy (NCBI): domain Eukaryota; kingdom Viridiplantae; phylum Streptophyta; class Magnoliopsida; order Sapindales; family Sapindaceae; genus Dipteronia; species Dipteronia dyeriana. The sequence continues at coordinate 54,442,026 of CM065299.1, forward strand.
GAGTTCTATCTCTCCTTTCTACCTCCTAATTTTGTTGAGGTGTGTCTGGTGCAGAAAACTAAGAAATTATCCCATTATCAATAAGATATTGCTAAAACTCACCAGATAGATATTCTCCACCACGATTAGACCTCAAGATTTGTATGCATTTCTCAAGCTGATTTTCCACTTCAGCTTTAAATGCTTTGAACATGTCAAAAGCATTTGACTTATGTCTCATGAGATACACATATACAAATCTTAATTGATCATTAGTGAAAGTGATGAAGTACTCATATCTACCTCTAGCTTGAATACTCATAGGTCCACACACATCAGTGTGTATCAATCTTAAACATTCGACGGCTCTTGTGCCTTTGGTCATAAACGACATTTTGGTCATTTTTCCTTCCAAACAAGATTCACAAGTTGGTAGATCATCAACCTTTAAGTCATTTAGAGGTCCTTCACTTACCAATCTTTTAATCCTATTAAGGTTAATATGACCTAGGCGCAAATGCCATAGGTAGGTTTCATCTTTTGCTAATTTTACTCTTTTATGGTTAGGTTCCATTGATTCCATGTCTAACAAGTGAGAGATATTTCCATGCAAATAGAATAAACCGTTTTCCAATGTACCTTTACAAACAAATTTGTTATTCTTACTAATATTAAAACCTTTATTAAAAGTAGCTGAATATCCAAATTTATTTAGACAAGAGACCAAAATTAAATTCCTCTTGAATTGTGGTACATAATAAACATTTATCAAAACTAAATGCCTATAAAAATCTAAATTGATTCTAATATCTCCCACTACACTACTAGACACCAACGCTCCATTGCCTAAATGCAAGTTGAATTCATTCTCGTTCAGTCTTTTCCTTTCCCGAAACCCCTTCTAGTTAGGCCCAAGTAGCTTTTTATTCTGTTGTTACTTGACCTTCTGACAGGTCTTAACAGTAGACACTTTACCAACCATATGAATCTCTTGACCCTTGCCTTTCACAAGAATCGTTTTGGCACTTTGAACATCTTGGATCAAGCCTTGCAAGGTGTATTCCTTATTGTTCAAGGTGTAGTCCAACTTTGAACAAACCAAAGGAATCCGATAGTGAGTTGACAATCATGTCAAGTTTTTGTCTCACCTTACATCTCAGCACCATTCAGTTCAGCAATGTTGAGATGTGCTATGACTTTCATCATGTGATCTTTCACAGCCTGTCTAGGTTTCATCCTATGATTCATGAAAGTAGACACTGTCTTTCCTCTTAGTCATCCTAGACCTCATAACTAATATCTCTATAGAGACATCAATATATCGGCATCAGTCTCCATTCCTTCATGTTGTTGTTGCTACACGTCGGAAATGATGGCCATAATGTAAAATACATTTAGCCATCTCATCTGAAGACATCCATTACTGATACTCATCACTTTGCTCCTGGGTAGATTCATTAGTTTGGTGATTTAGGAATAGACAAAATGATCTTATGGTTTTTCAACTTAAAAATTATCCTTTTTCCATGTGACATAATTATCATCAGTTAAAGTATTATCTTTTAGGAATTTGATTAGGGATAGGGTCATGATTTCTTTATATTAACAAAAATATATATGTAAATAATCATGATATAGCACTTTTGAATATTTATCTTGAATTAAATAAAATAATTCAATCGTAAAAATTCAACGGTGATCCAACACCCATAAATGTCACGCCTCCTTTGGAAGTTCTCAACATTTACTAGTTAGATTAGGTCTCACCTAATTGTTAACATAACAACCAACGTTTTCAATTTTAGCCTTGTAATTCTTTATTAATACCAAGTTATCGACCTTCAATATAATCCCTCACGAATATCCCTCCTTTGGAAGTAGATATCGTTTGGATAAATTGTCTAGTCTATCTTAGTAAGGAAGTATCTTGCTAAATTCCATTCATGAATACCCCTTGGAGGGTTATTCACGAAACATAAAGCTCAACTAAACTTGGAGGCCGTAGGTGTTCCAAAACACTTTCTCCCACTCAATTGTTTAAGGCGTGTGGTCGAATTCCAAAGAATGATTTACCAAGTTATCTAGATGCCAATTTAGATACTTAAACCATTCAATGCATGTTAATACCAAAAGAGATATATGAGTGGCACTCCTATTCTATATGACATGTTATCAAACAATGACAAACATTGCAATATTTACAACAAATATAAATAGCTTCAATTTTGGTCCATCCTAGAAAAACAAGTAAATTACATGTCTTGGAATACCAAAAAAACAACTCCTTGCTTGGCGAACAAGTCTTCACATGACCTTCGTCATCCGGACTCTCTCGGTTGCCTCCCATGGGAGTGCGCACCCTTGGCCCTTACCCATGGGCATGTGCATGTCATGAACCCATAAATGGCTGCCATGCGCAGCCCATGGCTACCATAGGGCTGCTGTGCGCAGTCCATGCAACAATAAACGTGGTTGCGGGCTCTTCGCAGGCACATTTGTTGTTACGGCTTGCACGGTCCCAAACTTGTTCTGGTAGCTCCTAATTCTTCAAACCTTCGAGTCTTCGATACTTGAATGTATTACAGAAGAATTTAAATAATAAAATACTGCAGTTTTTTTTATTATTATAACAAAAAAAAAACTTGGCAACTACCAACAAGGAAATTATAGTAATGATAGACCACCCTTCTTGTTACAATCCCAAAACAAAATTACACTGAAATTCTAGGACAAAAATTGAGTAATAACAAACCACATATAAAACATATATATATATATATATATATATATATATCCATACATTCCAATATAAATATATATGCGAATACCTAGAGTGTCATCTCTTTCTAAAACATGCATATATACAATAAATAGAAAAAGATTCACAAACACTTACATCAATTAATCAAGGGTACAACCAGACTCTGATACCAATTGTAGGGAAAAAACACACAAGCAGCGGAAGCGTAAGAAAAAAGAAAATTATAAATTTCCGTATAAATAAAATTTTTCCCTTTTAATAACAAGAACCTTAACCCTAGATTAATTGATGTATATAAAAAGTATCGTACCATTTTTTGTGACGATTGAACTAAATTGAATCCGTAAGATCTTCCAATCCAATCACCTAGGTGTGTGGGCTCCCTTTCTTTAAATTGTATACCTGATGATGGAAACAAACAAAATCTTCTTCTTTGTTAGTCATAATAATCCTCCAAGAGAAAAACCAAGAACGACCGGTCACTTTTGAATTATCAATCAATTTGATTGAAACTCGCGTGAACCTTGATTCGATGTCGTACAAAAAACCCTTTTGATGTAAAGGATACTAATGTACTAACGAAAACAAAACTGTTCCCTCTTTTTTCTATGCTTGGCCGAATTCTTCACACAATGAGTTGGACGAAGTTTTTTTAATATATGTATAACAATAAAAAAAAAACCAACTTCTCACACCAAAAATTCATTATTGGTTGAATTTAATAAGTATTATACATAGGAGACTAAATCCTCTCCTAAGAAGAATTTACTTGATGGTTAAGAATCCTATCCTTAGATGGATTTACTTGGTGGTTAAGAATCTTTTTCCAAAAAGAATTCTTTCCTACACCAAGACTCCTAATCCAACTCGATAGTGTATTTGTAACCATATTAAAGACTTCCTAATTTGATTAGATAAATAATTCCTTTTATTTATATGCTTATCAAATATTGTCTTTAATATTAATTATACTACCATCAATAGTATAATTTTAGGAGACCATCTTCTATTGGGAAAAATATTTTGACATTTAATTAAATAATTAATTAATCAAAAAATTAATTAATTTACATTTGATTAAATAATAAAATAAAAATAATATAATTAAGCTATTCTAAATAGGCTTGCCGCCCAACACATATATATGGACCATATACTATTTTTCTTATTTTATTAAATCAATTGGACCTTAATAAAAATTCCATATGTGAACTAGACATATTCTTACAAAAAGAAACAAGTTCACATGCCTTAATACAATTCTAAATGGACCCCTAAATTGGTCCAGTAGAATATATCAAGTGATCCATGCAAGTTCGTGTTGATTAAGGATGGGTATGTAAATTTAAGCTCCAATAGACACAACCCAATCACAATCAACAAATGATTCCCTAGGTCCGATCTATTTAATTTTAGTTCATTCCAGTAAAGAACTAAAATTGAACTCTTAAATAATGGTAGAATAATATGATGTTACTCATTAATACCCTAGACAACCTTATTGGAGAAAAGTGTATCCTCGTGAAGAATATCAGTAATCGCCAAGAGCTCATAGACTGCCTATACCTCTCCAAGTTACCGTATTTTCTCATATGACCACATTTTGAACTTGGATATTTTGACTTATCCAGAAGCCATGTTTCAATAGACACTATTGAAAACTTAACGTTAAGATTTAATATCCAATACCTCAAAACATCCATATGATGATATTCTACTCTCATTTCATAAATGGAGCCACGATGTCCATATCTATAAATGAAGTCCTCTATCGATTAACAAATGAATACCACCAAACTATCGAGGATAGACTATGCTATATAATCGAACTCATTGATAGCTCAAATGATAACACTTGCAACAATAAGTCCATCATTTATCTCAAGAGTGAGATAGACTTGCCGATTGTCTTCAAATGAAAACTTCTATCCATTGACGGTTCTAGATAAAGTATTTCACTGTGATCCAATTCAATGCACCCAGTGCATTAGATTCTTTTGCTCAAAGACACAACACTTTGATGATTTTAGACTCATCGTAACACATTTGATCCCACTCAAATGATAGCAAAAGAATCTACAACTTTAACAAGATAAAAGCGCCAAACATTTTTTCTTAAGTTGTGAATATTATTCAAGACTAACTAAAGAATTGTGTCTACGACATACATATCTAGATGTATGAACAATTCTTCTTTTCTCATAGTCTTTTGACTTTATGATTATTTACTTTTGACAATTATAATAATTCAACTATAAATGCTATAAGATTTGTTAAACTAGAAATCACTTTATTAATATGAAAAGATTGTCAAATACATTATTACCCTCTTGCTATCGAGTATAATCCTGACATCTTCACCCTGGATAGTTGATTCGGGGGCCACTGACCATGTTTGTTCTTCTTTGTAATGGACTGATTCTTGGGCACAACTTGAGAAGAGAACCTTCTCTATGAGTGTGGGGTCGGGGAATGTCGTGTTGGCACGAGCAGTGGGCTTAATTAGATTACATTTTAATAATATTTTTATTTTATTGACAATGTATTTTATATTGTTGGATTTACATGGAATTTAATTTCTGTTTGTAAGTTGTTAGAACAATTATATTCTATTTTTGTTGATAATAAATATGTTATCATTGCAAAGAATGGTCTGAATATTTGTTCAGAAATTAATGAAAATATTTTCTATGTGTTAAAACCATTAATACATACAACACTGCTCAACACCAAAATGTTTAAGGTTGAAAAAACAAAAACCAAACAACATAAGATTTGTCTAGAAATTGAAACGTATCCTGGCATCTAAGGCTTGGTCAGATTAACCTTGACCAGATAGACAGACTAGTAAAAAGTGGACCTTTAAATCTTTTCTAAAAGGTAAGATGACTAAGAGACCTTTACTGGAAAATGGCTTAAAGCTAAAGAACCGCTAGAGCTTAAACATACAGATGTCTGCGGACAGATGAATGTTAACCTAAGGGTGGTTATGAGTATTATGTCACCTTTATATATGACTACTCAAGATACTGGTACGTTTACCTAATGCAACGAAAGTCGAAAACATTTGGAAGTTTAAAGAATTTTGAGTTGAAGTTGATAATCAGTTAGGAAAGACTATCAAGTCTCTATGATTGAATCGAAGAGGTGAGTACCTTGACCAAGAGTTTTATGACTTCATGGTTGAGTATAGAATATTGGCCCAACTCATAGCTCCTAGTACACCTCAAAAGAATGGTGTTGCAGAGAGGAGAAATAGAACCCTAACGGAAATGGGGAGATCTATGATTATTTTCTCATCATTACCAAAAAAAAAATTAGGGATATGCGTTACAAACAACAACATACATTTTGAATGTAGTGCCATCCAAATCTATTCCTATGACTCCCCTAGAGTTATGAAATGGTCGTAAAGCTAGTTTGCAATATTTTGGCATATGGAGGTGTCCAGCACACGTGCTGAATAATAGAAGTGGAAAAATTGACCTCAAGTCTGTGGTTTACTTATTTGTAGGATACTCCAAGAAGACCAAAGGTGGACACTTCTATAGTCATGAAGATAAAAAAGTATTTGTATTGAAAAATGCTACGTTTCTTAATGATAGCAATATTAGTGACCATAAACCTCGATCTAAGATTGTATTGAATGAGTTGGAGCCTGGTGAGACTAGTACTCAATCAACATGAGTATTTGGTCCATTAACATCTGAGTGTCAGATGATTCCTAGTCAGGATACACTACCACCTAGACGTATTGAGAGGGTTGTGAGACTGTCTGAACACTATTTAGGTGTAAGTTAGGGAAACGATGTTGTCTCTATTGGGATTAGGCTCGATAGCAAGAGTATAATAATGTATTTGATAGTCTTTTCATATTAATAAAGTGATTTCTAGTTTAACAAACCTTATAGCATTTATAGTTTAATTATTATAATTATCAAAAGTAAATAATCATAAGGTCAAAAAACTATGAGAAAATAACAATTGTTCATACATCTAGATATGTATGAGGTAAACACAATTCTTTAGTTATTCTTAAATAATATTCACAACTTAAGAAAAAGGTTGGGCGCTTTTATCTTGTCAAAGTTGTAGATTCTTTTGCTAGCATTTGAGTGGGATCAAATGTGTTATGATGAGTCTAAAATCATCAAAGTGTGGTGTCTTTGGACAAAAGAATCTAGTGCACTGGGTGTATTGAATCGGATCATAATGAAATACTTTACCTAGAACCGTCAATGGATAAAAGTTTTGATTTGAAGACAATCGGAGAGTCTATCTCAATCCTGAGATAAATGATGGACTTATGGTTGCAAGTGCCATCATTTGAGCTATCAATTAGTACTATTATATAGTATAGTCTATCCTCGATAGTTTGGTGGTATACATTTGTTGATCGATAGAGGACTTCATTTATAGATATTGACATCGTGGCTCTATTTATTAAATGAGAGTAAAATATCGTCATATGGATGTTTTGAGGTATTGGATATTAAATCTTAACGTTAAGTTTTTAATAGTGTCTATTGAAACATGGTTTCAAGACAAGTCAAAATATTCAAGTTCAAAATGTGGTCACATGAGTAAATATGGTCACTTGGACAGCTATAGGCGGTCTATGAGCTCTTGGCGATTATTGGTATTCTTCACGAGGATACACTTTTTCCATTAAGATTGTCTAGGGTATGAATGAGAAATATTAACTTATTCTATCTTTATTTAAGAGTTCAATTTTCGTTCTTTAGTGGAATGAACTAAAATTAATAGATTGGATCTAAGTGAATCATTTGTTGATTGTGATTAGGTTATGTCTATTGAAGCTTAAATTTAGATAGCCCGTCAAGATCCCCAATCCACATGAACTTGCATGTATCACCCTGCTAAATGGTCCACATTAAAAGAGCCTTTAAGTTGAAAATGGAATTAGTGGGTGCATCGTAGCATTCTACTTCTATATGCCATAATTAATTCAAATCTTCTATTAATGGTTGCAAGTACACATCAATGTCATTTCCCGGTTGCTTTGGCCTTGGAATTAATAGTGTTAAGATCAAATTTTCTTGGGACATGCATTTCCACAGAGGAAGATTGTATGTAACCAACACTATTGGCCAACAACTATGTTTTGTGCTTAACTTTCTAAAAGGGTTAAATCCATCTGTAGACAAACCAAGCCTCATATTGCGTGGCTCTAATGCAAAACATGGCCATCTATCATCTATACTCTCCCATGCAGGTGATTCAACAGGATGCCATATTTTTCCATCTTGACTTTTATGGGTAAAATGCCAGGTCAAGTCATTAGTCATTTCAACAGATCTAGACATTCTCCTAAACCTTAATATTATTGGAAAGTAACGAAGTACTTTAGCATGCACTCCTTTGTAGATGTGATTGGTTTTTGTGTTTAATTTCCATCGTGATTCACCACATTTTGGACATTTTTCAAGATGCTTCAGTTCTTTTCTAAACAAACAACAATCATTGATGCATACGTGTATTTTCTGATATCCTAAATCGAAGACTTTAAGCAACTTTTTAGCTGAGTACAATGATTCAGGAAGTACATTATCTAGCGGAAACATTTCTCGAAGGATCCCGAGAATTTCATAAAAACCCTTATCAGAGAGACCATGAGTAGCTTTATGTTTGTATAAAACTACAATAGCCGACAATTTGGTGTATTTTGCACAACCTTCATACAAGGGAGTTTCAACATCTTCCACATTCAAAGTGAGGCCTTCATCTCTTATTTCGACTTCAGGTTCAGCATTACAATCATCTTGAAAACAAGCATCCCTAAACATTCTGAATGTATCCGTACTCTTAATATTGTCCTCACCTGGTACGGAAGTTAGTGGTTTTTCCCCATGGTAGACCTAATTAGTGTAGGTAGGATCCATCCCTTTAATGACTAAATGTTCATACATTATCTGACTGTTGGCACCCCGTTCACCAGTCACGCAACGGAACTATGTTTTAAAATTTTATACGGATTATATCTGTATCTGGGACCAGTGAACTTTTGATCGTAATTATTTTTCGGAACCAATACATACAATATATAAATACAGGAAATTGTAATCAACAAAAACAGAAGAAGAAAATCTTACCAACGTTTGGAGGCTCCTTCACTTTTCGATATGCTCCTGTCTGAACCACTCGATCTTCCTCGCTATCTCCCAGAACTAGTAACTGCGTGTGGGCGCGCCACGGTCTTAGGAACTTGAATGGAGGTTGTAGAGAGATTTGAAGAAACTCTTTCTTTTATGTGTTTTAAAAACACACAAAACATGAAACAATATATATATATATATATATATATATATATATATATATATATATATATATATATTAGTATCTCGCCTACTCTTCGTTTTTCTTTGACAAATATATATATAAATCACACATGTTGTTTGATTTTAAAAATGTCAGTTGCATGCCTCTGCTTTTGCACACCAAGAACCACAATATATGTCTCACGCCACTGCTTGTTATATCACATGTATATATCTTTTTCTTTGCACTTATGCTCACTTTATATATATATATATATGTATATCTCTTTCTTTGCCAAAACTTTTAATATATCTATATATATTATTTTGCTTGCTGACGAATATCCACCAATTAGCTTCTAAATATATCTATATAAATATATTTATTAAGTATTTGCATCCTATGCAAATTCTTATTTTGATTATTGTTTCATGTACACACCAATTTGCATCCAATGCAATCTCTTGTGTTATTAGTTGACATATATCTTTTAATTATCCTTTTTAAATATATCTAATATATTAAAAGTGATAATAAGTATTTTAAATTTAAACTAAATTCAAATACTTAGATAAATGATTTAGTTAAAATAAAATAATCCTATTATTTTATCTTCACCTAAATCCATATATCAACTAACACCCTCCAATTAATAGTTAATTAATAATTCATAATCAATAATATAATTAAATAATCTAATTATTTAATTAATTTAACTATTAACATTAATTAATTAAATAATCTCATTATTCAATTAATTCCCGAATATATACGTGTCACTTTTGTAACACAATTAATTGGACAACACAATTAATTGGACAATACAATTAATTAACCGTGACCCTTGTTACCTAAATCAATCATGCTAGCAAGGGAACCTAATGGACCCACAGTATTTTGAATTTCTATAATCCTCGGAATCATTAATTAAACTCTTTAATTAATATTCCTTGATTATTAACTCCGGTGTTATTCCACTAAAGACCCGAAGCTGCACTCTCTCAACTGTAGACGCTTTTACACAAACCGATACAACTCGGTGACCATCGATATAGCTATTACACATGGTGTGATACTCCACAGTAGTTCATAATTAGAGCTGGGTAATAATATCCGTTATACCCCTCTAATTACATATATCCTTTAAGCACCGTTGATTCTATAATGAACAATAAATCCTATTTCCTTACAGAATTAGGAGAGAGCTCATATTGTCCAAGCCCCGATTCAACCCTTAAGGGAACTACCATCTACTTCTCACAAGAAGGAGTGGATTCCACTATTGTGTACAAACCTTCCCAGCCACAAGCCAAATCGCAATCCCAACATATGGAGCATATTGATCGGGAACTGCATCCGACCTCACCCATGGTATATCAAAGACCACGATCTAACCTGAAGGAGTTGATAAGTCACTCAAGATTAAGATCACCCACACATAGCCATCATTAGTTGATATATATGAATCTCATCGATAAACCGATCTTAATGAGAGATTTATATAGATCATGGCCCAATCCTATATGATCACATCATACAAGGTGTCTCCATTCTCATATCTCAATATGAATGATTCAGAATAGAATCACCGTACATTACGGAATGGACCGCAACTATAGATTAACCATAAATAAAGTACCCAGCTTTATTGGCTATCTATGGACTCTTTAGATTGCACGTCTCTTACTGTATCCATCCGTATATGACACTCATATACACAGTTCAAGATTATATCCGGCAATCTTGGATGTTAAATTTATGCACAAGTTTATAAAATAAATAACAGAACATGAATGAATTGATCTTTTTCTTTTATTTATTTAATAAATCCATTTACAAATTACATCTTTAGGGCATAAACCCCAACAATCTCCCACTTGCACTAAAGCATTTGAGACATGTCTCATAACCCTAGACCATCTAGGTGACCTAAAAACACTTTAGCCGGTAAGGTCTTCGTAAATGGATCAGCATGATTGTCTTGTGAGGCTATCTTGGTTACGATCAGATCTCCTCTCTGCACTATCTCTCTAATGTGATGATACTTTCTCTCTATATGTTTCCCTCTTTTGTGGCTTCTTGGTTCTTTAGAATTAGCCACAGCACCACTCTTATCATAATAAAGTGTGATTGGCCTATCCAGATCTGGAACAACTTCCAGATCACTTAAGAACTTACGGAGCCAAACAGCCTCTTTAGCAGTTTCACAAGTGGCTACATATTCGGCTTCCATGTTAGAGTCAGTAATACAAGATTGCTTGATACTTCTCCACACAATGGTTCTACCGCCCAGGGTGAATACTGATCCAGACGTGGGTTTCCTAGAATCCCTGTCTGACAAAAAATAAGAATCCATGTATCCTAACGGGATCAAATCCTGCCCAGAATACACTAGCATATAGTCTCTTGTTCTCCTAACGGGATCAATTCAGGGTTGGACTGGTATCTGCTGACTAATCCCACTGCATAGCAGATGTACGGTCTCGTGCATAACATAGCATACATGAGACTACCTACTACCGATGCATAAGGTACATGTCTCATATCCTCAACTTCTTAGGTGTATTAGGACATTGTTCCTTAGACAAGTGAACTCCATGCCTGGAAGGTAAATTACCTTTCTTGGAGTTTTGCATCGTAAATCGTACAAGAATCTTGTGGATATATGGTGCCTGAGACAGTGATATGAGTTTGTTCTTACGATTCCTTATAAGCTGGATTCCAAGAACATAACTCGCCTCTCCCAAATCTTTCATTTGGAATTGGCTAGCCAGCCAGCCCTTTACATCAGACAATACTCCCATTTCATTCCCAATGAGTAGGATATCATCTACGTATAGGACCAAGAAAACTACTTTCTTATCAATGATGCGCTTGTAGACACAAGGCTCATCGACATTCTGCTCGAAGCCATAGGTTTTGATCACATCATCAAACCTGATGTTCTAAGATCTAGATGCTTGCTTAAGCCCATAGATGGACCTTTACAGCTTGTAAACCTTTTGCTCTTGATCTGGAGACACAAATCCCTCTGGTTGCATCATATAGATGCTCTTATCAAGATTGCCATTCAAGAATGCAGTCTTGAAGTCCATTTGTCAAATTTCGTAATCTAAATAGGCAGTAATGGATAAGAGAATCCTAATAGACTTAAACGTGGCTACTGGCGAGAAGGTCTCTTCATAATCGACCCCCTCTTTCTGGATATAACCCTTGGCCACTAGCCTTGCCTTGAAGGTCTCTACCTTTCCGTTTACTCCTCTCTTTCTCTTGTAGATCCACTTACACCCTATAGGTTTTACCCCATCCGGTAAGTCTACAAGATCCCAGACTGAGTTAGAGTACATGGACTCCATCTCGAGATTCATGGCTTTAAGTCATTCCTCTTTATCAGGATCTTCCATTACATTCTTAAATGTCAATGGATCATCAACACTATCAGCAGAGACAACACATTGTCCCTCACCTATAGCTAAATAGCATTCAGGTTGTCTTGCAACCCTCTCACTACATCTAGGTGGTAGTGTATCCTAATCAGGAACAATCTGACTCCCAGATGTTTGTGGAACAACAGCTCTTGTTGATGAAGCACTAGTCTCACCAGGCTCCAACTCATTTAATACAATCTTTGAACAAGGTTTATGGTCACTAATGTAATTGTCCTCAAGAAACGTTGCATTTGTCGATACAAATACTTTGTTATCTTCAGGACTATAGAAGTGTCCACCTCTAGTCTCGTTAGAGTATCCTACTAATAGGCAGACAATAGATTTGGAGTCTAGCTTTCCAGTTCTATTCTTCAGCACGTGTGCTAGACGCCCCCATATACGGAAATGTCATAAACTAGCTTCACGACCATTCAACAACTCTAGAAGAGTCTTAGGAACAGATTTGGATGACACTACATTCAAAATGTCTGCCACTGTTTGTAACGCATATCCCTAGAAGGAATTTGGTAACGATGAGAAACTAATCATAGATCTCACCATTTCCATTAGGGTTCTATTTCTCCTCTCCGCTACACCATTTTGCTGAGGTGTACCGGGGGCTGTGAGTTAGGAAACTATCCCATACTCGCCATGAAGTCTTCAAACTCTTGGTCAAGGTACTCACCTCCACGATCCGATCGTAGTGACTTGATAGTCCTACCTAATTGATTCTCAACTTCTGCTCAGAATTCTTTGAACTTTTCAAATGTTTCTGACTTTCGTTGCATCAGGTAGACGTATCTGTATCTTGAGTAGTCATCTATAAAGGTGACATAATACTCATAACCACCCCTCTCTTTAACATTCATCGGTACGTAGACGTCTGTATGTATAAGCTCTAGCGGTTCTTTAGCTGTTAGCCCTTTTCCAGTAAAAGGTCTCTTAGTCATCTTACCTTCCAGACAAGATTCGCAGCCAGGTAAGGTGCTAACCTTTAACTCACTTGAAGGTCCGCTTTTTACTAGTCTGACTATCCGGTCAAGGTTGATATGACCAAGCCTTAGATGCCAGAGATACGTGTCATTATTTAGAGAAATCTTATATCGTTTAGTTTTTGTTTTTTCAACCTTAAACATTTCGGTGTTTAGCAGTGTAGTATGTATTAACGATCTTAATACATACAAATTGTTTTCATTAATTCTTGAACAAATATTTAGACCATTCTTTCCAATAATAAAAGACTTATTATTAAAAGAAATAGAATACGATTGTTCTAACAATTTAGAAACGGAAATCAAATTCCGTGTAAATCCAGGAATATAAAAAACATTGTTTAATAATAAAAAACTATTATTATTACAAAATTGCAATCTTATTTCTCTCACTTCTTTTGCCGACACGATATCCTCCGACCCCACACGCATTGAGAAGACTCTCTCCTCTAGCTGTGTCCAAGAATCAGTCCACTGCAAAGAAGAACAAAAATGGTTAGTGGCTCCCGAATCAATTAACCAGGATGAAGAATCATCTTCCACTAAACAAGATTCAAGAACAAGTAAATCATATTTACCTTTCGTCTTTTTCTTCTTGGCTACCTCCTCCAGGTATTGAGGACGGTTCCTCTTCCAGTGCCCGACCTTATCGCAATGGAAACATTTTCCTTTGCCTTGGTCGGTGGAGGCGCCCTTCTTTTTGCTTTGGGCTTTCTTGGGTTCGGGCTTACCCTTCGCCTTCCCAGCAGACCTCTTCCTCGTTTTATTATTTAAGGAGGAAGATGGTTCAGCAACATTTGCCTCACCGGTCTTTCCCTTATTGTCCTTAATTAAAGACTCAAATGTAGCAAGCTCATTAAGCAACTGTGTAAGATTAAACTTTAACTTGTTCATCCCATAGTTGCATTTAAACTGATCAAAACTCTTCGGAATAGTTGTCAGTATGATGCTTACTTGACTGGGTTCGTCAATGGCCCTGCCATTGACTTCTACCGTGTTGAAGTAGGACATCATGCTCAGGACATGCTCCCAAACTGATGTTCCTTCCTTAATGCGAGCGAGCATAGCAGAACGAATATCTTCGTGTCGCTTTTGCTCGGAGGGCTGCCCAAACATGGCTTGCAATGACTCCATGATTTCAAATGCTGAATTCATTGCTTCATGCTTTGTGAGAAGCACATCTGTCATAGAAGCCAACAGATATGTTCGGGCCTTCTCATCAGATGAGACTCATCGCTCGTATGCCTCACGAACAGTTCGTGTGGCATTGGCAGCAGGCGCTGGAGGACATTCCTCCATCAGCACAAACTTGAGGTCTTTGGTGACCAATATTGCATTAATGTTAAGTTTCCACTTAGTGTAGTTATCACCAGTTTATTTGTCGTTTGCGAGAATTTGAAGTAATGCAGAAGACATTATTGCTGAAATAAATAAAAACATTCATTCAGTCATTTGTTTAAAAACAAGTGCGAGTGCTTTGGCATAAATTTAAACATGATGCATGCACATGTTTAACGAACTAGAACTACCCTAAAACTAGTTATTATACCACGACAATCCAACATACCACAAAGAAGTGTTGCCTTAGGGTCAGTCAAGTCTTTGCATATTGGACCGAGACATTCTCAATCAAATGATATTCTAGAATAACTCTTATTCCATATCATTCAACCATCGTTCAATCAGTTAGGTTTTTAATTAAAAAACTA
Organism: Dipteronia dyeriana; assembly: GCA_032871835.1. Classification (NCBI taxonomy): domain Eukaryota; kingdom Viridiplantae; phylum Streptophyta; class Magnoliopsida; order Sapindales; family Sapindaceae; genus Dipteronia; species Dipteronia dyeriana. Next base: position 54,457,174 of record CM065299.1, read on the forward strand.
AATCAGAACCTTCGTGAGTGTAACCCACCATTTCAGATCTCACGAGCTTAACTCGAGAATTATCGCCTTAGGATCGGTCAATCCCAAAATACCCTCAGAAATCCTATCCGTTAGGAAGTCAACCTTTGTATTGACCTTTGTGGAAATCCTCCTTAGGGAGGACGAAAGCAAAGCCGTCACGAGGCCCCACTCGAATCTCACGGTGTTGAACTAATGATGGAGACCGCGGGATATATATGTCATTTATCCCTCTCCCAGTCACTATTTTAAAATTAGGGCTTTCTATTACTGTTAATGCACCTAGACTCTACATGATAAAATGACTAACTTTAATCAAGTTATCTATAGCATTAACTAATTAGAACCAAATTCTAATTAAATAATAAATTATTAATGATTTTTAACAATTAAAAATCTAATCTATTAGTGAATAATCTAAGCTTTTGTAAACTATTTACTAAGGTCAGATTATTACGTTAGTGTTTACCAAGTTTTAACTATTAAAACCCTAACACTTTATTTGGATCATTTGAATTAGGTATTTAATCATATTAATCCTAATAACAATAAATGACACTATTAATCTAACTTATTAAACTCTTTAATAATTAGATTAATATTAATGAGAATTACCAAGTTTTCTAACCATTAAAAAAAATCTCATTATTCATAGCCAATTATGTATATTATCCATTTTAATCACATTAAAAAAATACATAAAATATCAGGCTATGATGCATGTATGACATATCAAATATATTTGTGTAAGCACATCTAATCTAAATGACATACATATGCATGACAATGCTTTTATCATCACATAATATAAAGCATACATGAATTGACCGAGTACTATGGATTATTTAACCTAAAAAATTGGAATCTAAAATTACAAAAAAATTCCAAGGCATTCCTTGGTCTTCTAGTAACTTCAGATATCTTCTAGTCTCTTCAGGTCAATCTGATTCATCTCATGAATCCGAAACGGGAAATCTGCACGGAACACACTAGGCAACACTTGCCAACGGAACCATGTGTGAACAGTACCCCGGTGAACAGTGCCGCGCATGAACAGTGTCGGTGAACAGTGCTGACTTCGTGTGCGTTTTCAGTTCTTTGTTTACATGTTACAATTTTTTTATTATTATTATTTACAATACAATAACAGTAAAATAAATAAGATAAAAATTATGCAACCCATAAACCCTAAATCCACAGTACCATAAAAAATTATGATCAACCATGTTTAAATTAAACAATTTAATTATAAACATTCATACAATCATAAAGATGGTGCCAACACATTCATACATACAGGAGCATCGAAAACAATTTCCAGTTCCGAAAAATAAATTGGCTCTGATACCAATTGTTGGAACCCCGTTCATCAGTCACGCAGCGGACCTATGTTTTAAAATTTTATACTTATCATATCTGCATCTGGGACCAGTGAACTTTTGATCGTAATTATTTTTCGGAACCAATACATACAATACGTAAATACAGGAAATTGTAATCAATAAAAATAGAAGAAGAAAATCTTACCAACGTTTGGAGGCTTTTTCACTTTTCGATATGCTCCTGTCTGAACCACTCGATCTTCCTCGCTATCTCCCAGAACTGGTAACTGTGTGTGGGCGCGTCACGGTCTCAGGAACTTGAATGGAGGATGTAGAGAGATTTGAAGAAACTCTTTCTTTTATGTGTTTCAAAAACACACAAAACATGAAACTATATATATATATATATATATATATATATATATATCAGTATCTCGCCTGCTCTTCGTTTTTCTTTGACAAATATATATATAAATCACACCTGTTGTTTGCTTTTATAAATATCAATTGCACGCCTCTGCTTTTGCGCACCAAGAACCAAAATATATGTCTCACGCCACTGCTTGTTATATCACACACACATATATATATATATATATATATCTTTCTTTGCCAAAACTTTTAATATATCTATATATATTATTTTGCTTGCTGACGAATATCCACCAATTAGCTTCTAAATATATCTATATAAATATATTTCTTAAGTATTTGCATCCTATGCAAATTCTTATTTTGATTATTGTTTCATGTACACACCAATTTGCATCCAATGCAATCTTTTGTGTTATTAGTTGATATATATCTTTTAATTATCCTTTTTAAATATATCTAATATATTAAAAGTGATAATAAGTATTTTAAATTTAAACTAAATTCAAATACTTAGATAAATGATTTAGTAAAAATAAAATAATCCTATTATTTTATCTTCACCTAAATCCATATATCAACTAACACCCTCCAATTAATAGTTAATTAATAATTCATAATATCAATATTAATAAATAATCTAATTATTTAATTAATTTAACTATTAACATTAATTAATTAAATAATCTCATTATTTAATTAATTCCCGAATATATACGTGTCACTTTTGTAACACAATTAATTGGACAACACAATTAATTGGACAATACAATTAATTAACCGTGGCCTTTGTTACCTAAATCAATCGGGTTAGCAAGGAAACCTAATGGACCCATAGTATTTTGAGCTCCAATAATCATCGGAATCATTAATTAAACTCTTTAATTAATATTCCTTGATTATGAACTCCGGTGTTATTCCACTAAAAACCCGAAGCTGCACTCTCTCAACTGTAGACGCTTTTACACAAACCGATACAACTCGGTGACCATCGATATAGCTATTACACATGGTGTGATCCTCCACATTAGTTCATAATTAGAGCTGGGTCATAATGTCCATTATACCCCTCTAATTACATATATCCTTTAAGCACCGTTGATTCTATAATGAACAATAAATCCTATTTCCTTACGGAATTAGGAGAGCGCTCATTTTGTCCAAGCCCCGAATCAACAATTAAGGGAACTACCATCTACTTCTCACAAGAAGGAGTGGATTCCACTATTGTGTACAAACCTTCCCAGCCATAAGCCAAATCGCAATCCTAACATACGGAGCATATTGATCGAAAACTGCATCCGACCTCACCCATGGTATATCAAAGACCACGATCTAACCTGAAGGAGTCAATAAGTCACTCAGGATTAAGATCACCCACATATAGCCATCATTAGTTTATATATATGAATCTCATCAATAAACGGATCTCGGTGAGAGATTCATATAGATCATGGCTCAATCCTATATGATCACATCATACAAGGTGCCTCCATTCTCATATCTCAATATGAATGATTCAGAATAGAATCACCGTACATTACGGAATGGACCGCAACTATAAATTAACCACAAATAAAGTACCCAGCTTTATTTGCTATCTATGGACTCTTTGGATTGCACGTCTCTTACTGTATCCATCCGTATATGACACTCATATACACAGTTCAAGATTACATCCGGCAATCTTGGATGTTAAATTTATGCACAAGTTTATAAAATAAATAACATAATATGAATGAATTGAACTTTTTCTTTTATTTATTTAATAAATCCATTTACAAATTACATCTTTAGAGCATAAACCCCAACACTGACTAGGATGAAAACTTTGGTTTTGACATTTTATGCAAGGACAAACAATCAAATCATGATTTTTAGCATTTCTTTTTGCAGCCTCAACAAAGTTTTTAGCACCATCTCTATATTCTTTCTTTACTCTACAATGGAATAGAAAACAAAAACTAAAAATTGTCATTAATTGAACTTCTATATTTATATTCATTAAATAAAATTCAATGAGTTTGATGTATTAACCTTGAAAATTTTAGCCAATTCTTATCCATTTGGGTGTAACCAGCTCTGAAAAATTCAACAACAATTTTTATAAAACAAAAAAATAGAAAAAATATAACAATTGTATGATAAAGATGCATTCACTCGTCAAAAGTATATATCACAAGTTGTGTAGTAATATTATTTATTAATGAATTCAAAATCACAAACATATACAAACTACGGGCAAGCATAAATTTATCTAAAACTTATCAAGAAAAACATTACTGTTAAAGAGTTTCAAAATGTTAACCACGATCTCTCCAATGTTACTCTGCAGCAGCAATTCAAGTTTGGTTAAACAATTCAAATCTGGGACTTGAAGCTTTAAAGGAGCAATTCATGGTTGCATTTCTCACTTTTTCTTGTTGTGGGTCTTTTGAACCTTTTTCCACCCCTACATACGAACTCAACATCGTTAAATAAAATAATTATCATACATTGACTTTTACATTAATATTTTATCGCTATTATATGGTAACAAGTTTGTCTTTGAAAACTAATGCTCTAGGTAGGTTGTCTGGCCATAATTGTGTACGAAAAGAACCTCCAAATTATTCAAGGATATGAAGAATGAGGTACTTTAAGCATGCCTTCACATATATCAAACCATAACATGACATACAAATTCGAAAAACCTTAGCATAGAGTCGTAGATCCTAGTCCTATACCAATATGGGTTATCTTCTTATTACGACAATTATTTATAAGCTTCATTCTTTTTTCCATTCTTTCAATTTCACAAGATGTTGAAATATATATTAATTACAAAAGGAAAAAAAATTCAGTTGTGGATTAACAATGTAACTAAAATGCCTAGTATAAGTGTAATCTTTGAATGGCAAAATGAAGTGAGTATATATATACATATATATATATATATACATACATATATATATATAGAGACAAATGATGATCACATTTAAGTATTAGATAAGAATAAGATGATCAATCACTGCCTTTAATGTGTATAGTGTGTAGTTTAGATGATCATGTTGTGGTTAATTTCCCTGAATCAGGCGAAGTATCTTGATGATGTTCATTTCTTCAAACTAAATTTTGCAAACAATGAAAATAAAAGAAAATAAAAGAAAAAAAACCTTATTTGTCCTTATCAAACATATAAAAAAAAGTCAAGACAACGGACAACAACAGCAAATAAAACAGAACCCCATTCCAAATTTGAAAAAACTAAGATTCTAACCCAGCTTTTACTAAGAAGTAAAAACAAAAGTCACACCATTTTGACTTTCAAACCATCAATTTACATAAGTCACCCAGTTTAATAGGGGGAAAACAAAAAACATAGATACTCATTAATTTTTAATAATTTTGGTACAAATTTTAAAACAAAAACTAATCGATTTCTAACGAAAGAGTTAAACCAAATTGAAGACACTCACCGATAATAACAATGCAATTTCAATAGCTTTGGGTCTTCGATTGCCCTAATTCACTGTACCCAAAAATAAGAAAACCATATCAATTCACCTTTACTTTCCATTAATTGCTTACCCATCCAATTTAACTATTTAACAAGTCAAATAAAGTAAATATTCTCCCTTCTGCACATCACACAACAAACCCCTAAAATTAAATATTAATTTAAATCAAAATTAAAGTTTCATAAACAGAAATTTCGATAGGTATTGTAAGAAAAATTGAGTCAGTTTACATGTCAATGTTTTTCTATTTATTAATTGTCAAATAGATCTTGACAAAACTACAAAAATAGCAGGGAATATACAAAAGAAAAACAAAAAGAAGAATTTGTGTTAGGTTGAAATCGTTTAAGCAGTGGAACCATACACAAATCAAGTCAAAATATACCCATAAAAGATGTAGAAACGGAATTGAAGATACATTTGAAGGAGAAATTAAGATAAAACTAACCTTTTACGAAGACAAACCTTTGATGGGAACCCTTTACGAAGAGAAAGTTAAAAGTTTAAAGAACTTTAGGGAATTTAAGATTTTAGAGTTTGAAAGTCTGACTTTTGTTTTTGAGACTTTTCAATGACAACATTTTACCGGGTATTTTATTTGTTTCCCTCCATAGAGTAAATTTTTTCCACATCGAGACAACCCTGTAGTCATTATTTCACATCTACCACGGGATTATGCTCGTTATAAACAGAGTAGTAAAAGTGATAAACACAACAATCACCTTTTGCCCGTGTTGGACAACACAAAGGATCCACATTAACAACAGGATTTTAAAGCCCCGTGTTAAATAACGGTTTCAACCACAAGCCTTTAAAGGCCTTTGTAAATACTCTGTAGTAGATGACTTGATTTCTTGTAGTGTATTCTATCGGACCAATTTAGGGGTCCATCTAGAATTGTATTAAGACATGTGGACTTGTTTCTTTTTATAAGAATGGGTCTAGTTCACATGTAGACTTTTATTAAGATCCAATGGATTTAATAAAATAAGAAAAATAATATATATGCCTATATAATGTCATGGGTGGCAAGGCTAATATATAAAAGCCTAATATATTATTTTTATTTTATTATTTAATTAAATGAAATTAATTAATTTGTTGATTCATTAATTATTTAATTAAAAGTCAAAATCTTTTTCCTAATAGGAGAAGGTCTCCAAATATTATAATATTGTTGGTAGTATAATTAATATTAAAGATTATATTTGATAAGTAGATAAATAAAAGGAATTATTTATCTAGTCAAATTAGGAAATCTTTAATATGGTCACAAATACACTAATGAGTTGGATTAGGAATCTTGGTGTAGGAAAGAATTCTTTTTGGAAAAGGATTCTTGGTCACTAAGTAAATCCACATAAGAATAGGATTCTTGCCTACCAAGTATAAATATAGGTTGTAAATTTCGACCAAGCCTTAATTTTTGGTGTGAGAAAGTTGTTTTTTATTTATTTTTTTATTGTTATAAAAAAAAACTTCGTCCAACTCATTGTGTGAAAAATTCGGCCAAACATAGAGAAAAGAGGGAATGTTTTTGTTTTCGATAGTACACTAGTATCCTCTGATCAAAAATGTTTTATGTACAACATCGAATCAAGGTTCACTTGAGTTTCAATCAAATTGATTGATAATTCACAAGTGACCGGACGTTCTTGACTTTTCTCTTGGAGGATTATTGTGACTAACAAAGAAGAAGATTTTGTTTGCTTCCATCCTCAGGTATACAATTTAAAGAAAGAGAGCCCACACTCCTAGGTGATTCACATTCGTGATTGGATTGGAAGATCTTGCGGATTCAATTTGATGCTAGTTTAATCGTCACGAAAAAAAAATGTATGATACTTTTTATATACATTAATTAATCTAGGGTTAAGGTTCTTGTTATTATAAAGGGAAAATTCTCATTTATAACAAACCCTAATTTTTAATTTTTCACACTTCCGTTGTGCAATTTTCCCTGCCGTCTCTAATGATAGTGTGGATGATCCATTGACATTTAAGAATGCAATGGAAGATTCTGACAGAGACGAATGGCTTAAAGCCCTGAATCACAAGATGGAGTCCATGTACTCTAACTCATTCTGGGATATTGTAGACTTATTGGAAGGGATAAAACCCATAGGGTGTAAGTGGATCTATAAGAGAAAGAGAGGAGTAGATGTGAAGGTAAAGACCTTCAAGGCAAGGCTAGTGGCCAAGGGTTATACCCAGAAGCATGTGGTCGATTATGAAGAGTCATTCTCAGGCATGTTTAAGTCTATTAGGATTCTCTTTTCCATAGCTGCCTATTTCGATTACGAATTTTGGCAAATGGATGTCAAGACTGCATTCTTGAATGACAATCTTGTTGAGAGCATTTATATGATGCAACCAGAGGGATTCATGTCTCCAGATCAAGAACAAAAGGTTTGCAAGCTGCAAAGGTCCATCTATGGACTTAAGTAAGCATCTAGATCTTAGAACATTAGGTTTGATGATATGATCAAAACCTATGGCTTCGTGTATAATGTCGATGAGCCTTGTGTCTATAAACGCATCATTGATAAGAAAGTAATTTTCTTGGTCATATACGTAGATGACATCTTACTCACTGGAAATGATAAAAGAGTGTTGTCTTATGCAAAGGGCTGGCTAGCTAGCCAATTCCAAATGAAAGAATTGGGAGAGGCGAGTTATGTTCTAGGGATCCAACTTATAAGAGATCATAAGAACAAAAGCAGGTACCAGTCCAACCCAGGATTGGATCATTAGGTTGCTGACAATACTATTCTCAAGTATCTTCGGAGAACGAGAAATTATATGCTAGTGTCTTCTGGACAGGATACGATCCAATTAAGATACATCTGGTTTTCAGTCAGACAGGGATTCTAGGAAATCCACATATGGATTAGTATTCACCTTAGGTGGTGGAGCCACTGTGTGTAGAAGCATTAAGCAATCTTACATTGCTGACTCCACTATGGAAGCTAAATATGTAGCCGATTGTGAAGCTACTAAAGAGTCTATTTGGCTCCGTAAGTTCATGAGTGATCTGGGAGTTGTTCTAGATATGGATAAGCCCATCACACTTTATTGTGATTATAGTGATGTTGTGGCTGATTCCAAAGAACCAAGAAGCCTCAAGAGAGAAGCATATAGAGAGAAAGTATTATCTCATTAGAGAGACAATGCAGAGAGGAGATGTGATCCTCACGAAGATAGTCTCACAGGACAATCATGCTAATCCATTTACAAAGACCTTACCGGCTAAAGTGTTTACGGGTCACCTAGAGGGTCTAGGTTTACGAGACATGTCTACTATGCTTTAGTGCTAGTGGGAGATTATTGGGGTTTATACCCTAAAGCTTGTAATTTGTAAATGGAATGTTAACATAAATAAAAGAATTGTCTAATTCATTCTTCTTATGTCATTTATTGTGTATAACTTGTGCATTTAACATCCAAGACTGCCAATTGAAATCTCAAACTGTGTATGTGAATGTCATATATAGATGGATACTGTAAGAAAGGTGCAATCTAAAGAGTTCATAGTTAGCAAATAAAGCTAGGTACTTTATTTGTGGTTAATATATAACTGCGGTCCATTCTGTAGTATACGGTGATCCTATCCTGGATCATTCATATGAAGATATGAGAATGGATGCACCTTGTATGATGTGATCATATAGGACTAGGCCATAATCTATATGAATCTCTCATTAAGATCTGTTTAACAATGAGATTCATATATATTAGCTAATGATGGCTATATGTGGCTGATCTTAATCCTGAATATCTTATCGATTCCTTTAGGTTATATCGTTATCTTTGATAAACCATGGGTGAGGTTGGAATTGCATTCTCGATCAATATGCTTCGTATGTTGGGATTGCGGTTTGGCTTGTGACTGAGAAGGTTTGTACACAATAGTGGAATCCACTTCTTCCTGTGAGAAGAATATGGTAGTTCTCTTAAGGGTTGATTTAGGGCTTGAACAATATAAGCGTTCTCCTAATTCCGTAAGGAATGTAGGATTTATTGTTCATTAGAGAATCAATTGTACTTAATGGAAAGATATAACTAGAGGGGTCTGGGTATAATGGACATTATGACCCAACTCTAATTATGAACTACTTGTAGAGGATTATACCATATGTAATAGCTATGTGGATGGACACCGAAAGTTATTGTTTTGTGTAAAAACATCTACAGTTGCTTCAGGTTTTTAATGGAATAACACCGAAGTTAATAATCATGAATTATTAATCAAAAAGTTTAATTAATTATTTTCAAGGATTATTGGAGCTCAAAATACTATGGGTCCATTAAGTCCCCTTGCTAGCCCGATCGTTTTAGGTAACAAGGGTCACGGTTAATTAATTGGATTGTCCAATTAATTGTGTTAGGAAAGTAACACTTATTTATTTGGGAATTAATTGAATAATGAGATTATTTAATTATATAATTAATCATTGTTTGAGGGTGTTAGTTGTATTTATAATAGAAAGATAAGATAATATGATTATCCTATTAATAATTAATTAAATGTTAATTTTGAATTTAAATAGTTTAAATTTAAATAAGATGATATATCTTTATAAAATAAAATAAAAAATTTAATTTTAAATTTAAATAAGATCGTCGGATTTTTTTTTCAAAAAAAATAAATTATATATGCTCTTTGAAAAACAAATGTAGACACCACTAAGGGAACAAAAAGAAAAACTAAATTTTTTAGATGCAAGTCGTTGCATAAGAGCATAAAAATAATAATGAAAAAAAAATATTATTATTTTGCTTCTACCACTAGAAACGTTCTAGGGAGTTTCTTTGGAGGAAGAAAAGGTTTCTTCAATCTTCTCTTCATCCTCCTTGTTCCTGAGTACAGTGACGTGCCCAAACGCCGTTACTAATTCTGGGAGATAGCCATGAAGATCAAGTGGTTCAAATCAGGAGCAGATCGTAAAGAGAAGGAGCCACCAAAAAATGTATGAAGAGATGAGTTTATTCTCTTCTCTTTTATTATTCGATTTCGATTTCTTGTTTATACTATTTCAAAAAATAGATCCTAGGGTTTACTAGTCGCAGCTTATTTATTAAATAATTTTTTTTAATAGTTCCTTCCACTCCGCGATCGATAAACTGGGCTCTAACATTGCCTTCTTTTTTCTGCATCTTCCATGATTTCTGGTTGCACCTCTTTCCCTGTGTGGATACTATCCTGCACCTTCTACAGAAATTCTACCAGGAAACCGCCCCTCACTAAAGCCTCAATCTGGTTACGTAGGCTATAACACTCCGAGGTGATATGTCCCACATCTTCGTGGAAGTCACAATATTTATAGCAATTCTGCGTATCAACCGGTGCTTTTATAGGACCGGGCTTCCTTAGTAGCCCCTTGTCTCGAATGGTGAGGTAGATTGCCTCGCGAGATGCATTTAGTAGGGTGTAGTGATTGTACCCCCTCTTCTTCTTGGGCTATCCGTGCTACCTCCCTAAGAGGAGGCAAAGCTCGAGGTGAGGTTCTTTTTGCTAGGTACTACTCCTTTGAGGCTGGAACGGTAGGGGGCGGTACGTGGACCGGTTGGGAGGTTTGTTCTGAACCTTCTTGACTTGTGCAGGTTTGGACGCTTCTTTCTTTTTACGCTTGGCAGTCCTCAGGTTGTCGTGCCTAATCTGAACCTGATGCTGCTCGTCTATCTCTACCTGCTCCAGAGCCCTATCATAGGCCTCATGGTACATCTCTGGTGGACGCTTGGCGAATGATCAAAACATTCCAACCTAAAGGTTCCTTATAAAGTTGGCCATGGATTTTTCTTAACAAGGAACCCTATCTGGACCACTTCTTTTTGGAATCTTTCCATGTAAGATTTGAGCGATTCACTCCGCTCCTGGATTAGGTACCGGTGTAATCTTTTGACCTTTTTGGGTTGGATGTCAAAATGCTATTAACATCCAAGATTGTAGAATGTAATCTCAAGTTGAGTATATGAGTGTCATATACAGAAAGATTCAGTTTGAGGCATGCAATCTAAAGAGTCCATGGAGAGAAAACAAAGCTGGGTACTTTGATTGTGGCTAATCTACAGTTGCGGTCTATTCTATAATTTATGGTGGTCTTAACCTAAACTACTCATGTAGTTACGTAGGAACCTTATTTGATGAAATCATGTAGGAAAGGGCAATCAATATGAATCTCTCACCAAGATAAGTAAAATGAAAGGATAGATGTATATCGACAAATGATGGTTGTATATGGACGATCTTAATCCTGAATGTCTTACTGACTCCTTCAGGTTAGTTTGTGGCTTTTGACAAACCGTATGTGAGATCGTAATAATATTCTCGATCTATAACTCTGTATCTTGGAGTCATGGTTTAACTTATGGCTGGGAAGGTTCGCACACAATAGAGAAATCAACTCCTTCTTGTGAGAAGTAGAGGAGTAGTTCCTTTAAGGATTGATTCGAGTCTTAAGCAATTAAGAGTGCTCTCCTTCTTCCGTAATGGAATACAAGATGTAATTATTCATTAGCGAATCAATAGTACTTATAGGAAAAGATATAATTAGAGAGGTATAATGGACTTTATGACCTAGCTCTAATTATGAACTATATAATCAACATAGATTTGAGATATAAAGAGCTCATCATTGTCTTTCTTGATGAATGGAGTCTTCTTAACACTACCCCTTGAGTAGCCATTGTCAACAAGATATAGAGTGAGATGCTCATATCAAGCCCTCGTTGCTTGTTTCAACCCATATAAAGCCTTCATAAGGCGATAGACATGATCGGGGTGGTGTGGATCCACAAACCCTTTGGGTTGCTCAACAAACACTTCCTCTTGCAAGAATCCATTAAGGAAGGAACTCTTGACATCCATTTGATGCAATTTGAACTTATGCACATAAGAGATGGATAAAAGATGCCTAATAGACTCTAGACGGGCAGAAGAAGCAAAAGGCTCCTCAATGTCGATACTCTTAATTTGAGAGTATCCTTGTGCTACAAGTCTAGCCTTGTTTTCCATAATGTTGCCATCTTCATCCAATTTGTTCCTATAGATCCATTTGGTTCCAATGACATTGGTGTTTTTGGGTTTAGGAAATAGAGTCCAAACCTCATTTCTTTCAAATTGGTTTAGCTCTTCTTGCTTAGCGAGAACCCAAAATTCATCATTTAAGGCTTCATCAACCTTCTTAGGTTCTATTTGAAAGGAGTAGCATGTGTGGCTAATTAGATTAGCTAATTGATGCCTAGTCCTAACACCATCATTAATCCCTCCTATTATGTTATCTTTATCGTGGATTTTCCTAACCTATGGAGCGGGTTCTTTAGAGTTCAAGAGAGGAACTCTATCAATAGGTTACGTGTTATCATCATCAACATTATATGTCCCAACATTAGGAGTCTCCACAACCTTCTCCAAGGAGTGTCATCAACTATAGCAACCTTCTCCTCATGGTCAACAGACTTGAGCCTTGTATCATTAATGACAACATTGGATGATTCCATGACGGTTCAAATCGAAAACTCTATAGGCTCTACTATTCAAGGCATAGCAAATAAAGATACCTTCATCACTCTTAGCATCAAACTTGCTAAGTTGATCATGGTCATTTAAAATGTAGCACTTGCTTCCAAAAGTGTGAAAGTAGCTAACACTTGGCTTTCTACTTTTCCATAACTCATAAGAGGTTTGCCTAGTATGGGGCCTTTGAAAAACTCTATTTCCTTTATAGCCAGTCATATTGACGGCTTCGGCTGATAGATTCCTAGAGATATTATTGCTAAGCAACATCACACGGGCCATCTCTTGAAGGACCCTATTTTTCCTCTCAAAAACTCCATTTTGTAAAGGAGTCCTAGGGGCAGAAAACTCATGAGAGATGCCTAAGCTATTGTAATAGCTTTTGAATTGCGCATTCTCAAACTCTCTCCCATGGTCACTCCTAATGCGTTTAATACTTTTAATGTTTGAGTTCATTTCATTTTGAATTTTAGTACAAAGCATTTTAAACTTGTCAAAAGTTTCGGATTGTTCTCTAAGAAAGTATGTCCATGTGAACCTAGAAAAATCATCTGCATAAACAAAAATGTATCTCTTTCCACCTAAACTCTCGGTTTGCTTAGGACCCATGAGATCCATGTGGAGAAGCTTAGGGGCTCCTCGGTGGTGAGATACTTGCCCCTTTTGTGCATACCCTTAGTTTGTTTCCTTTGTTGGCAAGATCCACAAACACCATTGGCTTTATTCTCAATCTTGGGTATGCCTCGCACAACATTAAAGTTATCTAAGATTCGTAAATCCCGATAGTTCATGTGGCCAAGTCTTTCATGCCATAACTGAATTTGCTCATCCTTGGACACATTGCAAGAGACAATACTAGCTTCAAAACAATAACAATTTTTACTATATCTCATTCCTTTTAACGAGGTTTGTCCATTGGGCTATAGGATAAAGCAATCATTTTTGAAAAATTAGACAGAAAGTCCTTCATCACTCAAGTTTGAAATGCTTATCAAATTGGCTTTTAGCCATCAACAAACCAAGCATTAGACAATGAGGGTAATCCGTGAATAGAAATGGTTCATTTCCCTCTAACTTTCTTCTTAGATCCATCACTAAAGGTGACATTTCCTCCTACCTCCATGACAAGTCTCAAACTTTTGTTTCCCGTCATGTGCCTAGAGCACCCACTATCCAAATAACACAAATTAGAAGAATTTGCCTTTAAGGCAATTTGTGCAACATGGAAAAGTGTTCATCTCTTCAAATCCACCTAGGTGAAACATTTTATTTCCTTGTGGTCAATCGTACATGGGCTCTAGATGTCCTAGGGTCATGCAAAAGTGTTTCATTTTTCCTAGTGACATGCATCTTGGCTTTAGCCTATTTCTTCTATATCATGCTTCCAATTCTACACAATTTTATATAACGAAAGCAATTTGGTCTAATGTGATCATCAATACCACAAAAATGAAATGTAGGGATAAAGTTAGGAATCATACCATAGCTTTTAGGTTACACTGAAGCTTTCCCATGTCTTTGTGATTGCCTTGTTGTTGATAAAAATCTTTCCTTCTTTTTTGTTGACCAAGACTAGAATGCTTCCTCGGTTGAGCTTGCATGATAGGTCTTTTCCCTTGATGGGTTTTTGGTTTAGGGAAGTTAGCTTGAGGAGTTCTTGTAGGATGAGCTTGAGGTATACTTCTTGGTGCCACCTTCACCTGAGCACTTCTTGAACACTCTCCTAGGTCAAGTTTCTTCTTAAGTGATTGATGAGGAGAAGACTCCTTTAGGTTCATACTCTTTAAAAATATGGTCTTGCTTAGAGTGGAGAACATCTTGTCATCTTCAAACCCAAGACCCCTATTGTCACTTGGTATCTTTCCACCTTTAACATGTGGTCAAGTTTTTTAGTGCTAGAGTCTTTCTTGGTCATCAATTCTCTAGCATCTTCAAGCTCTTTCTTCAACCCTTCTTCATTTCTTTTAGATAAGTCTAACTCCTTTCTTAGCTTATCTTCACTCTCCATGGTTCACACCAATTCTTCACTTAGTTTGTCAACTTGAGCACAGAGCTCTAGGTTTTCTTCCTTTAATCTCCTAATTTCATTCTTGTTCTGTAACCTTGAACTCTCAAATTTGGCCATATAGTATTTGAGATCCATTCTATCCATATTTTCATTTATGGATTGTGATGAAGATCCATCATCACTTAAGTTATTTTCCTCTTGACTCTCATCCTTTTCTTCACTAGCATCTTTGCTATTATGAGAAGATGCAAAGGCTATGAAGTTAACTATGATTTTTCCTTTTTCTTGACATTGGGATTGGTACATTCGGGGGCAAAGTGACCTATCCCACCATATTCATAGCATCGGACCCCTTTTCTTTCGTTCTTTTCTTACATAGACTCAAGCTTTTTGTAGGGAGTATTTTTCTTCAAGTCTTGGCCCTTAGATTTGTAACCTTTTTTCTCGGACTTGTAGAATTTCTTGAACTTTCTTATTAACAAAGCCATTTCTTCGTCCGAGTCATCACTTTCCTCATTCACATCTTTGGAGAATTCTCTTTTCTTTTTTAGGACGTGTGGAGGTAAGACCCTTCCTAGATTCATAAGCTAGAAGCCTCTCAATCACTTCACTCGACATCATATCCTTGTAAGCACTATTCTCCTCTAAAACCGTTACCTTAGACTCAAATCTATCAAGTAGAGATCTCATAATTTTTTGCTTGATTCTCCTATTCAAATACGGTTCACCAAGTTGATGACTTTGGTTCACAATGTCCATCAACCTTACTTCAAAGTCGTTGAAACATTCGTTCTCATCCATCATAAGCATCTCAAATTGCGTTTGGAGAACTTGAAGCTTTGATTCCTTTACAACTTCGGTTCCCTCATGTGCAACCTTTAGAATGTCCCATGCTTCTATCCTAGTGTTTTGAACCAACATATGTTGATTCTTATCCATTACACATAGGATGGCATGCATTGCCTTCCTATTTCATTTCGATGCCTTAAACTCTTGTGCGTTACATTGTGTTTTCGGCTTGAGTATATCCTCTCTTCCATCCGTAGGAGTTATCATCGGTGGTGTGTAGCCGTCTTCAATCGCCATCCATGCCCTATCATGGATTGATAAATGTACGATTCTCTTTTGCCTTTCCAAGATGCATAATTCAACTCAGTGAGTAGGGGAGGTCAAGTGCTAGAAGCGCCCTCATTGCCACCATTTCCACTCATAGTGTTTATGAATGAATGCAAATGTATGAATGATCAAAGAATCACACAAAATACAAAACACACCAAAATGAGCAAAGATCACCGAAGTATATCAAGGAACCCGCTCTGATACCAATTGAAACGAATTATGGTATGTTTAACAATAATCTAGAGGGGTGAATAAACTCTAATCAAATTTAACCAATTTTAGTTAATGGCTAATTAGACAAAAATACCCTTAACTAGTCACAATAATAAATACATAATTAAAATGACACTAGAGATATACATGGAAACCCTCCAAATGAGAAAAACCACGGGCTGTTAAGTGTGCCACACTCGAACAACGAACCCACTGATGATAAAGATGTTACAACCTACTCCCGGTATATAACTCACTACCACTACCTAATCCCGGTATTAAGTGAACCTTATCAATTTTGCTTGCGATTTAAGCTACCTAATCCCCGTAAGCAACACAAGTCTTACTTCTCAATGAAGAGATAAAATGACCTATGTGAATATATGATTATATTCAAAAAACAAATAAGGCTAGGAAACCATAGATGCTTATCTAGGATGATAACAAGGCAGTTAATGCATTCCTAGATATCAAGAGCTAAATGACATATCATAAAGCTTAGCTAAACATAGATCAAACAATCCTATGAAGCTATCATAATACAAAACTCAATCATGTCATCACAAACAATCTATATTTTATATCTAGAATATATTCTAAGAGCATACAAATGATAAAAGAGATGGCTTGATATGAAAAACACTAAACTTAGATGAAGGTAGTAAGAAACTTACCTAACAAGATATGATGATGCAAAACCATACATGGATGCACTCTATATGACTATAAATGATGCAAGATGATGTTTTTATACATAAGAAGATGCTTTGAGTGTATAAATGTGAGTTCTTGTGAGAATTTTCCTTTTGAAATAAGTTATAAGGAAAAGATGTGATATTTGGAACTCTTCATACGACCTGCGTAGTATGCCGACCTGTGCATGGGTTCAGACCCGTACAGTGACCCGTTCATACATACGTTAAGCTGTGCAAATGTCCATACATCGGCTTGAAACCAAGTGATGAAAAAAAATCGCCCAGTGCAATGTGCGGGTTCTAACCTGTGCAAGTGTCCGTGCTTTGACCTGACACCGAGAGACAAAAGTCACTCAGCCAACCAGTAAGCGGGTACTACGCGGGTAGCCTACCCGCGTACTGACCCATGCAGTAGAGACACCAAAGGTCTCTCATCACACATAAAAGAGTACACCATCGTGCATGAACAGACGTATTCGATCAAGCAACAAAATAAAAATTAGACACATAAAAAACACACTATGAATGCACGTAGACATCAATAAAGCATACATGCACGACAAACAAGCTGCAAGTGAGTGTGTGTTTGCGTGTGCAACACATAATGCATGTCAATAAGAGATATGCATGAGTTGTGAGTGTGTGAAACTATTTATTTTCAAAGCAAGTAAGCACATAGAAATTTACCTTTGGTGCTTCATCTCTTGAGGTCTTGAGAGCCTAAGCTACCCTTATATCAAACCTCAAAGTGTGGTTTGTTCATGAAATGAGCCAATCAATAAATAAGAACTTTACAATTCTGCTTTTCCAGGATCTATCAGGACATTTCCTACCTCTCCCTCTGCCTGTCTAGATGCTCTGTTGATGAAGAGGATCCAAGGATTGCAGTCGATTGGCCAGTCATCAACACCTGGTCCTTTCTCTAAATTTGGTCCCACTTTCCCTCAAAGTTGAGTAACGTTGAGAAATCTGCCTTGAAGTCTACTAGTGCCTGAGCTTTGATGGTGGTTCTAGCTTTGTACTTCAAGTCGAACTGAGTGAGCTTAAAAGCTCAAAGGACTAACCTTTGAGACATATCTGGCCTCTACAAGAACTGGCGGAAAGGTCGGTCAGTCACTACCGCTACTATATGCGCTTGGAAGTAGGGGCGGAGCTTCCTTACCTAGGTCACTAATGTGCAGGCGACCTTCTCGAGGAGGACGTAATCCTTCTCGGGCTTGGTTAATACATGACTCACCAAAGCCACGCTTACAGCTATCTCGGATACTGCCAAGTAAATTTGTAGCTTCTCTCTGGGGTTTGGCTTGACCAGTAACTGCAGACTGGATAGATAGGTCTTGAGGGAATGGAAAGCCTGCTCGCTATCTTGGTCCCATTTCATGTTCCTTCCCTATTTGATCACCTTGAAGAAGGGAAGGCATTTATCCATTGATCGCGAGATGAAACGATTAAGCACTGCCACCCGACCAATCAAAGGCTGAACATGCTTGAGCGAGGTAAGGGACTCTAGGTTCAGTATAGCTTGAATCTTCTCCGGGTTGACTTTTATACCCCTCTTATGGACCATGAACCCAAGGAACTTGCCCGAAGTTACCCCAAATGCACACTTGGCGGGGTTCAACCGTATTTAGTTATCTCTTCAAGTGTGGAAAGTTCTGCGGAGGTGATCTTGGTGCTCTTCTACTACCTAGGACTTGGTGATCATGTCATTAGTGTATACTTCATCAACCTTCTTATCGCTGAATTAAACAACCGATTGACTAGGCGCTGGTAGGTTGTACCTACACTCTTGAGGCCAAAGGGTATCACCTTGTAATAGTAGAGGCCCTACCTGGTGATGAAACTGGTATTGTCTTGGTCTGTGGGGTGCATCATAATCTGGTGTACCCCGAAAAAGCGTCCATAAAGCTTAGGAGTTTGTTTCTCACGATAGAGTCCGCTAACTGGTAAATTGTAGGTGGGGGAAAACTATCCTTCGGATAGGCACGGTTGAGGTCAGTGTAATCAACACACATGCACCACTTTCTGTTTGCTTTAGTGACCATGACCACTTTCGCGATCCAATGGGGGTATCGCGATTCCCTAATGAAACCGACTTTTATCAATTTTTTGACCTCCACCTATATGGTTGCATTTCTCTAGGCGTTGAAGTGTCACCTCTTTGCTTGACTGGCTTGAAGGTAGGGTCAACTGCCAACCTATGAGCTGTCAAAGAGATGAGGATCCCTAGCATCTCTTCATGGCTCCAAGCGAATATAACGTTGTTTTCCTGAAGAAGCATGACCAAGCCTTCCTTTATTCCTGGTTCCAAGGTGGTACCAATTTTGACTACCCTGGATGAGTCATCTCCTCAGATTTAGATCTCTTCTAACATATCTACGGGGTGGCCACTAGCCTATCGCCGGTATTCCTCTGCTTTGTCCTCAACTTGGACATCACTTTCTAGCTCATTTGTTAACCCTTCTACAGTTTCTGGGACCTCAAGGTTTATTTCTGGCCACTCTTATCCCTGTACCACGGCTACTTATGTACATTGCTTTGCTATTGCAGTAGGATTTGTAGATACTGCGTAGCGCTTACGGGCGGCCTACTAATCTCCATATAGCTCTCCTACCTTGTTCCTTACCATAAACTTCAGGACGTTGTGGTAGATTGACAGTACCCCCTTGAGGGTAGACAAGAAAGGTCTTCCTAAAATGACATTGTAAACCGATGGGGTGTCGACCACAACGACTTCTGTCACTATATTCTATTAGAGTGGTGCGGTTCCAACGATCACTGGCAAAATCTTTGATCCCACTGACACAATTGAGTCCTTAGTGAATTTGTACAGGAAGGTGGTGCAACTATTGTAGCATGAATTCTTCAAGTTGAGCTTCTCTAGGGTGTCCTTGAATAGGATGTCCACGCTGCTACTTGTGTCGAATAACACACAGTGGACCTAACAATTGGCTATATGCACCGTGATCACCTTGGATCATCATGCGGTTAAACAGTGTTGTATATATCGGCGTCAGTAAAAATTATTTAAGCAGACTTGGAGGTCCCCACGGAACCCCGATCGACTTTGAAAATCCCTTGACCTTCCTCTATCCGGGGTATCTTCTTGGAGTGGTTTTTTCGAGAGTTGTTGGAGGTACTTGCCAAGGTGGGGCCTCAACTAATAGTATGTATGACCTGAATTTGCTAGTTCAGGTCCTTTTGCTCCCCTTTCCGTTTCTTAGCATGGTCTTGGATCTTTGTCTGTACCTCCTTTCCCGTGTGGATGTTGTTGTGGACCTGCTACAAGAATTCCTCCAAGCAACCACCTCTCACTAACACTTTGATCCAATTACATAAACTGAAGCACTCTAAGGTGTTGTTCCCTACATCCTCATGGAAATTACAGTATTTATACCGGTTTCTTAGGTCAGCCGGTGCCTTTATAGG
Source organism: Dipteronia dyeriana (assembly GCA_032871835.1). Classification (NCBI taxonomy): domain Eukaryota; kingdom Viridiplantae; phylum Streptophyta; class Magnoliopsida; order Sapindales; family Sapindaceae; genus Dipteronia; species Dipteronia dyeriana. The sequence continues at coordinate 54,477,366 of CM065299.1, forward strand.
AGCCGACTTTCGAAGCAAACCCTTATCTTAGATAACCAGGTAGATTGTCTAACAAGAGGCGTTTAGGGGGTGTAGTTGTTGTAACGTCACTCATCTTAGGCCACAAGGGCTACCACTCTTAGTGGTGATGAAGCTTAGGGAGGGGGAGGGGGAGGGGGAGGGGGTGGGGGGTATGTAGACCGGTTGGTAGGTCTGCTCTGAGCTTTCTGGACCAGTGCAGATTTGGGTGCCTCTTTCTTTTGGAGCTTAGCGGTCCTCATATTATCATGCTCAATTTTAACTCTGAGATGCTCATCTATCTCGACCTACTTGAGGGCTTTGTCATAGGTTTCTAGAGGGTGCATGGCAAACGACCGGAACAGTTTTTCTGCCCACAAGTTCCTACAAAAGTTGTCCAAGATCTCTTGCTTAGCAAAGACTCCCATCTGGATCACCTATTTGTGGAACTTTCCAACATAGGACTTGAGCGTTTCCCCTAACTCCTGGATCATATACTTCATATGGATCAGGTCTTTAGGTCTCAGCTTGACCACTTGGAACTACAAGCAGAAGTTGCCAGACAATTTGGTGAAGTTAACTACACTACCTGCTGGTAGCTTCCTAAACCAAGTCTTAGCATAATCAGTCAATGTAGTTGGGAACATTCCGCACATAGCTGCTCTGGTCGCATTCTGGACCTCTATCTACTGGATGTAGCTCTTTAGGTGGCATAGAGGGTCCTCGGTTTCAAAAAACTTATCTGACGGTATTTTCAATTTTGGGGGAAGTTCGACTTTCCTGATCATTCTAGAGAATAGGGCATTCATCTTGCCCAAGGAATCCTTTCGGCTCCTCATTATGCTTACCCCTCCTCAGCTCCTGGATTTCCTTCTATATCTGTGCTAGTTGATACTGCAGACGCTTGTTTCCAATGTTCTTAGACTCGGCCTCAGAGCTCTCATTGTCCGATCCTACCGACGAGATAGGATCCCCCCTGGTTGTCTTCTTGAGAGAGGTTTTCTCGATGAGTTATTCTGCTACCTCCTGTATCAGCTCAGGGCTCTCTTCCAGTGTCCTCTAGTTTTGCTAGGTAGCCGGACCTCCTTGGCAGTATATCAAGGACTGACTTCACCTGTCGGGGTAGGTAACTGGCCGATCCATATAGATCTGAGGGTATGGGCCCTAACCGATCCCGGATTAAAGGAAGAGGCCCTAACCTCTCGCAGACTGGTATCGGTAGTGGTGGTCACAACCTGTCGAAAGCTGTGGTCCTAGTCCCTAACCGGTTGGGCTCCTCGCAGATGTTTGGTCCTACTGGTTGAGAGGTGATTCCCTCTACAACCAGTCATTCATTGACACTTTCAATGAAAGCCATATCCTGCTGATCAAGAATGGCTTGGCCTATTACTAGGAGACGGAGCTTGAGTGGTATTAACCGGTGATGGAGCAGGATTCGAGTGCTTTGATCTTTTACCTCTCTTTCGAGCCTTCCGGGTGGAAACTACGGATTAATGCCAAGATACCTCGGGATGCCTTTGGGTGGATCGAAGCTTCATGGAGTGATTGCATATGCAAAAGAAAACTCAAACATGTGATTTTAAAAAAGGGTGTTGATTTTTTCCACAGACGGTGCTAAAAAGTGTTAGCCAAAAATTCACTCAGGGTGAGGAATTCCAGTTAACACCCTTAAGACCACAACCTCAGTGGATCGTAATCGGGGTTAGGTACCTTCTGTACCGATTACACATGTAAGTTCGGTAGGAAAATGAAGATAAATGAAATGTTAAACTAAAACAAGGCTCTTTTCATTATTCTTAAATCAAAATACAGACTCTTGTACAACGAAATGGGACACTCAATCAATCTCTTTGTATTTCACTTCAAGAATGGAAATGGCGAATACGTTTCTGTCGATAAGTGGATATTACTCACAATGGCGATAGCTCTCCAACCCTTCCCCTTTTCCCCTATATTCCCCCTTATTTATGCATGAAGTCTAGGGTTTTCCCATGGAGAGCAAGTCAAAGGTCAACAGATTGATCCTCATTTCTCGATTTACGGGATTCTCTATTTAATGCGATGATCCTAGAGACTTGACGGAGAATATCTTGGCGGGAAAGGGTGTTTGTTTCCCTTTTAAATTCTTCAATTGTAACGGTGTACACGTGGAGTTCATCCACGGTGTTTGGCGAATAATCAGATGTCATCTGTTGGTGGTGTATTACCTCAGAGTCTCAATCTGGTGGCGTGGAAGGGTACCTCGAGGTTCCAGTCTATTAACGGGGTACCCCAAGGCATTATCCTAGTGAGGTGGCGCTTGATCAGTGGAGATGGCGAGGTACCTCGGGGTACCATTCCGGCAGTGAGGTGCTTTGTTGATCTCGTTGGAATTTTACGACCTCCAAGGAGCTTTGCAGGCATCTTCCTATCTTCCAGAAAGGTAAAATACGTACCTCGACATGAGTGCAGATCGTCGTCGTGGTTCCTAGGTACCAACTGGGGGGTCCGCGAGGGTGCAGGTACTTCATCCTGCTCTTGCAACGATGTCGAGATCCCCGGGTCGTGCTGAACCTGGTGTTGGGAGGTAGACCGCTGCGTCCGGGGTCTACCTAGTGCTTGGAGGTGCTCTCTGCCAGGAGCTATTTTCGGTTGAAAATTTCCCTTTGAACCCTTGCCAAATTTAGTTATTAACGGCATATTTGAATTTCCCACTTAATTAATCATTTAAATGTTTGATTTGTATAATAATTATAATAGATTAATGCAATCGTGGCAAAAGTTAAAAAGGACCACTATTTTTTTTTTAATAAAAACATATCTTATTATTTTGTTGAGTTGTGTCCAAAAGAGGTAGTTGTGTTGGCTTTGTCATGAAGTTAGGCTTTTCTTGTTTTTGGCTGTACCGACATCCCCAATTGAAACTTATACCTTCTTAAAACTCAATTAACTATCATTATTATTATTATTATTATTATTATTATTATTATTAATTTAATTGAAGGACCCGTGAACCAACAATTGTTATTAGATTTTTTTGGTTCAACTTATCAATCTTCAACATTTTGGAGGCTACATATAATGCACTGAATTTAGCTGCAATTAAATTATAGAGTCTCTATATGCTTAATTGAGTTAAGGTAAAACACAAGAATTGAAATTCGCATTCATTAACTAGAATTATTGTGGTAATGGAAATCGTCATTATTTAATTGGGACCAAATCCAACATCCCCCGCACCTAATCCAATAATCGAGTATATAACAGCTTGGGAATTGGACCATACTTATTTTTATCATAGTTTTGCGAGCGAGGGAGAAAGACTTATCCATAACCTCACAAAAGTATGTATTTAGTTACTTATATTAAATAACCCTCAAATTAATGGAAAATTCAAAAATAATCGCTCCCAAAATTATTATTTTTTTATCGGAATATATATATATATATATTATAGAATAATGCTCACTACCCAATACCCAAACATTATTCTATATTATATATGGACAAAAATCCCACAAGCTTTAGTAATCTACACAATCTTTACTTTAATTAATAAATTTTCATTTCCAAACAGAAAAACATGAGAACTAGAGAGAAAAACCAAAAATTATATTAACTTGTATCTTGATTTTATTATTTTTAATGTAAAACCTTGATTTGTGTGATAATATGTACTCAATTTAACATATTGGATTCATGTGTTTCATCGATCAATTTGCTTGATTTGATCAATTTGCTTGATTTGATCAATTTCATGTTTCTAGCAATATTAAGCATCGACTTCCATACATTGGTATGTAAACATGCATTCTTAGGTGTAATCTTTATTTGTTCTAAATGTAATTTAAAATACTTTTAAAGTACTTTTAAGATGGTGAATTATATTGGATTTGTATCTATAACATATCGTTAGAATCGTATTGATGAGAAGAATTAAGTTGTAGAGAGAAGAGAAAAAGAGAGAAGAGAGAGAAACTAAATGGAGGATGGAAAGAAAGTCTTAGAGAGACAACCGTGAAAGTGAAACACAAATGGATGGAGAGGCGAAATAAAAGGGAGATAAAAGGGTTTAAGAGAGTAAATTGTTAAAAATTAATAGATTGGTAACTTAGTCCATATATATATTGTTTACGGGTATTTTTGTTAACTTATTGGTAAAAATTATGAAGAAAAGCAAAACTTTTTGGGATGGTTAATTTTTAATTTGTTAGTAATTTCAGTGCCAAAGGAGGGGGATTCTCTAATTTTTTTAATCCAACAAATATTACTTGTTTCTTTTTCTACAATTTATTTATGACTTATGATAAAAAAAAAATTCAAAGGATTATGACTTATGATTAAATTCAAGTGTTTTTAAAATTATTGATTTCTATTTTTATTTTAATTAGAAATCACTGAAAACCCTTATTGAAAGAAACATTTGGAAGATTTTTTTTTCAGCTTTTGTGCAAAAAAAATAGACATTTAGTTGAGATTGAAAATTGTGAAACAAACCCTAACTCAAGATGTAGTTTATATCTTATATTGTAAGGTGACATTCAAATATGTCTAGTCAAAAGTCAGCAAAATCTCGAAATAATTTGAGTTAAAGTAATATAATGAGAATTAGAATAATTCGTGGATTAGTTTTGACGTGACATGTTGCCTCTAAACAAAGCAAATGGACATACACTATAAGTCAGTAGACTAACGCTTGTTTGGTTATACTGCCTCATAAATTCTTCGAACCCTCTATTTGAATCTTTAAATTATGTAGTGGTTAATAGAATTTAAACCTTTATTGAATAAAAGTATTTTGAAAAGTATATTTTTAAATAGATTTTTTTTTTTTTAAAAAAACCCACCAACCAATCAATTATAACTTAAAAAAAAAAACTCTATTTTTAATAATCAATAAAGATTTTTCAAAAATCCAACTTAACAAACTCAAGTCATCTCTAGTTTTATTTAGTTTAATGGATAATAAATAACTTGTTTTAGTTGACTTTTTCTTCACTAGTTCTGTTTTGTTTAATGAATAATAAATAACTTGTTTTAATAAATTTGATTCAAGGTTGTGGATTACTTTTCAATACGAGTTGTATCGACTACATAATAACAAATTTTATGTCAATAATTATTTTTTTGAAATACGACACCATTAGGTCAAAAATATACCCAAAACTATCAATATTAATCTTTAAAGCACGATTCAAAATATAACTCTTATATTATATATAAATGGATCTCAACACACTTTGCAATAAATTTGTCATCCATAATTAATAAAAAGAATTAAAATAAATTGTAATTACAAATTTCTAATAATAATGACATATTGTAAGATTCTTCGTTATCGAATAGAAAAATATCATATAGTCCAATGTGGCTCAAGGTTAAGATGTGGCTCAAGGTTAAGAGTGCTCATTCAACCTAACGTTATCCTTGCTTCGAATCATTGTCACTTCACTGTCACTCACTGTAAGTGGTATATCTTAATAAAAAAAATAGTTTTATTTATAACACCGTTAACTTTGTATTTTATTAGGTGCAAATGTGCAATTATACATTTATTGTGACTTTGAAAAATAATTAACTATTGATAAAATTGTCTACTTTCGATAAGGTTTGTCTGGAATCTTTATACTGTTCTTTTTTGTTTTTTAAAATTGATTTTTTTAATGGTGAATTTTAATAGTATAAAAGAATTTTCATTAATTAAATTAAAATGTACATGTAGTTGAAATTGGTAAATTAATGTAAAATATTTTAAATTAACTTTAATTCAATTTATTACTTTAAAATCCAAAATTGGTAAATAAATATGTTAACCAAAAATTCACTCAGACGAGGAATTTCGGTTAGTACACTCAAGACTACTACCACGGAGGTGGCAGTCGGGATGGTACCTTTGATACCTAGTTCATTCGTATGATGATAAGTGTAAAGGCGAATACAAGGATAAGTGCAAAAATGATATGTAAAGGGAAATTGAATTGCTTTATTGATGAATCATACAGCGTATACAAAAATCACTCAAATACTTTCAATCTCTCCAGGGGTACAATGGGGTGGCAGCTTTGTGCCTGTTGAGAAGTAGACAGCAATGGTGATCGTGTTCTGATCACAGAATTTACGTCGAGTCAAAACTCTCTTATTGTCTATGTCTTTAGTTCCCTTCCCTCTTTTCGTTCGTCATAGGGCGTATTTATGCATAGTCAGAATAGGTTAAACTCGTGATTCTCCCACCATGAATCTCTTCATCGAATCTCTACTTATCGGGCTGGATATTTTGTTTAAATGACAATGACTTTGGCTTACTGACGGAATCGAGAATATATGCGACAGAGATAAGTTTGTTTCGCCTTTGGATTCAATTACTTGCCTTACACGTACGCAGTGTTTCAATGCAGTTTGGAGAGTGAAGATAGTCCTGTACATTACCTTAGTAAGGTCATTGAATATGGTGTTCACTGTTTTGATGGGCGAGGTAGATTCGTGCTCTTGTCTTGATATTAAGAGCTCGATCTGATATTTCCAGGTCCCTTTTGAAGCTTGAAATGGCCATGTTAGTACCCGTTAGTGATGACGGGGCTTTCGCGGGCTTCCTCCTACCTGCCTAGGTAGATTTGTTTCTTCCCTCGACGAGATAGAGCAATACTATAGTGCGAGCTTGATGCCTAATAGGTCTCTCTCTGTGCCCGAAAAGGATGGCGGGCTTTGAGGTAATTCCGACCTGGGGGAGTCTAGGTCGCCCTGTACAGTCTTATCATGGGTTCTTATTTCGGTGGAAGGAGCTCGATTTAAAAGTGTTGAGCTTCACCTAGGGTGTTCCCAGGACACGCCGACCTTTCCTTTCTTTTACGGGGTCACCCAATAGCTCGACCCATGAAACTGCGGTACCAAGGTAGGTAATCTCGGTTTCGGACCTGGGCTAGGAGAGCGAAAAATTTACCTTTGGTCCCTAGCTAATTTTGGCTATTAACAGAAGTCCCCTCTGACTTGAACACCGGTGATTGAGTTGGGGTTGGAGTCAGACTTCGTTTTAAGTGGGAAATTTTCGCTCCAATGTTATTACCAGAACCTTGGTGGAAATGCTCTCACTAAATGCATGAGTGATGTGGCGAGCAGAGACCGGTGTGTTTCTCAAGATAATTCAGTTGTGTTACACCAGTTCTTGAGATTCGAGGCAATCTCCACCGAATATTTTGCTTCAGCGTCCCCGATGTCACTACTTCATTCACTTCTATTTAAATCCGACTACCTCACTGCCTTCTTCATGCTTTCTATCTTTCAGATTTCAAATTTTTTAAAAGAAGAAAACTTTCTCTCGTTACCTTCTCTAGCAACACCTCCATCTTTTCTTTCGTCTGACTAGAAGATTCCCTCTACCATGTCAAAAACTAGCCGTGACATTATAGACTCCCTAGTAGATTATAAGGAAGTCTCCAGTCTTGCCCATAGAAAATATGCACGAAGGGACATCGACAGTGACGACTCTCCTCCAAACCCGTAACATCACTGGTCGAGCAGGAAAGCAACTATTGGGATCGGGTTCTCTAACAAACCTGACAGCCCCCTGAACTTTGTCGATGATGATTATGATAGGGAACTTAGGGATTCTGATGTTGGGAAAGGCCAAGTCACAGTTACCGGTCCTCCTCTGGAGAGGCTTCCTCTTTACTACTTCAGGGTCATCCCGGATTTTACCAATGATCCAAATTCGATCGATCGCCTAAGGTCCAAGTATGGCATCCCTGGCAGCATTTCCATCTCAGTTCCTCCTAAAAATTATGACGTCTTCAATCCTCCTAAGGGCGTGCTTGGAATTCATGTAGCGGCTCTCAAGAATGGGGTCAGGCTTCCCCTTTATCCCATCCTCTGACGAGCTCTTAGTGCCCTATAGCTAGCTCCTCTTCAGTTGACGTCTAGCTTCTAGAGCCATCAAATCAGTTTCCTTATGTTGTGGAGGAAACAGTGCGAGCCGAGCAAAGTTACTAGGGAGCCCGGTGCAGAGGAGTTAGCTTACCTCTTCTAGATGGGAAGCCTGTCTGGTGCCCCCCAAGGTCAGTTTTATGAAAAAGCTAAGAAAAAACTCAACTTCATCGTTCCCGATGCTTCCAAGAAGGACCCCGCCTGGAAGAAGGAATGGATTTTGGCGGGGGATGATTGGGGAAGCTCGAACTGTTGGGATTATGCCCGATAATAAAAGTATAATAATGTGATTGACAATCTTTCATATTAATAAAGTGATTTCTAGTTTAACAAATCTTATAGTATTTATAGTTTAATTATTATAATTGTCAAAAGTAAATAATCATAAAGTCTAAAAACTATGAGAAAATAAGAATTATTCATACATCTAGATATGTATAAGGTAGACACAATTCTTTAGTTAGTCTTGAATAATATTCACAACTTAAGATAAATGTTGGGCGCTTTTATCTTTTCAAAGTTGTTTCTTTTGCTAGCATTTGAGTGGGATCAAATGTGTTATCATGAGTCTAAAATCATCAAAGTGTTGTGTCTTTGGGTAAAAGAATCTAGTGCACTGGGTGCATTGAATTGGATCACAGTGAAATACTTTATCTAGAATCTTCAATGGATAAAAGTTTTCACTTGAAGACAATCAGAGAATCTATCTCAATCCTGAGATAAATGATGGACCTATGGTTGCAAGTGTTATCATTTGGGTTATCAATGAGTACGATTATATAGCATAGTCTATCCTCGATAGTTTGGTGGTATTCATTTGTTAATCGACAGAGGACTTCATTTATAGATATGAACATCGTGGCTCCATTTATTACATGAGAGTAGAATATTATCATATGGATGGTCTGAGGTATTGGATATTAAATCTTAACATTAAGTTTTCAATAGTGTCTATTGAAACATGACTTCTAGACAAGTTAAAATATTCGAGTTCAAAATGTGGTCATATTAGTAAATATGGTAACTTGGAGAGCTATAAGCGGTCTATGAGCTCTTGGCTTTTACTTATATTCTTCATGACGATACACTTTCTCCAATAAAGATTGTCCAGGGTATGAATGAGAAATATTAACTTATTCTATCTTTATTTAAGAGTTCAATTTTAGTTCTTTGGTGGAATGAACTAAAATTAATAGATCAGACCTAAGTGAATCATTTGTTGATTGTGATTGGTTTTTGTCTACTGGAGCTTAAATTTAGATAGCCCGCCAAGATCCCCAATCCATATGAACTTGCATGGATCAATTGATATATTCTACCGGACCAATTTAGGGGTCCATCTAGAACTGTATTAAGGCATGTGGACTTGTTTCTTTTTGTAAGAATGGGTATAGTTCACATGTGGACTTTTTATAAAAGTCCAATGGATTTAATAAAATAAGAAAAATAATATATGCCAATATATTGTTATGGTTGGCAAGGCTAATGTATAAAAGCCTAAATATATTATTTTTTATTTTATTATTTAATTAAATGAAAATTAATTAATTTGTTGATTAATTAATTATTTAATTAAAAGTCAAAATCTTTTCCTAATAAGAGAATGTCTCATAATATTATACTATTGTTGGTAGTACAATTAATATTAAAGACTATATTTGATAAGTAGATAAATAAAAGGAATTATTTATTTAGTCAAATTAGAAAGTCTTTAATATGGTCACAAATACACTATTTAGTTGAATTAAAAGTCTTGGTGTAGGAAATAATTATTTTTGGAAAATGATTCTTCGTCACTAAGTAAATCCACATAAGGCTAGGATTCTTGCCTACCAAGTAAATTATTCATAGAAAAGGTTTAAGTCTCATAAACTAAATACATGTAAAAGTCGGCCAACCCTAAATAGCTTAGGGTAAGGAATTCGGTCAATATATATCGGTCATAAATATTTCGGCCAACCCTAATGGTTTTCTATGAGTGAATTTCGATGAAGCTAAGTAATTTTCAACAGAGAATTAAGCTAAGCAAGAGAGAATTTTGAGGGAGAAAAATTTAGTTTTTGTTCTAGATAAAATTCGATCGACTCATAGATATAGGGTATAGAATTCGGCCAACAAGAAGAGAAAAAGGGAACGTTTTAGTTTTTGATAGTACATTAGTAACATTTACATCAAAAGGGTTTTGTGTACAAAAATTAAATCAGGTTCACGCGAGTTTCAGTCAAGTAGATTGATAATTTACAAGTGACCGGACGTTCTTGGATTTTCTCTTAAAGGATTATTGTGACTAACAAAGAAAAAGATTTTGTTTGTTTCCATCTTCAGGTATACAATTTAAAGAAAGGGAGTCCATACTTCTAGGTGATTCACGTTCGTGATTGGATTGTAAGATCTTGAGGATTCAATTTGACGCTAGTTCAATCGTCATGAGAAAAACGATATGATACTTTTTATATACAACAATTAATCTGGGGTTAAGGTTCTTGTTATTATAAATGTAATTTTTTGAAAAAAATATATCAAACCCTAATCCTAATTTTCACGCTTTTGTTGCGCGATTTTTCCTACAATTGGTATCAGAGCCAGGTTGTACCCTTGATTAATTGATGTATGTGTACATGAATCTTTTTATTTTTATTGTATATATGCATGTTTTAGGAAGAGATAGCACTCTAGGTATTCGTATATATATTTACATTGGAATGTACGGATATTTATATATATATATATATATATATATATATATATATATATATGTTTTATATGTGGATTGTTATTGCTCAATTTTGATCCTAGAATTTCCATGTATTTTTTTTTTGAGATTGTAATAAGAAGGGTGACCTATCATCGCCATAATTTCCTTCTTGGTAATTGCTAAGTTTTTTTTTTTACTTTGTTGTTGTAATAAAAAAAAAACTACACTATATTGTAATAAAAAAAACTGCAGTATTTTTTTATTTAAAATTCTTCTATAATACATTCAAGTATCGAAGACTCAAAAGTTTAAAGAATTGGAAGCAATCGGAATAAGTTTAGGACCGTGCGAGCCATAGCAACAAACGTGCGTGCGAAGAGCATGGGTCCACGATTGTTGTGGCATGGGCTGTGCACGGCAGCCCTACAGAAGCCATGGGCTGCGCATGACAGCCTGAAACAAATATTATGGTGTGTTTAATATTAATCTAGATGGGGGGTGAATAGATTTTAAACAAATTTACCCAATTTTCGTTAAAGGTCAAGATTACAAAAATGCCCCTAGCTAGTTACAATAAAATAACAAGTGTAAAAATGTGGAAATATAAACGACACTTGAGATATAAGTGGAAACCCTCCAAATAGGAAAAACCACGGGCTGATGAGTGCGCCACACTAGAACCTCGAATCCACTAATGGCAAGGAATTACAACCTAATCTAAGTTTAATCCACCACCACTACCTAATCCCGGTATAAGTGAACCTAGTTCATCTTACTTGTGCTTTAAGCTACCTACTCCAGGAAGCAACACAAGTCTTACTTCTCAATGAAGAGATAAAGTGTCCTAAGTGAATATGTGATGATATTCAATGAACAAACAAGGCTAGGAAACCCTATATGCTTATCTAGGATAATGAGATGACAATTAATGCATTCCTAGATATCAAGTGCTAAATGACATGTTCAAATAACATAGCTAAACATAGATCGATCAATCAATCCTATGAAGCTATCACAATACAACACTCAATCATGTCATCACAACAATCTCTAATTTGTATCTAGAAATATTCTAAGAGAATACAATTAATTAAAGAGATGGCTTAGTAAGCAAAAACACTTAACTTGTAAGAAGATAGTGAAGAGCTTACTAAACAAGATGTGATTAAGCAACCCTATCTATAGATGCACTCTAGATGAACTTAAAAGATGCAAGATGAAGATTTGATGCACATGGGAATGCTTTGAGTGATTAAAAATGAGTTCTAAGGAAAATATATGATGTTTTGAACTCTTACGCGACCTTAAGACAATGAGATATATATATATATATATATATATATATATATGAGATCCAAACAAAGTGATGTCGTTTTGGAAAAAATGTTCCAGCTTCTTCATTGTGCGCTGGTAGAGTAGCGCACCAGCAGCGTACTACCTAAAAATTTCAATAGGCGCTGGTCGAGTGGCGCACGTCAAGCGCAAAACCACTGGAATGTTTACGCTGGTGGGGCTGCGCTAGTCGAGTAGCGCACCACCAGCGCAAGCCCACTTTTTGCATCTTTGCACAGGTGCAGCAGCGCAACCCAGTGGCGCGCAACACTAGCGACAGTCCACTGTGAATGTTGTGCTGGTGGGGTGCGCTGGTCGAGTAGCGTACCACCAGCGCAAGACCTATTTTTTCAACACTCAAATGCACAAAAACAATAAGTTCAAGAGTGATGAAATTGCATCCTATTTTAATGCCTAGCATGACATACAACTTTCATAGCAAGATGCAAATAGATCAACAAGAGTCATTTAAACTAAAATGCACACAAGAAAACACTCAACATATAAGATCAAGAGTTATGCATGAATATGTGAGTGTGTGCAACTATCTCTTCAAAGTAAGTAAGCACAAGAAGTTTACCTTTGGTGCTTCTCCTCTTGAGGTCTTGAGGGCCTAGGCTCCCTTACATGAACCCCAAGAATGTGGTTGTTCACGAAATAAGCCAATCAACAAATGAGGACTTTTCAATCTCCCCTTTTGGCTATTTCGTGACAAAACCACCACTCACATTGATCCTCACAAAACAAAATAGAAAAACACCAGGAAGATATTCTACATTACAAAGAGATAAACATAAAAAAAAACTTCAAGTCTTCAATCTCTTGTAGAACTATCAACCCTACACACAAGTCAAACACAAATACTCTTTCCAAACCAAGTGCATGTGAGATGATCAAGTGAATATAAAACAAAAGCATTTGGATTTAGAAATATGAGTATGATATCATGAAATGCTCATGTAATGCTCCTCCTCAACGGGTTACTCCCCCTACATGTAATCTCCCCCTCAAACAAGTACACTCTTGCAATGCTCCCCCTCAAAGCCAACACATGCTACTCCCTTAATCATCACAATGCTAGGTCAATGCTACTCCTCTTTTTTGTCATGATATAGGCAAAGGAGATGTCCCCAACCGGGTCACTCAAGGCAAAGAAGGAAAAGAGCATACAAGATTGTTGCATAATTATATAAGCCACATTTATGCAACTCTATCAATAGGAGAGAAACAAAGAGATTTATTTGAAGAAAATGTGTGAATCAAAAATGTGTGAATCAAAAATGTGTGAATCAAAAATGCTTTGCATACAAGCCATGTTGCATTCAAGTCCAAAAACAATGGTATTTGGCAAAGCAAATGACAAAGGTTTCCAATATAATTCAAACCAATTTCACCATTTGTCATGAGAGAAGCAAGGATATAGAGTTTTATAGATTCATGTTTTAAATGGCACTATATCCAACTATATAAGCTAAACATGGCATGAGCAACTTTGTACCCTATTTGATTTTTCTGGGAGGATACCCGTATGATAGTAGCCATGTTCAACTAATAAAGAAAGAGAGACATTGATGCAACATTTTAGTCTCACTAGCTTCTTTTCACACAATATTTTGCATTCAACAATTGCAATCAACAATTCATGCTTTATCATTTTTCATTAGCATGGCATTAAAGAATCATCATGTCATGGAGATAATTATAGGTCATTCAATATGTACTTGCTATGTAGATCTCCTAGGCCAAAAATGCATGTTTGAACATAAATATGACATGGATTGTAATCAAAGCAAAGTTCACACTTATTGAAGAAAATACAATATACTATAGTAAGTGCAACCAAGCTACTCAAGCAATCAATAAAGGAGCATAAAATTTTTAAGAAAAGTTTGGATGCAACAAGTATACAATAACTCTCTTTGCTAGAGTTCCCCTTATGGGGTCAAAGACCACAACACATCACTCCATTAAACAAATCCCAATAGATCTACTAAGAGTCTTAAATCTAGTAGCATCTAAGGGTTTAGTAAATAGATCCGCTAGTTGGTCATTTGTACCTATATGCTCAAGTACAATGCATTTGCTCTCAACTAGTTCTCTAATGAAATGATGATGGATGTCAATATGCTTAGTCCTAGAATGTTGAACCGGATTCTTTGAAATATAAATTGCACTCATGTTATCACAAAAGAGAGTAAGAGTACCTTGATTGAATCCATAGTCGACTAGTATTTGCTTCATCCAAAAGAGTTGTATGCATCCACTCCCAGCAGCAATGTATTCGGCTTCAGCCGTGGATAAGGAAATCAAATTTTCCTTCTTGCAAAACAAAGAGACAAGGTTGTTCCCAAGGAAAATGCAACCGCCCGATGTATTTTTCCTATCATCACAATTTCTTGCCCAATCTGCATCACTAAAGCCTACAAGACTAGCATTAGTGTCAAAAGAGTCCCAAATCCCATAGTTGGATTTCCCATTCACATATCGAATGATTCTCTTAACAGAAGAGAGATGGGACTCCTTAGGATCCGCTTGGTACCTAGCACACACACCCACACTAAAAGAGACATCGGGCCTACTTGCTGTCAAATAGAGCAAGCTACCAATCATGCCACGATATAAAGTTTGGTCCACACTTTTACCACTAGCATCCTTGCTTAGCTTCAAAGTGGTACTCATGGGTGTATCATAATGTTTGGCACTTTCAAGGTAAAATTTCTTCACTAGGTTTTTGGCACACTTAGCTTGAGATATGAAAATCCCATCATCCATTTGCTTAATTTGTAAACCTAGAAAGTAACTCAACTCACCAACAATACTCATCTCAAATTCATGAGACATAACATCAACAAATTATTGGACTTTGGTGTCATTGGTAGAGCCAAAGACTATGTCATCAACATAGATTTGAGCTATAAAGAGCTCATCTTTGTTTTTCTTGATGAATAGAGTCTTGTCAACACTACCCCTATTGTAACCATTGTCTATGAGATATTGAGTGAGACGCTCATACCAAGCCCTAGGTGCTTGTTTCAACCCATATAAAGCTTTGTTGAGGTAATAGACATGATTAGGGTGGTGAGGATCCACAAACCCTTTGGGTTGCTCAACAAACACTTCCTCTTGCAAGAAGCCATTTAGGAAGGCACTCTTAACATCCATTTGATATATTTTGAACTTGTGTAAACAAGAAATGGATAAAAGAAGCCTAATGGACTTAATCCTAGCAACGGGAGCAAATGTCTCCTCAAAGTCAATACCCTCAATTTGAGAGTATCCTTGTGCTACAAGCCTAGCCTTGTTTCGCACAATGTTGCCATCCTCATCGAATTTGTTCCTACATACCCAATTGGTACCTATCACATTGGTGTTCTTGGGCCTAAGAACTAGAGTCCAAACCTCATTCCTTTCGAATTGGTTAAGCTCTTCTTGCATGGCAAGAACCCAAAATTCATCTTTTAAAGCTTCATCAATTTTCTTGGGTTCTATTTGAGAGGTGTAACATGTGTAGCTAATTAGATTCGCCATTTGATGCCTAGTCCTAACACCCTCACTAACCTCTCCAATGATATCTTCTTTGTCATGGAGTTTCCTAACCCATGGATCAGGTTCTTTTGAGTTCAAGGGAGGAAGCCTATCAATAGGTTGTGTTATGTCATCATTAAGGTTAGTCTTTTCTATATTAGAGACATCAACAACCTTCTCCAAAGGGGAGTCATCAACTAAATCTACCTCCTCCTCATGGTTATTAGTCTTGAGCCTAGTATCATCAATGACAACATTAGATGATTCCATTACGTTCCTAGTTCTTAGATTAAAAACTCTATAGGCTCTATTATTCAAGGCATAGTCAATGAAGATACCCTCATCACTCTTAGCATTAAATTTGCCAAGTTGATCACATTCATTCAAAATGTAGCATTTGCTACCAAAAGTGTGGAAGTAGCTAACATTTGACTTCCTACCTTTCCATAACTCATAAGAGGGTTGCCTAGTGTGGGGCCTAAGGAAGACTCTATTTCCTATGTAGCAAGTCGTATTGACGGCCTCGACCCAAAGATTCCTAGGGACATTGTTGCTAAGCAACATCACACGGGCCATTTCTTGAAGAACCCTTTTATTCCTCTCAACAACTCCATTTTGGTAAGGTGTCCTAGGAGCCGAAAACTCATGAGAAATGCCTAGACTATTGCAAAAGTTTTTAAAATGGGCATTCTCAAATTCCTTCCCATGGTCACTCCTAATTCTCTTAATGCTTTTAATCTTAGAGTTCATTTCATTTTGAATTTTAGAGCAAAGCATTTTAAACTTGTCAAAAGTTTCGGATTTTTCTCTAAGGAAATAGGTCCAAGTGTACCTAGAGAAGTCATTTACATACAAAAATGTATCTTTTTCCACCTAAACTCTCAGTTTGCATAAGACCATTAGATCCATATGGAGAAGCTTTAGAGGTTATTTGGTGGTTACATATTTGCTCTTTTGTGCATGCTCTTGGTTTGTTTCTCTTGTTGGTAAGGTCCACAAACACCATTAACCTTTTTCCAAAGCTTGGGAAGGCCTTGCACAACATTGAACTTATCTAAGATTTTTAATGTCCTAAAGTTCATGTGACCAAGTCTTTCATGCCACAACTTTATTTGTTCATCCTTGGACACATTACAAGACACACTTCTAGCCTCAAGACAATAGCAATTGTCACTAGACCTCATACCTTTTAACAAGGTTTGTCCACTAGGCAATAGGATTGAACAATCATTTTTCCTAAACAAGATAGAGAGCCCATCATCAGTAAGATGTGAAATGCTTATCAAATTGGCTTTTAGACCATCAACATACAAAGCATTAGACAAGGAAGGTAAACCGGGAATGGAAATGATTCCCTTTCCTTTGACCTTCTTTTTGGATCCATCACCAAATGTGACATTTCCTCCCTCCTCTATCATAAAAGTCTCAAAGAAACTCTTATTTCCAGTCATGTGCCTAGAGCACCCACTATCCAAATACCAAAAATCACAAGAATGAGCTTTCAAAGCAATTTGTGCAACATGGCAAAGGTGTTCATCCTTTCTAATCCACCTAAGTGCAGTATTTTCCTTCCTAGTGGTCAATGGTACATGGGCTCTAAATGTCCTAGGATCACGCAAAAGTGTTCCACTTTTCCTAGTGACATGCATCATGGCTCTAGGTTTCTTAGGATCATACAACATGGCTCTAGATGTCCTAGGATCATGCATCATGGCTCTAGCCTTTTTCTTTTCTATAATGCTTTCAATCCTACACAATTTGATATACCTAAAGCAATTTGGTCTAATGTGACCATCAATACCATAAAAATGACATATAGGTTAAAAGTTAGGAATTATACCATATCCTTGAGGATGCATTGGAGCCTTCCCATGTCTTTGTGGTTGTCTTGCTTGTTGTTGAGGAGCTTTCCTTCTTTGTTGTTGAGCAAGACTTGATTGCTTCCTTGGTTGAGCTTGCATGATAGGTGTCTGCTCTTTGTGAGCTTTTAGTTGATGGAAGTTAACTTGAAGAGCCCTTGTAGGATGAGCTTGAGGTGGGCTTCTTGGTGCCATCTTCACTTAAGCACTACTTGAACACTCTCATAGATCAAGCTTCTTTCCAGGAGTTTGATAAGGAGAGGACCCATTGAAGTTCATGCTTCTTACAAAAATGGTCTTGCTTGGAGTGGAGGACATCTTGTCATCTTCAAACCCAAGCCCCTTCTTGTCACTTGGCCTCTTTCCAACATCTAGCATATGGTCAAGTTTCTTGGTGCTAGAATTCATCTTGGCCAACAACTCTCTAGCATTCATCTTCAACCCTTCTTCACTCCTCTTAGACCTTTCCAACTCTTCATTTAGTTGGTCAACTTGAGTTGAGAGGTCTAGGTTTTCTTCTTTTAATCTCTTGATCTTATTCTCGTTCTTTAATCTTGAGCTCTCAAACTTAGCCATGTAGTCCTTAAGATCCATCATATCCACACTTCCATTTATGGATTGGGATGAAGATCCATCATCACTTGAGTAGTCTTCCTCTTGACTATCATTCTCTTTTTCACTAGCATCTTTGCTCCTAAGAGAGGATGTAAATGCTATGAAGTTAGCCATGAGTTCTTTATCATCCGAAGACTCATCTCCTTCATTAGAGTTATCACTTTCACTCAATGTGGCAGCCATCACTTTTCCCTTCTTCTTGTTCTTGTGATTTGCACATTCCGGGGCAAAGTGACATATTCCACCACATTCATAGCATTGGACTCCTTTCTTCTCGATTTTTTCTTGCCTAGGCTCAAACTTTTTGAAGGGAGCCTTTTTCTTCAAGTCTTGACCCTTGGAACCAAAGCCTTTCTTCTCGGACTTGTAGAATTTCTTGAACTTCCTCATTAGCAAGGCCATCTCTTCATCCGAGTAATCACCTTCCTCCTTCTCAACTTTGGAGGCTTTCAAAGCAATATCTTTTTGCTTCTTTGATGGTGTAGGGTTAGGACATTTCATAGATTCATATGCTAGAAGCCTCTCAATCACTTCACTAGGCTTCATGTCCTTATACCCACTATTCTCTTCCAAAGCCGTCACCTTAGACTCAAATCTATCGGGTAGAGATCTCATAATCTTTTGCTTGATCTTCCTATCCGAATAAGGATCACCAAATTGATGACTTTGGTTCACAATGTCCATCAACCTCACTTCAAAGTTGTTGAAGCACTCATTCTCATCCATCTTGAGCAATTCAAATTGCGTTTGGAGAAATTGAAGCTTCGACTCTTTAACCACATCGGTTCCCTCATGTGCAACTTCTAGAATATCCCATGCCTCCTTAGCTATCCTAGTGTTTTGAACCAACTTGTATTGGTTATCATCCATTGCACATAGGATGGCATGCATTGCCTTCCTATTCCACTTTGAGCCTCAAACTCTTGTGCATTCCATTGTGCCTTTGGTTTGAGTACATCATCTCCTCCATCTGCAGGAGTCATCATGGGCAGAGTGTAGCCATCTTCAACCTCCATCCATGCCCTGTCATGAATTTGGCATATGTACGACTCCATCTTGCCTTTCCAAGAGGCATAATTCAACCCGGTGAGAAGTGGAGGTCTATTGTTGGAAGCCCCCTTATTGCCACCGTTTCCACTCATTGTGTTTATGAATGAGTGATATGAATGCAAGTGTATGAATGGTCAACACAAACACAAACACAAAATGCAACACACACCAAAATGAGCAAGGATCACCTATGTATGTCTAAGAACCTGCTCTGATACCAATTGAAACAAATATTATGGTGTGTTTAATATTAATCTAGAGGGGGGGTGAATAGAGTTTAAACAAATTTACCCAATTTTCGTTAAAGGTCAAGATTACGAAAATGCCCCTAACTAGTTACAATAAATCACAAGTATAAAAATACGGAAATATAAACAACACTTGAGATATACGTGCAAACCCTCCAAATGGGAAAAATCACGGGCTGATGAGTGTGCCACACTAGAACCTCGAATCCACTAATGGTAAGGAATTACAACCTAATCCCGGTTTAATCCACCACCGCTACCTAATCCCGTTATAAGTGAACGTAGTTCATCTTTTGTGCTTTAAGCTACCTACTCCAGGAAGCGACACAAGTCTTACTTCTCAATGAAGAGATAAAATGTTCTAAGTGAATATGTGATGATATTCAATGAACAAACAAGGCTAGGAAACCCTATATGCTTATCTAGGATAATGAGATGACAATTAATGCATTCCTAGATATCAAGTGCTAAATGACATGTTCAAATAGCATAGCTAAACATAGATCAATCAATCCTATGAAGCTATCACATTACAACACTTAATCATGTCATCACAACAATCTCTAATTTGTATCTAGAAATATTCTAAGAGAATACAATTAATTAAAGAGATGGTTTAGCAAGCAAAAACACTTAACTTGTAAGAAGATAGTGAAGAGCTTACCAAACAAGATGTGATTAAGCTACCCTATCCATCGATGCACTCTAGATGAACTTAGAAGATCCAAGATGAAGATTTGATGCACATGGGAATGCTTTAAGAGATTAAAAATGAGTTCTAAGGAAAATATATTATGTTTTGAACTCTTACATGACCTTAAGACAATGATATATATATATATATATATATATATGAGATCCAAACAAAGTGAGGTCGTTTTGGAAAAAAAGTTCCAGCTTCTTCATTGTGCGCTGGTGAGGTGCGCTGGTCGAGTAGCACACCACCAGCGCACTGCCTAAAAATTTCTATAGGCGCTGGTTGAGTGGCGCACGTCAGTGGCGCAACACAAACGTAAAACAACTGGAATGTTTGCGCTGGTGGGGCTGTGCTAGTCGAGTAGCGCACCACCAGTGCAAGGCCTATTTTTCAACACTCAAATGCACAAAAACAATAAGTTCAAGAGTGATGTAATTGCATCCTATTTTAATGCCTAGCCTGACATACAACTTTCATAGCAAGATGCAAATAGGTCAACAAGAGTCATTCAGACTAAAATGCACACAAGAAAACACTCAACATATAAGATCAAGAGTTATGCATGAATATGTGAGTGTGTGCAACTATCTCTTCAAAGTAAGTAAGCACAAGAATTTTACCTTTGTTGCTTCTCCTCTTGAGGTCTTGAGACCCTAAGCTACCCTTACATGAACCCCAATAATGTGGTTGTTCACGAAATAAGCCAATCAACAAATGAGGACTTTTCACAGCACTTTATGGGGTTGTGGCATGTGCACGCCCATGGGAAGGGGCCAAGGGTGCGTATGCCCATGAGAGGCAGCCAAGGGAGTCCAAATGATGAAGGTCGCGTGAAGACTTGTTCACCAAGAAAGGAGTTTTTTTTATTCCAAGACATGTAATTTACTTGCTTTTCTAGGATTGACCAAAATTGTAGCTATTTATATTTTTATAAATATTGCAATGTTTGTCATTGTTTGATAACATGTCATATAGAATATGAGTACCACTCATGTATCTCTTTTGGTATGAACATGCATTGAATGATTTAGGTATTTTATTTGCATCTAGATAACTTGGTAAATGATTTTATGAAATTCTATCACACTCCTTAAATAATTGAGTGGGAGAAGGTGTTTTGGAACACCTATGGCCTTCAAGTTTAGTTGAGGTTTATGTTTCATGTAATAGAACCCCCCCCCCCCCCCCAAGGGGTATTCATGAATGGAATTTAACAAGATACTTCCTTACAATGATAGACTAGACAATTGGCCCAAATGATATCTACTCCTAAAGGAGGGATATTTGCAAGGGAACATATTCAAGGTCGATAACTTGGTAACACACTCAATGTTATTTTATTAATATCCTCCCAAGAGTTCTTGTTAATAAAATTGCAAGGCTAAAATTGAAAATGCTGGTTGTTATGTTAATAGTTAGGTATGACCTAGTCTAACTAGTAAATGGTGCGAACTCCCAAAAGGGGCGTGACATTTATGGGTGTTGGATCACCGTTGAATTTTACGATTGAATTATTTTGTTTAATTCGAGACAAATATTCGAAAGTGCTTTATCATGATTATTTACTTATATTATTTTTGTTAATATAAAGAAATCATGACCTCATCCCTAATCAAAATCCTAAAAGATAACACTTTAACTGATGATAATTATGTCATATGGAAAAGGAAAATTGGGTTGTTGTTGTTGTTGTTGTTGTTGTTGTTGTCTATTCCTAAACCACTTACTCCTACTAATGAATCAACTCAGGACCAAAGAGATGAGTATCAGTAGTGGGAGTCTTCAGATGAGATGGCTAAATGTTACATTATGGTCTCTATCTCCAACTTGTTGCAACAACAACATGAAGGAATGGAGACTGATGCCAATATATTGATATCTCTAGCAGAGATGTTTGCTATGAGGTCTGGGACGACTAAGAGAGAGGCAGTGACTGCTTTTATGAATCTTAGGATGAAACCTGGACAGGGTGTGAAAGATCACATGAAGAAAGTCATAGCACATCTCAATATTGCTGAACTCAATAGTGTAGAGATATATGGTAAGATGAAAACTTGACATGATTGTCAACTCACGGTTGGATTCCTTTGGTTTGTTTAAGTTGGACTACACCTTGAACAATAAGAAACACACCTTGCAAGGTCTGATGCAAGATGTTCAAAGTTCCGAAAATATTGTTGAGATGTGTTAATTTTAATTGACATATCCTAAAGAAGTGTTCCTTCTCCCAAGTATATGAGTGTCAAAGTAATAAACTAACCGGTAAGACAGGGTCGAACCACAGGGAGGTTGTTCACTTGTCCTTATAGAATTAATTATCTAGATTAATTATTAAGCTTGTTATAAAATATAAATCAATTAAAATTAAAACTGGGGCTAAGAGATCCACTGTTGGTAATTCGAATATGATCAAATTATTAATATTTAGTCCAGATTAATGGGAGGGTATTCCACTCCACTGACCACTCTCTGATAGATGTGGGTAAAAGTACCCACTGTGCTAGACAACATCTGTCTGTCTATAGTGAGTCAAAACTCTACAAAGATCAGAGGGGATAAACCACTCTCTGATAGATATGGGTAAAAGTACTCACTGTGATAGACAATATTTGTCTGTCTACAGTGAGTCAAACACTCCACAAAGATCAGAGGGGAGAAAGCAAAAAAATAATAAACTTACCATAATTGGATCATATTTTCCATACCAAAAGTATCACCTTTGACCCCAACTATATAAAATTAGTCAGACATAATTTAACTAGAAAATAGCTATTTTATTTAAATTGAGAATTTAAGAACAAAAGAGAGAGGATTTACCAAATCTAATATCAGATTTGGATTCAGAGTATGATAATTAAGGGGGAGATGCCCTCTATTTATACAAAATACTGATGAAAATTGACCATCAGATGAATTTAGAACGGAGCGTCTAGATTTCGCCACGTCATCAGTGAATAGTGAACAGTGAACAATGAACGTATCCGTGAAAGTGAATAGTGAACAGTGCACCAGCTTCTAGAATGTGATTCTATACAGCCGCGTGTACAGTTTACTCGCAGTTTGGGCCAATAGGGATATGCCACATCATCAGGAACAGTGAAAGTCAACTGTGAACAGTGAAAGTCAACTGTGAACAGTGAATAGTCAAAATTATAAAAATGCCCTTTGTGGCCTTCCTAAGGTTTTTGACGTTCTAAACTTGAAACGATGTTTGTTTTGCCATCTGACTTCTCCATAATTCTGAATTGATCAAATTACCTCTGAAATATAAAGAAAAATACACTAATTACTACACAACACATTTATTTAAGCGAGCGAACGAAATTATGTCTAAATTGGGGAATTAATCATATTGGAAGTGTAAAATGATTATAGGGGTAAAAAAATTATTGGCACTATTTGAGGGGTATGTTGTGCAAATATCACCACTTTACTAATGTATGTTTAAAAGGCACCAAAAGAGTGTTTGAGACAAAAATACCCCGAAATATTTTAACAGTGAGGAAGTTGTCGTTTTCAAAGTCAGAAAGAAGCAACAGTCAAACCGACGGGAAACTAATCGACGGTGAAGTGACCGGAAGAGCTGCGATTGACAATGGTAAGATTGTTTTTTTTTCCTCGTTTTTGTTGTTGTTAACTTGAATTACATGTTAGAATTGAGTTTTGTTGATAGGAATTGTAGAAACCGGTTAAAATAGAGATGTGAGAATGGTTGTGGTTTAGGTTAGGGTTTTTAATTTGGTTGAATATCAGTAGAAGAAGATGAAATCTGGGTTTTCGAGACTTTTTTTAAGGGAATCGAGCTTATTTGTTTAGGCGAGCTTTTTTTTTTTGTGAAAATTAGGTTTTGGTAAATCGAGCTTTTTTGAAAAGGAATCGAGCTTTTGTGAAAAGGAATCGATATTTTTTTAAAAACAATCGAGTTTTTTTTGAAAAGGATCGAGCCATTTTGAAAAGTATCGAGCCATTTTGAAAAGTATCGAGCTTTTTTGAATAGGTTTCGAACTTTTTTGAATAGGTTCGAGCTGTTTTAGAATTAGATCGAGCATATTGGAAAGGGATCGAGCTTTTTTGAAAAGGGATCGAGCCTTTTTTAAAAGGGATCGAGCTTTTTTGTAAGGCATCGAGCTTTTTTGAAAATGAATCGAGATTTTTTTGAATTGGATCAAGCTTTTTCCGAATTGGATCGAGTCATTTTGTAAAGGAATCGAGCTTTTTTGAATATGTTTCGAGCTTTTTTGAATAGTTTCGAGCTGTATTTGAATTGGATCGAGCCTATTTGAAATGGATGGAGCTTTTTTGAAAAGAGATCGAGCTTTTTTGAAAAGGGATCGATCTTTCTTGAAAAGGGATCGAGCCTTTTTTAAAAGAGATCGAGCTTTTTTTTAAAAGGGATCGAGCTTTTTTTTAAAGGGAACGAGCCTTTTTGAAAAGGAATCGAGCTTTTGTGTAAAGCAATCGAGCTGTTTTGAAAGGGATCGAGCCTTTTTGAAAAGGAATCGAGATTTTTTGTAAAGCAATCGAGATGTTTTGAAAGGGATCGAGCTTTTTTGAAAAGGAATCGAGCTTTTTATAAATCAATCGATCTTTATTGAAAGGGATCGAGCTTTTTAAAAAAATTCTGTTTAATGATGTATTTCTGTTACATTGCAGATGAGAATTAGGTTGAGGGATTCGCTTAAAACTCCAAAAGGATATAGGTACGAGGGCAAATTGACACGACACAACCATTTTGATGCCCTCGCCCATATAGACGACTCGCTAAACCGTGTCCCTATGAATTTACAGATAAAGATTGCTGGAGGTTCATGGTGTCATGTTTCGGGCATTTCCTGACGATGCATAGGGAGATGTAGTTTTTCGATGGTATTATCCATCGGTTGCTTTTGAGGGAGCTCCATCATAACGGCCTCACATATGAGATGCACTTCATCTTAGGAACCCAGTCGATGCGGTTTGGAGTTGCACCAGAGACCACCATGTATGCAGCAGTGATGAATGGCATACATGAGCGGTACTTTCCTGGAGCCGAGGAGGTATCGCTGGAGTAGATTATGGGTGTTGTCACCAGTGCAGATTTC
The DNA here is from genome assembly GCA_032871835.1 of Dipteronia dyeriana. Classification (NCBI taxonomy): domain Eukaryota; kingdom Viridiplantae; phylum Streptophyta; class Magnoliopsida; order Sapindales; family Sapindaceae; genus Dipteronia; species Dipteronia dyeriana. Next base: position 54,502,361 of record CM065299.1, read on the forward strand.
GTAAAGGTGTACAATGCTGTCAAGCTCTGCCTCTTATATATGCTGAACTGGATACTGATGGGGGTGGATAAGAGATTCAAGATTTCAGTTTGGCAGTTTCGGCTGGTTGAGAAGCTCGATGCGTTCGACGCGTTCCCGTGGGGTGCCGTAGTGTACAAGCATTCTATTCACTTATTCAAGTATGCGCTTGATGGGCAAAAAGACGGGTTCGAGTGACGCCAGCAGGAAAAGGGCGCTGACGTACACAGGGTGGAGACCTACAACATATATGGTCTATCTCATGCTCTGTTGGTAAGAAGTTCGAACTACAAATTGTACTTTATTGTTGGTGCCCAAAATTGTATGGATACTTACCGTACTTATCTTTGATGCATATATTTGCTTTGGAGGTGATCCCTGCTTTGGCCAAAGAGGTTGGTTTCTGGAGGGTTACTGATCTGACTCCCTGTATTTTGAAAAGGGAGTTGACAAAACAACCGAGAGGGAACAAGCTAGCAAAGATTTTCAAAGCCAGGGTCTGTATTTATTTGTTAATGTTTTTATTAGTTAGTATTTGTACAATGACATTGTTCTAACTAATATTTCAGATGTTTGCGATCAAGAAACTGGTGCCGACACCAGCTGAGAGACAGACACCTTACTATTCCTGGCTAGACGAGGGGGGAGCCTGTATTTAGAAGATGACATGGATGATATGCCGCCTGAGGTCTCTGATCAGACCACCTTAGGCGGGATCAGTGGTACAGACAAGACCATTGATAGTGAGGGATCTGAGCCCGCTGCTGGGGGTTTGAGGCCCAGTGACAGTGAGGGATATGAGACAGACCCTCAATAAGAAAGGCATAGGCATAGGCATAGGCATAGGCGAGTTCGATTTTCCACCCCCGGACATGGTACATCTACAGGGGATTCCCGTGGGGGCGTTGGACGTGATGGAGAGGTAAGTTGAAAACATAGTTTAGTGTTTTTTATTAACACGTGCTGATAGTATTTTACTAACAATGTAAACATGATTTCAGGCTCCGTGGGCAGTAATGTTGAACGATGTGCGTGAAGGCCTCCGAAAGAGTGACGAGGATCGACAACGTCAACACTTAGAGTTGTTGGATATTATCCGAAAGAGTGATGAGGATAGTCAGCAGTAACACCGATTGTTACTGGATATGATCCGGGGGCTTCAAGGTTCGACCATGCGTACACACCGGGATGGCCCCCCACCTCGCAGCACAAAGATCCCCCTATCTCCTAGCACATCGATTCAGCCACATCGGTCCCCTCCCCCACCCAACATGTTCGTGACTTTCCAGAGGTCCCCACCCCTACCCAGCAAATCCATGGCATCGGAGAGGTCCCATCCCCTACCCAGCACGTCTGTGGCGTCGAAGCGGTCCCCTCTCCCACCCAGCACGTCTGTGCCATCGGAGGGGTCCCCTCTCCCACCTTGTACGTCTGTGCCGTATGAGCAATCCCCTCTCCCACCTAGCAAGTCTGTGCCTTCGGAGCGGTCCCCTCCCCCACTCAACACGTCCGAGCCGTTGGAGAGGTCCCCTCCCCCGGCCAATACATCGAAGCGTTTAGGTAAGCGCGGATGGCAGTTGGTGAGCCCTTACACAGATCCATGCCGTCTAAAGAGGTTGAGGACAAGCCCCGAGTCTGTGGAACACATTTTTGACCCCCACGGACTAGTGGACATTGACCACCTTGCGGCATACACGGCCTTCAAGAGGAACATCAACGGGGAACAGTGAGTCAAACTTTTTATAATACAAATGGATGTGCATTTCTTTTTTATTCAAATTTATGTATTACTAAGGTAATTCAATCATTAAACAGACGTGATGTGGACGTGCTGGCACCAGTTACCGCGGGATGGTTCGTGCGTATACAGTCCAACTTCATGGACTTGGAGGACACGGTATGTACTTATTAAATTTCATATTAACATTTGTGTAAGTATTGTTGAATTGTTAACAATTACGGTGGTTTTATTATTTGTCAGCATATGGATGCATACCTCAATATTATTCGCAAGCGTCAGCGAGGATTCCACAATGTGTACAACCAGAGGATCAACGTGTTGGATACACAATTTTATGTAAGTAGGTATAACATTTGGGAAGCAAATTGGATTTTCTGGTTATTTATTATTAATACTATATTGTCAATGCTTGTACAACCACTTATGTTGTACATGTGGGTGAGGATGATGCCTCGCGATTCACACGGTGCTGTTACCATGGCAAGGTGGAATGTGTTACAGTCCCGATGGTTGGAAGAGGGCCTTCTGACGGTCCGTGGAGCAACCACGAGTCGAAACTGCCCATGGCACGAGATTGACCTGGTAAGTGTTACATGATGGAGATGATTAAAAAAAAACTGTTTGTATATCCTCAGCTACAACATGTAAACTATTACAGGTGCTGATTCTGTGCAATGTTGGGGCCCAACATTGGCTGGTGGTGAGCGTTGACCATTGTCGCGGGAAGATTGAGATTTATGACCCCTGGAGGCAGGAAGTCCCTTATCAGATCAGACACCAGCAGGTCTGGCCATTACGGTGGTTTTTACCCTCCATGTTGAGTGACGCGGGGTTCCACACAACACGACGAGCTGGTCGTCGGGCATTCCCTCTAGAAAATAAGCCCTTCTCGGTCAACCTGGTGCATACTTCTACAGTCCCCAACAAAAGAAATCGTAAGACATTCTATTTCATTCACGTGTTTAGATATTCTTTATGAACAATTTCTAATGGTGTTTTATGTGTCGAATTGCAGAGGTTACTGTGGTCCCAATACTTTGAGACTTATCGAGTACATACTGGCGGGTCGAAGGCCTTTTGATTGGTCAGAGGATGACATGGGGATCATTCGGGAGAAAATGGTTGTGGAGATTTTTTCTAACTTTAGGCCAGCCAAATGATTTTTTGTATATTCCCATTTTATATATACACAGACATGTAATTAATTCATGAATATTAATTCGTTCATTATTCATTCATTAATATTAATTCATTCATTAATAAGTAATTATTTCAACTCCAAATTATTACAATATGATACACATCCAAAAGTTTTCAATGTGATCGAAACTTTGTCATTCATTCCCTATTAGAGTCAACCTTAGGGCACGTTTGTTTGTTGTGTCCAATTGAATGGCAGATGCTACACTTGTGGCGGTATTCATCAGGAACAGGTATTCTTGTACCTTCATTAATCATAGGTGGATTAGGACATCTCCTGGAATTATGCTCTGGTTGTCCACATCTTCTACAAGATTGTGTAGTTGTCCTCTCCGAAGACGAGACATGGCGACCCGCCCTCGGGCGTCCTGCTTGTCTTCTGGAGTTTGGATTCAAAATCACCCTCTGAGCAATGTCAGATGGCACAACCCAAGTGAAAGGATGGCCCACCGGTATAATAGGAACCGAGTACCCATTAATAAGTGTTTGTCTCTTGTAGTAGTCCGCACACAAAGTTGTGAAGTCGAAGTTTCTCTCCCTGTAAAAAACATTGAAAACGATCAGCTTCACCGAGAAAATGATCAGTAGGTTTTCAAAGTTATGAAGTCCAAGTTTCAGTAATGTACCGTACCGTCGCAAGGGCATGAGAACATGGAAAATGATCCATTTGAAATTTGTTGCAAGTACAAGTCTTTCGAGCTAAGTCAACAGTCCACTAGTTCACAGACCGCTTGACCGAAAAAATGTTTTAGTCGACTGGATTTACGATCAAATAACCACACTTCTCCACACGTTTTAAGAGCACAAGATGTGCTACGTCGGTCAACTGATGAAGTATGGTTTGTGTAGCTCTATAGCGATCATGAAACCACCGTTGCAACATATTCCTAATGAACTCAGCTAGAGTCAACATAGGCAGTTGGCGTGCAAATTTTAGGCATGAGTTTATGCATTTTGCAGCATTAATGGTCATCACCCTTCTGGGCAGTGTATACGGGACCACTTGTGTGGACCGGCATCAATTACATAATCATATGTATTATGGTGCAAGTTTCTTAACTCTTCCATGTGCTGGTTATATTCAAGCTCGGTGTATGCGCGGGCTGCTTTGTCCATTTTTACGGCAACATCCTTCCTATGAAATCGCTTTTTGATATTTTCAGCAAAGTGGCAGCAACATATGGTATGTGTCATAAGGGAACACTTTAGAAATCCCTGCTTCAATGCTTGCATGCCTATTAGAAATGAAAACTAGCTCATCAATATGACCTAGAGCACCCTTAAAGCAATCCAAAAACCATTCCCATGAAAGGTTGTTTTCTGAGTCGCCGTACCCAAAAGCAATTGGATACACCTGTTCGTTCCCATATTGCTCTGTTGCAACAAACATTGTACCCCAAAATTGTCCCTTCAAATTGGTACCATCAACGGTAATGACTGGATGCATACAAGTCAGGAATCCTCTAAGTGAGGCACCAATCGACATGAAGAAGTATAGAAATTTACCATCTTCATCGCACTATAAGTCTGTGATTGTGCCGGGATTTTGTTGTTCCAAAACGTAACCAAATGATGGAAACAGTTGGAAGGTTTTCTCATGCGTTCCATATGTCAGTGACAACGCATAATCGAGGGCGGCATGTGCTTTACTGTACATGATTTGGATTCCATACATTGATTTCATGTCGGCGATTATGTCCTTCGAACGCATTAGTCGACCATCTTGTTGTTGAAGTGTAGGTGCAATAACTTTTTCAATTATGATTGCACTAGCTTGTCGGTGCCGACGGTGAATTTCCTCTAACGGACAAGTGTGTTCGTTGACAAAACTTCTTACTTGAAAGTATGTGCCTTCATCTCTCCTCACCGCTCTTAACTTCCATGTACAATTTCCTATCAAACAAACTAGATGTAATGTTGTCTTATTGGACCTTTTCACCTTCCACTCGAAGTTCTACCGTATTGCAAAATGGCCTACTAGTCTCTTCAAATCCTTTTTTATTGGAAAAAACCGGCCTTTATATATCATGCTTGTAGGTTCATCTTCAAACAAGTTCCTGCTTCCACCAATACCAAACGAGTATGATTCTGCTCTTGGAATAACCCATGTTGTGGCATTATCAGAATCATCTGCAGTTACATTAGCCCTCCCCTCGGAGGTCCCAGCTATATTTTGTGCACTGGAACTAAATCTGTGTACATGTCTTATACATCTTTCCGTTTCGACAGGTTCTGTATCATCCTGATTGTCCTTTACATTTTCTACAGAATTTAAATTGCCCTCATTATCCACCTCATTATTCACCCCAACATTCAGTGTTGTATTCTCCTCATTGTTGATGTCATTGTAGATCTCATTGTGTTGGTTGTTGTACTGTCTACCATTCATCTCAATATGAAAACCAAATACATCGTCGAATTGAGGTCCCGGTCTATTATCATGGGCGGCTACTTCCGGTGGGACAACACATATGTTTTCCCGACCATCAATCCCACTTCTTTCTGTGAACAACCTATTGCTTTCGCCTGACGATCGAAATTGTTGGGTGTTATCAGGATAAGGGATATCTTCACCAATGACACCTCTCGATTAGACTAACACATACTTGAGGGATCACCCTATCTTCCCCTAGCACAAACTGAACATCGTCATTGTTTCTTATAAATGTACGACATGTAGTCCCAGTAACAATTGATAGAGACTGTAGCTCAGCACTGTATTTGTTCTTATCAAACTTCACAAGGGTTTGCACGATCGACACCAGTTCGTCGTAACTCAAATTCTTTGACACATACAAACCTTGGTTATCGGAACCTAAATAGCTCTGATTTCCATCTAGTAATTGCTCCCATCGGCCATTGTAAGATATGACTATTCTCACCCTATCCATTGTCCTGTCAAAACCAACATCAAAAATCATTAATAAGGAAAAAATATTTCATATTAAATTTACAATTATAAAGGATTAAACAAAAATCAAAAGTGTAAGATATGAAGCTTTTTTTTTAAACTGATTGAGCTTTTTTTGTACATGATCGAACCGTTTTTGTACATGATCGAGCTCTTTCTAACGGGATCGAGCTTTTTTTGTTCAAGACCGAGCTCTTTTTCTACATAATCGAGCTTTTTTATATATGGCTCGAGCTTTTTTCAAATATGGCTCGACCTTTTACTTCTACGGATTGAGTTTTTTTTTTAGGAATCGAGCTTTTTTGGTGCGGGGTCAAGCTATTTGTGTGAGGGATCGAGCTTTTTTTGGCAAGGATCGAGTTTTTTTTCTGATGGATCGAGCCTTTTTTCGAGGGATCGAGCTTTTTTTGGTAAGGATAGAGCTTTTTTTCTGATGGATCGAGCCTTTTTTCGAGGGATCGAGCTTTTCTTTTTACGTATCCAACACCTATTTTTTGGATTGAGCTTTTTTTGAATTTGATCAAGACTTTTTTTCAAATTTATGAGCTTTTTTACAAATGTTTCGACATTTTTTTAAAAAATTTCCAGCTTTTTTGCCAAAGATTATAAACTTGTTTGCACCACTACAACTCAACTCGGCCAAATATATATACAAAAAAATATGCATACATGTTCATTCATTCTTTGTAAAAAGTTAATAACTCCAGGACATCAACATAAAAAAATTGAGACAACATGTTCATAAATGTTCATACAGTGTTATATCACACAAAAATACAATAAAAAATGGAAATGAAGATCAGAAATATTAATTTATCTTCTTCTGTAATATCTGGAATGGAGCTCATTTTCTGATGAAAAAATGGAGTAGGTAATTGATTTTTAGACAACTTTTTTGGACAACAGCCTTTAAAGAATAAAATATTGATTATTTAAGGGCAATTTCGGTAGCTCACCATAATAGGTGTCTTTTAAACTTAACTTATTATAATGGTGACATCACTGCAAGTGACCAAAAAAAGGTGACATTCCTCATCATTTTCACATGATTATATTATCCCTTAGTAAACATATATTTTTCAGTGTTAATCACACCCCTCAACCAGCTTATTGCTAGTCCCTAGCAACTAAAGCGAAAATAGTAAAAACTCAAATTCAAATCTCTAAACTACCAAATAGACAAACTCTCTCATACCTCTTTTCTCACCCTTTGATAACCAGTCATCAATTGAGTTATCAATCAAACTTTCTTGTGCTCAATAAAGATCAACACGATAATTATGAGATTCAATTGAAATCAAACAACATTTTCATTCCGAAATCTCATCAGGGCTTCATCCTTAGGCAGTAGTTTTATTTCTTCTTTTTTGTTTGGTTTTTTTTATATAACAAAATTGGAAACAAACATTCCATCTTTAATCCATGTAGCGAGCTTTAGGCCAATGACTCCCAAACAAGTTGGCTTAAGGGCATTAAGTGTTAAAGCACTCCTACGGGCTTAATTACTCAGATTGCATTTTTTTTTTAGTACAATTCCCTTAAGCTTTCTCTTTAACCCGTGTAACGAGCTTTGGGTCAATGACTCCCAAACCAATTGGTCTTAGGGTATTAGGTGTTAAAGCACCCCTTGGACTTAATTGCTCGAGTTAAAGAGGCTACGGAACTGCACTTTATTCTTATCCAGACTTCACCGTTTTACGCAAACACTTTATGCTTACTGAGACATGAGGCCCAAATACTAAGTAAGAGTTTTGGTCACAACACACAAAATTATTATTATTATTATTACTATATATATTTTTAAACAAGACCACTGCCTTCGGTTGTTACCCTTGAACGATGTTTCAGAATTAAATATCCCAAATTCTCAACTTACTGTACATAATCACTTGTCAATATGCGTGTGTGTCTAGAATAATTCAAAAAATTTCTCAAGATGACTTAATAAACAAAAGGATTAGTCAATGATATCACAATGGAGAGTTTATAAATTTGAATAGTCAAAAGAGAGGAAAAAAATGCATCATAACTACAAAGATGCGTCTCTAAAAGATCTTCTTACTCGGCTATCTTTATAAAAAAAAGGTCAGAAGTTAGTTTTTTTTTGTTTGAAAAACAAAAGTTTTTGAATCAACTATCCCCTCCCCCCAACCAGAATGAGACATTGTCTTCAATGTCATTAGAAAGAGGTAAGGTTTAGAAGATATCACTTGAACAACTTGAAAGACAACAAAATCCTGCAAAACAACAAAAGAAATAAAAAATATAGGAAAATAAAATGCATAAAAACTATGAGACAATCACAAACTGAGATTCAGATCAATTCTGCATTACTTGTTTTCTTCAAAAATCAAAAGTAAACAACAATAATTACAAAAGACATTAAATGCGGAAGGAAAAAGATAATAAAAACAAAAGGATATTTACTGGTAGTTGTGATTGTGACTCACATCTTCCTCTGGTTTACGTCCAGAAACGGCTTCAACGTCCTCAATGGGTCGAGGATATGCTTCCCATCCAATTTTCTTATAAATTGATAAACAAGATCTTTTAAATTCAGATTCCCAAGACTATATTGTGCATGTCCTTTTTGAAATTGTGGCCACAATCGGTCAATTGCCATTTGCATATATCCACTTGGATGTGCATCAAGTGTCATTAGGATATTATCCAATGACTCCCTACGCAAACCATGCTTAATGAAAAAAATTTTATCTTCCCGATTATTAGACACCATTCCTAAAGAACGACAACGTGTGTTGCAAGTTGTACGTGCACATTTGTGACAAGTAACCCCTAACTTCTTCACTCTTCATTTTTTTGCAAGGTTACTTCTTCCAAAACAAGGCATGTAAGATATAAATGAATCAGCAGACTCACCTGCTAGACATACCTTAACTTCGATCAACCAACGAATTTCAACAGGAATGTTGTTTATCATCAGTAAGCGTAATCTTTCGAAATGTGCTTTGTAAATCTTTTTTCATATAAATGTTTTCACAAACCTGTTTTCACAGGTTTGTGAAAATTTTTTCCATGCCTTGTTTTGGGGATCAGTTATTTGGGAAACTGAATTAAACCGACTTAAATTGTCACAGAGTACCGTTATCCGCCACTTAACTGGGGTTATATAGCAAAACACACCAAGCAAAAACTGAACCTAGAAATTAATCCTGTAAAAATTCAAAACGTAAAAGCGAACAAAAACAAAAACAAAAATTGTAAACATAAATAAAATCAAAAGCAAAAGATTTGTTTACTCACCTTTGTAACAAGGGTCAGAAAGGACAGCATAGTCTTTTTTAAAATCTGTATTTTCTAAGAATGGTTTCACACGTTGTCCATATACTTTAAAAATGTTACCATTCCTAGGATTCTCATTGTCAAGGGCACCATATGGATACAAGTGTTTCACAACAAATGGACCACTCCATTTTGATTTCAATTTGCCAGAAATAAATGAAGTCGAGAATTATAAAGCAAAACCTTTTGACCAACTTCAAATGATCTTCTTAAAATTCTTCTGTCATGAAAGGTTTTAGAGTTTTCTTTAAGAATTTTTGCATTTTCATATGCATCTTTCCTTAATTCTTCATGTTCATTTATTTGCAACTTGCGTAATTCACCAGCATCATTAGGTTAGAATTGAAAGCTTTAATGGCCCAATATGTTTTTTTCTCAAGTTCAACAGGTAAGTGGCAAGGTTTTCCAAAATAAATGATAAGGAGACATACCCAAAGATGTTTTGAATGCAATGCGGTAAGCCCAAAGTGCATCAATTAGTCTAAGAGACCAATCTTTTTCGATCAGGGTTAACTGTTTTTTACAAGATATGTTTTATCTCCCTATTTGCTAACTACACTTGACCGCTTGTTTGAGGGTGGTATGATGTGGCAAATATGTGTGTGACTCCATATTTCGTCATTAAAGACTCAAAAGGTTTGTTACAAAATTGTTTGCCTCCATCACTGATAATGGCTCGAGGGATTCCAAATCGACTCAAAAGATTTTCCTTTAAAAACTTAATCACTATTTTGTGATCATTATTTCGATAAGGAATTGCCTCAACCCATTTTGACATATAATCAATGGCAACCAAAATGTACAAAAATCCAAATGACGGTGGAAATGGAACCATAAAATCAATTCCCCAACAATAAAATATTTCAATGACAAGAATAAGGTTTAAAGGCATCGTGTTTCGCTTGGAAATGGATCCTAACTTTTGACAATTTTCACAGGTTTTACAGAATGCACGTGCATCTTTAAACAAGGTGGGCCAATAAAATCCACACTTCAAGATTTTTCCAGCCATTTTTTTTGATGAAAAATGACCACCACATGCTTCAGAATGACAAAATTCAGTGACACTACTTACCTCATTACCTGGAATACACCGTCGAACAATTTGATCAGGACAATACTTGAATAAGTATGAGTTATCCAAGTAAAAACGTTTTACCTCGGTCAAAAATTTCTTTTGTCCTGTACATTCCAATCGAGTGGCATCATTTCTGTTGCAAGATAATTAACAGTGTCAGCATACCAAGGCAACGTTGTGATAGAGAGTAAAAGATCATCAGGAAAAGAATTATTGATGGGTGCTTTATCAAATGACGACTCAGAGGTGAGTCGAGATAAATGGTCTGCAACGACATTTTCAGCACCCTTTTTGTCCTTGATTGTGAGTTTGAATTCTTGTAGCAATAAAATCCAACGAATCAACCTTGGCTTTGCATCCTGTTTAGACATTAAATACTTCAAAGCAGGGTGATTAGTAAAAACAATGGTTGAAGAACCAATCAAGTATGACCGAAATTTATCCAATGCAAATATCACAGCAAGTAATTCTTTCTTAGTGGTGGTGTAATTCATTTGTACACTATTCAAAGTTTTACTTGCGTAATAAATCACAAAAGGCTTACCTTCTCTTCTTTGTCCTAAGACAGCTCCAACAACAAAATCACTCGCATCACACATCAATTCAAAAGGCAATGACCAATCAGGGGATTGCATGATAGAAGCAGACGTTAAAAGGTCAACTATCTTTTTAAAAGACTCTCCGCACTCTTGTGTCCATTCAAATTTTGTATATTTTAATAAAAGGTTACAAAGTGGTTTAGATATGACTCTGAAATCTTTAATAAATCTCCTATAAAATCCTGCATGCCCTAAAAATGACCGCACATCTTTGACTGTTTGTGGTGGTGGTAACTTCAAAATGACTTCAATTTTTGCCTTATCAACCTCGATTCCTTTAGATGACACAACATGACCCAAAATAATTCCAGATGTGGTCATATAATGACATTTTTCCCAGTTAAGCACAAGTCTTTTTTCTATGCAACGTTTCAAGACTCTTTCCAAGTTATTTAGACATTCATCAAAAGAATTCCCAAACACAGTTAAATCATCCATAAAGACCTCTAAACAATGTTCAATCATGTCACTAAAAATGCTTAGCATGCATCGTTGAAATGTGGCGGGAGCATTACACAAACCAAATGGCATTCTTCTAAATGCAAAGGTTCGAAAGGGACATGTGAATGTGGTCTTTTCTTGATCTTCTAATGCAACGGGAATTTGATAGTATCCAGAGTACCCATCAAGAAAGCAGTAATAGGGATGTCCTGCTACACTTTCTAAAATCTGGTCAAGGAATGGAAGGGGAAAATGATCTTTTCTAGTGGCATCATTTAATTTTCGATAATCAATGCACATGTTCCAACTAGATGGAGCACGAGTTGGAATTAACTCACCCTTTTCATTTTTAACAGTAGTGATTCCAGATTTTTTGGCACAACTTGTGTAGGACTCACCCACTTACTATCAGAGATAGGGTTGATAATTCCCACGTCAAGTGATTTAAGGACTTCGATCTTGACAACTTCTTTCATGTGTGGGTTAAGTCTTCTTTGGGGTTGTCGATATGTTTTAGCATTTTCCTCTAAATTTATTTGATGTGAACAAATCAATGGGTTAATACCTTTCAAATCTTTCAAAGTCTAACCAATTGCATTCTTATTTTTCCTTAAAACATGTAACAACTTACCTTCTTGCTCTTCTGTGAGGTTAGAAGAGATTACCACTGGGTAGGTCTGGTCATCTCTAAGGTAAGCATATTTAAGTCTTTCTGATAAGGGCTTCAAATCCAGTTGAGGTGTTTTTTCTTATGGCATGTCATCTTTTTGTTCCAATTCTTCAAAATATGAAGTGTCTCCTTCTTCTTCGACAACCTGCAAACAATCATCAAGATGTGAATGCATTCTTGACTGAGGTGAATTGATCAAACAAATTTCAGATGAGTTAAAAGAATCCTTTTGAACATGATCTTCAACAATGGTTTCAATAATGTCTACATCTTCATCTTCATTTTCACCATCAAATGGTTCCTTAGACATGTTGAAAACATTAAGCTTAATTTCCATATTTCCAAAAGACATGCTCATTATTCCATTCCTGCAATTAATCAAGGCATTAGCAGTAGCAAAAAATGGTCAACCCAATATAACAGGAATTGATTGTGCTCATTAACAACAAGTTGTGTTTCCAAAACAATAAAATCTACTGGGTAGATAAATTTATTGACTTGTACTAACATATCTTCCACTATTCCTTTTGGTATTTTAATTGACATATCATCAAGACAAAGTGTGGTTGAAGTCAGTTTTAACTCACCAAGTTTAAGTCGCTGATAAACTGAGTATGGGAGCAAATTTTCAGTGAAACAAATATTATGGTGTGTATAATATTAATCTAGAGGGGGGTAAATAGATTTCAAACAAATTTACCCAATTTTCGTTAAAGGTCAAGTTGACAAAAATGCCCCTAGCTAGTTACAACAAAATCACAAGTGTAAAGATTGCGGAAATATTAAAAACACTTGAGATATACGTGGAAACCCTCCAAATGGGAAAAACCACGGGCTGTTAAGTGCGCCACACTCGAACAACGAATCCACTAATGATAAAGGCGTTACAACCTACTCCCGGTATATAACCCACTACCACTACCTAATCCCGGTATTAAGTGAACATAGTTCAATTTGCTTACGCTTGAAGCAACCTACTTCCAAATGCAATGCAAGACTTACTTCTCTTTGAAGAAGAGATAAACGCCCTATGTGAATATATGATGATATTCAAACAACAAACAAGGCTAGGGTACCTTATATGCTTGTCTAGGATTATTAGATGGCAATAAATGCAATCCTTGATATCAAGAGCTAAATGACATGTCATAAAGCTTAGCTAAACATAGAACAAACAATCCTATGAAGCTATCATAAGAGCCAAATCAACCCATGTTGTCATTAAGCATGGCAAGGAATATAATGCAATCACTAAATGCAATCAATGAGTCCTAAACAATATCTAAATGCAAAGCATAGAGATTTAGCTAGAAGTTATCAATAACAACAATCCTAGCTATCACAATACAACACTCAATCATGTCATCACAACAATCTCTAATTTGTATCTATAAAATGTTCTAAGAGCATACAAATAATTAAATAGATGGCTTAGCAAGCAAAACACTTAACTTGTAAGATGATAGTGAAGAACTTACCAAACAAGATGTGATGAAGCAACCCTATCCATTGATGCACTCTAAATGAACTTAGATGATGCAAGATGAAGCTTTTTTGCTCATGGGAATGCTTTGAGTGAATTCAAATGAGTTCTTGGAAGAGTTTTTCCTTTGAAATGTGTTCTAAGGAAAATATATGATATTTTGTACTCTTACACGACCTTAAACCAAAGAGTTATATATATATATATATAAGATCCAAACAAAGTAAGGTCGTTTAAAAAAAAAACGTTCCAGCTTCCTCTGTGTGCGCTGGTGATGTGTGCTGGTCGAGTAGCGCACCACCAGTGTACAACCTAATTTTACAATAGACGCTGGATAAGTGGCACAACCCAGTGGCGCAACACATGCGTACATCCTCTGAAATGTTTGCGCTGGTGAGGCTGCGCTAGTCGAGTAGCGCACCACCAGCGCATGCCCACTTTTTTCAACTGTGCGCAGGTTCAACAGCGCAGCTCAGTGGTACAACACATGCAATGATCCACTGGAATGTTATACTGGTGAGGTACGTTGGTCGAGGAACGTACCACCAGCGCAAAGCCTATTTTCAACACTCAAACACATAAAATCAATAAGTTCAAGAGTGATGAAAAATGCATCGTATTCTAATGCCTAGCATGACATAAAACTTTGATTACAAGATGCAAATAAATCAACAAGAGTCATTTAAATCAAAATGCACACAAGAATAAAAACACAACATATATGAATAAGAGTTATGCATGAATATGTGAGTGTGTGCAACTATCTCTTCAAAGTAAGTAAGCACAAGAATTTTACCTTTAGTGCTTCTCCTCTTTAGGTCTTGAGAGTCTAAGCTACCCTTACATAATACCCCAAAAATATTTGTTCACGAAACAAGCCAATCAATAAATGAAGACTTTACATACACTAGCACCTGGGTCAAGTAAAGCATTCTCAATTTTATAGTTCCCAATTATGCAGGAAATTGTAGGACAACCAGGATCTTTATATTTCAAAATATTTTTGTTGCAAAGAATGGAACTTACCTGTTTTGCCATAAAGGCTTTCTTTCATACCTGATGCTTCTTTTTCATAGTGCACAGATCCTTCAAAAATTTGACATAGAAAGGTACCTATTTGATTACGTCCAACAAAGGGATATTGATCTTTACCTGTTTGAAAATTTCAAAAATCTCATGGGGATGCTTCGATTTCTATGAATTTTTAAGAGCCAGAGGATATATGAGTGTTGGTGGGGATTCAATTATTTCTTCGTCCACAGTAGTTTCATCAACCCCTTCCTTACCCTTGGAAAATGACTCATCATCATTTTTTCTAGATTCAAGAATAGGTTTTTTGATGACCTTACCACTACGAAGAGTGATAATTGATTTGACTTGATCCGGGCATTGGTTATTATAATAGGAACTTGACTGACTCTTGAGATTTGGTTGTGGTTGATATGGAAACTTACCTTTTTCGTGTGTGGTGAGTGTAGAAGGAATCTTTGCCAAAGTATCTTTAACATCTGTCAAGGTTTGTGTTGTTTGGCTGTTAATGGATTCTTGCTTCTCAATGAATGAGTGCAAAGTGTCTTCAAGGTTTTTCCTAGATTGTGGGACATAAGGCGCATAACCTTTAGGGTTTTGGAAATTCTGGTGTGTTTGTGGATGTGATGGACCTGATGGTTGTGAAGACTGGGTTTCATTGTTGTTCCTCCAACTAAAGTTTGGATGATTTCTCCAATCAGGATTATAGGTTTGTGAGTATGGGTTGGAATTTGGCTTGTTGAAAGTGTACAAAATATTGGCTTGTTCGTGAAGGCAATCTTCTATGACTGGTAAAGTTGGGCAACTATGAGTGATATGATCATCAGAATCACATACATGGCATGCGATTTCTTTTATAGATTTTACATGTTCACTCTTTTTAGTTTGTAAAGATTCAACTTTCCTAGCTAGGGACGCAAATCTAGCTTGAAGGTCATGGTCTTCCCTATGATTGTAAATGCCTCTACTAGATGGAGATTGTTGTGGTTTGCTCATGGACTCATAGGGACAATGGTGTCCCAGTTTTTAGCACTTTCGACGATATGGTCAAGGTATTCAAGTGCTTCTTCAGGATTTTTGTCACTGAACTCCCCATTACACACCATTTCAATGACTTGTCTACTTTGGGGTGTGATTCCCTCATAGAATTGTGGCACTATCCTTCATGTTTCAAAACCGTGATTTGCCACTTAAGAGAGTTTGTTCTATGAGGTGGACAAAATTTCTTTAAGAACTGTTGTTGCATGTCATTCCAAGTTTGGATTGATCCTGACCTAAGGTTTTGTAACAAAGTTTTAGCTTTATATTTTAAGAAAAAAGGGAAAAACTTAAGCCTGATTATATCCATGCTAACATTTTGGTCAGTGCAAGTGTTACAGACTTCCTCAAACTCCCTAAGATGTAAATATGGGTTTTCAGATTCAAGACGGTGAAAATTGGGTAAAAGTTGAATGATTCCCGGTTTAAAATTAAAGTGTGTTGCATTTGTTGGGAAAGTTATGCATGAAGGTGCTCCAGTGCGTGCGGCGTTCATGTAGTCTCTAATAGTTCTAGGTGGATTTGGGTTAATGTGTTGGTCATGGTCAACATAAGATGGATGGTTGTTGTGTTGAGATATGTTGTCAAGGTTGTCTAAAAGGTTCTCGGCTTGGTTTCCTGTTGGATGTCTAAGTGGGTTTTCAGCCATATTGTTGGTGAATGTGGGTAATTGTGATCTCCTAATTAATCTACCACTAGATGTTCGAGACCAACGTCTCATGCAAATTTAATGAGGGTTCATGGAGGTGAAATAAACAAAAATGAAGAAAATAAAAGAAAAAGTGATAAAAATAACAAGATGTAAAATTCTAGGGGCGTAAATGCAAATATGCACAAGTATTTGGGCAAAAGTGTAAATAATTATAAATATAGGGACTAAAGAGAAAATGTGATAATTACAGAGACTGATATGTAAAAATGAAAAATAAAATGACCTATATGCAAATAGAAACTAGATCTAAGCTAAAATGCAAATAAAAAAATTGAAGGACTAAAATACAAAAATGTGATTAATGATTACAAGTGCTTTTTTTTATATAAGTGGATGAAGTTTATGGTTGAGATGAGTGATGCAAAACTGAATACAAAATAAGAACAAAGAAGATAGAAAAAAAATAGAAAAACTAAAATAAAATTAAAAAGAAATTACTTATACAAAGAAAATGCGGACTTACCTCCCCGGCAGCGGCGCTAAAAACTTGACACGTTCTAAAGAAGTGTTCCCACTCCCAAGTATAAGAGTGTCAAAGTAATAAATTAACCGGTAAGACCGGGTCGAACCATAGGGAGGTTGTTCACTTGTCCTTATAGAATTAATTATCTAGATTAATTATTAAGCTTGTTATAAAATGTAAATCAATTAAAATTAAAACTGGGGCTAAGAGATCCACTGTTGGTAATTCGAATATAATCAAATTATTAATATTTAGTCCAGATTAATGGGAGGATATTCCACTCCACTGACCACTCTCTGATAGATGTGGGTAAAAGTACCCACTATGCTAGACAACATCTGTCTGTCTATAGTGAGTCAAAACTCCACGAAGATCAGAGGGAATAAATCACTCTCTGATAGATATGGGTAAAATTATTAGCTATGCTAGACAATATCTGTCTATCTATAGTGAGTCAAAAACTCCACAAAGATCAGAGGGGAGAAACCACTCTCTGATAAATATGGGTAAAAGTACTCACTGTGCTAGACAATATTTGTCTGTCTACAGTGAGTCAAAAACTCCACAAAGATCAGAGAGGAGAAAGCAAAAAAATAATAAACTTACCATAATTGGATCATAATTTCCATACCAACAGTATCACCTTTAGCCCCAGCTATATAAAATTAGACAGCCATAATTTAACTAGAAAATAGTTATTTTATTTAAACAGAGAATTTGAGAACAAAAGAGAGAGAAATTCACAAATCTAATATCAGATTTGGATTCAAAATATGAAAATTAGGGGGGAGAGACCCTCTATTTATACAAAATACGGATAAAAATTGACCATCAGATGAATTTGGAATGGAGCGTCCAGATTTTGTCACGTCAGTAGTGAATAGTGAACAGTGAACGCATCCGTGAAAGTGAATAGTGAACAGTGCACCGGCTTCTAGAATGTTATTCTCTACAGCCGCGTGTACGATGCACTCGTAGTTTGGGCCAATAAGGATGTGCCACGTCATCAGGAACAGTGAAAGTCAACTGTGAACAATGAATAGTCAAAATTACAAAAATGCCCTTCGTGGCATTCCTAATGTTTACAAAAATGCCCTTCAAGTGTAAAATGATAATGGTATCCCTTAGTAAACATACACTTTTCAGTGTTGATCATAATACACCTTGCAAGGTCTGATGCAAGATGTTTAAAGTTCGAAAAATATTCTTGAGAAAGGCAAGGGTCTAGAGATTCATACGGTTGGTAAAGCTTCTACTGTTAATACCTGTTAGAAGGTTAAGTAATAACAGAAGAAAAAATAACTTGGGACTAACTAGAAGGGGTTTCGGGAAAGGAAAAGACTTAATAAGAATGAATTCAACTTGCATTTAGGCAACGAAGCGTTGGTGTCTACCAGTTCAGTGGGAGATATTAGAGTCAATCTAGATTCTAGTTGGTATTTAGATTTAATAAACGTTTATTATGTACCACAATTCAAGAGGAATTTCATTTTGGTTTCTTGTTTAAATAAAGGTTTTATTATTGGTAAGAATAACAAATTTGTTTACGAAGGTACAGTAGAAAACAGTTTATTCTATTTGCATAGAAATATCTCTCACTTGTTAGACACAGAATCAACGGAACCTAATCATAAAAGAGTAAAATATTAAAAGATGAAACCTACCTATGGCATTTGCGCCTAGGTCATATTAACCTAAATAGGATTAAAAGATTGGTTACTAACGGACCTCTAAGTGACTTAAAGGTTGACGATCTACCAACTGGTTAATCTTGTTTGGAAGGTAAAATGACCAAAAGGTCGTTTACGACCAAAGGCACAAGAGCCATCGAATGTTTAGGATTGATACACACTGATGTGTGTGGACCTTAGAGCATTCAAGCTAGATGTGGATATGAGTACTTCATCAGTTTCACAGATGATCACTCAAGATTTGGCTATGTGTATCTCATGAGACATAAGTCAGATGCTTTTGACATGTTCAAAGCATTTAAAGCTGAAGTAGAAAATTAGATTGAGAAATGCATAAAAATCTTGAGGTCTGATAGAGGTAGAGAATATCTATCTGGTGAGTTTCAACAATATCTTATTAATGATGGGATAATTTCTCAATTTTCTACAGCAGGTACAACTTAACAAAATGGGGTGGCAGAAATGAGAAATAAAACTCTTTTGGACATGGTTAAGTCTATATTGAGTTATTCAACACTTCCTAATTCTTTTTGGGGATATGCTTTTCAAACTGCTATGTACATTCTAAATGATGTACCATCTAAGTCGGTTCCTAAAACACCGCATGAGTTATGAACCGGGCGAAAGCCTAGTTTACAACACTTAAGGATATTTGGATGTTCTACGAATGTGTTAAAAGGAAAGACAAAAGATGGAGTCCCATTCAGAAACATGCATATTTGTTGGGTATCCAAAAGGAACAAAAGGATATTATTTCTATAGTCTTTCAAATCTTAAAGTATTTGTTTTGAAAAATGCAAAATTTCTTGAAGAGGACTATATGAATAATTTTGTGCCTAAAAGTATAATTGTCCTGAATGAGATTTCAGGAGACAGAATTCCACAAGAGGTTTCACAACCAAGCCCAATTGTAAGTTCCGTACCAACATAAGATCAACAATCTACCATAACTCATCGTAGTGGGAGGGTTAGTAGACAACCTGAGAGATACATCAGTCTAGAAGAATCTGTAGAGAATCTCCCAGACGACGATGATCCCTATACGTACAAGGAATCAATGGAAGATGTTGATTGTCGCCATTGGCAAAAGGAAATGCAATCCAAAATTGAATCTATGTTAAAAAAAGGTCTGGTCTCTTGTAGACTTGCCTAAAGGGATAAAAATCATTGGGTGCAAGTAGGTATACAAGAGGAAAAGAGGAATGGATGGAAATGTGGAATCCTTTAAAGCTAGAATGGTAGCTAAAGGTTATACACAGAAGGAAGGTATCGATTATGAAAAAACCTTCTCTCATGTGGCCATGCTTAAATCCATAAGGATACTCTTATCCATTGCAGCATATCTAGACCTAGAGATTTGGCAAATGGACGTCAAGACAACTTTCCTTACTGGAAGTCTTGACGAAAGCATATATATGATGCAACCATAAGGATTCATTGAAAAACGCTAAGAGGAAAGGGTTTGCAAGTTATAAAGATCCATATATGGATTGAAGCTAGCATCCAGATCCTGGAACATAAGGTTCAATCAAGCCGTGAAAAGTTTTTTATTTATTCAAAACCTTGACGAACCTTGTGTATACAAAAGGATTAAAAGCAATATGTTTGTTTTCCTAGTTCTTTACGTTGATGATATACTACTCATCGGAAACGATGTAGGTGTATTGACATAAGTAAAAAAATGGTTAGCAAAACAATTTGATATGAAGGACTTAGGAGAAACAAGTTATATTCTTGGTATCCAAGTCATAAGGGATAGAAAGAATAGAACGATTGTATTATCCCAGGCTTCATACATAGATAAAATCTTGTCTAGGTTTTCCATGCAAGATTCTAAGAAAGGTATGTTACCTTTCAGACATGGAATCAAACTTTCTAAGGGATAAGTTCCTAATAATAAGCATGAAGAGCAATTCAGGAGAAGGGTTCCATGTGCATCGGCAGTTGAAAGTCTCATGTATGCAATGCTCTGTACTAGACCAGATATTTGTTTTACTGTGGGCATAATTAGCAGGTTTCAATCGAAACCTGGTCCAGATCACTGCACGGCAGTCAGGCATGTTTTCAAGTATCTCAGAAGAACGAGAGATTATATGCTTGTATACTTTGGAGGGGATTTAATTCCTGTTGGGTATACAGATTCTGATTTTCAGTCAGATTCTAACTCCAAGAGATCAACATCAGGATATTTACTATTAGAGGAGGGGCAATCTTGTATTGCTGATTCCACTATGGAAGCTGAGTATGTTGCCGCATCCAAGGCTATTAAAAAGGTTGTCTGGCTCCGTCAATTCTTGATTGACTTGGAAGTGGTTCTTAATGCGAATAAGCAAATCACTATCTATTGTGTTAATAGTGGAGCAATGACTAATTCGAGAGAACCAAGAAGTCATAAGAGAGGGAAACACATTGAAAGAAAGTATCACCTTCTGAGGGAAAATGTGCATAGGGGTGATGTGACGATTGCCAAGATCGTGTCAGCAGATAATCTAGCGGATCCCTTTACAAAGGCTCTGCAACAAAAGAGTTTTGATGGGCATCTAGAGAACTTGGGGATGAGAGATATGACACATTTGCTATAGAACAAGTGGGAGATTGTTGGGATTATGCTCGATAGCAAGAGTATAATAATATATTTGACAATCTTTTCATATTAATAAAGTGATTTCTAGTTTAACAAATCTTATAGCATTTATGCTTTAATTATTATAATTGTCAAAAGTAAATTATCGTAAGGTCAAAAGACTATGAGAAAAGAAAAATTGTTCATACATCTAGATATGTATGAGTTAGACACAATTCTTTAGTTAGTCTTGAATAATATTCACAACTTAAGATAAAGGTTATGCACCTTTATCTTGTCAAAGTTATAGATTCTTTTGCTAGCATTTGAGTGGGATCAAATGTGTTATGATAAGTCTAAAAAAATCAAAGTGTGGTGTCTTTGGGTAAAAGAGTATATGCACTGGGTGCATTGAATTGGATCACAGTGAAATACTTTATCTAGAATCGTCAATGGATAAAAGTTTTCACTTGAAGACAATCGAAGAGTCTATCTCAATCCTGAGATAAATGATGGACTTATGGTTGCAAGTGCTATCATTTTTAGCTATCAATGAGTATGATTATATAGCATAGTCTATCCTCGATAGTTTGGTGGTATTCATTTGTTAATCGATATAGGACTTCATTTATAGGTACGGACATCGTGGCTACATTTATTAAATGAGAGTAGAATACCATCATATGGATGTTTTGAGGTATTAGATATTAAATCTTAACGTTAAGTTTTCAATAGTGTCTATTGAAACATGGCTTCTTGACAAGTCAAAATATTTAAGTTCAAAATGTGATCATATGAGTAAATATGATAACTTGGAGAGCTATAGGCGGTCTATGAGCTCTTGGCGATTACTAGTATTCTTCACGAGGATACACTTTATCCAATAAGGTTGTCTAGGGTATGAATGAGTAACATCAACTTATTCTATCTTTATTTAAGAGTTCAATTTTAATTCTTTAGTGGAATGAACTAAAATTAATAGATTGGACGTAAGTGAATCATTTGTTGATTGTGATTGAGTTGTGTCTGTTGGAGCTTAAATTTATATAGCCCGTCAAGATTCCCAATCCACACGAACTTGCATGGATCACTTGATATATTCTACCGGACCAATTTATGGGTCCATCTAGAATTGTATTAAGGCATGTGGACTTGTTTCTTTTTGTATGAATGGGTCTAGTTCACATGTGGACTTTTTATAAAGGTCCAATGGATTTAATAAAATAAGAGAAATAATATATATGCCTATATATTGTCATGGGCGGCAAGGCTAATGTATAAAAGACTAAATATATTATTTTTTATTTTATTATTTAATTAAATAGAAATTAATTAATTATTTAATTAAAGGTCAGAATCTTTTCCTAATAGGAGAAGGTTTCCTAATATTATACTATTGTTGGTAGTACAATTAATATTAAAGATTATATTTGATAAGTAGATAAATAAAATGAATTATTTATCTAGTCAAATTAGTAAGTCTTTAATATGGTCACAAATACACTATTTAGTTGGATTAGGAGTCTTGGTGTAGGAAAGAATTCTTTTTGGAAAATGATTCTTGGTCACTAAGTAAATACACCTAAGAAAAGGATTCTTGCCCACCAAGTAAATCCTTCTTAGGAAATGTTTAAGTCTCCTAAACTAAATACATGTAAAATTCGGCCAACCCTTAATAGATTATGGTAAGCAATTTGGTCAATATATATAGGCCTTATATATTTTGGCCTTATATATTTTGGCTAGCCCTAATGGTTTTCTATGAGTGAATTTCGACCTAGCTAAGTAATTTTCAAGAGAGAATTCGGCCAAACAAGAGAGAATTTTGAGGGAGACAAATTTAGTTTTTGCTCTAGACAAAATTCGATCGACTCATAGATATAAGGTGTAGAATTCGGGCAAGGAGAAGAGAAAAACGGAACGTTTTTGATTTTCATCAAAAGGGTTTTGTGTACAAAATCAAATAGCATTCACAAAAGTTTCAATCAAGTAGATTGATAATTTACAAGTGACCGGACGTTCTTGGATTTTCTCGTGGAGGATTATTGTGACTAACAAATAAAAATATTTTGTTTGTTTCCATCATCAGGTATACAATTTGAAGAAGAGGAGCTCAGACTCCTAGGTGATTCACGTTCGTGATTGGATTTGAAGATCTTACGGATTCAATTCGACGCTAGTTCAATCGTCAAGAGAAAAAGGTACGATATTTTTTATATACATCAATTAATCTAGGGTTAAGGTTCTTGTTATTATAAAGGGATATTTTTTTTTAAAAAAATATCAAACCCTAATCCTAATTTTCACGCTTCCATTGCGCGATTTTCCCTACACGAACTTCATCGGCGGACACGAGTTCGAGGTCCCCACAACTTTCAATGACAAACCATTATGGAACCGGGATTCTCTGCCCATTTAATATGATGCAATCTTAAAGGCCATCCTTACCAGAAATTATTTGAATATGAAGTTTCCTACCGCTGATCCTTTCAATCCTCACAGGGTGAATCAGTACCTACGCATCCCTGCTGCTACTCCTTGTAAGTAAAGTAACACTGAGCTATCCTACTCTCCCTCCTGCCAGATTAACCCAGGGAGTCCCTTTGGCTACCTCAGAGAAAGAGGGGTCAACTGTTCTAACTGGGGCTTCACATGCTCTTGCTCTTGCTCCATCCCTTTCCCAGCTTAGATCATACCGCGAGCTACCAAAGTGTGGAGCAAGGGAACCTCTGTTTCTTAGGCTGCTGATGCAACTACTACTACTCATTCTTTAGTTGCCCCAACTGTCACTGTAGCTACTTTTGTCGATCCCGTGGTTAACTTAACGGATGTTTCTGCCCCTTCATCCTTGTCCTCGATTCCTTGATCTTCGAAGGACCTCGAGGCTAGTGTTGAGGAGGTTCCTCCTGCTCGCCCACAATATCGATCGAACTCTGCCATGTTTGACCAGATCTTAGGGCAGTTTGTTGCAGCCTGCCTAGGTGGCAGTCATTCCCTGATGGCTTCAATGCCCATAGACATCTTGATCACCAAGGGATCCACTCTTTTAGCCGAGGTAACCATCATCTTTCATCTTTTTTGGTGACGGCTAGCTTGATTGTTTTCTAACTTGAACTTTTTCAACCTGTAGGCTTTCAAATTCAACGTGGCCATGGGTCACCAGGTGGCCTCTCTTCACGACCGTGCAACTAAAGTTGAGGCTGAATCTAAGAGGGTCATGGAGTTACTGGCACGAGCTTAAGCTTTAGTGTATGAGATGACATCTATCCAAATGGTGATGTAGATGGAGCTAGCCGAGCTTCACTGGACAATGAAAGGTTAAAGCGTTCCTTTGATCAAGAAACCCTTCACTATGAATGTTGGGCTAAGCAAATGGACACTTGGAAAGCTGAGGCTAAGATGTTAGAAATCGATAACCAGACCTTGCGTGCTCAGGTAGCCAAGTTACAAGCTGAGATGGATGTCTTCTTCAGTGATGGGTATTTTATGCCTCCTTCTAGATCACTAAAGCTCTCCCACTCCCCTTCTATCTATCCACTATTGCCAAATGGGATAGAGAAGAAATCATTACTAAGATCACAGAGATGTCTCATCCCGATGGTGATGGAGCGGGCTCTTCTAGCATGGTTGGAGGTGGGAAACTTTCGATCATGGCAGACCCTCATCCTTCTCCTCTAGTCTTTCTAATCTCGGGTATTGGGGAATCCTCAGGCGATGTTCAACTTGTTCAGTCAGAAGAAGTTTGACCAGAAGCCTAGGAGGGAACCAAAGACCACTTTGAAGAACCCTCAAGAACAGAGTTAGAGGTTGAACGAAGCGAAATGGAGGCAGCGGCTATCCATATGGTTACGGCCATTCCCCTGAGGTTATGACCATAGTTAATGAGGTCTTTGAGGAGGACCATACGGAACTGGGTGTAGATGAGCAGCCTCATGAAGAAGAAGCAGCCTCATGAAGAAGGAGACAATTAAATCGATCAACCGTTGGACAGAGGGGAAGCAGGTTGGGATCAGCCGGAAGGAGGAGCGGGTGAAGGAAATTGGGAGGACTCTAGAGCTTGATACCCTTCATTCATAACTTGTTTTGATTGCCCAGAAAGAGGGGTGGGGACCCCGTTTTATTCATGACCAGTTTAATCAATTCTTTCTGTAATTTCCTCAGTTTTTGATTGGCTCATTTCATTGACAACCACATTTGGAGATTAATTTGTGAGGGTAGTTTAGGCCATCATTGCTCAAGACCCAGCTCAAGCTTCAAAAGGTAAATCACTTATTTAACCTTGTTTGAAGAGTTTTTAGTGCACACACACACTCTCATGCATGTCTTTGATCATCTTGCATGAATGCTTAATTGCCTTAATTGTGTGCCTCTTTGCCATAAATCTTGTTGTGGTGTTTGTCGCATTTAGTTTGCCCTTAGAAGAGGATTTTCTCTAGGTGTTACAAGCTGCTGCTACCGCGGCCTGTGCATGTTGCATGCACAACGGTCTCCCAAGCGGAGTTTCCTAGTGATACAACGCTTGCTCTACCGTGGTCTGGACATTGCCTGTACTGTGGTCCAGACAGTGAAGATTCCCAGACGATGCACCGCTCACTCTACAGTGGTCTGGACAATTGCCTAGGTCGTGGCATGCACATCGGTCATGACGGTAATCAGTTGCCTCTTGTCCAAAATGATGCCATTTCATGTTGGGCACAATATATATATGTTCTCTTCTCTTCCCTTTGGTGTGGTGAGTCTAAAAAGCCATTTTTACTCACCAAGCTTTCCTTGAGAGAGAAATTGACTCCAAGAGAAAGAAAACTCTCATGAATCCATTTTTACTCAACAAATCTTCAATCCGTGAGCATCTAGCATCTTTTTGCATCTTCTAAGCATGGCTTCCTCTTGTTTTAATTGACTAGGTAATCTATACATGTATTAGAACTTGTTGTTTCATTACTAGGCCATGTTTACATAGGAATAACATTTATTACTTATTAATTGCATGCTCTTATATTGAATTGCATTTATAACATGCTTGGGTTGTTGATTGTTGGTTGAGATCTATATTTTGTGATAGCTAGGGTTTGTGACCATTTTCCCCTTCTAGCTAAATGTCTATGCTTTGCATTTAGATATTGTTTAGGACTCATTGATTGCATTTTGTGATTGCATTATAGTCCTTGCCATACTTAATGAAAACTTGTGTTGATTGGCCCTTTGTTTGATAACTAGGATATATTGCTGCATAACTATATCTAGTTAAGTATTTATGAACATTCATTTAGACATTGATATCTAGGAATCGTACTGAGTGACATTCTTAAATTCCTAGATAAGCATTTAGTGTTGCCTAGCATTACTTGCATGTTTGAATATTTTATCATATTCACTTAGGTTGTGTTTGACTCTTCATTGAGGTTAATTCTTGTGACTAAGTGATTAGTGCACAAGCAAATAGATCAAGAATCACTATTAAGGTCCGTTGGGTAGAGTGAAGGGGTTAGTAAGTGGAGGGTGTGACAGGAGGTCAACCTAGGTTGTAAACTTTCATTCAATAGTGGATTTGAGGATCTAGTGTGGCACATATATTAGCCCGTGGTTTTTCCCATTTTGAGGGTTTCCACGTAAATATTGTGGGTTGTTATTGTTTTAAGCATAATTGATTTTATTGAATGCTTGTTTATTCAGGGGAATTTGTGTTAATATTGATTGATCAAAAAATCGGTAATTGATTCGATTTAAACCTATTCACCCCCCCCTCTAGGTTATAGACACACATTTTTAGGGAACTTTTCAATTGGTATCAGAGCCGGTGCCTAGATATACTTATGTGATCCGTGCTGTATGTGTGTCTTGCTTGTGCATTCTTGTTGTTTGCATCTTGTGTGGTGCATTACATTTGCATCTCATTCATTTAATCCAAACACTATGAGTGAGCTTGAGATGAGGAAAGAGGGAGCATCAAGTATAATACCACATTTGCTTAAGGGTGAAACTTATGTTGTTGGGGTTTATCCAATAAAGATGTAATTTGTAAATGGATCTATATGAATCTCTCACCAAGATTTGTTTACCGATGAGATTCATATATATCAACTAATAATGGTTATATATGGGTGATATTAATCCTGAGTGTCTTATCGACTCCTTCAGATTAGATCGTGGTCTTTGATATACCATGGGTGAGGTCAGATGCAGTTCCCGATCAATATGCTCCGTATGTTGGGATTGCTTTTTAGCTCGTGGCTGGGAAGGTTTGTACACAATAGTGGAATCCACTCCTTCTTTTGAGAAGTAGATGGTAGTTCCCTTAAGGGTTGATTCGGGGCTTAAACAATATAAGTGCTCTCCTAATTCCGTGAGGAAATAGGATTTATTGTCCATTAAAGAATCAATGGTACTTAAAGGATATTTGTAATCAGAGGGGTATAACGGACATTATGACCCAGCTCTAATTATGAACTATTGTGGAGGATCACACCATGTGTAATAGCTATATCGATGGACACCGAGTTGTTTTGGTCTATGTAAAAGAGTCTACAATTGAGAGAGTGCAGCTTCGGGTTTTTAGTGGAATAACAAAGGAGTTAAAAATCAAGGAATATTAATTAAAGAGTTTAATTAATGATTCTGAGGATTATTGGAGCTCAAAATACTGTGGGTCCATTAGGTCCCTTGCTAGCCCGATCGATTTAGGTAACAAGGGTCACGGTAAATTAATTGGATTGTCCAATTAATTTTGTTACAAAAGTGACACGTACATATTCGGGAATTAATTGAATAATGAGATTATTTAATTAATGAATGTTAATAGTAAAATTAATTAAATAATTTGATTATTTAATTTTATTGATAATTATGAATTATTAATTAACTATTAAATGGAGGGTGTTAGTTGATATATGGATTTAGGTGAAGATAAAATAATAGGATTATTTTATCTTACTAAATCATTTATCTAAGTATTTGAAGTTAAGTTTAAATTTAAAATACTTATTATCACTTTAAATATATTAGATATATTTGAAAATAATAATTAAAAGAAATATATCAATTAATAACACAAGAGATTGCATTTGATGTAAATTGATGTGTATATGAAACAATAGTCAAAAGAAGAATTTGCATAGGATGCAAATATTTGATACATATATGATATATAAGCAAGCAAGCGGCAAATATTTTTTACATGCATAGAGATATATATAGCGTGAGCAACAGTGAGATATATATATATATATTGAGAGCAGCAGTTATAAATCTTTTATACAAAAAGCAAGAGCAGCAGTTTAGTGCTCAGATATATATATATATATATTGAGAGCAGCAGTTATAAATCTTATGTATAAAAAACGAGAGCAGCTGTATTATATATATTATATATAAAAAACGAGAGCAGCAGTTAGATATATATATTGTTTCATGTTTTGTGTGTTTTTGAAACACATAGAAGAAAGAGTTTCTTCAAATTTCTCTACATCCTCCATTCAAGTTCCTGAGACCGTGACGCGCCCACACTCAGTTATCAGTCCCAGAAGATAGTGAGGAAGATCAAGTGGTTCAGGCAGGAGCATATCGAAAAGTGAAGAAGCCTCCAAACGTTGGTAAGATTTTTTTCTTCTGATTTTTGTTGATTACAATTTCCTGTATTTACATATTGTATGTATTAGTTCCGAAATATAATTACGATCCAAAGTTTACTGGTCTTAGATACAGATATGATCTGTATAAAAATTTTAAAACCTAGTTCTGCTACGTGACCGGTGAACGGGGTTCCAACAATTGGTATCAGAGCCAAGTTATTTTTTGGAACTGGAAATTGTTTTCGATGCTCTTGTATGTATGAATGTGTAGGAACCATCTTTATGATTGTATGAATGTTTATAATTAAATTGTTTAATTTATGCATGGTTGATCGTAATTTTGTATGATACTGTGGATTTAGGGTTTATGGGTTGTATAATTTTTATTTTATATATTTTACTGTTATTTTATTGTAAATAATAATAAATAAAAAAGTGTAACCTGTAAACGAAAAACTGGAAATGCGCGCGACGTCAGTACTGTTCACGGCGGCGTACTGTTCACACGGCACTGTTCCCCCCGACACTGTTCATGCACGGTTCCATTGGCAATTGTTGCCTAGTCTGTTCCGTGCAGATTTTCCGTTTTGAATTCATGAGATGAATCAGAGTGACCTAAAGAGACTGGAAGACTTGGAAATTATAAGAAGACCAAGGAATGCCTTGGATTTTTTTTTTGTAATTTTAGATTCCAATTTTTTAGGTTAAATAATCCACAGTACTCGGTCAATTCATGTATGCTTTATATTATGTGATGATAAAAGCATTGTCATGCATACGTATGTCATTAAGATTAGATGTGCCTATTTGATATGTCATACATGCATCATAGCCTGATATTTTATGTATTTGTTTTTTAATGTGATTAAAATGGGTAATATACAAAATTGGCTATGAATAATGTGATTAGTTTTAATGGTTAGAAAACTTGGTAATTCTCATTAATATTAATCTAGTTATTAAAGAGTTTAATAAGTTAGATTAATAGGGTCATCTATTGTAATTAGGATTAATATGATTAATTACCTAATAATAAATGATCCAAATAATGTGTTAGGGTTTTAATACTTAAAACTTGGTAAACACTAACATAATAATATAACCCTAGTAAATAGTTTACAAAGGCTTAGATTATTCACTAATAGATTAGATTTTTAATTATTAAAAATCATTAATACTTTATTAGTTAATTAGAATTTGGTTCTAATTAGTTAATGCGCTAGATAACTTGATTAAAGTTAGTCGTTTAATCCTGTAGAGTCTAGGTCTATTAACGGTTAATAGAAAACCTTAATTTGATTATAGTGAGTGGGAGAGGGATATATGACATAAATATCCCGCGGTCTTCATCATTACTTCAACACTGTGAGATTCGAGTAGGGCCTCGTGACGGCTTTGCTTTCGTCCTCCCTAAGGAGGGTTTCCACAAAGGTCAATATCAAGGTTGACTTCCTAACGGATAGGATTTCTGAGGGTATTTCGGGATTGACCCACCCTAAGTCGGTAATTCTCGAGTTAAGCTCGTGAGATTTGAAATGGTGGGTTACACTCACGAAGGTTTTGATTAAGTTTGTTAATTAAAAACTTGACTGAATGAATGATGGTTGAATGATATGGAATAAGAGTTATTATAGAATATCATTTGATTGAGAATGTCTCGGTCCAACATGCAAAGACTTGACAGACCCTAAGGCGGCACTTCTTTGTGGTATGTTGGATTGTCATGGTATAACAACTAGTTTAGGGTAGTTCTAGTTCGTTAAACATGTTCATGCATCATGTTTAAATTTATACCAAAATCACTCGCACTTGTTTTAAATAAATGATTGAATGGATGTTTTATTTATTTCAGCGATAATGTCTTCTGCATTACTTCAAATTCTCGCAAACGACAAATTAACTGGTGATAACTACACTAAGTGGAAACTTAACATTAATGCAATATTGGTCACCAAAGACCTTAAGTTTGTGCTTATAGAGGAATGTTCTCCAGCGCCTGCTACGAATGCCACACGAACTGTTGGTAAGGCATACGAGCGATGGGTCTCATCTGATGAGAAGACCCGAACATATATGTTGGCTTCTATAACATACGTGCTTGTCACAAAGTATGAAGCAATGACTTCAGTATTCAAAATCATGGAGTCATTGCAAGCTATGTTCGGGTAGCCCTCCGAGCAAAAAGGACATGAAGTTGTTCGTTCCGCTATGCTCACTGGCATGAAGGAAGTACGTCAGTTCAGGAACATGTCCTGAGCATGATGTCCTACTTCAACAAGGCAGAAGTCAATGGCGTGGCCATTGACAAACCCAGCCAAGTGAACATCATACTGACGACTCTTTCGAAGAGTTTCGATCAGTTCAAGAGTAACTATGAGATGAACAAGTTAAGGTTCAATCTCACACAGTTGCTCTATGAGTTTGCTACCTTTGAGTCTTTAATTAAGGACAATAAGGGTTTGACCGATAAGGCAAATGTTACCGAACCATCTTTCTCCTCAAATAATAAAAAGAGGAAGAGGTCTGCTGGGAAGGCGAAGGGTAAGCCCAAAGAAAGGAGAAGTCCAAGAAAGGTAAATATGATTTACTTGTTCTTGAGGCATGTTTAGTGGAAGATGATTCTTCACTCTGGATAGTTGATTCAAGGGCCACCAATCATGTTTCTTCTTCTTTACAATGGACTGATTCTTGGACACAGCTAGAGGAGAGAGCCTTCTCAATGCATATGGGGTCAGGAGATGTCGTGTCGGCACAAGCAGTGGACATAATTAGATTACGTTTTTGTATTAATTATATATTGTTGGACAATGTATTTTAAATTCCTGGATTTACACAAAATTTGATTTTTATTTCTAAGTTGTTAGAACAAAAAGTATTCTATTTCTTTTAATAATAAGTCTGTTATTATTGGAAAGAATGGTCTGAATATTTGTTCAGGAATTAATGAAAACAATTTGTATGTGTTACGACCGTTAATACATACTACACTGCTCAACGCCGAAATGTTTAAGGTTGAAAAACCAAAAAACTAAACAACATAAGATTTCTCCAGATAATGACACGTATCTCTAGCATCTAAGGCTTGGTCATATCAACCTTGACCGGATAGACAGACTAGTAAAAAGCGGACCTTTAAGTGAGTTAAAGTTTGGCACTTTACCTGTCTGCGAATCTTGTCTGGAAGGTAAGATGACTAAGAGACCTTTTACTAGAAAAGGGCTTAGAGCTAAAGAACTGCTAGAGCTTATACATACAGAAGTCTACGGACCGATGAATGTTAAAGCTAGGGGTGGTTATGAGTATTATGTCACCTTTATAAATGACTACTAAAGATAATGATATGTCTACCTAATGTAACGGAAGTCGGAAACATTTGAAATGTTAAAAGAATTTTGAGCTGAAGTTGAGAATCAATTAGGTAGGACTATCAAGTCACTGCGATCGGATCGTGGAGGTGAGTACCTTGACCAAGAGTTTGAAGACTTTATGGTCGAGCATAGGATAGTTTCCCAACTCACAGCTCCCGGTACACCTTAGCAAAATTGTGTAGCAGAGAGGAGAAATAGAACCCTAATGGAAATGGTGAGATCTATGATTAGTTTCTCATCATTACCAAATTCCTTATGGGAATATATGTTACAAACAGCGACACACATTTTGAATATGGTGCCATCCAAATCTGTTCCTAAGACTCCCCTAGAGTTGTGGAATGGTCGTAAAGCTAGTTTACGACATTTCTGCATTTGGGGGTGTCCAGTACACATGTTGAAGAACAGAACTGGAAAGCTAGACTCCAAGTCTGTGGTCTGCCTGTTTATAGGATACTCTAAGGAGACCATATGTGGACACTTCTATAGTCCCGAAGATAACAAAGTATTTGTATCGACAAATGCAACGTTTTTTGAGGACAGTTATATTAGTGATCATAAACCTCGTTCTAAGATTGCATTGGATGAGTTGGAGCCTGGTGAGACTAGTGCTTTACCAACAAGAGTTGTTGATCAATAAACATCTGAGAGTCAGATGGTTCCTAATCAAGATACATTGCCACCTAGACGTAGTGAGAGGGTTGTGAGACAACCTGAACGCTATTTCGGTATAGGTGAGGGACAAGGTGTTGTCTCTGCTGATAGTGTTGATGATCTATTGACATTTAAGAATGCAATGGAAGATCCTGATAAAGAAGAATGGCTTAAATCCATGAATCTCGAGATGGAGTCCATGTACTCTAATTCAGTATGGGATCTTGTAGACTTACCGGATGGGGTAAAACCCATAGGGTGTAAGTGGATCTACAAGAGAAAGAGAGGAGTAGACGGGAAGGTAGAGACCTTCAAGGCAAGGCTAGTGGCCAAGGGTTATACCCAAAAAGAGGGGGAAGATTATGAAGAAACCTTCTCCCCAGTAGTCATGTTTAAGTCTATTAGGATTCTATTTTCCATTGCTGCCTATTTCGATTACGAAATTTGGCTAATGGAAGTCAAGACTGCATTCTTGAATGGCAATCTTGATGAGAGCATCTATATGATACAACCAGAGGGATTCGTGTCTCTAGATCAAGAGCAAAAGGTTTGCAAGCTGCAAATGTCCATCTATGGACTTAAGCAAGCATCTAGATCTTGGAACATTAGGTTTGGTGAGGTGATCAAAACCTATGGCTTCGAGCAGAACGTCGATGAGCTTTGTGTCTACAAGCGCATCATTGATAAAAAAGTAGTTTTCTTGGTCCTATACGTAGATGATATCCTACTCATTGAGAATGATATGGGAGTGTTGTCTGATGTAAAGGGATGGCTGACTAGCTAATTCCAAATAAAAGATTTGGGAGAGGCGAGTTATGTTCTTGGGATCCAACTTATAAGGGATATCAAGAACAATCTCATAGCACTGTCTCAAGCATCATATATTGACAAGATTCTTGTACGATTTTCGATGCAAAACTCCAAGAAAGGTAATTTACCTTCTAGGTATGGAGTTAATTTGTCTAAGGAACAGTTTTCTAAGACACCTTAAGAAGTTGAGGATATGAGACATGTACCCTATGCATCGGCAGTAGGTAGTCTCATGTATGTTATGTTATGCACAAGACCAGACATCTGCTATGCAGCGGGAGTAGTCAGTAGATACCAGTCCAACCCAGGATTGGATCATTGGGTTACTGTCAAGACAATTCTCAAGTATCTTTAGAGAACGAGAGACTATATGCTAGTGTATTCTGGGCAGGATTTGATCCCGTTAGGATACACGGATTCTGATTTTCAATCACACAGAGATTCTAGGAAATCCACGTCTGGATTAGTATTCACCCTAGGTGGTGAAGCCATTGTGTGGAGAAGTATCAAGCAATCTTGCATTGCTAACTACACCATGGAAGCCGAATATGTAACCGCTTGTGAAACTGCTAAAGAGGCTGTTTGACTCTGTAAGTTCTTGAGTGATCTGGAAGTTGTTCCAGGTCTGGATAGGCCCATCACACTTTATTGTGATAACAGTGGTGTTGTGGCTAATTCCAAAGAACCAAGAAGCCATAAGAGAGGGAAGCATATAGAGAGAAAGTATCATCTCATTAGAGAGATAATGTTAAGAGGAGATGTGATCTTCATAAAGATAACCTCACAAGACAATCATGCTGATCCATTTACGAAGACCTTACATGCTAAAGTGTTTTCAGGTCACCTAGATGGTCTAGGTTTACGAAACATGCCTCACATGCTTTAGTGCAAGTGGGTGATTGTTGGGGTTTATGCCCTAAAGATGTAATTTGTAAATGGATTTATGAAATAAATAAAAGGAAAAGTTCAATTCATTCTTGTTGTGTTGTTTTTTTTATAACTTGTGTATATATTTAACATCCAAGATTGCCAGATGTAATCTCGAACTGTGTATATGAGTGTCATATACAGATGGATACAGTAAGAGATGTGCAATCTAAAGAGTCCATAGATAACAAATAAAGATTGGTACTTTATTTGTGGTTAATCTATTGTTGTAGTCCATTTCGTAATGTACGGTGATTCTATCCTGAATCATTCATATGGAGATATGAGAATGGAGGCACCTTGTATGATATGATCATATAGGACAGGGCCATGATCTATGTGAATCTCTCACCAAGATCCGTTTACCGATGAGATTCATATATATCAACTAATGATGGCTATATATGGGTGATATTAATCCTGAGTGTCTTATCGACTCCTTCAGATTAGATCGTGGTCTTTGATATACCATGGGTGAGGTCAGATGCAGTTCCCGATCAATATGCTCCGTATGTTAGGATTGCTTTTTAGCTTGTGGCTGGGAAGGTTTGTACACAATAGTGGAATCCACTCATTCTTTTGAGAAGTAGATGGTAGTTCCCTTAAGGGTTGATTCGGGGCTTAGACAATATAAGTGCTCTCCTAATTCCGTGAGGAAATAGGATTTATTGTCCATTAAAGAATCAATGGTACTTAAAGGATATTTGTAATCAGAGGGGTATAACGGACATTATGACCCAGCTCTAATTATGAACTATTGTGGAGGATCACACCATGTGTAATAGCTATATCGATGGACACCGAGTTGTTTTGGTCTATGTAAAAGAGTGTACAATTGAGAGAGTGCAGCTTCGGGTTTTTATTGGAATAACACCGGAGTTAATAATCAAGGAATATTAATTAAAGAGTTTAATTAATGATTCTGAGGATTTTCGGAGCTCAAAATACTGTGGGTCCATTAGGTCCCCTTGCTAGCCGATCGATTTAGGTAACAAGGGTCATGGTTAATTAATTGGATTGTCCAATTAATTGTGTTACAAAAGTGACACATATATATATTAGGGAATTAATTGAATAATGAGATTATTTAATGAAATAATGTTAATAGTTAAATTAATTAAATAATTAGATTATTTAATTTTATTGATAATTATGAATTATTAATTAACTATTAAATGGAGGGTGTTAGTTGATATATGGATTTAGGTGAAGATAAAATAATAGGATTATTTTATCTTACTAAATCATTTATCTAAGTATTTGAATTTAAGTTTAAATTTAAAATACTTATTATCACTTTTAATATATTAGATATATTTGAAAAGAATAATTAAAAGAAATATGTCAATTAATAACACAAGAGATTGCATTGGATACAAATTGGTGTGTACATGAAAAAATAGTCAAAAGAAGAATTTGCGTAGGATGTAAATACTTGATACATATATGATACATAAGCAAGCAAGCGGCAATTTTTTTTGACATGCATAGAGATATATATAGTGTGAGCAACAGTGAGATATATATATATATATTTTGAGAGTAGCAGTTATAAATCTTTTATACAAAAAGCAAGAGCAGCAGTTTAGTGCGCACAGATAAATATATATATATATACTGAAAGCAGCAGTGAGCAGCAGTTATAAACCTTGTGTATAAAAAATGAGAGCAGCAGTTTTATATATATTTTATATAAAAAACGAGAGCAGCAGTTAGATATATATATTGTTTCATGTTTTGTGTGTTTTTTAAAAACATAGACGAAAGTGTTTCTTCATTTTTCTCTACATCCTCCATTCAAGTTCCTGAGACTGTGACGTGCCCATATGCAGTTATCAGTCCCGGGAGATAGCGAGGAAGATCAAGTTGTTCAAATAGGAGCATATCGAAAAGTGAAGGAGCCTCCAAACGTTGGTAAGAGTTTCTTCTTCTGATTTTTGTTGATTAAAATTTCCTGTATTTACATATTGTATGTATTAGTTCCAAAAATTAATTACGATCCAAAGTTCACTGGTCCCAGATACAGATATGATATGTATAAAAATTTTAAAACCTAGTTCCGCTACGTGACCGGTGAACGGGGTTCCAACATATGCCTCATGGAAAGGCAAGATGGAGTCTTTTATTTGCTAAATAGATGACTGTGCATGGATGGCGATTAAAGTTGGGTACACTCTTTCGAAGATGACCAATGTTGATGGAGATGAAGTTCGTAAGCCTAAGTTTCATTGGAGCCCATAAGAATTTGAAGCTTCCAAGTGGAACAACAAGGCTATGCATGCAATCTTGTGTGCTATGGATGACAATAAATAAAAGTTGGTTCAAAATACTAGGCATGCAAAGGAGACTTGGGAGATTCTACAAACAGCTCATGAGGGAACCGAAGTGGTCAAGGACTCCAAGCTTCAAGTCTTCAAATGCAATTTGAGACAATTCGGATGGAAAAGGACGAGGGCCTTAATGACTTCCAAGTGAAGTTGATGGACATCGTAAATCAAAGCCATCAACTTGGTGACCCATATTCGGATAGAAGGATCAACCAAAAGATCATGAGGTCACTCCCCAAGAGATTTGAGTCTAAGGTGACGGCAGTGGAAGAAAATAGAAACTACAAAACTATGAAGCCGAGTGACGTGATTGGAAGGCTTCTAGCCTATGAGTCTAGGTGGACTTCTACAACTACATCTCCTAAGATGAAAAAGAACATAGCTTTGAAGACATCCAAAGTAAAGATGGAGAAGGATGACTCAGATAAGGAGATGGCTCTTATGGTTAAGAAATTCAAGAAGTTTATGAAACTTCACAAGAATGACTCAAAGAAGAAGATTGAACCAAGGCAAGAGAAGCCTACAAGAAAAGGTATTCAATGCTATGAATGCAGTGGGTTTGGTCATATTGCCATTGAGTGTACTGATTTGAAGAAGAAGAAGAAAGGAAAAGTGGTGGCTGCCTCATCAAGTGAGAGTGAAAGTGAAGAAGATTCCTCAAGTGATGAAGAGGTTATTATTAACTACACGTCTTTTAGAGCCTCATTTGTGGAAGATGTAGAAAAAGGCAACATAGCCTTAAGTAGTGACCTTGAAAAAGGAGTAGATGAAAAAATAGCTAAGAGAGTGATAAGTGAAGCTGTTTATGTTGATGATGCCATCATGGTAACAAGTGACACTAGTGATGACTCTAGTGATAAGAGTTCTTCATTTCACTCTACAAATGAAAATGTAGAGAGTATGAATCTTGAAGGGTTCATTGAGAATTTTCAAAGCTTAAGGTCGAATATGAAGAAAGAGGTTTGAAAGCTAAAGGAAGAGAACCTCAAGCTATCAACCGAAGTGACTTACTTAAGTGAGAAAGTGAAGAATGGAAGAAAAACGGAAGAAAGCTTGAAGAAGGAGCTTAGAGAAGCTAGAGAGTTAATTGCTAAGATGACTTCGAGTACAGAGAAGCTTGACCATATGTTGGGAGTTGGCAAGAAGCCAAGTGACAAGAGAGGTCTAGGGTTTGAAGATGACAAGGAGACCTCAACTCCTAGCAAGACGATATTTGTCAAGAGTTTGGATTTCAAAGAACCTCTTCCTCTACTTCATCCTAAGATGAAAATTGAACTAGGAGAGTGTTCTAGAAATGTCCAAGTCAAGATGGCACCAAGAAGTCAAGCTCAAGCTCAACCAATGAGAGCACTTCAAGCAACTATCCCTCAAACTAAAAGCCATCAAGCCAAGAAACATTTCCTGCATGCTAAACAAAGGAAGCAATCTTCTCTAACTCAACAACAAGGGAGAAGAGAATCAATACCACACACAAGGAAAGCTCAAAGACATGGGAAAGCATATTTGTCCTTACAAAGGAATGGTATGACCCCTCATTTTATTCCTTCATGTCATTTTTGTGGTGTTGATGGTCATATTAGACCAAATTGCTTCAAGTACATTAACATGTGTAGAACTAAAAGCATGATTGAAAGAAAAAAAGGTAGAGCCAATATGCATGTGCCTAGGAAAGCTAGTATTAATGATCCTAGGAGTAATATGATGATCTTGACCACTAGGAATGACAATGTGTCACCTAAGTGGATTAGAAAAGATGAACCCACATGCCATTGTGCTAGGGTTTCACCCATAGTCTCAACTAGGTCAAATGGACTTGGTATGTCTATAGGGACTCATATCCCCTCTTGACTTGTTTTGATTGACCCCATATGGGGAGCTCAATCAAAGAGAGCAAATTGGCAATGCATTGTGCTCATTGATAATATTTATGCTTCTTTATTAATTGTTTGAGATGATTGGTTGTACATATATTTTTAATAAGTGTGCAACTTTGCTTTACATGCAATCCATGTCTTATTTATGACCAAACATGCATTTTTGGAATAGGAGAATATATTGGGAAGTACATTTTGAATGACCTAGAATTGATCTCCATGACATGTTGATTCTTTGTATGACATGCTTTAAAGTAATATGCATGATGGAATTGTTGAATGCTCTAAAATGAATGCAAAAATGTGTGTAAAACAATTATGAGACTTTAATCAATAATGATATTGTATCCATTTCAAGGATTTTACAATCCAAAAGTCTCTCTCTCTTTACTTGTTGAACAAGGCTACTATCATACGGGCATTCCACCCGGAAAAATTGAAAAGGGCGTAATAGTCGCTCATGTCTTGTTTTGCTCGTAAAGTTTGATATAGTTGTTCTTAAAATGAATTTATTTTACAGTCTATGTCTTGCTTACTCCATGAAAAAGGGTGAAATTGGTTTGAAGTCTCGTGGAAACCCTTGTTATATTGCTTTGCCAAATACCATGTTTTGATCTTGAGTACAACTTGTCTTGTATGCAAAGCATTCGTTCACACATTTTTTTTAATAAAATTCCTTGATTCTCTCTCATTAATTAAGTTGCATAAATTTGGTTTTATGATTATGCATATGTCTTGTGCCATAAGCTCTCCTTGCTAATGTCTTCTTAAGGGGATACTCCTTTGTCTATCTCATGACAAAAATGGGGAGTACTGTGGATTTAGGGGGAGTTGAGAGTGGCATGATTTAAGGGGAAGTTGAGAGTTGCATAAGAGGGGAGTTTGATTCGTTGAGAGAGAGTTAACCTATTTAGGGGGAGCATTTCCATTTGCATTGTTGATGCATGTTGCTTGTTTCTATTGTATGAAAATTGCTATTGTTTTTATGTCTTTGATCACCTCACATACACTTGTCTTGGAAAGTGTAGTTATTTTTTTTTGTAGGGATATTGATTCTACAAGAGATAGATGACTTAAAGATCTAGTTTATTAGGCATCTCTTTGTAATGTAGAAAAACTTTGTTGACCCCCATTTTTTTATTTTGTTTATTGGTGATGATGAATTGTGAGTGGTGGTTTTTTCATGAATAAAGCCAAAGGGGAAGATTCTAAGTTCCTCAATTTTTGATTGGCTCATTTCGTTGACAACCACATTTGGAGATTAATGTGTAAGGGTAGTTTAGGCCATTATTGCTCAAGACCCAGCTCAAGCTTCAAAAGGTAAATCACTTGCTTAACCTTGTTTGAAGGGTTTTTAGTGCACAAACACACTCTCATGCATGTCTTTGATCATCTTGCATGAATGCTTAATCGCCTTAATTCTTTGCCTCTTTGCCATAAATCTTGTTATGGTGTTTGTTCCATTTAGTTTGCCCTTAGAAAAAGATTTTCTCCTTGACCGTGGCTGGGACCGCTCCCTGTGCATTGCCTTCACCGCGGTATGCACAACGGTGTTCTTCAAGCGTTGGACGCTACTACTACCGCTGCCTGTGCACGTTGCATGTACAACGGTCTCCCAAGTGGAGTTTCCCAATGATGCACCGCTTGCTCTACCGCGGTCAGACATTGCCTGTACCGCTATCCAGACAACGAGATTCCCAGGCGATGCACCGCTCGCTTTACCGCTATTTGGACACTTTCTTGGGCTGCGGCATGCACAACGGTCATGACAGGAATCAGTTGCCCCTTGTCCAAAATGATGCCATTTAATGTAGGGCACAATATATATATGTTCTCTTCTATTCTCTTTTGTGTGGTGAGTCCAAGATGCCATTTTTACTCGCCAAGCTTTCCTTGAGAGAGAAATTGACTTCAAGAGATAGAGAGCTCCCATGAATCCATTTTTACTCAGAAAATCTTCAATCCGTGAGCATCTAGCATCTTCTAAGCATGGCTTCCTCTTGTTTTAATTGACTAGGTAATCTCTACATGCATTAGAACTTGTTGTTTCATTACTAGGCCATGTTTACCTAGGAATAGCATTTATTGCTTGTTGATTGCATGCTCTTATGTTGAATTGCATTTATAACATTCTTGGGTTGTTGATTGTTGGTTGAGATCTATATTTTGTGATAGCTAGGGTTTGTGACCATTTTTCCCTTTTAGATAAATGTATATGCTATACATTTAGATATTGTTTAGGACTCATTGATTGCATTTTGTAATTGCATTATAGTCCTTGCCATACTTAATGACAACTCGTGTTGATTGGCCCTTTGTTTGATAACTAGGATATATTGTTGCATAACTCTATCTAGTTAAGCCTTTATGAACATTCATTTAGACATTGATATTTAGGAATTGTACTTAGTGACATTCTTAAATTCCTAGATAAGCATTTAGTGTTGCCTAGCATTACTTGCATGTTTGAATATTTTATCATATTCACTTAGGTTGTGTTTGACTCTTCATTGAGGTTAAGTCTTGTGACTAAGTGATTAGTGCACAAGCAAATAGATCAAGAATCACTATTAAGGCCCGTTGGGTAGAGTGAAAGGGTTAGTAACTAGAGGGTGTGACAGGAGGTCAACCAAGGTTGTAAACTTTAATTCAATAGTGGATTTGAGGATCTAGTGTGGCGCACATATCAGCCCGTGGTTTTTCCCATTTGGAGGGTTTCCACGTAAATATTGAGTGTTGTTATTGTTTTAAGCATAATTGATTTTATTGAATGCTTGTTTATTCGGGGTAATTTGTGTTAATATTGATTAATCAAAAAATAGGTAATTGATTCGATTAAAACCTATTTACCCTTCTAGGTTATAGACATACACGTTTTTAGGGAACTTTTCAATTTCTTTATTTTCCATTTGTGTAGCCCAGAACCTGGGGTTAGTCTCCCTGTTTGATGGATGTAGCCTCTATAAGGGATTAGGCTCCCTTTATGTCAATGAAAAATGGTTTTTATTTCCTTTGTGCTTACTTTGATTAATTCTGATCACGACTTCAAACTTGACTATGGACTTGTTTCTTTTAGTAAGAAAGGGTCTAGTTCATATGTGGACTTTTTATTAAGCTCTACAATGGATTTAATAAAATAGAAAAAAACAATATAGGCCCATATATATTGGCTTGGGCAGCTAAGGCTATATATAGTAGCTTATTATATTGTTTTTTATTTTATTATTTAATTAAATTGAAATGTTAACAGCCTTTTTTGGCTAGGGTCCAAAGAAGAATTTTCCACCTTCCAGCCTTTAAGCAGGGGTCCAAATCCGGGTCTACGTTGTGAGGTATCGAGGTTCTCTAGGTCGAGGTACCTTACGACTCCGTAGAAGCAGGGAGAGGTAGTCAAAACCTTCTTAACACCTTGCATGCATTCATGCTCTCCAATTAAAGCCCGCTACTTCGTCAGGAATCTTGCATAATTAGGTCGAGCTCCATAATAAAGCTCGGTGTAGCTAAACCAAGCTTCCAGCTACAAGGTTGGAAACCTATGGGATATTTTGCCCCTAGAATGGTTAGCACAAGCTCCATGGGAAGACTAACAAGATCGATCTAGCTCCATGACAATTGAGAGGTCCTTTAGGACCCCGCTAGTGTACTGGAACCTGAGGTACCTCACCCTCGAGAAATATCAAGCGTCACCTCAGGTAACCTCCATGAAGTACCTCTCCAACGTGACATACAAAACCAAACTCTCCTCCAAACATCGTAGGAAGAGAGGTTGACCTTCATGACACTTATGATACCATTAATGAGGTCAAACCATATTAATGGAGGTAATCAACCCTATTAATGAGGACAAACCGTATAAATGGAGGTAGTCAACCCAGTTAATGAGGTCAACCCTGTTAATGAGGTCAAACCGTATTAATGGTGATAGTTAACCCAGTTAATGAGGTCAAACCGTACATATAAAGGTAGTCAACCCTATTAATGAGGTCAACTATATTAATGGAGGCAATCAGCCATTCAACGCCATTAATGAGATAATATTCAACTCTTTAATGGCCACCATTAGTAAAAGAGTCCAAAGAGGAAACAATCACATCTTCTCCAAGATATTAGCTACAAGCCGATTCTTTAGGATCAACTACATTAAATGAAGAATCATATTTAATAAGAAAAGGAGACTAATTCAAGAATCCTCATCTTGCACACCAAGTTAATTACGCCATGTATAAATAGAACTCAACACGCACGTTAAAGAGGGGGAGATTCAACCAAGAAATCGCCTATGAGGAAAAATTATACGCTCCAATCAATTCCAGAATAGGCCAAAATACATTCTCCAATACACTTCTCAGATCTCATCTCTCATCTTTTGGAGAAATCAACCAGCCCAAGGCGAGTCAACATACTTCATTTAAATTCTCCGTATATCACCATCGTAGTATTATCTCAACGATATGTATTACCTCTCCCAAGAATATATTGGGATTTGTTAACTTTCTATTACCATTGTAAGCCCTCCGGAGCATATACGTTGTACTACTCCACCACTTTTGTAAGCTCCCAAGAGCAGTTCTTGACATATATATATATATATACAAGGGCTTTCCTACCTTCCACTAGATACTGTCTTGGGGTTTTTCAGCATGTGATCATTCGTGATGCTTTTTTACCCTTGGTCAGTCCACCCCCCTCTACAAAAGACTTGTGTTTCTCTTATTTGTCTCCTGTATTATGCATGTATATATGTGTGCAAGCTAGATTCCTACCTCACTGTACCTAGTGCTCTTATCCTCCTATCTTCATGCCAAAGTCACACAACAAGATCAGGAAACAACCCATACCATTTTGAAGGGAGTCGATTAGCTCTCATGCATCTTCTTTATGGAAGAAATAGAGCTCTCCGATACTGGAG
The DNA here is from genome assembly GCA_032871835.1 of Dipteronia dyeriana. Taxonomy (NCBI): domain Eukaryota; kingdom Viridiplantae; phylum Streptophyta; class Magnoliopsida; order Sapindales; family Sapindaceae; genus Dipteronia; species Dipteronia dyeriana. Next base: position 54,545,738 of record CM065299.1, read on the forward strand.
CTAGATAAGCCCCCCACCTTACTTGCTATCTAGGTTGAGGAACTATAGGAAGGAATCAGGCTCCAGAACCGGGCTCTGGGTACCAGGACAGGCTCCTACCCCGATCGAGGACCAGGACCAGGACCAAGATCAACCCCTTCATACCAGTAAGGGAACCTCGACCTTGCCTCATCTTATACCTATCATAAAGCCCGACGGATGGGTTGACTCATCTTCTTCCTACCATGAAGCTTGATGGATGGGATGACTCGTCTTTTACCTACAACGAAGCCTGACAAATGGGATGATTTCTCTCCTACCTACCGTAAAGCCCGGCGAATGGGATGACTCCTTTCTTACCTACCGTTCCATACTCTATATTCATACAAGATCTCTCTAAGGTACGAGGTACCAACCCCGGCCACCATCTCTGTGATAGTGGTATCGAGGGTGTTTGATGTAATTCCATACCCTGAGTGAATTTTCGGTTAACATTTTTTGGCACCGTCTGTGGGAAATATTGCTAACACTCTTGAGACTACTACCATGGAGGTCATGGCCGAGGTTGGTACCTCATACCTTGGAGAGATCTTGTATGAATATGGAGTAAGGAGCGGTAGGTAGGAGAAGAGTCAACCTACTCGCTGGGCTTCATGGTAGGTAGAAGAGGAGTCATCCCACCTGCCGGGCTTTGAGGTTCCTTTACTGGTACGAAGGGGTCCATCTTAGTCCTTATTACCTGATCATGGTTCTGGTCCTCAGTCGGGGTCAGAGCTTGTCCTGGTACCCAGAGCCCAATTCCTTCATATAGTTTCTCGACCTAGATAGCAAGTAAGGAGGGGGGGCTTATCTAGCTCCAGTGTCGGAAAGCTCAATTTCTTCCATAGAGAGGATGTAGGAGAGCTCATCGACTTCCTTCAAGCTGGTTTGGGTGGTTTCTCCTCATCTTGATGTGCGACTACGGCATGTAGATGAGAGGATAAGAGCACTAGGTCTAGTGAAGTAGGAATCTAGCTTGCAAACATATATACATGTATAATACAGAAGACAAATAAGAGAAACACAAGTCTTTTGTAGAGGGAGGTGGACTGACCAATGGGAAAAAAGCATCACGATTAATCGTATGCTGAAAAACCCCAAGGTAGTATCCAGTGGAAGGTAGGAATGCCCTTCCTTGTATATATATATATATATATATGTTAAGAAGTGCTCTTTGGAGCTTACAAAAGTGGTGGAGTAGTACAACATATATGCTCCGGAGAGCTTATAATGGTAATAGAAAGTTAACCAATCCCGATATATTCTTGGGAGAGGTAATACATATCGTTGAGATAATACTACGATGGTGATATACAAAGAATTTAAATAAAGTATATTGACTTGCCTTAGGTCGGTTGATTTCTCCATTAGAGGCAAGATGAGATATGAGATGTGTATTAGAGAATGTATTTTAGCCTCTTCTAATTGATTGAAGCATATAATTTTGCCTCGTAGGCGATTTCTTGGTTAAATATCCCCCTTTTCAACGTGCGTGTTAAGGTCTATTTATACATGGTGTAATTAACTTGGCGTGCAAGATGATGATTCTTGATTTAGTCTCCTTTTCTTGTTAAATACAATTCTTCATTTAATGTAGTTGTTTCCTCTTTGGAGTCTTTCACTAGTGGTGGTTATTCAAGAGTTGAATATTATCTCATTAATGGCGTTGAATGGCTGATTGCCTCCATTAATACTGTTGACCTTATTAATAAGGTTGACTACCTCCATTAATACGGTTGACTACCTCTATAAATATGGTTTGACCTTATTAACTTGGTTGACTACCTCTATTAATACGGGTTGACCTCAATAATAGGGTTGATTACCTCCATTAAAACGGTTTGACCTCATTAATGGTATCGTAACTGTCATAAAGGTCAACCCTCTCTTCCTACGTTGTTTGGAGGAGAGCTCTGGTTTTGTATTTCACTTCGGAGAGGTACTTCATGGAGGTTACCTGACGTGACGCTTGATATTTCTTGGGGGCTAGGTACCCCAGGTTCTAGTACACTGGCGGTGTCCTAGGGGACCGCCAGATTGTCATAGAGCTAGATCGTTCTTGCTGGTCTTCCCATGGAGCTTGTTCTAACCATTCTTGGGGTGAAATATCCCATAGGGTTCCAACCTTGTAGCTGGATATGCAGAGCTTTATCATGGAGCTCGACCTAATTATGCAGAATTTCGAACGGGGTAGCGGGCTTTAATTGGAGAGCCTGAATGCATGCAAGGTGTTGAGAAGGTGTTGACTACCTCGCCCTGCTTCTGCAGAGTTGTAAGGTACCTCGACCTAGAGAACCTCAATACCTCGCTACGTAGACCCGAATTTGGACCCCTGTTTGAAGGTTGGAAGGTGGAAAATTCTTCTTTGGACCCAAGCCAAAAAATTTTGTTGATAGAAGTCCCCCACGACTTGAACACCGACACATATTTGGGGTTAGAGTCAGGATCTTGTACTATATGAAGAATTTTGCATGTCTTTTTTTACGAAAATTGCTCCCAACATACTTGGCTCTAGCGAATCACAGTACCGGTTATTCCTGCTTTAGGAATCTCGATACTTTAGGCAAAAAAGATTCTAGTAGGCAACTAAGGCCACTTTCACACCAGGTCTTTATACATAGGTAAAATGTAGGCGAATCTAGCGTACCTACAAAATAAATGAGTGGTGGTGAACCACAGAAGGGGATATTCCCTTAGTGGAATTTTCGACGCTCTAGTCAGTGTAAAATTTGATAAGCAACAAAGGTCACAAACCATACTGCTCAATTATGTGGGATGAAGCTTCTGTGGCTAATCTGGATACCTAACATTCCTTTTCAAGGAATCATTGTACTTTGGCGAGCAGGCAAAATGTTCCTGGGAGGAAACTATGCCATTTAGATCCTTTCCGTCGAGGTTCGCTCGACCATGGCAGCAGGGTGACCTTTTGGTTGATTTTGTCTCATGATCAAGCAGACAACTATACTCTTACGCTCAAATCCTTCTTGGGGGAGGTCACTCGACCAAGGCATCAGGAATGCTAGCTACCTTGGTCTTGGGATCTGGATGGCAACTATGCATTTAGACTCAGATCCCTATTGGCATGGTAGCCCAACAAAGGCATCATAAGTACTATCTAGCTATTTCTTGGTCTCGAGGTGATCATTATTTAAATACCATGGTGATCCTCCTGGAGGTATTAATCTAGTCCAAGGCATCAGGAGGGCTATCTAGCTATATCGTAGTATTTTGATCCGGATGGCAACTATGCACTTACACTCGGATCCTTCTTGAGGGAGGTCACCCGACCAAGGTATCAAGGTGGATGAGGGGGCTTCCCTAATCAATCCCTGGTCTCGAGATTTGGATGGAAACTATGCTCTTACACTCAGACCTTTCTTGGACGGGGGTGGTGCCCAGCAGAGGCATCAGAGGTAGTGAGGGAGCTTTTCCTGTCAGTCTCTGGTCTCAAGGCGATTATTGTCAAAATACTATAGTGATCCTCCTGGAGGGATTAATCCAATCTAGGGTATTATGAGGGCTATCTAGCTCTCCTAGTCAAGGTGATCCTCCAGGAAGGATTTGATCCGGTCCAGGGATTCATGAGCGCGGTGTTTTCTCCTGGTAATGGCGATCCTTCTGGAGGGATTTGATCAGGTCCAGGTTTTCTCGATCATGGGTGAATGGTGATCACAGGAGAACTATGATGGAGACCGAAATCAAAAGAGATGCAAACTCATGGCTAGCCGATACAAATTTGTATCAATGTTAGGTTGTATCGGTTTTTAACCAGGATTGCTCTAGGAGCCTTTTCACGAGTAGAATCTCTTGAGATGATCTGAGTTATGGGTGTAGATAGTAGAATGACTTTTCGTAAAATTCGCTTTTTATTACGAACTAGTGGTAATTTTCTCACGCTGGGGTCATCGCCCCTCTCATTGGAGTATTGATAAAATAATGAGCTTCTAGTCCCCAAGTGACGTAACCGGTTTGGAAGTCTGCTTGGGGTAGATGAGAGTCTTCAACAATCGTAATAGAGCTCAACACCCTACTATAAATGAATCAGGACCTCTGGGTGCTCCCTAAACGAATCGGGGCATTGATGGCTTACTAGGGCATTGAAAGACCCGGTACAAATAGAGATGAGCCATCAATGTGATAAACTCTATGAACAAGCTGATGTTATCGATGTCAAGCTTAGGTAGGTCAAGGAGGATGTCTACTTCTTCACAGCCTACCAGGAAGAGCTGGATCGACTTCCCCCCCTCTCCCCATGTAGTGTCAACGATGGATAGAAAAGGAAGGAGATCAAGAAGAAAGTTACCGAGATGGCTATGTATACTTCCACTATGGTTGGCCAGTCTTAGGGCTGTTGATGCAGACCCCGGTGCAAAGTCCTATATCGTAGTAGAGTATCTATCCAAAGAAGAAGCTTCAGACTATCCTACCTCTCTACCTCTGCTAAGGATGTACTGGACCAGAATGAAACTACTAAGGAGGGGGAGGTTCAGACTTGTTTTGTTAATGAGGGAGATACCTGGGTTGATCCTACCTTGAGGATGGTGGTGGTCCAGGCTGACATAGTCGAGATGGAAGACATTCTTGTCAGTTCCGCTTAAAATGAGCCCCTAACTGATCTAGAGGTAGGTGCTTCTGATAGGGAAACTGCCATTTCAAAGGAGGTCAAACCAGGAGTATGAGGAATTGACCAAGGTTGCGAAGGATGTAGTCATTCTGAATGAAGACCTGACCAAAGCTGGGGTAAACGAGGCTTAGGCACAGGTAGATATAGAGCTAATGCATATGATACGGAGAGACTCAAGCTCATATACCGTGCCACACAAGGATTGCTCTAAAGGAGGAAATAAAATCTGGAGGAAGAGGTCTAAACTCTATGCAATAACGTGGCTGCCTTGGAAGCCAAAATGGATGCTACCTTTGTTGAAGGATGCCACTTACCAGATGGCTCATGCTCTTCTTCCCCCGTTTGACCTGAGCATCATTGAAGGATAGAATCAGGAGGTGACAATAGAGCAAGCTGCAGAGTTAGCTTAGTCTGCCTCTACTGAAATCGGTCATTCTTAAGCCGCTAGGTTCGTAGGTGATGAGGAGGACTTGGTACCCATCTCTGCTTTAATGTCTAGTCATGCTGGGGTAGGAACTACCTCGAATTACCTAGCTAATGCAGAAGCATAGGATGTAGGATGAGCTTCAAACCCGCCTACTTCTTCATCTGAACTCGGTCAAAGAGTTAGAGGTCCGGATCGATCCTACCAAGGAAGGCAATATCCAAACTGATATGGCAGATGCAGGCTACTGTAGAAGTTTGGGATGCAAGTCGAGCTTCAAAGCTATGTATCTGTCCATTTGAATCTGTCAAGAAGGTAAAGTTCTTGACCGACCTTACTAAGAAAGGGGGGTCCACAGTGAATCCATAGTGATGAAAGAGGTCCTGATCAATTGAGCTGAAATGATAGTGTACCGGATCGAATAAGGATGACACGACCAAGGTGGTGAAGCTGGCTCCGAGGTAGCAATGCTAGGGGATATTGGTTCTTCCTCTGCCCAAGCAGTAGGACCAGTGAGGAAGGAGCTGCCACTGTCGATGAAACTAACCCGGGGGGTGGATCTGGACCACAGTGGCTCGCTAGGGCATTGAATGGTTCGGTACAAATAGGGAGGAGCCACCAGCCTAATATTATATATGAGGGGGCTCCCGGCCTTGCCGCAATACTGCTATTACTCTTAAGGCTTGCTCAGTCTCGTAGGAGGCCTTACCAATTGTGGGAAACCTCTGGGCTCATCTCAAAAGAATCGGGACTCCGGTGACTTGCTAGGGCATGAATGGGCCGGTATGATTGGAGCAGAGCCACCGGTACGATGCTCTTTAGAAGCAGGTTGATGTTGTTAAATTCAAGCTTAAGATAATGAGGGGAGCGATCGTCCTAAGCAAAACCATGACAAGAGATAAGGTAACCACGGCTGAGATATAGGTATACAAGGAGCGGATGCAGTGTGCATATGATATGAAGAGACTCAAATCCATGCTCTGTGCCTTGTAAGGATAGCTCTGAAGGAGATCATAGAGAAAGCTGGGAGTTTGTTAGGTCCACTCTCACCGAAGTCGGTTTTTCTCGAGCCATTGGGTGCACTGATGACGAGGAGGACATGGTGCCCATCTCCACCTTCATACCAAACCATACTAGGGTAGAATCTATCTCGAAATCCACTGCTACAAGGTAGAGAATGCTTGAGGGGCTTCCGACCAGCCTACCTCTCTATCTAAATCTGTCAAAGTAGAGGTCCATATCGATCTCACCAAAGAAAACGAGGTCCATACTGATAACATAGTGGTGGAAGTGGTCCTGATCGATCATAATTGAGAGAATATGGTCAAGGTTGACTTAAACTGATCCAACCAAGGTGGTGGAAGCTAGCTCTGAAGTAGCGGTGTTAGGGGATAATGACTCTTCCTTCAATCAAGCAATGGGACTAGGGAGGAAGGAGCTGCTATTGTTGAAGAGTCTAACCAGAGAGTTAGATCGGGACAACGGTAGCTCAATAAGGCGATGAATGGTCGGGTACTGATGGTGTTGAGCTATCGGTATGGTAACTGTCAAGAGACATGCTTGGGATCCTAGAAGTTTCCCACAACTGAGAGAAAGCTCTAGACCCTTCCGAAATGAGTAGAAACCATGGTGATTCACTTGGGCGGCATTGGATAGCCCATTATAAATGGATAGGGGCTACCTGTGCGGTACTGGTACAGAGGCATACCTGAGATTCAAGGAGCCCCCAGTTATTGAGCGAAGGCTCTGGACCACGCTGGAACAAAACAGGAGCTTAGTGGCTCACTTGGGGGTTGACCGGCCGGGTGAGCCACTGGGCCTTGTAGCGGGGTTGCTACTCTAAAGGCTTGCTTAGGCATATAGGAGGCCTTACCAAAATGTGGAAAGCCACTGGGCTCTCCTCGATTAGATCGGGCTTCGATGTCTTGCTAAGGTGATGAAATGGCCGGTATATATGGAGACAATCCATAGGACTTGTAGCCGTGCTACTGCTCCAGAAGCATGCTTAGGCATGTAAGAGGTTTTACCAAAATGTGGGATGCTTCTGGAACTCCTCGATCAGATTAGGCTTCCGTGGCTTGCTAGGGAGATAAATGAGCAGGTACACATGGAGGAAAGCCACCGTTCTGACACTGGTCCAGAAGCATGCTTGGGATCTCAGAAGTCCCCAGCAACTGAAATAAGGCTCTAGACTATGTTGGAATGGATCGGAGACATAGTGGCTCACTTAGGTTGACAGACCCGGTACAAGAAGTGAGGAGCCACTAGGCCTTGCAGCGGGGCTGCTACTCTAGAGGCTTGCTTAGGCATGTAGGAGGCCTTACCAAAATGTGGGAAGCCTCTGGCACTTCTTGATCAGATTGGGCTTCGATGGCTTGCTAGGGCGTTGAAAGGCCCGGTACATATAGAGCGAAGCCACTGGACTTGTAGTGGTGCTGTTGCTCCAAAAGCTTGCTTAGACATGTATGAGGCCTTACCAAAATGTGGGAAGCTTCTGGAACTCCTCGATCAGATCGGGCTTTAGTGGCTTGCTAGGGCGATGAATGACCCGGTACAAATGGAGCAAAGTCACCGATCTGGTACTAGTCCAAAAGCGTGCTTGGGATCCTAGAAGTCCCCAAAAACTGATAGAAAGCTCTGGACCCTCCTAGAATGAATTGAGAGTTTAGTGGCTTACTTGGGCATTGATCGACCAGGTACAGGTGTGAAGCCACTAATCTTCTACTGGTTGTGTTGCTCTAGAAGCGACACAGCTGAGTTGGCTTCTTAGATTCATAAGTCGACTTGTTACCGGTACCTAGGAACTTTTGAATGACTGATTCGACGATATGAAGGGACCCATATGACCAAGTACAAGTCCAATGGATCTGCTGGATAAGAGGTCTACCGGTAGCAGACTAAATCTTCTGTAAGGAAGTAGCAAAGGTGAAGTTCTACTGTATAGGAACTCTCGATAAATCGGATTGGTTCAGCTGTGTAGGAGACCATCAAATGGGAAGCTACTGTGTTGGAGCTCCACGATTATCTGAGCAAGTTTGCATCATAGGATTAGCACAATGAACCGGTTCCACCAGGAATCCCACATACCATATTTGCTCCATAATGAAAAAAACTCGTTAAATTCCAAGTAGCCATGGGCCACTAGTTAGCTTGTCTCTGCGATCGGGCAGCCATGGCTGAAGCTGAGGCTGAAGCTGAAGCTGAAGCTGAGCGGGCCATGGAATTATTGGCATGGGCTCAAGACTTGGTAGAAGAGATGGCCTCTAGCCAGAGGGGAATGGAGGCAGAGTTAGCCGAACTTCAGTGCGACCATGAAAGGTTGAAGCGGGCCTTTAACCAAGAAACCCTCCATTCTCAACGTCGAGTCAGTCAGCGAGATTCTTAGAAGGGGGAAGCCAAAGCGCTTGACATTGAAAACCAAGGTCTGCAAGCCCAAGTTGCCAAGCTTCAGGCTGAGGTGGATGCCTCCTTCAGCGAAGGATATTTCTATGCTTCCTATAAGGTTACTGGATCCCTCCCCTCCCCCTTCGACCTATCCTTTATTGCCAACTGGGATAGGGAGGAGATTATGATGAAGGCTACAGATATGTCCCATCCTGAGGGTGACGAGGATAGATCTGGGAAGGAAACAATTGTAATAGATCATCCTCTTCCTTTTCTAGTCCTTCAAGTTTCGGGTCCCGAGGAGACCTCTAGTGGGGTCAGGTCAGTACAACCCTAGGAGGACCTTTCAGAAGCCCGAGGTGAGACCCGTAATAGCCCGGACGAAACCCCTAAAGAGGGACTAGATGTTAAACCAAGTCGGGTAGTATCTCTGGCAAGCCTTCTTGACGCAACCATCCCTCCTGAGGTGATGACAGTGGTTAATGAGGTATTGAAGGAGAACCCCGCTGCGCAGCAAGCAGTCGGGAACCCTCCGATGGTAGGGGTAGCAGAGATGGCTTTCCAAGATGATTAACCATCAGAAGGGAGAGCAGCAGAAGGGAAGCAGGAGTAAGCAGGAACCTGACGCGATTTATTCCAGTTTGCTTTGCGCCCCGCTATATTTATGCCATGTTTAACTAGATTTTTCTCCTTCATTTTTTTATAGCTTACGTAGCCTGGAACTGGGGTTAGGCTCCCTGTTTGATAATTGTAGCCTTTTTAGGGGATAGGCTCTCATTCCATTAATGAAAATTGACTTTAGATCTCATTCATGCTTTCTTCAATGAATTTTGACTTGATTGGCATTTACTTGCTTCATTTCTGACCTCGATCTAGGTGCAGCCTCTAAAATAACTTGACTTAACTCAACTTGGGAAAAGCAAAAAGATAGAAAAAATGCTTAAGTGTGAAAATAGGCAGCTAGCTTGAGCTTTGAATTCTCAACAGAAACTTGTAGCTCGGTGACTTTAGTAAAAAGTCCCCTTGTGTGATTGCATGCTAGTTCGCACCTGTCACATATACATGGAGAATTAGCAACCAATAATAACTGGGACATTGGAGTTTAAGTAAATGTTCTTTCCATTCTGGAACCCCTCTAGGGAGTTATAGCCCGATCGAGGCATCAAGGAAAGCTATCTAGCCATCTCCAAGTCTTGAGATCGGGATGGCAACCATGCTCTTAAACTTGAGTCCTTCTTAGGGGCGGTAGCCCGACCAAGGCATCAGGAGGGTAACCTAGCTGTTTCCTAGTCTTGTGATCTGGACAGCAACTATGCTCTTATACTTAGATCCTTCATAGGGGTTGTTGCCTGACCAAGGCATCATGAGAGCTATCTAGCTATATCCTGGTCTCGACATCTGGTTGGCAACTATGCTCTTACACTCAGACCCTTCTTAGGGGTGGTAGCTCGACTAAGGCATCATGAGGGCTATCTAGCTATATCCTGGTCTCAAGATCTGGTTGGCAACTATGCTCTTACACTCAGACCCTTCTTGGGGTGCTTGCCCGACCAAGGCATCATGAGGGCTATCTAGCTATATCCTCGTCTCGAGATCTGGATGCCAATTATGCTCTTACACTTAGACCCTTCATAGGGTGGCAGCTTGGCCAAGGCATCAAGGATAGTGAGGGGCCTTCCCCGGCTAATCCCCTATCTTTGAGGCTTTATGTCAGACTTACCCATGTAGATTCTGATCAGATATGGAGAAATCATGGTGGAATATAATTGATGATGGAGAAAGCAGACTTTATTGAAAAAAAATGGAGTACATTATTGACGAAGATTTCATTAAAACCTAATACGAGGTAGCCTGCTCTCGATCTCCCTGTTTAGGGGTCAAATTTCCTCAGGTGATCTGTATTCCAGGTGGGTCGATAGGCCGTCTATCCATGTCTTCAAGCTTGTATGCCTCATTTCGGACCACTACCTTTATTAAGTAAGGTTCTTCTTGGTTGGGCCCCAGGACCCCGTCTGACCTCTTCCTGGTATTCAAGGTTACCTTCCTAAGAACTAGGTCCCCTTCCTTAAAAAATTGAGCTTTAATCCTTCTGTTAAAATACCTAGCAATTCTGCTCTGGTAAATCGCTACCTTCTCAGCTACCCTATCTTTTTTCTCTTCCAAGAGATCTAATCTAGCTCGGAGCTTATCCTCATTGCTGTCTTGTTCGAAATGTTAGACCCTGATGAGGTCAATTTGTGTCGATGGGAAGAACCGCTTTAAGCCCAAAGGTTAAATAATAGGGTGTTTCGCCATTGATTTTTCTCCTTGCAGTATGATAAGCCCAGATGACCTCTGGGAGATCCTCGACCCATCTGCCCTTTCTCTATTGCAACTTCCTCGTCAACAGCTTTTTGATAGTCTTATTGGTGGATTCTACTAACCCGTTACTCTGAGGGTGGGCTACATTCCCAAGCCTAGGCAAAAGTCCAAGTATTGGACATTATCAAACTGCTTGTCGAGGTCGGCTATAATGATAATAGAGGTCCCGAACCTGCAAACTACGTTGTTTTTTATAAACCTTGTCGTTCTCTCTTCCGATATCTGAGACAATGGTCCGGCTTCGATCCACCTCATGAAATAGTCGATAGCCACAATAACATGTTTGGCTTGTCCAGAAGCGGTTGGAAGTGGACCAATGAGGTCTACCCTACACATATCAAAAGGGTAAGGCGAGCTGAGGGATGATAGACGTTCCGCTGGGAGGTGGCTCAAGTTGGAGGTCTTCTGGCATGGTTCACAGGATTGCACAAAGTTCTTCGAATCTTGATGGATAGTTGGCCAGTAATACCCCATGTGGAGTACCTGATATGCTAACGCTTCCCCACCGACGTGGTTTCCACATTCTCCATAGTGAACCTCCCTTAATACCCATTTTTCATCATCAAGATGCAAGCAACGAAGCAGGGGAACAGACCTGCCCCTCCTGTAAAGATGCCTGTCCACCAAGCAGTATTAGACTGAGAGCCTCTTGATTCTTCTAGCTTGGCCGGGCTTCTCGTGAAGCTTTCCTTCTTGAAGATAAACTACTATGGGATCCATCCAGCATCGTTGTCGATCCAAGGCATAAATATCTGCGCCTGCTACTATGCTTGGTTGGGAGATTACTTAGAGAGTAACTCCCTACGGCAAGGCCTAGCCACCATAAGAAGCTATCTTCGCAAAGACGTCAGCTCAATGGTTCTGTTGCCGAGGGACCTGCTCGATCTTAAATCCCTTAAACTTATTTTTAAACAACTGAACTAACTTCGAATATGCAATCATGTCATATCCTTTTGCCTAATTATCCCCGAGACTTGATTGACTATGAGTAATGAGTCGCTCTTGACTTGCAAGTAATCGACCCTGAGCTGGGTGGCCACCGTCTTTTCGGCTAGAAGGGCTTCGTACTCTGCCTCATTGTTAGTGGCCTTGAACTCGATTCTGTAATAGTGGCAGCACTCAGTTTCGTCTGGGTCTATTAGAACTATACCCGCTCCTCCTCCGGCTTGCCCCGACGCTTCTTCCGTGTAGAGGGTCCATGATTTGCAACCTTCTGGCCAGCTATCGGACTCTGGAGTTTTCTTAGGAGTTATAACTGTTGTTGCAGAGGTCGCTCAGCCCGGAAGAATTGAGTGTTCTTCCACAAAGTCTGCCAAAACCCGGGCTTTAATTGAAGTTCTGGGCTTATACCTTAAATCAAACTGAGTGAGCTCTAATGCCCACAAAACCAGTATTCCAGACACATCCGGCCTTTGTAAGAATTGAGTGAGCTTGAAAGTAAGGACAAAGCTTCCTTACTGAGGTCACCAAGGCATAAGTTAGCTCATCCATAAAAGTATAATTCTTTTTCGGTTTGGTTAGAGCATGACTAACGTAGTAGATAGGCCGTTGGACCCTATCTCCACACTCTTTGACTAAGACCCCACTTACTGCAGTCTCTGAAATGGCCAAGTAGATTTGCAGCTCTTCTCCAGGACTTGGCTTAACCAGTAGTAGAGGGCTTGACAGATATTTCTTCAAGGCTTGAAAAGCTTGTTCACTCTCTTGGTCCCATTTCATGTTTCTTCCCTACTTAATGGCTTTGAAGAATGGGAGACATTTATCGGTAGACCCATAAATGAACCTGTTGAGAGCTCCTACATGGCCGGTTAAGACTTGAACCTATTTAAGTGATGTGGGGGACTCTAGATCCAGGATAGCCTTAATCTTTTCTAGGTTAGCCTCTATGCCTCTCTCATGAATCATGAAGCCTAAAAACTTCCCCGCAGTTATCCCAAAAATGTATTTGGAGGGGTTCAATCTCATTTGGTTCTCTTTTAAGATCATGAAAGTTCTACGAATGTCGTCCAGATGGCTTTCAGTGGTTGATGACTTGGTTATCGTGTCTTCAATGTACACCTTTATTAATCTTCCAATTTTAGGCTTGAACAACCGATTGACCAACCATTTATATGTATCTCCCACGTTCTTAACCCTGAATGGCATCACCTTATAGCAATAAAGACCCTATCCGGTGATGAAACTGGTCTTAACCCGCCTTTGATCGTATGGGACCAACCCTTCCAGAGCTAGCTTTTAACAGAACGGGACTTCCACCCTCGATCCGGGATAGGTTAGGGCCTATGCTACCCGTTCCCGAAGCGCTGCCACACTACCAACCCGGGCAAGTCAAGTCTGCGGCAGATATTCTTCCTAAGAATGGGGAGAGTTTTTCCACTCAACGACTTCAAGGAGGGAAGCCTGAGGTAGGGAAGAAGAAAGTCAGCGAAGCCCCCAGGCAGACCCCCTTCCAAGAAGGGACTGGGTAGAGGTCGATAGTTCGTCAGAAGGGTCCGGTAACGAGAGACTGAGATCAACTCAAGGAAACCGAAGAGCAAATGCATGAGAGACTAGTTGGCAGAGCTTTAGAAAGAGGTCCAACTGATGAAAAAAGAGAGGTATAAGGAGGAAAAGAAGGATCCTTTAAGTGAGATGAATGCTCCTTTCACCAGAAGGATCGGGAAGGAGGAGCTCCCACCAAAATTTAAAATGCCGACTGACAGATTCTTCGGGACCGAGGTTCCCTTGAGCCATTTGGAAAGCTTTGTTCAGCAGATAGAGGTCCAGAAGAAGACTAGGGCCGCTATGTGTCGAATGTTCCCAATTACACTTACAGATTACGCTAAGACCTGTTTAGAAAGCTATCTGCTGGCAGTGTGGATTCCATCACAAAGTTGTTAACCGATTTTTGCTAATAATTTTAGGGAGTTAAGCCCCGATTGAAGGACCCAATCCATCAACAATACGTGATCTAGAAGAGAGAGGCAACCCTCCGAGCTTTTGTCGAGCGTTTCCACAAGAAAGTCATCCAGATGGGGGTCTTCACCGAGAAAGAAACCCTCACCAACTTCAAAAGGAACTTGTAGGCAGGCAAGCTTTTCTGTTCTTTTGCTAAGAGACCTCTAGTGACCTACTAAGAAGCCTATGATCGAGCTTTGGAGCAAATTGAGGTCGACGAACATCTTAAAGTAAAAATGGAACACGACGACATGAGAGTCGTAAAACGACAAAAGAAGGAAGCTCCCAAACCTGAGCAAGCTCAGAAAAGCCAGAAAAAACCCCCCAATAAGTAGACGTATCGCTTCCCCATCTCTCAACCCAGATTGGAAAAATATCCCGCAAAACGAACTCCTCCTCGAGCTTTTCCTCCTTTCAGGACAGTGGCCCCAATAGCTCGAAATGCATCTCATGAGACAATCTATCTCGCCATTCGAGACAAGGGGTTTCTACAGAAGCCTGCACCTATGAAACCCCCTCTTGATAAGAGGAATCGTTATAAGTATTGTGACTTTCACGAAGACGTGGGACACAACATTTGAGAGTGCTATAACTTGCAAAATCAGATCGAGGCTTTGATAAAGGGAGGATGTATTGTAGAATTCTTACAGAAAATCAGGGATAACATTCAGACTGAACGGGAAGTACAAGCCAAAATCTGTGAGCACGCAAAGAAAACAAAAGGGGAGCAGGCAGACCTGATGCAATAAATCCAGATAATACATACCATCAGCGGAGGGCCTACTCTGGTCGGGACCTCTAACAATTCTAGGAAAATCACGTAAGAAAAGTCGCTCGTTTGGACGAAGGGCTGGGAATCTTCAAGGTCAACCAGAGCTCGACCAATCCCTCCCAGTTATCACAAATCATTTTCACCGAAGCATATGTCTACAACACCGTTCAACCTTATGATGACCCCATGGTGATCGCGGTACAGATTGCCAACTGCATGGTACACTGTGTGCTCATTGACAAAGGCAGCAGCGTCGACGTCCTATTTAAAGACACCTTCGAAAAACTGAACTTGAGACAATGGTGTTATAATAGTTGCACTACCCGGCTATATGGGTTCACAGGGGACTCAGTCATACCCGTGGGATCAAAAATCCTACCAGTAATCATTGGAGCCACATCTCTCCAGCAGAATATCATGTCAGACTTCGTGGTGGTGGATACCCCGTCGGCCTACAATACAATATTAGAAAGGTCATTTCTATCATCCTTGAAAGGGGTCCTATCCATTTACCACAACGTCCTGAAGTTCTCAGTAAGAGACAATATGGGGGAAGTTCAGGGTGACCAGTAAGCAGTCAGGAGATGCCTACGTAGTGTCTGCCAACCCTACAGCTCTAGCGAAGCAACTTGCCCAGGTGACAACGATCCAAGATGGGGCAACCCCTGTATTGACCCTAGAAGATGTAGGACCCACAAAACACCCTGAGTATGACCCTGTTGTATCCGATGAGGAGGAATAGAGAAGGGAATGAGCCAGCGGCCATCCAGTGGATAAGCTATAAGAGATTTCTATTAAATTGATGATCCCTCGAAGGTCGTCAAAATCGGAGCCACCCTTGAGGAAGGAGTGAAAGAAGGTTTGATCGAGCTCCTCATAGAGTTCATTGACATTTTTGCTTGGAGTCACGCAGAGATGCCTAGGATCATGATAACATTGGCAGCTCACCGACTAGCAGTGGATGTGACCTTCAAACCCTTCAAACAAAAAAGATGGCACTTTAATGCTCAAAGAAATACGGTGGTCCATAAAAAGTGGACAAATTAACCCAAACAGGCTTCATCAAAGAGGCACGTTACCCTGAGTGGATCACCAACGTAGTCATGGTCACAAAGGCAAATGGGAAGTGGCGTATGTGCATCGATTATACTGACCTCAATTGGTCATGCCCGAAAGATAGTTTCCCTTTACCAAAAATTGATCAGTAGGTTGACTCTACCTCCGGAAACAAACTCCTAAGCTTAATGGATGCATTTTCAGAGTACAATCAAGTTATGATGCACCACGCCGACCAGGAAAAGACCAGTTTCATCACCGGACGAGGTCAGTATTGCTACAAAGTGACGCCTTTCAAACTTAAAAACGCAAAAGCTAAGTACCAACGGTTGGTCAACCGGCTGTTTAAGCCCAAAATTGGAAGATCAATGGAGGTGTACATCGACGATATGATCACCAAGTCATCAACCTCTGAAGGGCATCTAAGTGACCTCCGCAGAACCTTCATGATCTTGAGGGAGAACCAAATAAGATTGAACCCCTCCAAATGCGCCTTTGGAGTGATCGTAGGGAAGTTTCTAGGCTTCATGGTCCATGAGAGAGGCATAGAAAAGATTAAGGCCAACCTAGACCTGGAGTCCCCCACGTCACTCAAACAGGTTCAAGTCTTGACCGGGCAGGTAGCAGCCCTCAACAAGTTCATTTCTTGATCTACCGATAAATATCTCCCATTCTTCAAAGCCATTAAGCAGGGAAGAAACATGAAATGGGACAAGAAAAGTGAACAAGCTTTTCAAGCCTTGAAAAAATACCTATCAAGCCCTTCACTACTGGTTTAACCAAGCCTTGAAGAAGAGCTACAAATTTACTTGTCCGTTTGAGAAACTGCGGTTAGGGTCCAACGGCCTATCTAGTACATGAGTCATGCCCTAACCAAGCCCGAGAAGAACTATACCCTTTTGGAGAAGCTCGCTTATGCCTTGGTAACCTTGGCAAGGAAGCTTCATCCCTACTTTCAAGCTAATTTGATAGCAGTAGTGACAGATCAACCCCTCCATCAATTTTTGCAACGGCCAGATATTTCCAGAAGGTTGGTTTTATGGGCCCTGGAGCTCATCCAGTTTGATTTTAGGTATAACCATAGAACCACAATTAAAGCCCAGGCTCTAGCAGACTTTGTAGCGGATCTCTCAATTCCCAGGCCCAGCAACCTCCGCAGCAACAGACATAGCTTCTGAGGCTGGCTGAAGGATTGCAGGTCGTGGATTCTCTACACTGATGGAGCTTCCGGGTAAGCTGGGGGATGAGCGGGCATAGTTCTAATCGATCCAGAATTAACTGAGTGCAGCCACTACTTCAGATTTGAATTTAAAGTCACTAACAACGAGGCAGAGTATGAAGCATTTTTAGCCAGAATAAGGGTAGCCGTAGAGATCGGGGTCGACTACCTGCAGGTTAGGAGTGACTTGTTGCTCATAGTCAACCAAGTCTCTGGGATTATCAGGTAAAAGAGGATAACATGATTGCCTACCTGAAGCTGGTTCAACAACTTAGGAGCAAATTCAAAGGTTTCAGGATTAAGCAGGTACCTCGACAACAGAGTCGTCGAGCTGACGTCCTGGCCAAGATAGCTGTGAATGGTGGCCAGACCTTACCCCAAGGGGTCCCTCTTCAAGTGATTCCCCTACCTAGCATAGTGGCAAGTAAGAAGATTCATACCCTGGATCGGTAACCATGCTGGATGGACCCGATAGTGGATTACCTACTAATAGGAAGACTTCCTGGGGAACCAGACCTAGATAGGAAAATCAAGAGGCTCTCGGTCCGGTATTGCTGGGTGGATGGGTGCTTTTACAGGAGGGGCATATCCCTTTCTTTGCTCTGATGATTACACCCTAAAGATGCCTTGGTCGGGCTACCACCCTTAAGAAGGGTCTGAGTGCAAGAGCATAGTTGCCATCCAGATCTCGAGACCAAGAAATAGCTAGATAGCCCTCTTGATGCCTTAGTCAGGCTACTACCCCCAAGAAGGGTCTGAGTACAAGAGCATAGTTTCCATCCAGACCTTGAGACGAAGAAAAATTTAGATAGCTCTTTTGATGTCTTGGTCGGGCTACCACCCCTAGAAAGGGTGTGATTGTAAGAGCATAGTCGCCATCTAGATCTCGAAACCATGGAATAGCTAAATTGCCCTCTTGATGCCTTGGTCGGGTTACACCCCCAAGAAGTACTCAAGTTTAAGAGTGTGGTAGCCATTTCAGCCTAAGAGAAAGCTAGATATTTCTCCTTGATACCTCATTCGGACTATAACCCCCTAAAGAAGCTCGAGGTCTACGACCACACAATGGGACTATCGACTAAAGTCACCTAACTATAATCTTCTATTGAGAGTCGAAAGCCCGGACTAGCTATCTACGTTCACAGTGAAGCAGTTTTCCTATCTTGTTACTTTTCCCAAGCTAAATTAGGTTGTTATAGGGGTTGAACCTAGATGGAAATAAAAAATGAAACAAGTACATGCAAGTCAAAATTTGAACCAGGTCTAAAAGCTAATTTTCATTGATGAATTGGGGAGCCTATCCCCCGGTAAGGCTACAATAATCAAATAGGGAACCCAACTACAAGTAAGAAAAATGATAATGATCAAGCATGAGTAAAGATGGTGCCCACCACCCTTTCCGGGCATTCTGAGTAAGCTACAAGAAGGTGTACTCAAGCTTCTGCATCCTCTTGAGCTCCTCCAGCTTCCCCTCCTTCCAGATAAAAATCGCTTTCTGCCCCTCTTTCGGGTGGTCGCTCATCCCGGATAGCCACCTCCGCCACCTCTTCCTGAGGATGCCCCTCGATTGCCTGATGCTCAGTAGGGTCCTCCTTAATGACCTCATTGACCGTCGCCATGACCTCATGAGGTATGGCTGTATCAAGAAGGTTGGCCATTGACTCTGGCATAATTTACCCTCCTGTTGGCTCCACCCTTGATAGAACCTTAGAGGGACCTCGTGCTTCTGTAAGATCTCCTTCCGGCTCCATGGGTAGAACCCCCCTCGAGGATTATTCGGGACTTGATGTTAGGAAGACAAGAGGAGGAGGAGGAGGAGGAAGGTCTGACCTAGCTGGATGCTTCCCGGCTTCAGCCACATTAGAGGAATCCAAGTCACCACCTAAGGGGCGAGACATCTCTGCGACCTTGGTCATTATCTCCTCTCTATCCCAGTTAGCAATAATTGACTGGTCGAAGGGGGAACGGGGCCTCAACGACTTGGTATGAGGTATGGAAGTATCCCTCGCTGAAATAGGAGTCCACCTTAGCCTGAAGCCTGAAGCTTGAAACTTGGGCTTGAAGAGCATAATTCTCTTCATCAAAGGCCTTCACTTCTTCCTTCCTGTCATCCCGCTGGCTGGCTAGTCGCTTAGACGAGGAGTTTCTTGGTAAAAACATCACTTCAGCCTCTCGTGGTTGCACTGAAGTTTAGCCAGTTGTGTTTCCATTTCCCTCTGGCTGGAAGTCATCTCCCGAAGCAATCCGATGGCCTGCTTAACCTCAGCTTCAGCCCTAGCTGTCTGATCTCGGAGAAAGGATACTTAGTGGCTCATTACTACATTGAATTTGAAAGCCTGCAAATCATGAAACAAAGGTTAGAAAGCAATCAAATCTCACAATCATAGGGAATAATGACGATGACTGCCTTACCCTGAAGGGCAGACCCCTTGGTAACAAGAAATTCCACGGGCATGGAAGCCATCCTCGAGAGCCCGCCACCTGGGTATGAAGCAACCAGCTATTTTAAAACCTTATCCTGGCCAACTGAGCCAGACTGATGGTGGGGGTAAGAAGGGGGAATCTCAGGAATACCAGCCTCGGGATCTTTTAGAGCATGAACTACCCGAGATGTAGCTGGATTAACGAAAGAATGGGGTAATTTAACTGGGAAGCAGCAGCTGTAGCGGGAGCCACTAGTGAGAGAGTGGTGGTGGACATATCAGCTGCTTAGGAAATGAGCACTCCTTGATTTAGAGACTTTGCTGCCCGATATGCGAAAATAACCATCTTAGATCTCATATGGGAAGGTGATGAAGCAGGAACAGACGAAGCAACGACCATAATGATTGGCCCCTGTTTTTTCGAGGTAGTCAAGAAGGTTCCTAGGGACGACCTGGAAGAAGGGGGAGGGGTTCTGGCTTGCCGGGCTTCGTGAGAAGCTAGAGAAATAAAAAAAACTGTTAAAAAAAAAGAAAAGAAAGAAGAGATGTGAGAAGCAAGCTAGCTAATAGACTGAAGCATAGTGACTTAGGATTACTTACGAGGAGTAGCATCAAAGATCCGCAGATACTTATTCACCCTACGAGGATCGAAGGGATTAGCAGTTGGAAACCTCAGGTTCAGGTAATTCCTGGCGAGGATAGCCTTAAGCACAACCTTGGATTCGGCAGGTAAGGAATCCCGGTCCAAAGAGGGTTTGTCGCTGAAGGCGGTGGGAATTGCGAACTCATATCTGCAGATGAATATGGAGCTTCCCCAATCCCGCCGCTAATATCCACTCTTCCTTCCAAGTGGGGTCTTTTCTCGAACCGCCAGGGATATTAAAGTTAAGCTTGTCTTTGGCATTCACATAGAACTGTCCCTGGGGACCTCTAGACAAGCTCCCGATCTGAAAAAGGTAGGATAACTCTTCTGCCCCAGGTTCCCGGGTGACCTTGCTTAGCTTGCATTGCTCCCTCCACAGCATGAAGAGGTCAACCAGGTGCCTCCAGAAGCCGGGTGTTAGTTATAGGGGAGCCAGCTGAAAGGCGTTGAGAGCCCACCAAAGGGTGGGATGAAAAGGGAACCTTACCCCGTTCTCGAAGGCTGTAACAAGGATGGGGAGTACGCCTTTGGGTGGGCTAAAGACATCGTAATTTCTATGAGGGATCGTGAGAGAGACAGTTTCAAAGATGCCGTATTTGGTCCTTAAGTGGCTGATTGACTTTGGGTCAACAACAGAATTTGGAATTACCCTGAAGTCATATGGAGGGCGTCTCTCTATGGAAGGATCGACAACTGTGACCTAGTCCACTCTAGTGACACCGACCCTATTCTCTTCACTGGAGTCCTCATTGACCAAGTTCAGAGGATTGTCTGGTTGGTTAGAAAACCTAATTCCGATGGTTACATTCCGGTTCGATAGACTACGTTGCGGGGACGGAAGAGAGTCTTCCCCGTCTAGGTCTCATCGAGCCTTTTTCCTGTGGGCAAGACTTAAGACCTCTATGCCCTCAACAAGGGATTCAATGGAGTCACGACTAACCTTCGACATGGTAGAACAGGTTTTGGGGATTGAGAAGAAAGGAAAATCGACAGAGGGTATCAAGAGAGAAGAAATCTGTAAATTTGAAATTGAAAGAAAGTGTGAAGAAACGGGCAATGAGTTTAAATTTAAATAGAGGTTAGGGGTGTAATGGTGTCAGCGATATGTTCGAGAAGATCACCTTGAGCCATGGAGAGAGTCGTAACGTAGCTGGCTTTCCTCGAAGAACACACCAATTCAAGTTCGACACATCTTTGGGCAATTAATGAGAAGATTTCATTCGAGATTCTCAGTAATTATCTCATAACGGAAAACCTTTCCAATTAAATAGGGAATCTGACTCCAACCCCAACTCTACCGCCGGTGTTCAAGTCAGAGGGGACTTCTGTTAATAGTAAAATTTGGCTAGGGGTCAAAGAGAAATTTTCCACTCTCCCAGCCTAAATCGAAACCCAAAGTCAACATTTATGAAACCCCAGATGTACCATAAAACTACCCCGCAGAAGCACGGAGGGATCGCCAAGCTTCAAAACTATCAAGGAATAAGCTAGGCACGACCAGGACGAGCCCCTACGTGAACACTGGAGTCCAGGCTTCTCAAGGCCACCTACCTGGGAACCTTGGTTCCTGGGGTCGGGCTCCTCAACCACCTGGTAAAAGCCAGGAGAGGTAACCAACCTCAAGAAACATTAGAAAGAAGCCCAACAAGCAAAGCAAGCCCCCTCCGGGTTAAGGCTTTTGGAGGTCAAACATAATTCATGGCCTGAACGAGAAGTCCACCAATCTCTCAAGGAGCCTGCTGTCCCCTCCACGATACAAGAAGGAAGAAGGCCTCTAAATAATTCAAATCAATGTTACATCATAGGAATGGCTTCTAGGGTGTCCATTCGAATCCTCCGAAAAAGGAACCAAAGCATGGATCTACCTCGCTCTGCCAAAACTACGAATGGTTGGCTCAGTAACCTCCATAAAGAATTATGCCATAATTGCGCACATGAATATATCTACGTAACAACCAGCATTTACACGTAAGTCAAGAGTTTGATTCCAAAAGGGAAGTAAACTTACCTTCGTCAACATTATCATCGTTTTCGTTATTTACTCGAAGTCAACAACTTTCAAATAATGGATCCCGCCCGATAAGGAGGGAACGGATTTATAGGATCATGGCGAGATATTTATGAGTTTAAACCTACTTGGGCCGGGTATAAATATGGCAAAACATGGAAGAAATAGAGAGATCGACAAACAGAAATAGAAGGGGGCCTAAATTCTATGAACAAAACACGGCCACCGTGATATCCACTATTCGATGAGCATGAAGTAACCACCTTCTTACATTGTAGAGAGATATTGAGTGTACGAGAGGGTATTCTGTATACCAAGGGTAGCCAATATTACAGTCCCCACTTGCTATTGTTATACAAACATTCATTTTTATCTAAGAATGTTAGGTATCAAATGTACCGACCCCGACCACCATCTCTGTGGTAGTGGTCTCAAAGGTGTTAGCTGTGATTCTTCACCCTAAGTGAATTTTTGGTTAACACCTTTTTTCAGGGCCTTTCGCATTGAGGCTGCTGAAGGCTATTTCGAAGCCTTTAGCTGTCCCCGTGAGGAACGGAATCTCATAATTACTGTAAAACAATAACTTTGTAAGTGTAAATGTAACGGCGTGGTTTGTTCCCACAAACGGTGCCAGAAAGTGTTAACAGAAAATTTGCTCAAGACGATAAATTCTAACTAACACCCTCGGGACCACTACCACGGAGGTGGTGGTCGGGGTCAGTACCTTGGATATCTGACCTGTTAAGATAAAAATGAATATTTGAATGCTAATGTGATGGCAAATGATAATTTTGTTATTGATCACTCTTGGTATACAGAAATCTCTCAAATACACTCACAATCTCTTTAGGATATAAGAGGGTGGCAACCTCGTGCCAGTCGAATAGTAGATACAATGGTGGATTTGTTCTAATCTCATAAATTAGGCTCTCTTCACTCTCTTTTTCTGTTGTCTTTATCTCTCATTCTTTTTCTCGTATTTATACATGGTCCAAGCCATTTGAACGGGTGTATCTCCCGACACGATTCTCTGAATCTGTTCCCTCCTTAAAATTTGTTGACTTCGAATGAATAACGGACTCAAGAATATCGTTGGAGGAGATAAGTTTGTTTCCTCTTTGGATTCAATCTCTTACCTTACACGTACGCAGAGTTTTAATGTTCGGTGGAGTTTAGATATGATCTTGTGCGCATTCATGGTATGATTCTTTATTGAGGTCGTCAAATCAGGTGCTCGCTATTTCATAGGGCGAGGTAGACCCATGCTTTAGTTCTGGTCTCAGAAGCTTGGGACTGCCTTGTGGGCAATTACTAGGGGTAGTGTACATTAGGCGAGATTCTTATTTCATGTCCAGGTAGGTTACAGGCGTCCCTTAGCAAATTGGAACATTAGTTATGGCATGAATCTGATCCACTTAAAGGCTCTCTCTTCGTATCTAACGGGGACAACAGGCTTCTGGAGAGGTTGATGGACTTCTAGCGTAGGCTAAGAGTTAAATCTGACCTCGGGAAGCCTTGATCAAGAAGAAGATCACTCTTTTTTGTGTCGGGCTTCACTTCAATTGCTTCCTGAGCTTGGCAACCTTTCTTTGCCTTCGTGGGGTGGTTCTGGAGGCAGGCCCTAGAAACCAGGGTTCCAAGATAGGTGATCTCGAGAAGCCAGGATATCTGCACATCGGGCTTTTATTGAATTTCAGTGTTTGTGTGAGGGCTCGACCAAGTCACACCGAGCTTCATTTCTAATAGCTCTAAATCCCGATGACCCTTCCTTGCTTTTGCGGGGTGGCTTTGTGACTCGCCCGAGGTTCAAATGGTGAATCCGGGCTTTGATTCGCGCTAGGAGAGTGAAAAATTTCTTTTTGGTCCCCCAAGCCATATTTTGCTATTAATAGTGACTTTCATGAAGACATGGGCCACAACACTTCAGAGTGCTATAACCTATGCAACACGATCGATGCTCTGATAAGGGGATAATGCTTGATAGAGTTCTAGCAGTAAGTTAGGGACAACATTCAGACTGGGAGGGAAATACAAGATGTGATCCGTGAGCACGCCGAGAAAAGAAAAGTGGAGCAAGCGAAACTGATGCAACAAATCCAGGTGATACATACCATCAGTGGATGTCCTACATTGGTTGGTACCTCCAATAATTCCAGGGAAAACCATGCAAGGAATGTCAATCGTGTAGATTAAGGGCGAGGTATCTTCAAGATCGACCAGAGCTCAACTGACCCTTTCAAGTCTGCATAGATTATTTTTTACCGAGGGAGATGTCTACAACACCGTGTAACCTCATGATGATCCCATGGTGGTCATGGTATAAATTGCCGACTGCATGGTCCATCGCATGCTTATTGACACAGGCAGTTGTGTCGACATCCTCTACAAAGATACCTTGTGTTAGGTCTGTGAGTTTTGTTGGCATTATTCTATATCAAACCAACATTTCCTTTGTATTGTTTAGTTGTCTAGAGGATTCATGATGATTCAAGCTTCAAAGAAGAAATGACAACTATTTAAGCAAGTTCAAGTCTTAAAAGGGAAAAATGCTTCATGATTTTACAAAGGTATATTAAGACATTTCTTTTCTCTTTCAAGGCATAGGCACACAAACACATATCATACATTTGTGTCCCTACATCGTTGTGCGCCTTTATAGGCACACACGTACAATTCATTCATATGTGTCCCTACATC
Organism: Dipteronia dyeriana; assembly: GCA_032871835.1. Classification (NCBI taxonomy): domain Eukaryota; kingdom Viridiplantae; phylum Streptophyta; class Magnoliopsida; order Sapindales; family Sapindaceae; genus Dipteronia; species Dipteronia dyeriana. The sequence continues at coordinate 54,570,304 of CM065299.1, forward strand.
GTTGTGCACCATGTAAAACACATTCACACATTTGGAGATGAATGCTCATGCATTGGTTTGGAAATAACATGTTTTGGAATATGCATGATTGAAAACTATCTCTATATAGTTTGCATTCTAGTGTGAATTGTGTTTGTGTGTGTATATGTTTGTATAACATGGATATTGAACTTGAATTTAGTTTGAAATAATTCTTAATTGAGTTTCGATCATTTAGGTTACTCATACTATTGATTTCAAGTTCAAAGTCAAAAGATACTATACTTTAAACTCATCTCTAAGCAACCTTGAATTCATTTGTTCAAGTTTTCTGGTGGATCCCACCATTTTTGTGGCAGCACTCGAAATTGTCAAGGTAGTTGTTTATCTTTTGATTCCTTGATTCGAATGTTCAATTACCTTGGGCTTCTTCCTATTGTTATGTATTTTACTTGAACAAATATTGATGAGTGATAGATCTTCATTTAAAAGCTAGATTGAGTTTCAATTGAAATCTCACATGTTGAGTTAGGTTTTGATTTTACCTATGTTTTCACATGTTTGGGATTGTATTGTGCTAGCTTTCAATCTAAGACTATTTGTGCTTTGATTGACTTTATTTTCATGATTAATAGTCTTATCATGTGCTAAGAACTCATTTGTTGAATAGATCTAGGATTAGCACATTTGATTTTATATTTAGAGTCTATTAGAGTTTAATTGACTATTTTTGTGAATATATGCTCTAAATGATTGCTAGAGATTTGATTGATCATATCTTGTGTTTCTAGCATTTTTGTGATAGTACTAAAGTCTTGAATATGTACTTCATGAACATGTTTATTTCAAGCTTTAGCAACTTGAATAAAATCTAGGTTTAAAGTGTGTGTTTGGAAATTTGGCATGCTCTAGATTTTTGTTCATGTATAAGATCTAGACAATCTTGTTTTGTGAACTTTATTGTCTATGTCTAGATCTTCATGGAGTGTACCTAATCCATACATTTCATATGCTCATGCATCATCTTATGTGGTGTAACTTTTGATTATAAACTAGAAAAATATACTTTGTGTGCTCATTGATTAATTCTAGTTTCCATAGAATTTATTGATCATCTTATTCTATGTTGCATGCTTGTTTGTGTTTTGCATTCATGAATACATAGATGCCTTGTGAGAAGGAAGTCTTGACAATAGGTGTAAAACCTATGGTGTTGAGCAAGAATTCTTGGCAAGAGGTGTGAAGCCTCGGATTGACTAGCAAGAAAGTCTTATCTAGAGGAGTGACTAGCAAGAAAGTCTTATCTTATCTAGTTGAGCAAGAAGTCTTGCCTATGGTCTTGCAGATCTGGATAGGTGAGCAAGGAAGTCTTGACTAGAGTCGAAAAGACTCGGATAGTTGAGCAAGAAGTCATGCCTTGGGTAATGAGGATCCTGATAAGGTGAGCAAGGAAATCTTGACAAGAGGTGAGCAAGGAAGCCTCGGATTGTTGAGCATAGGGCGACAACTTCTAGAGTAGGATAGGAGGGTAGTTTCTAGGTGAAGGGGTCACTTGAGAGATTGTACTTGTCTTATCTATTAGTGGATTTTATTTGCAGGTGGCTGCTAGCCCGTGGATGTTTTCTCTTCGAAGGTTTACCACGTTATATCTTGTGTCAATCTTTCTCTATCCCTATCTCTCTTATATTGCTAATTGTTATTTGAATAATGTGGATAGAACTTTATATGTAAGTTGACTTCCTTATACAATATTGTTTGTGTATGTTAGATAACTTTGTATCTTGTGATATTTTATTCAAGTTGCAAAGTATCACATTGTAATACTCTAAGTACAACTTATGGAACGTTATCTACATTGAATATATTTGTTCATAAGATACATTGATTCTTGTTGTATGTTTTGTAGACAAAGAGTGGAGATTTAAGCATACATGAATATATTGTTTTCTCATAACAATCATGTTGAATGTTTATTTGTATGCTTATCAAAGGTTTTGTCACTAGTCTCGAAAGATTTGTCATAAGTGAGAGACAACCTATTCAGCCCCCCTCTAGGTAGTTAAGTATAACTTTGTACACATTCTTTCAATTGGTATCAGAGTTTGTCACTTAAAGTAGTTAGTGTGATTCAGGATCTACAAGGTTATTTACTAATCATTGATATTAACCTTTAGTCTACAATTGTTTATTTTTTGTTGTCCTCCTTCGTTGGTTGTGAAAAAGGTTCTTTTGTTTTATATTTCATTTGTCTACTAAAAATTTTATTGATCAGCTTGAAAAGAAAGTTAGTGACAAAAGCAAAGATGAACAAGCTTTTTCCGAAGGATGATCGACCTAGACATGATTACTTGTCTTTGCAACTCAATGAAGAGAATTGCATGTCAAAGACCACCAACTTCTACTTGATGGCAAGAGTTTAAACTCTTGACAAGAAAAGAGATGAAGCGTTAAAGGAAGTTGAAGTGAAGAGTGAAGTGATCAAACGTCTAGAAAAGAAGATGGTTGAAGAGGCTTGTATGGTAGATAGATTAACATATGATTTTGCTAATAATTTGCTTTTGTTTCTTGAAGGTAATGATCAAAGGCAAGAAAGAGGAATTGGCAATCATGAAGGCCAAAGAGTTTTGGTAATTTTCATGGAGATTCAAGTGACTTAAGCATTGTAGATGAGCAAGTGGAGTCTCCTACAACTAAAAGGCAAGTCACTAAGGAACAAGAGGATTTCAATGGCCATGTCTTCCAAGGTCAAGTGCAAAATTAAGGAACTTAAGGAGTCTTCACCATCGGTACACTCTCACCTAAATAGTAACATCTCGAAATTTATTCCGGTTTGCTAATTTTGCTATTTTGCTGTGAGTATATTAGATGATGCAAACTAGGGAATGTGATGCATGATAATATGATGTGAAAATCTTCTATGAATGTTTCTTGCATGATAATTCTTTGAATCTTGTGTGTGATAATGATAATCGTGTGAAGAAAATAATTGAGAAGATTTGGGTGAAAATGAGTGATTCACATGATCATATGTATAGTCTTGATGATATCTTTGTTGTTGGCAATAATGATGTGTTTTACATGAGTAATATCTTTATAGAGAAGATAGCTGATGATTTATCTTCTAGATATATTTTTGCCATGAGAAATGATCATGATTTTTGTGTGAAATTTCACCCAAGAACAAATGGTTCAAGGGTGAGTGCTTTTATCTCTAGTGTAAGTAGCACATGTTAGTTAGCTTTAAGGCTAAATGTCAAGCGTGTTGAGGATTCCAGCTAGCTAGCTTGGAATACTCCATGTCTAGACACGAACTTAGCTATCTCACTTAACTTTGTTTTGATAGTCAAAATCCATTGATTAACTTTTGAGAAGTTACTCTTATGAAATCTATTCGGTGATTATCTTGTTAAGACTTTTGGAGAAAGTGATTTCTATGCTTGCATTGCATCATATAGCATGTCATATTAGAGAACTAGTATAGCATTCATATGGTCCTTGTTGACATTTGCTCTCTAAAGATATTTTTGTGATGTGTTCACAAAGATCTTACTCATGATGCTTGAAATGCTTGCTTGAATGATGAGTGGCATACTTTTTGAAAATATAAGTTTTATATTCTTTGAAAGCTACTCATTAGAGAAGTAATGATCTTGAATAAGTCTTTACTTGTTGCTCTTAGATCATGTGCTTTTGAGTCATAAAAACTTGATTTTCAAAAATTGCACTTTGCTTCTCTTATATGTTTAAGTTTGAGTAGTTGAGTTTGAAAATGTGTAGATTATGGATGCATCTAAAAGTTTATTGCTTAGTACATGATAGATGACCTATGGTTAGTATCCATTTTGCTTCGGTAACTACATAGAACTCAACGAGCATCTTCATGGAAAGGGCTACACACATTGGTTATGAAGCCGCCCAATGTAGGAAAGGGATACACCATTGTGATGAGTGAAAGCCGTCATGAATAATTTATGTTTATGTATGCAAAATCAAAGAAGTGTTAAAAGGAATCAATAAAAAAAATTCTTTGATTCAAAGCCTAAGAAGAAATGGAGAAAGGCTTAAAATGGAGTATAGTTGAAAATTGTGATTGCTCGGGTTGAAAAACAGAAATGAAATGACGAGCCACATGCACACACACGCTCACATGTTGAAATCTATCCTCTTTAAAGCAAAAAATCCAGATGATAATCGGTTTGACCTGGATTGGAAAAGCTTTAGATGGATAGGTGTTAAAATGGTTTGCATGTTGATATCACAATCACTCCTTTTATATATGCTAGAAGCAAAATTCACACACACACTTTTTGCTTATAGAGTATTTTGATATTCTAGCAATTTTTAGAAGAATTATGAGAGAGATTGAAAATCGTGACGTATCTCTCATAGTTTGTGGAGCTTATTTTGTTGAATTTCTTTAAAATTGCTTGAATGTGCGATTGTGTGGATTTATTGTGAACATTATTCTATCTTGATCTTAGATAGCGCACTTATCAAGAGGGAGCATAGTATGCTAGACTTTGTTCTCTTTTATGATATGTTCACATGTTTCAACTTGATATTTGTTGGCATAATCATTGGTTGATATAATGAATCTTGTAGATGCTATTTCATATTTCTTGATTTGCATGATGATTCTTTGTATTACCATATGCCTTTGTATTGTTGATCACAAATAATGCATGAAACATTTTTGTAATAATTGTATGATTGTATTTGCAGTCAACTTCTCCTTATTTGGGGTTGTATAGTAGTTGAGATTGCAATCAATTCCCTCATTCTTGAAATTGAAATGAGAATAGTTGCAATGAATTCTTCTTTGTTTTGGAGTCGATAGTAATTGTAATTGTAATTAATTCTATTGATTGTAGTTATAGTGAATTCCTCTTTGTTTGGGGTTGATAGTAATTGTAGCTGTAATCAATCCAATTGGTTATAGTTGCAGAAAATTCCTCCTTGCATAGGGTGATAGTAATTGTGGTTTTAATCAATTTAATTGATTGTAATTACAGAAAATTCCGCCTTACTTTGAATGATAGTAGTTGTGGTTGTAATCAAATCTTTTCTTGTTTGAGGTTGATATGATTGTCGTTGATACCAATTCCTTCATATTTGGGGCTAGTATGATTGTTAATGCAATTGTTGAACTTGGTAGAAATGACCTATATGCTTAAGAGTAAAATTTATGCATTTAGGATTCATTATACCTTGATGAGTTTGTTGTGGTGTATAGAATTGAATAACCTTTGATAGGTTAACATGGAAAAGTAAACTAGAATCAAGGGAGAAGATATGGGAGCTAGATGCTTGAAATAAATGAATTCTTCAAGTAAGGGATCATCTCCGAACATAATGTGAGATCACCAATTGTTTCACTATTTGATCTCAAGATATCATTTTTTATTTCTTTGGCATAATTTTATGTCAAAAAGGAGGAGAAATATGATATTGTTTTAGCATATCTTCTTTGAATATTTCTCAAGTATTGAACTTCTTATGGCATGTAATATTGTGATTTCATTTGGTTATGAATATCTTTGAGATAACATGTATTAAGGGGGAGATACATGATTCATTTTGGACATAAGAATATATTTGAGATAGCATGTATTAAAGGGAAGATACATGATTCGTTTTGGATTTAAATGTTTAATTCTTGCCATAATTGTATATTGCCATATGTGTCTTTCTCTTGGATATGCTTTGTGCTTTAAGTTTATTTTAGGTGGCTACAAGAGAAGATCAAGAAGAAGTTCAAGACTTGCTGAAGATTAGTTTTAAGAAACTAAGTCATTGTAATTTGAGGGTGTGATTTTTTGACCAATCATCATTTTATGTGTTTTAGTATTTTGTATAGGTGTTTTGACATAGAATTTGCCAAAGGGGGAGATTGTTAGGTCTGTGAGTTTTGTTGGCATTATTCTATATCAAAACAACATTTCCTTTGTATTGTTTAGTTGTCTAGGAATCATGATGATTCAAGCTTTAAAAAAGAAATGACAACTATTCAATCAAGTTCAAGTCTTCAAAGGGAAAAATGCTTCATGATTCTACAAAGGTATATTAAAACCTTTCTTTTCTCTTTCAAGGCTTAGGCACACACACACATATCAAACATTTGTGTCCCTGCATCATTGTGCACCTTTATAGGCACACACATACAATTCATTCATATGTGTCCCTGCATCTTTGTGCACCATGTATAACACATTCACACACTTGGAGATGAATGCTCATGCATTGTTTGGAAATAACATGTTTTGGAATATGCATGATTGAAAACTATCTCTATGTAGTTTACATTCTAGTGTGAATTGTGTTTGTGTGTGCATATGTTTGTATAACATGGATATTGAACTTCGATTTAGTCTTAAATCATTATTGATTGAGTTCCGGTCATTTCGGTTACTCATACTATTGATTTCAAGTTCTAAGTTATACATTGTCTTCGTCTTCGTATATCGAGTCGAATTATTATTTTTTGGGTTGATTATCTTATATTTCCATGTTTGTGTGAGAGTTATGGTTTGTAATCCGTAAACGGATTCGAATTCCGAGTTCGGAGGGCGGAGAACGATCAAAGAACGCGAGGGAAGCGTGAGGGGAATGCACCATGACCAAAAGGCCATGGAGGTGTGCATGCCCGAGATGGCGCGTGGCCATCTCGGCTGCACAACCTTCCTGCCCTGAGATTCCCATGCGCCATCTCGGGAGAGCACTTCCAAAGGAGGGAAAATTGGTCTTTTAGCTCCTTTATTTCCCTCTCCTTTACAAACTCCTTCTCTCTCACATTTCATTCTAAGGAAGAAGAAAATGTAGTGCAGAAAAATTTCCAGATTTTTTCTCTCAAATTTGAATCACCATATCTCTCTTATCTCTTATCCGATTTGAGTGATTCAAGTTGGAGAAGTTTTGTATTGAAGTCCTCTATCATCTCCAAGCAACCTTGAAGTCATTTGTTAAATTTTTCTGCTGGAACACACCATTTTCGTGACTGCACTCGAAATTGTCAAGGTAGTTGTTTATCTTTTGATTCCTTGATTCTAATGTTCAATTACCTTGGGTCTTCTTCCTATTATTGTGTATTTGACTTGAACAAATGTTGATGAGTGATAGATCTTCATTTAAAAGCTAGATTGAGTTTCAATTGAAATCTCACATGTTGAGTTAGGTTTTGATTTTACCTATGTTTTCACATGTTTGGGATTGTATTGTGCTAGCTTTGAATCTAAGACTATTTGTGCTTTGATTGACTTTATTTTCATGATTAATAGTCTTATTATGTGCTAAGAACTCATTTGTTGAATAGATCTAGGATTAGCACATTTGATTTTTTATTTAGAGTCTATTAGAGTTTAATTGACTATTTTTGTGAATATATGCTCTAACTGATTGCTAGAGATTTGATTGATCATATCTTGTGTTTCAAGCATTTTTGTGTTAGTACAAAAGTCTTGAATATGTACTTCATGAACATGTTTATTTCAAGCTTTAGCAACATGAATAAAATCTAGGTTTAAAGTGTGTGTTTGGAAATTTGGCAGGCTCTAGATTTTTGTTCATGTATAAGATCTAGACCATCTTGTTTTGTGAACTTTATTGTCTAAGTCTAGATCTTCATGGAGTGTACCTAATCCATATATTTCATATGCTCATGCATCATCTTGTGTGGTGTCACTTTTGGATTATAAACTAGAAAATATACTTTGTGTGCTCATTGATTAATTCTGGTTTCCTTAGAATTTGTTGATCATCTTACTCTACATTGCGTGCTTGTTTACGTTTTGCATTTATGATCACATAGATGCCTTGTGAGAAGGAAGTCTTGACAATAGGTGTGAAACCTATGATGTTGAGCAAGAAGTCTTGGCAAGAGGTGTGAAGCCTCAGATTGTCGAGCAAGGAAGTCTTGGCTAGAGGCGTGAGGCCTTGGATAGTTGAGCAAGAAGTCTTGCCTAGGGTCGTGAAGATTCGGATAGGTGAGCATGGAAGTCTTGACTAGAGTTGCGAAGACTCGGATAGTTGAGCAAGAAGTCTTACCTCGGGTCGTGAGGATCCGGATAAGGTGAGCAAGGAAGTCTTGACAAGAGGTGTGAAGCCTCGGATTGTTGAGCATAAGGCGACAACTTCTAGAGTAGGATAAGAGGGTAGTTTCTAGGTGATGTGGTCACTTGAGAGATTATACTTGTCTTATCTACTCGTGGATTTTGTTTGCTGGTGGCTGCTAGCCCGTGGATATTTCCTCTTCGGAGGTTTACCACGTTATATCTTGTGTCAACTTTTCTCTATCCTTATCTCTCTTATATTGCTAATTGTTATTTGAATAATGTGGATAGAACTTTATATGTAAGTTGACTTCCTTATACAATATTGTTTATGTATGTTAGATAACTTTGTATCTTCTAATATTTCATTCAAGTTGTAAAGTATCACATTGTAATACTCTAAGTACAACTTATGGAATGTTATCTACATTGAATATATTTGTTCATAAAATACATTGATTCTTGTTGTATGTTTTGTAGACTAAGAGTGGAGATTTAAGCATACATGAATATATTGTTTTCTCATAATAATCATGTTGAATGTTAATTTGCATGCTTATCAAAGGTTTTGTCACTAGTCTCGAAAGATTTTTCATAAGTGAGAGACAACCTATTCACCCCCCTCTAGGTTGTTTAGTATAACCTTGTACATATTCTTTCACCTTGGAAAAACTAAATTTGAAATAGTGGTGTTACAATAGTTGTACAACCTCACTGTATGGATTTACTGGGGACTCGATAATACCTATGGGTCAAACATCCTTCCAGTAATTGTCGGAATAGCCCCCATAAAGAAAAATATTGTGACGGACTTCGTGGTGGTGGATACCCCATCAGTCTACAATGCGATATTAGAAAGACCTTTCTTGTCATCCTTGAATTATCCATTTACCATAACGTCTTAAAGTTTCCAGTAGGGGACAAGGTGGGGGAAATACGCGGTGACCAGCAAGTAGCCAGGAAGTGTTATGCAGTGTCTGCCAACTCGATAGCTTTAGCGAAACAGTTTGCACAGGTTATGATGATACAAGATGGGGTAACCCCCAAGATGACCTTGAAGGGCTTAAAGCCCTTAAATCACCTAGAGTATAATTCTGAGATTCTAAATGAAGAGGAGCAGAGCAGGAATGGGCCAGCGTGCATCCAGTGGATAAGCTAGAAGAGATACCTATCCGGATGGACAACCCCTCGAAGGTCATCAAGGTCATATCCACCCTCGAACCGGGAGTGAAGGAAGGTCTTATAGGGCTCCTCAAAGAATTCAATGACATCTTCGCTTGTAGTCACGATGAGATGCCCAGGATCCCAATATCATTGGCTGCTCGCTGTTTGGCAGTAGATTCGACTTTCATGCCCGTTAGATAAAAAAGGTGTCACTTTAACGCTAAAAGAAATGTTACGGTTCAAGAAGAAGTGGTCATGTTGATCAAAGCAGGCTTCATCAGAGAGGCGCGTTACCCCGAATGGATTTCCAATATGGTCATGGTCACGAAGGCGAATGGGAAGTGGCGTATGTTCGTCGATTATACCGATCTCAACTGGGCATGTCCGAAAGACAATTTCCCTTTGCCAAAGAACGATCAGTTAGTTGACTCCACGTCCGGAAACAAGCTCCTTAGCTTCATGGATGCATTCTCGGGGTATAAACCCCGCCGACCAAGACAAGACCAGCTTTATCACCGGGCAGGATCTATACTGCTACAAGGAGATGCCGTTTGGGCTCAAGAATACAGGAGCTACATATCATCGGTTGGTCAATCGGCTATTCAAGCCCAAGATTGGAAGATCAATGGAAGTGTACATCGACGACATGATTACCAAGTCACCAACCATAGAAGGACATCAGGACGACCTTCGTAGAACTTTCATGATCCTAAGGAAAAACCAGATGAGATTAAACCCCTCCAAATGTGCCTTCGGGGTAACTGTGGGAAATATTTTGGGCTTCATGGTTCATGAGAGAGGAATAGAGGCTAACCCAAAAAAGATCAAGGCTATACTGGATCTAGAATCCCCCATGTCACTCAAACAAGTTCAAGTATTGACCGGGCAGATAGTAGCACTCAATAGGTTCATCTCTCGGTCCACCGATAAATGTTTCCCTTTCTTCAAAGCTATCAAGCAGGGAAGGAACATGAAATGGGACCAGAAAAGTGAGCAAGCCTTTCAAGCATTGAAGAAGTATCTGTCAAGCCCTCTGTTACAGGTCAAGCAAAGTTCGGAAGAGGAGCTACAAATCTACTTTGCCATTTCGAAAACGGTAGTGAGTGTGGCCTTGGTCAAGGAATATGGAGATAGGGTCTAGCGACATGTCTACTATGAAAGTCACGCCCTAACCAAGCAGGAAAAGAATTATACTCTTTTGGAGAAGCTCGCCTTTTCCCTGGTGACCTTGACAAGAAAGCTTTGTACATACTTTTAAGCTCACTCTATAGCAGTAGTGACGGACCAACCTCTCTATCAATTCCTGCAAAGGCTGGACTTGTCTGAAAGACTGGTTCTAATGGCCCTGGAACTCACACAGTTTGATTTAAGGTATAAACCCAGGGCCATAATTAAAACCCAGGCTTTGGCAGGACTTTGCGGTAGAGCTCCCAGTGCCTCCAGGCCAAGCATCCTTCGTAGCAACAAATATAGCCTCTGTGATGATTCCAGAGTCCAACGGCTGGCCGGTAGGCTACAAGTCATGGATCCTCTACACTGATAGAGCATACGGACAAGTCGAGAGAGGAGCGGGCATAGTCCTGATAGACCCAGAGGGGACTGAGTGTTGCCACTGATTCAGATTTGAATTTAATGCCACCAACAATGAAGCAAAGTATGAAGCCATCCTAGCTGGGATGAGGGCAGTCGCTGAGCTTGGGGTCTATTACCTTCAGGTCAAGAGTGACTCATTACTCATAGTCAATCAGGTTTCTAGGGAGTATCAGGCTAAAGGGGATAACATGATTGCCTAGTCGAAGCAAGTTTAGCTGCTTAAGAATAAATTCAAGGGATTAAAGATCAAGCAGGTGCCTCGACAACAGAATCGTCGAGCTAACGTCCTAGCTAAGATAGCTATGAATGGTGGCCAAGCCTTACCACAGGAAGTCACTTTCCAAGTGATCTCCCTACCAAGCACAATAGCGGGCAAGGAGTCTTATACCCTTGATCGACAACCGTGCTGGAAGGACCCAATAGTGGTTTATCTCCAAGAAGTAAGGATTCCTGAGGAGCCCGACCAAGCCCGAAGAATTAAGAGGCTATCAGTCCAATATTACCTAGTGGATGGATACCTCCACAAGAGGGGCAGGTCCCTTCCCTGCTGTGATGTTTACATCCATATGAATTCAAGTGGGCAATAAGAGAGGTTCATTCTGGGAATGCGGGAACCACGTTGGTGGTGAAGCTCTGGCATATCAGGTACTCTGCATGGGGTGTTACTGGCCAACTATCCATAAATATGCAAAAGATTTTGTTCAATCTTGTGAACCGTTCCAAAAGACCTCGAACTTGAGCCACCTCCCACCAGAGCATTTGTCATCTCTCAGCACACCTTACCCCTTTGCTAAGTGGGGAGTCGACCTCATTGGTCCACTTCCAACCTCTCATGGACAAGCCAAACATGTTATTGTGGCAATCAACTATTTCACAAGATGGGTCGAAGCTGGACCACTCTCCCATATATCAGAAGAGAATACGACGAGGTTCATCAAAAACAATATAGTCTGCAGGTTCGGGACCCCTCTTATCATTATAATTGACCTCAAAAAGCAGTTTGATAATGGTCGATTCAAGGACTTTTGTAAAGGCTTGGAAATCGACCTTAGATTTGCCTCAGTAGCCCATCCTCAGACTAACAGGCTGGTGGAATCCACCAATAAAACTATCAAGAAGCTGTTGAAAAAGAAGTTACAGTAGGGAAAAGGCAGATGGTCAGAAGAGCTTCCCGACGTCCTCTAGGCTTACAATACTACAAGGAGAACATCCACCGGAGAAACACCCTATTCTTTAACCTTTGGGGTTTAAGCAGTTCTTCTCATCGAGCATAAACTAACCTCCTTCAGAGTTCAACATTTTGAGCTTGGAAGCAATAAGGATAAGCTCTGAGCTAGCCTAGATCTTTTGGAAGAGAAGCAAGATCGGGTAGCTGAGAAAGTAGTGATTTACCATAGCAAGATCGCTAGGTACTTTAACAGGAGAGTTAAAGCCCAAAACTTCAAGGAAAGGTATCTAGTTCTTAGGAAAGTAACCTTGAATACTAGGAAGAGGTCAGACGTGGTCTTGAGGCCTAACTGGAAAGGACCTTATTTGATAATGGCAGTGGTCCGCAACAGGCCATATAAGCTCGAGGACATGGATGGCCGATCCATTGATCACACCAGGAATGTAGATCACCTGAGGAAGTATTACCCCTAGATAGGGGACTCGTGGGCATACTACCTCCACTTAGGTTTTAATAAAATCTCAAACAATAATGTAATCCATTTTTCATCAATAAAGTCCGCTTTCTCTATCTTCGATTATATTCTACATTAATTTCTCTGTACCCAACTAGAATCTACATGGGTAAGTCTGACATAGTCATCTCAAGACCAAGGATTCACCGGGGAAGCCCCTCGCTATCCTTAATTCCTTGGTCAGGCACCACCCCCCACCAAGAAGGATCTGAGTGTAAGAGCATAGTTTCCATCCAGATCTCAAGACAAAGAAATAACTAGATAGCCCTTCTGATGTCTTGGTCGGGCTACCACCCCCAAGAATGGTTTGAGTGTAAGAGTATAGTTATCGTCCAGATCACAAGACCAAGAAATAGCTAGATAGCCCTCCTGATGCCTTGGTCGGGCTACCACCCCCAAGAAGGGTCTGAGTGTAAGGGCATAGTTGTCGTCAAGATCACAAGACCAGGAAATAGCTAGATAGCCCACATGATGCCCTAATCGGGATACCACCCCCAAGAAGGATCTGAGTGTAAGAACATAGTTGCCATCCAGATCTCGAGACCAGAAAATAGCTAGATAGCCCTCCTGATAGCTTGGTCGGGCTACAACCCCCAAGAAGGATCTATGTGTAATAGCATAGTTTCCATTAAGATCTCGAGATCTTGAAATAGCTAGATAGCCCTCATACTACCTCGATAGGGTTGTAGCTCCACAATAGGGCCCGAGATTGGAAAGCTATCCTACCTAAACCCCAATGTTCCAGTTATTACTGGCTATTATTCTCCCATGTGTATCTGATTGCATGTTATGACAAATACAAACTAGCTCATAATCACATAAGGAGACTACTCACTAAAGTCATCAAGCTACAAGTTTCTGCTGAGAGTTGGGATCTAGAGCGAGCTGTCTACTTCGACACTTAAACAACATTTTATTGTTAGGATTATGCTCGATAGCAAGAGTGTAATATTGTAATTGACAATATTTTCATATTAATAAAGTGATTTCTAGTTTAACAAATCTTATAGCATTTATATTTTAATAATTATAATTTTCAAAAGTAAATAATCATAAGGTCAAAAGACTATGAGAAAAGAAGAATTGTTCATACATCTAGATATGTATGAGGTAGACACAATTCTTTAGTTAGTCTTGAATAACATTCACAACTTAAGATAAAAGGTTGGGCGCATTTATCTTGTCAAAGTTGTAGATTCTTTTGCTAGCATTTGAGTGGGATCAAATGTGTTATGATGAGTCTAAAATCATCAAAGTATGGTGATTTTGGGCAAAAGAATCTAATGCACTGGGTGCATTGAATAGGATCAAAATGAAAAACTTTATCTAGAACCGTCAATGGATAAAAGTTTTCATTTGAAGACAATCGGAGAGTCTATCTCGATCCTGATATAAATGATGGACTTATGGTTGCAAGTGTTATCATTTGAGCTATCAATGAGTACAATTATATAGCATAGTCTATCCTCGATAGTTTGGTGGTATTCATTTGTTAATCGATAGAGGACTTCATTTATAGATATGGACATCGTGGCTCCATTTATTGAATGAGAGTAGAATACCATAATATGGATGTTTTGAGGTATTAAATATTAAATCTTAACGTTAAGTTTTCAGTAGTGTCTATTGAAACATGGCTTCTAGACAATGCAAAATATCCAAGTTCAAAATGTGGTCATAAGAGTAAATATGGTAACTTGGAGAGCTATAAGCGGTCTATGAGCTCTTGACGATTACTAGTATTTTTCACGAGGATACACTTTCTCCAATAAGGTTGTCTAGGGTATGAATGAGTAACATCAACTTATTCTATCTTTATTTAAGAGTTCAATTTTAGTTCTTTAGTGGAATGAACTAAAATTAAATAGATTGGGCCCAAGTGAATCATTTGTTGATTGTGATTGTGTTGTGTCTATTGGAGTTTAAATTTAGATAGCCCGCCAAGATCCCTATTCCACACAAACCTGTATGGATCACTTAATATATTCTACCGGACCAATTTAGCGGTCCATTTAGAATTGTATTAAGGCATGTGAACTTGTTTCTTTTTGTAAGAATATGTCCAGTTCACATGTGGACTTTTTTTTAAGGTATAACGAATTTAATAAAATAAGAAAAATAATATATGGCCTATATATATGTGTTGGGCGTCAAGGCTATTTAGAATAGCTTAATTATATTATTTTAATTTTATTATTTAATTAAATGGAAATTAATTAATTTGTTGATTAATTAATTAATTAATTAAAAGTCAAAATATTTTTCTATTAAGAGATGGTCTCCTAAATATTATACTATTGTTGGTAGTATAATTAACATTAAAGATTATATTTGATAAGTAGATAAACAAAAGGGATTATTTATCTAATCAAATTAGGAAGTCTTTAATATGGATACAAATACACTATTGAGTTGCATTAGGGGTCTTGGTGTAAGAAAGAATTCCTTTTGGAAAAGGATTCTTAACCACCAAGTAAATCCACCTAAGGATAGGATTCTTAACCACCAAGTAAATCCTTCTTAGGAGAGGATTTGGTCTCCTATATAAATACTTGTAAATTTCGACCAAGTATGAATTTTTGATGTGAGAAGTTGTTTTTTTTATTTGTTTTTTTATTGTTATAAAAAAAAACTTCATCCTACTCATTGTGTGAAGAATTCGGCCAAGCATAGAGAAAATAGGGAACGTTTTTATTTTCGAAAGTACACTAGTATCCTTTGCATCAAAAGGGTTTTGTGTACAACAACGAATCAAGGTTCATGCGAGTTTTAATCAAATTGATTGATAATTCAAAAGTGACCGGACATTCTTGGTTTTTCTCTTGTAGGATTATTGTGACTAACAAAGAAGAAGATTTTGTTCGTTTCCATCCTCAGGTATACAATTTAAAGAAAGGAGCCCACATTCCTAGGTGATTCATGTTCGTGATTAGATTGGAAGATCTTACGGATTCAATTCGACGCTAGGTCAATCGTCACGGAAAAAAAAAGTTACAATAGTTTTTATATATATCAATTAATCTAGGGGTAAGGTTCTTGTTATTAAAAGGAAATTTGTTTTTATATACGCAAACCCTGATTTTCTAATGTTCCGTTGCGTTCTGAACTGTTTTTTCCCTGCAATTGGTATTAGAGCCTGTTTGTACCCTTGATTAATTGATGTATGTGTTCGTGAATCTTTTTTTATATATATATATATGCATGTTTTAGAAAGAGATGGCACTCTAGGTATTCGCATATATATTTACATTGGAATCTATGGATATATATATGTTTTATATGTTGTTTGTTATTGCTCAATTTTGGTCCAAGAATTTTAATGTATTTTGTTTTGGGATTGTAACAAGAAGGGTGGTCTATCATCGCCATAATTTCCTTCTTGGTAGTTGTTAAGTTTTTATTTTATTTTGTTGTTGTAATAAAAAAAACTGCCTTATTGTAATAAAAAAAAACTGCAGTATTTTTTTATTTATAATTTTTCTGTAATACATTCAAGTATCGAAGACTCGAAGGTTTGAAGAATTCGAAGCAGCCGGAACAAGTTTGGGACCGTGCAAGCCGTAGCAACGAACGTGCGTGCGAAGAGCGCGCAACCACGTTTGTTGTGGCGTGGGCTGCGCACGGTAGCCCTTTGGTAGCCATGGGCTGTGCATGGCAGCCTTTTATGGGTTTGTGGCATGCGCACGCCCATGGATAAGGGCGAAGGGTGCGCATGCCCATGGAAGGTAGCCGAGGGAGTCCGAACGATGAAGGTCGCGTGAAGACTTGTTCGCCAAGAAAGGAATTCTTGTATTTCAAGATATATGTAATTTACTTGTTTTTCTAGGATGGACCAAAATTGTAGCTATTTATATTTTTGTAAATATTGCAATGTTTGTCATTGTTTGATAACATGTCATATAGAATAGGAGTGCCACTTATATATCTCTTTCGGTATGAACACACTTAATGTAATTTCACTAATATCTACTCCCAAAGGAGGGATATTCGTGAGGGATTATATTGAAGGTCTATAACTTGGTAACACACTTAATGTAATTTCACTAATATCCTCCCAAGAGTTCTTGTTAATAAAATTGTAAGGCTAAAATAGAAAACGTTGGTTGTTATGTTAACAATTAGGTGGGACCTAGTCCAACTAGTAAATGGTGTGTACTCCCAAAGGAGGCGTGACATTTATGGGTGTTGGATCACCGTTGAATTTTTACGATTGAATTATTTTATTTAATTCAAGATAAATATTCGAAAGTGCCATATCATGATTGTTTACTTATATAAATTTTGTTATTAAAAAGAAATCATGGCCCCATTCCAAATCAATATCCTTAAAGATAATACTTTAACTGATGATAATTATGTCACATGGAAAAGGAATATTGGGTTGTTGTTGCAAGCTAAAAAGTATAAGTTCATTCTGTATATTCCTTAACCACCAAACTAATGAATCTAACTCAGGAAGCAAAGAGATGAGTATCAGTAGTGGAAGTCTTCAGATGAGATGGCTAAATGTACGATACATTATGGTCATCATCTCCGACGTGTTGCAACAACAACATGAAGGAATGGAGACTTCTACCGATATAATGATGTCTCTAGAGGAGATGTTTGCTATGAGGTCTAGGGTGATTAAGAGAGAGAGGCAGTGATTGCTTTTATGAATCTTAGGATGAAACCTAGACAGGGTGTAAAAAATCACATGATAAAAGTCATAGCACATCTCAACATTACTGAATTGAATGGTGCTAAGATAGATGGTGAGACCAAAATTGACATGATTGACAACTCACTATCGGATTCCTTTGATCAACTCAAGTTGGACTGCACATTGAATAATAAGGAATACACCTTCCAAGGCTTGATGCAAGATATTCAAAGCACCAACATAATCCTTGTGAAAGGCAAGGGTAAAGAGATTCATATGCTTGGTAAGTTGCTACTACTAAAGACCCGTAAGAAGGTCAAGAGACAACAGAAGAAAAAGCAACTTGAGCCTTCTTAGAAGAAGACCAAGAAAGTAACCAAGATCAGAGGAAAGTGTTTCTTTTGTGGTGAAAAGGGTCAAAGGAATAGGCTGAATAAGAATGAATTCAACTTGCATTTAGGCAATGGAGCATTGGTGTCTACTAGTATAGTGGGAGATATTAGAATCAATTTTGATTCTTATAGGCATTTAGTTTTAATAAACGTTTATTATGTACCACAATTCAAGAGGAATTTAATTTTGGTCTTTTGTCTAAATAAATTTGGATATTTGGTTACTTTTAATAAAAGTTTTATTATTAGTAAGAATAACAAATTTGTTTGTAAAGGTACGTTGGAAAAACGGTTTATTCTATTTGCATGGAAATATCTCTCACTTGTTAGATATGGAATCAACAGAACCTAATCATAAAAGAGTAAAATTATCAAAAGATGAAACCTACCTATGGCATTTGCGCCTAGGTCATATTAACCTTAATAGGATTAAAAGATTGGTAAGTGACGGACCTCTAAATGGCTTAAAGGTTGATGATCTACCAACTTGTGAATCTTGTTTGGAAGGTAAAATGACCAAAAGGTCGTTTACGACCAAAGGCACAAGAGCCATTGAATGTTTAGGTTTGATACACACTGATGTGCGTGGACCTATGAGCATTCAAGCTAGAGATGGATATGAGTACTTTATCACTTTCACGGATTATCACTCAAGATTTGGCTATGTGTATCTCATGAGACAAAATTCGGATGTTTTTGACATGTTCAAAACATTTAAAGCTGAAGTTGAAAATCAGCTTGAGAAACGCATAAAAATCTTGAGGTCTAATCGTGGTGAAGAATATCTATCTGGTGAGTTTCAACAATATCTTATTGATAATGGGATAATTTCTCAGTTTTCTGCACCAGGCACACCTAAACAAAATAGGGTGGCAGAAAGGAGAAATAGAACTATTTTGGACATGGTTAGGTCTATGTTGAGTTATTCAACGCTCCCTAATTCTTTCTGGGGATATGCTTTAAAAACTGCAATGTTCATTCTAAACGATGTACCATCTAAGTCGGTTCCTAAAACACCGAATGAGTTGTGGACCGGGCGAAAGCCTAGTTTACAACACTTAAGGATATTTGGATGTCCTGCGCACATGTTAAAAGGAAAGACAGAAAAGATGGAGTCCCATTCAGAAACATGCATATTTGTAGGGTATCCAAAAGGAACAAAAGGATATTATTTTTATAGTCTTTCAGATCTTAAAGTATTTGTTTCGACAAATGCTAAATTTCTAGAAATGGACTATACGAATAATTTTGTGCATAAAAGTAGAATTGTCCTGAATGAACTTTTAGGAGATACAATTCCACACGAGGTTTCGTAACCAAGCCCAATTGTAAGTTTCATACAAACACAAGATCAACAATCTACCATACCTCATCGTAGTGGGAGGGTTGTTAGACAACCCGAGAGATACATCGGTCTAAGAGAATCTATACAGAATCTTTCGGATGACGATGATCCCTATAGGTATAAGAAAGCAATGAAAGATGTTGATTGTAGCCATTGGCAAAAGGCAATGCAATCTGAAATTGAATCTATGTTCAAAAACAAAGTCTGGTCTCTTGTAGACTTACCTAAAGGGATAAAACCCATTAGGTGCAAGTGGGTATACAAGAGGAAAAGAGGAATGGATGGAAAGGTGGAAACCATTAAAGCTAGATTGGTAGCTAAAGGTTATACATAGAAGGAAGGTATCGATTATGAAGAAACCTTCTCTCCTGTGGCCATGCTTAAATCCATTAGGATACTCTTATCCATTGCGGCATCTTTAGACCTATAGATTTGGCAAATGGACGTCAAGAAAGCTTTCCTTAATGGAAATCTTGAAGAAAACATCTATATGATGCAACCAGAAGGATTCATTGAAAAAGGGCCAAGAGGAAAGGGTATGCAAGTTGCAAAGATCCATATATGGATTGAAGCAAGCATCCAGATCCTGGAACATAAGGTTCGATCAAGCCGTAAAAAGTTTTGGATTGATTCAAAACCATGATAAACCTTGTGTATACAAAAGGATTAAAAGCGACATGTTGGTTTTCCGAGTGCTTTACGTTGATGATATACTACTCATCGGAAACGATGTAGGTGTATTGACATCAATAAAAGAATGGTTTGTTAGGTTTTAGTTTGTGTTGGCATTAATTCCATATCAAAATGATGTTTACTTGTAATGATTTAGTTGTTTAGATTCATGTTGATTCAAGCTTCAAGGAAGAAGAAACAATAAGTCAAAGCAAGTTCTAAGTCTTCAAAGAGAAAGGATGCAATTTGATTCTATAAAGGTATACTAAGACCTTATCTTTCACTTACAAGGCTTAGGCACACACACACATATCATACATTTGTGTCCCTGCATTATTGTGCACCATTATAGGCACACACATACAATTCATTCATATGTGTCCCTGCATCATTGTGCACCATGTATAA
The DNA here is from genome assembly GCA_032871835.1 of Dipteronia dyeriana. Classification (NCBI taxonomy): domain Eukaryota; kingdom Viridiplantae; phylum Streptophyta; class Magnoliopsida; order Sapindales; family Sapindaceae; genus Dipteronia; species Dipteronia dyeriana. The sequence continues at coordinate 54,590,226 of CM065299.1, forward strand.
CACATTCACACACTTGAAAATGATTGTTCATTCATTGGTATGGAAATAGCATGTTTTGGAATATGCATGATTGGAAACTATCTTTATGCAGTTTGCATTCTAGTGTGAATTTTGTTTGTTTGTGTATGTTTGTATAACATGGATAATGAACTTGAATTTAGTTTTAAATCATTCTAAAATCAGTTCCAGCCATTTTGGTTACTCATACTATTGATTTCAAGTTCTAAGTCAAAATATACTGCACTTTCAACTCATGTTGCATACATTGTCTTCATATTCGTATATCGAGTCGAATTATTATTTTATTTTTTGAGTATCTTATATTTCCATGTCCGTGTGAGAGTTACAGTTTGCAATCTTCAAACAGATTCAAATTTCGAGTTCAGAGGCGGGAGAACGGTCGAAGAACGCAAAGGAAGGTCGAAGGAGAAAGAAGCAAGCAAGGCACTTCTTTCCCGAGATGGCGCGTGGCCATCTCGGGGCAGAAGGCTTGCTGCCCCGAGATGCCCACGTGTCATCTCGGGCAGCACGCTTGCTTGGCTTCTTCTTGCCCATCTTGGTCATTTCACATGTCCAAGTTTCCCGCTCCTTTATAAACACTTTCCCTCTCACATTTCATTCTAAGAAGAAATTTAAAACAAGTGTGCAGAAATTTTCTCTCTAAATTTTCTCACATTCCAAACACCATAACTTCTTCATTTGAACTCTGATTTGAGTGATTCGAAATTAAGAGTGTTCATCTATTCATCCTCCATCTTTTCTTTGAAGGTTTAAGTTAGTGTTTCTGCTGTTTTTGGTGTCTAATTATACAAATATGGGAATGCACCTAAATCAACTAAGGTATTGATTTTCTCTCAAAGTTTTCTTTTAAAACTTGGTCAATTGCCTTGGGTTTTCTTCTTCTACATATATTTGTATATTGTGAATGTTTTGATTTGTATTTTGAACACTTTCAAAGCTAGGTTGAGTTTCAATTGAAATCATTCATGTTGAGTTAGGTTTTGATTTTGCCTATGTTATCACATGTTTGGGATTGTATTCTGCTAGCTTTAATTCTAGGACTATTTGATTATCTTTGATTGATTGATTTTGAGAAAAATAGTTCCTCACATGTATTAGGCTCTCTTGGTCGAAATTCTCACATAATACATGTGCTTATGTTCTTTTGAGCTATTCATGTGACTTGTTGAATCTATGATTAGAATATGCTCTAGAACTTTAGCTTAAATCTAAATGACTTTGTCATATGATTTTAGCATGTTTTTGGTTTGTGTGATTTAAACTTGATCTTGTGATTTATTGAACATATCTTGTGATTTAAGTTTAGATCTATGCATGTATCTAGGTTGTCATTAATATTGAACATATCTTTCATAATCTAGATTGATTACACAAGCATGATAAACCAGGCTATATGTGATTTGTGCATTCATGCTCATGTCTAGTATTTTCCATAGGATGTGTTGATCATAGAATTCTATGTTGCGTGCTTGTTTGCGTTTTGCATTCATGATCACCTAGATGCCTTGTGAGAATTAAGTCTAGACAATAGGTGTGAGATCTATTGTGTTGAGCAAGAAGTCTTGGCAAGAGGTGTGAAGCCTTGGATTGTCAAGCAAGGAAGTCTTGGTTAGGGTCGGGAGGATCCGGATAGTCGAGCAAGAAGTCTTGCCTAGAGTTGGGAGAACTCAGATAAGTGAGCAAGGAAGTCTTGACTAGAGTCGTGAGGACTTAGTTGAGCAAGAAGTCTTGCCTTGGGTCATGAGGATCCGGATAAGGTAAGCAAGGAAGTCTTGACAAGAGGTGTGAAGCCTCAGATTGTTGAGCATAAGGCGTCAACTTCTAGAGTAGGATAGGAGGGTAGTTTCTAGGTGAAGAGGTCACTTGAGTGATTGTACTTGTCTAATCTACTAGTGGATTTTATTTGCCGGTGGCTGCTAGCCTATGGATGTTTTCTTTTCGGAGGTTTACCACGTTATATCTTGTGTCAACTTTTCTCTATCCCTATCTCTCTAATATTTGTATTGTGGATAGAACTCTTTATATATGTTGACTTTCTTTCTATAATATAGATTATGTATGTGTTACAATTACTTGTTTGTATCACACTTTACTTGTATTTATATATTGATTAATTGTCTTTAATTATTATATATATTGTGATACAAGCAATCTAGAGGGACAAACTTTTGTTTGTTTCTAAGGAAGTCGAAAAAGGTGTCTAACCTATTCACCCCCCCCCCCCCCTCTCTAGGTGAGCCTTGAGCATTTGACCGTGATTGTATTTTCAATTGGTATCAAAGCAGAACACTAGATTGCACTTAGTATGAGTCCGTGGTGATACTTTCACAGTTTTTGCAAGGCGTTAGAAGTCATAGGTTTACAAGAAGATGTAATGGCGAAAGGAGCCTCAAATACTAGGCCACTATTACTTTATGGCGCTAACTATGGGTGTTGAAAGTTGAGGATGAAAGCCTACATCCGCTCTATTGATGAAAGGGCTTGGATGGTAGTGGAAGAGGGTTATAATCCTTCTGCCAAGGTTCAAGAGGATGGAACCATGATACTCAAGCTAATGAGTGAATGGACAACGAATGAGTTTGAGGTTGCTAAATGGCACCATCGTGCTATGAATGCCATCTTTGGAGAAGTTGATGGGCATCAATTCTCCTACATTCAAAATCTCGAATCCACAACGGAAGCTTGGGATACTCTCCAAGTTACTAATGAAGGAAGCTTAGTGGTGAAAAAATCAAGTCTTCAAATGTTGGCATCACAATTTGAAGGTTTAAGTATGGGTGAGGAAGAAAAGTTTGAAGACTTCCAATTTCTGCTTCTTAACATAGCTAACCAATGTCAAGCACTTGAAGTACCTATCTTAAAAGAGCGTTTAAATTGGAAAATCCTTAGGCCTCTTCCTAAGAGATTCAAATCAAAGGTGACGGCCATTGAGGAAAGAAATGATGTGGATAGTATGCATATTGATGAGTTGCTTGGGTCTCTCAAAACTTATGAGATGTGCTTGAAGCCGAAGATCAAGAGTAAGAGAATCACTCTCAATGCTATAGAGGATGAGAGTTATTATGGATTTGAAGAAATGGCACTCTTGGTTAGAATGTTCAAGAAGTTTCTAAAGAAGAATGCCAAGCCTAAAGGCAAGTCTTCTAAGGAAAAAGGAGTCAAGAGAATATCATCTCCAAGGATTGTGAAGAATAGTTAAGCCATGAACAAGAAATAGGTTCAATGCTATAATTGTCAAGGTTTTGGTCACTTTGCTAGTGAGTGCACCAAAAAGCCATCTAAGAAAGACAAGAAAGGCAAAGTGTTGGCGGCTACTTGGAGTAATGATAATTCTAGTGACAATGAGAGCTCTAGTAGTGAGTCTTCAAGTGATGAAGAGTTGGTGAGTAACTTTGTAGCTCTAACGGCTTCTCATTCTCCACTAGATTTTGGTAGTACAATATCTTTGAACAAGAACCTTGATGCAAATCATGATGGTAGCTCTAGTTCCATTCCAACTAATCTTGAGTTGTTGAAAAAGATAGAAAAGCTTGAAGAAGATAGAGACAATGCTCAAAGAGAAGTAGTTAAAAAGGATGATTTGATCAAGAAGTAACTAGATAAGTTTGTGGTTGTTACTCGTAGACTTCTTGGTGAGAAAGGTGATATTATGAAGAAGTTTAGAGAACTTGAAATGATAAACCTTGAGAAGGATAATGTGATATCTTCTTTGAAGAAGAGAGAACAAGAATTGATGGAAGAGATGAACACGGATAAGAAGGCTATCAAGGATGTAGTAAATGATTCGGTTAGTGTGTCTAGTGTTAGGAATCTTGTTAACTCTCATAGTGATGAAGACGACTTGGTAGTTAAAGAGGAGCTCTTAGAAGCATCACTTCCTACACATTTTGATGAAGTCGTGATTAATAAGAAACCACACAAGAAGAGAAGATCAAAAGCCAAGAAAAAGTTGACAAATAAGGTATCTTTGCAAACTCCTAGTGAAGCTAGTTCAATTCCAAAATGTACAATCTCATCTTTTATTCCAATTTGCCATTATTGCAACACAATAGGTCACATTAAGCCTAGGTGTTATAAATATATTGAAAAATACAAATTAGGAAATGAATCTAGGGATAAGGTGATTAAACTTCAACTTGAACATACAAAGGTCTTGAAGGTTGAGAAACATGATAATATTGCTAAGCATGAGAAAAAGTTATAGAGTAGAAAGAATTCTAATCTTGTTCAACTTGACAAAGCTTGTGTTGATAATGTTAAGGAAGAGTGTGTTAATGATATTCTTGTTAATCAAGTCATTGAAGGACTTTACTCTAGATTTAACATTGTTGTCAAGGATGATATTGGAAATGTTTGTGTAGGTACACCCAAGAACAAGTGGTTCAAGGGTGGGTGCTCTTATCACTAAAATAAGAAGCACATGTGAGATAACTTTGAGGCTATAAATCAATTGTGTTGAGAATTCTTGCTTGCTAGCTTTGAATACTCCATGTATTGATATGAACTTGGTTATCTCACATCATGTTTGTTATGATGGTCAAAATTTGTTGATCAACTTTGAAGAAGTTCTTTTGTTATATGTGTTGATTGAGTTGAGATATTATGTTTTTTATACTCTTGTTGTGAAACATCATCAACTTGGTGTCATGAGGACATTCAAGGCAAGAGTGCTCATAAAAAAGGCAAAAGTATGATATTTGGTGAATATAATGTGCAAAAAGGTATCTCTATACTCTAATGCATATTCTCTTATATATTCATCTTTTGACTCAATTTTTGATACACATCTCATAGCATGTCATATTAGAGAATTTTGTATAGCATACATATGGTTCTCATTGACATTTGCTATTTTAGGATCTAATAGTGATATTGTTCACATTGATCTTATTTTTGATGATTGTTTGTGTATAGTATATTGAGTGGTATTAGTTTTGAAATTATGAGCTTCATATTCTTTGAAAGCTACTCATTATAGAAGTAATGATCTTGAATAAGTCTCTACTTATTGCTCTTAGATCATGTGCTTATGAGCCATAAAATCTTGGTTTTCTAAAAATTGCACCTTGCTTCTCTTATATGTTTTGCTAGTAGGTTGAGTTTTTGTGCTTAAGTACATTTAAAATGACCTATGGTATGTATCCATTTTGCTTCGGCAATTACATAGAACTCAACGAGCACATTCATGAAAAGGGCTACACACATTGGTTGTGAAAGCTACCCAATGTTGGAAAGAGCTACACCATTGTGATGAGTGAAATCCATCATGAAGTGAATTTTGTTTATGTAAAAAAAAATGGAAAAATCAAAGAAATGTTGAAAGAAATTCAAAAAAAAAAATTTCTTTGATTCAAAGCATAAAAAGAAAAGGAGGAAGGCTTAAAAAGGAGTTTAGTTGAAAATCAAATGAGCTCAGGTTGAAAAACAGAATTGGGATGATGAGCCACATGCACACACACGCTCATGTGTTGAAATATATTCTCTTAAAAGCAAAAATTTCGGATGATAATCGGTTTGACTTTTTATGGAAAAAGATTAAGATGAATAGTTGTTGGAAATTGTATGCATGTTGATTATCAAATTACTTCTTGATATATATTTAAAGCATATCTCTCACACACACACTTTGTTTATGAGTATGATGATATCTTTGCAATTGTTGAAGAATTATGAGAGAACTTGAAAAATCTTTATGTATCTCTCTTAGCATATGAAACTTATTTTGTTGATATTTCTTCAAATTGCTTGAATGTGTGATTGTGTGAACATCTTTGCCAACCTGATGCTATCATGAATTTTAGTCATAGCATTTATCAAGGGGGAGCATTGTATGCTAGACATTGTTCTCTTTTATGATATGTTCACATGCTTCATTTTGTTACATGTTGGCATATTTTGACTTAATGATACTTATAAGATATTACTCACTATCTTTGTCTTGCATGATGATTCATTCTTAAGTTATATGTCTTTGTGTTAATATATTTGTGACTAATATGCTTGTTTTGTCTTTCACTCACTTTTGTTGTATGTATATAGCATCTTATTTCACAAGAACAAATGAGCAGAACTAAGGTTACCGGAAGTAGAAATCAATAAAATCCCATTGTGAAAGCCAAGTCTACCTCAAAGGGATCCAAAGCTTCAAGGTCAAAGGATTTAGGGATCTTTGCAACTAAAAAGATATTTCAAGAGAGAGGCATTGACTTAGGTAAATGTTAAGATTCTTATGTTCTTAAATGCATTAAGGATAGAAATTGGGAATCTTGGGTGAGCATGCTAGGAATAGTGAATGACACTATTGTTAGAGAATTTTATCATGAATATAGAGAGAGTGCCACCTTATTGGATGCTTTGATGGAAATTAGGGGTGTTGTGTTTAGAGTTAACCCGGTAAACATTAACAAGTTTCTTACGCTATCTAATGATAATGATTCAAACTTTCTAGATGTTGATATCATTGAGAATCTTAATATCATGGGTAGAACTCTATGTGACAATGCATCTTTTCAGTGGAAAGGTAGAGCATATATTAGTCAACATGAGTTAACTAAGGCAAGTGCATTTTGGCATCTTTTTATTTGCACAAATATTATTGGATCTTTCCGAGTTGAATAAAGACAAGATTAAAATAGTATATGCCTTGGTGACTAATCAACCTATAAACCTTGGGGATTTGCTTATATTTTACTTAGATAATGCGGCTTTCTCAACTAGAGGAGATAAGAAGCTTGCATTACTGGGGTTTATAACTTCTTTGTGTTTAGCTCGTGGTGTTCAAAGTAGTGGAGATGATATGTTGTACCAACCCATGGAAAAGTATAGTGATAAACGTGTGTCATACATGTCATATAAGGATAAGGGTAAGACATGTGATACTTTTGGACTATTTAGTAGTTCACAAGTTGATTGTCAAGAAACTAGCATAAACATTCTTCTGGATTGGGCTTTACATTTGAAGAAGAAGGTTGATGAGCTTAGTGCTATAGTTAAAAACAAGATGCTAGAATAAAAGAGTTGGATGAGTGTATTGCATCAAGTTCAAGACCACCTCTTAAGCATTATGTTAGGTCAACTACACGCATATCTTTCTTTGATGGATCTAGTAGCTAGTATTTGAGTCTCATGGTGTGTTTCTTACCTTTTGGCATCATTTCATCTCAAAAAGGGGGAGAAAGAGTTGTTAAGAGTTGCTAGTTACTTAGTTTCCTTTTTATGTTGTTTTTGTGAACTTTTGAACTTTTAATGGCTTGAAATAATTAGTCTGAAGATTTGGTTAAAAATTCTTGTATTTGGCATGTATTAAGGGGGAGATACATGTATTTGTGAACTTAATTGTATATTCTTATCCATATTATATGTTGCCATCTGTTGTTTTTCTCTTGTATATGCATTGTGCTTTGAGATGATTTGTAGGTTGCTTCAAGAGAAGATCAAGATAAAGTTCAAGAGTTGGTAAAGATTAGTTATAGGAATTTTACTCATTGTAATGTGAGGGAGTGATTTTGTGACCTATCTTCATTTTTATAGTTGTAGTAAAGGTATAGGTGTTTTGACATGGAATTTACCAAAGGGGGAGATTGTTAGGTTTTAGTTTGTGTTGGCATTGATTCTATATCAAAATGATGTTTACTTGTAATGATTTAGTTGTTTAGATTCATGATGATTCATGCTTCAAAGAAGAAGGAACAACACGTCAAAGCAAGTTCTAAGTCTTCAAAGAGAAAGGATGCAATTTGATTCTACAAAGGTATACTAAGACCTTATCTTTCTCTTACAAGGCTTAGGCACACACACACATATCATACATTTGTGTCTTTGCATCATTGTGCACCATTATAGGCACACATATACAATTCATTCATATGTGTCCCTGCATCGTTGTGCACCATGTATAACACATTCACACACTTGAAGATTAATGCTCATGCGTTGGTATGGAAATAACATATTTTGGAATATGCATGATTTGAAACTATCTCTATGTAGTTTGCATTCTAGTGTGAATTGTGTTTTTGTGTGTATATGTTTGTATAATATGGATATTGAACTTGAATTTAGTGTTAATTCATTCTTAATTGAGCTACGGTCATTTCGGTTGGTCATACTATTGATTTCAAGTTCTAAGTCAAAAGATACTACACTTTCAACTCATGTTGCATACATTGTCTTCGTATTCATATATCGAGTTGAATTATTATTTTCTAGGTTAAGTATCCTATATTTCCATGTCTGTATGATAGTTACGGTTAGTAATCCGCAAACGGATTCAAATTCTGAGTTTGGAGGCCGGAGATTGGTCGAAGAACGCGAAGGAAGGCCGAAGGAGAAAGAAGCAAGCAAGGCAATTCTTTCTCGAGATGGCGCGTGGCCATCTCGGGGCAGAAGGCTTGCTGCCCCGAGATGCCCGTGTGCCATCTCGGGCAGCAAGCTTGCTTGGCTTCTTCTTGCCCCTCTTGGTCATTTCACTTGTTCAAGTTTCCCATTCCTTTATAAACATTTTCCCTCTCACATTTCATTCTAAGAAGAAATTTAAAACAAGTGTGCAGAAATTTTCTCTCTAAAATTTCTCACCTTCCAAACACTATAACTTCTTCATTTGAACTCTGATTTGAGTGGTTAGAAGTTGAGAGTGTTCATCTATTCATCCTCCATATTTTCTCTGAAGGTTTTAGTTCGTTTTGATGCTGTGTTTGGTGTCTAATCATAAAAAACCTGGACTGCACCTAAATAAACTAAGGTATTGATTTTCTCACAAAGTTTTCTTTTAAAACTTGGTCAATTGCCTTGGGTTTTCTTCTTCTACATATTTTTGTATATTGTGAATGTTTTGATTTGTGTTTTGAACACTTTCAAAGCTAGGTTGACTTTCAATTGAAATCGTTCATGTTGAGTTAGGTTTTGATTTTGCCTATGTTATCACATGTTTGGGATTGTATTGTGCTAGCTTTGATTCTAGGACTATTTGATGATCTTTGATTGATTGATTTTAAGAAAAATAGTTCCTCACATGTATTAGGCTCTCTTGGCTGAAATTCTCACATAATACATGTGCTTATGTTCTTTTGAGCTATTCATGTGATTTGTTGAATCTATGATTAGGAATATGCTCTAGAACTTTAGCTTAAATCTAAACGACATTGTCATATGATTTTAGCATGTTTTTGGTTTGTGTGATTTAAACTTGATCTTGTGATTCATTGAACATATCTTGTGATTTAAGCTTAGATATATGCATGTATCTAGGTTGTGATTAATATTGAACATATCTTGCATAATCTAGATTGATTACACATGCATGACAAACTAGACTATATGTGATTTGTGCATTCATGCTCATGTCTAGTATTTCCCTCAGGATTTGCTGATCATAGCATTCTATGTTGTGTGCTTGTTTGCGTTTTGCATTAATGATCACCTAGATGTCTTGTGAGAAGGAAGTCTTGACAATAGTTGTGTGACCTATAGTGTTAAGCAAGAAGTCTTGGCAAGAGGTTTGAAGCCTTGGATTGTTGAGCAAGGAAGTCTTGGCTAGGGTCAGGAGGATCCGGATAGTCGAGCAAGAAGTCTTGCCTAGAGTTGGGATAACTCGGATAGGTGAGCAAGGAAGTCTTGACTATAGTCGTGAGGACTTCGTTGAGCAAGAAGTCTTGCCTTGGGTCGTGAGGATCCGGATAAGGTGAGTAAGGAAGTCTTGACAAGAGGTGTGAATCCTCAGATTGTTGAGCATAAGGCGTCAACTTCTAGAGTAGGATAGGAGGGTAGTTTCTAGGTGAAGAGGTCACTAGATAGATTGTACTTGTCTAATCTACTAGTGGATTTTGTTTGCCGGTGGCTGCTATCCTGTGGATGTTTCCTTTTCGGAGGTTTACCACGTTATATCTTGTGTCAACGTTTCTCTATCCCTATCTCTCTAATATTTGTATTGTGGATAGAACTCTTTATATATGTCGACTTTCTTTCTATAATATAGATTGTGTATGTGTTACAATTACTTGTTTGTATCACACTTTACTTGTGTTTATATATTGATTAATTATCTTTAATTAATATATATATTGTGATACAAGCAATCTAGAAGGACAAACTTTTGTTTGTTTCTAAGGGAGTCGAAAAAGCTGCCTAACCTATTCACCCCCACTCCCCCATCTAGGTTAGCTTTGAGCATTTAACCGTGATTGTATTTTCATGGTTAGCAAGACAATTTGATATGAAGTACTTAGGAGAAGCAAGTTATATTCTTGGTATCCAAGCCATAAGGGATTAAAAGAATAGAACGTTTACATTAACCCAAACTTCATACATAGATAAAATCTTGTCTCGGTTTTCCATGCAAGATTCCAAGAAAGTTATGTTACCTTTTAGACATGGAATCAAACTTTTTAAGGAACAAGTTCCTAAGAATGAGCTTGAAGAGCAATTCATGAAGGGTTCCATATGCATCGATAATTGGAAGTCTCATGTATGCAAATGCTATGTACTAGACCAGATATTTGTTTTGTTGTGGGCATAGTTAGCAGGTTTCAATCAAAGCCTGGTACTGATCACTGTACGACAGTCAAGCATATTTTCAAGTATCTTCGGAGAATGAGAGATTATATGCTTGTATACTCTGTAGGGAATTTAATTCCCGTTGGGTATACTGATTCAGATTTTCAGCCAGATTCTGACTCTAGGTGATCAACATCAGGATCTGTGTTTGCTAATGGAGGAGGGGGAGTCATATGGAGGAGTATTAAGCAATCTTGTATTGTTGATTCCACCATGTAAGCCGAGTATGTTGCCGTATGCGAGGCTGCTAAAGAGGCTCTCTGGCTCCACCAATTCTTCATTGACTTAGAAGTGGTTCTTTATGCGAATAAGCATATCACTATCTACTGTGACAATAGTGGTGCAGTGGCTAATTCGAGAGAACCAAGAAGTCATAAGAGAGGGAAACACATTGAAAGAAAGTATCACCTTCTAAGGGAAATTGTGCATAGGGGTGACGTGATGATTACAAAGATCGCGTCAGCAGAAAATCTAGCGGATCCCTTTTCAAAGGCTCTTCCTCAAAAGAGTTTTGATGGGCATCTAGAGAATATGGGGATGAGAGATATGACACATTTTCTATAGAGCAAGTGCGAGATTGTTAGGATTATGCTCGATAGCAAGAGTGTAATATTGTAATTGACAATCTTTTCATATTAATAAAGTGATTTCTTGTTTAACAAATCTAATAGCATTTATATTTTAATAATTATAATTGTCAAAAGTAAATAATCATAAGGTCAAAAGACTTTGAGAAAAGAAGAATTGTTCATACATCTAGATATGTATGAGGTAGACACAATTCTTTAGTTAGTCTTGAATAACATTCACAACTTAAGATAAAAGGTTGGGCACCTTTATCTTGTCAAAGTTGTAGATTCTTTTGCTAGCATTTGAGTGGGATCAAATGTGTTATGATGAGTCTAAAATCATCAAAGTGTGGTGTCTTTGGGCAAAAGAATCTAGTGCACCGTGTGCATTGAATAGGATCAAAATGAAAAAATTTATCTAGAACCATCAATGGATAAAAGTTTTCATTTGAAGACAATCGAAGTGTCTATCTCAATCCTGAGATAAATGATAGACTTATTGTTGCAAGTGTTATCATTTGAGCTATCAATGTGTATGATTATATAGCATAGTATATCCTCGATAGTTTGGTGGTATTCATTTGTTAATCGATATAGGACTTCATTTATAGGTACGGACATCGTGTCTACATTTATTAAATGAGAGTAGAATACCATCATTTGGATGTTTTGAGGTATTAGATATTAAATCTTAACGTTAAGTTTCCAATAGTGTCGATTGAAACATGGCTTATTGACAAGTCAAAATATTTAAGTTCAAAATGTGTTCATTTGAGTCAATATGATAACTTGGAGAGCTATATGCGGTCCATGAGCTCTTGGCGATTACTAGTATTCTTCACGAGGATACACTTTCTCCAATAAGGTTGTATAGGGTATGAATGAGTAACATCAACTTATTCTATCTTTATTTAAGAGTTCAATTTTAGTTCTTTAGTGGAATGAACTAAAATTAAATAGATTGGACCTAAGTGAATCATTTATTGATTGTGATTAGGTTGTGTCTATTGGAGCTTAAATTTAGATAGCCCGCCAAGATCCCTATTCCACACGAACTTGTATATATCACTTGATATATACCAATATAAGGGTCCATTTAGAATTGTATTAAGGCATGTGAACTTGTTTCTTTTTGTAAAAATAAGTCTATTTCACATGTGGACTTTTTATTAAGGTGCAATGAATTTTAAAAAATTAGAAAATAATAAATGGCCCATTTATATGTGTTGGGCGTCAAGTATATTTAGAATAGCTCAATTATATTATTTTTATTTTATTATTTAATTAAATGGAAATTAATTAATTTTGTTAATTAATTAATTATTTAATTAAAAGTCAAAATCTTTTTCTAATAGGAGATGGTCTCCTAAATATTATACTATTGTTGGTAGTATAATTAATATTAAGACTATATTTGATAAGTAGATAAATAAATGGAATTATTTATCTAATCAAATTAGAAAGTCTTTAATATGATTACAAATACACTATTGAGTTGCATTAGGAGTCTTGATGTAGGAAAGAATTCTTTTTGGAAAAGGATACTTAACCACCAAGTAAATCCACCTATAGATAGTCTTAACCACGAAGTAAATCTTTCTTAGGAGAGGATTTGGTCTCCTATATATATACTTGTAAATTTCGACCAAGTATGAGTTTTTGTTGTGAGAATTTGTTTTTTTTTATTTGTTTTTTTATTGTTATAAAAAAAAAACTTCATCCTACTCATTGTGTGAAGAATTCGGCCAAACATAGAGAAAAGAGGGAACGTTTTTGTTTTCGATAGTACACTAGTATCTTTTGCATCAAAAAGGTTTTGTGTACAACAACGAATCAAGGTTCACACGAGTTTCAATCAAATTGATTGATAATTCAAAAGTGACCGGGCGTTCTTAGTTTTTCTCTTGGAGGATTATTGTGACTAATAAAGAAGAAGATTTTGTTTGTTTCCATCCTCAGGTATACAATTTAAAGAAAGTGAGCCTACACTCCTAGGTGATTCATGTTCGTGATTGGATTGGAAGATCTTACGGATTCAATTCGACGCTAGTTCAATTGTCACGGAAAAAAAAGTTACGATAGTTTTTATATACATCAATTTATCAAGGGTTAAGGTTCTTGTTATTAAAACGGAATTTTTTTTATATACGCAAACCCTAATTTTTTAAATTTTCTCACACTTCCATTGCGTTCTGAACCGTTTTTTCCCTACATTTACATCTCGTTATCTTTGCCAAGGTTTGAGTAAGTTAAGTTGTTTCAGAGGTCACATCTAGATCGGGATCAGTAATGAAGCGAGAGGATGTTAATCAAATCAAAATTCATTAAAGAAAGCATGAATGAGATCTAAAGTCAGTTTTCATTAATGAAATAGAAGCCTATCCGCTGGAAAGGCTACAGTTATAAACAAGGACCCCCGTTTCCAGGCAACATAATTTTTTTTGATGATTATCAAGCATGAGTAAAGTGGGGTGCCCACCCCCCTTTCAAGGCTGTATAGGCAAGCTGTGAATAAAGTGTATCAGGCTCTTGCTTCTTCTTGATTCCGTTCTGCTGCTCTCCCTGCCTGGAGGACCTCACCCTCGGCTCCTCATGTATCTCCTTCAGGTATTCACTAGCCATGGTCGCCTGCGCCTCATCTAAGACCTCATATATCCTCCACTGAATGCTACTCAACGAGGTCCTCATCTAAGACCTCATTAACCACCGCCATAACCTCAGAAGGGATGGTCGCATCAAGAAGGTTTGCCAAAGATTCTACCCGGTTTTGTTCAACCTCCAGAGGTTTCATCAAGACCGTTATGGACCTCTCCCTGGGCTTCTAGTAGGTCCCCTCAGGTTGTACTGACCGAACCCCACTAGAGGTCTCCCCGGGACCTGAGACTGGTAAGACTGGAGAAGGAAGAGAAGGATCTATTACAACTGCTTGCCTCCCAACTCCAGCCTCGTCACCCTCAGGACGGGACATCTCTGTAGTCTTGGTCATACTCTCCTCCCTATCCCAGTTGGCAATAACTGATAGGTCAAAGGGGAAGGGAGGGCTTCAGTAACCTGGTAGGAAGCATAAAAGTATCCTTCCCTAAAGGAGGCATCCACCTCAGCCTGAAGTTTGGCAACTTGGGCTTTCGCTTTTTCCTTCGAAGTATCCCACTGACTGGCTCGACAGTAAGACCAGAGGGTTTCTTAATCAAAAGAACGCTTCAACCTCTCATGATCGTACTGAATCTCAGCCATTTTTGCTACCATTCCTTTTTGAATGGAAGTCATCTCTTTTACCAAAGTCTAAGCTTGTGCAAGTAACCCTATGGCCCTCTTAGCTTTGGCCTCAGCTTGTGTAACCCGGTCATGGTGAGACGCTACCTGGTGGCCTATCGCCACATTGAATTTGAAGGCCTATAGGGTGTAAAAAACAAATATTAGAGAATGTTCAGTGCCCACAGTCACATGAAAGATAAAAGGGAAGTTACCTTAGCCAGAAGAGAGGACGCATTGGTAAGCAAGATGTCCACGGGCATTGAAACCATCCTAGAGTGCCCGCCACCTAGGCATGACTCAACAAATAGCTTCAAGACCTCGTCTTGCCAAACTGAGTCTGACTGATAGTGGGAGTGGGCATTGGGAACCTTAGGGACACCGGCCTTGGGGTCCCCAAAAGCTTGAGGAGTTTGGGGCATAGACGAAGCAGCAGAGGCAACAGGTTATATGGCTGAATGAACAATAGTTGTAGCGGGGCCTATCAATGAAAGGGCAGAGGTAGTTGTATCAATGACCTGGAAATCGGGCCTCCCTTAGTTTAGAACCCTAGTAATTCGTGATGCAAGAATAACCATATTTGAGCTAACTTGGGAGGGTGATGGAACTGAAGCAAGCGAAACCTCAGTTGGATCAGCATGCTCTCTTTTCTCCAAGGTAGCCAAAGGGGCTTTACGGGGTTGTCTTCTGTGGGGAGGAGGGGTACGAGCCTACTGGGCTTCACGGGAAGCTGAAGCAATAACAAAAACTATTAAAAAAAGGAGGAGAAAGAAGAAGGACGTTAGGAAAAAGCTAACTAACAGAACGAAGCATAATGGCTTTATGTTACTTACGAGAGGTAGCATCAAAGATTCGCAGGTATCGATTCACCTTATGAGGATCAAAAGGATAGGCAGTCGGGAAATTTAGATTCAAATAGTTCCTAGCAAGGATGACCTTCAGCACAACCTCGGACTCGGCAGACAAAGAATCTCGGCCCCAAGAAGGTTTATCATTGAAAGCAATGGGAACTGCGAACTCATGCCTGCCAATAAAGACCGAGCTTCCTTAATCCTTTCCAATTAGGATCCACTCCTCCTTCCAAGTAGGATATTTCCTCGAAGCACCAGGGATGATGAAAATGAGCTTGTTCTTTGCCTTGGCATATAACTGACCTCGATGTGCCTCGGACAGGCTTGCAATTTGAAAGAGGTATGCTAGCCCCTCAGCTCCGGGCTCCCGAGTAACCATTTTTAGCTTGTATTTTTCCCTCCATAACATGAGAAAGTCGATCAGATGCCTCCAGAAGCTGGGTGTCAACTGGAGGGGAGCTAGCTGAAGAGCGTTGAGAGCCCACCGAAGAGTAGGATGAAGAGAAGCCTAATCCTATTCTCGAAGGCCACCATGTGGATGGGAAGCACGCCATTAGGTGGATTGAAGACATCATAGTTTTTATGGGGGACTATGAGGGTGACGTTGTCAAGAACGCCATATTTATACATCATACGACTGATCGACTACGGATCAACGGTGGAGTCTGGAATAACCTTGAAGTCATAGGGAAGACGTCTCTCCATAGAAGGATCGGTAACTGTGACTTGGCCCTTCCCAGTAGTGTTGTCCCTGTTCTCCTCCCCGAAATCCTTATCAACCAAGCTCGTGGGATTATCTGGTTGATTAGAAAACCCAGTCATGATAGCTTCGTTCCTGTTCGACCGACGACATTGTGGGGTCAAAGTGAGTCATCATCGTCAAGGTATCGTCGAGCCCGCTTTCCTTGGGCAAGACTGGAAACCTCTATGCCATCAGTGAGGGAATCAATGGAGTCATGGTTGATCTTCGACATGATAGAATAGGGTTTAGAGGCTGAGAAAAAGAGAAAGAACATAGCGTAGTTGAAGAAGTTTGCAAAATAAAGGGATTTTTGAAAAAAATGAAGTTCAAAAGTGAAGTGTGAGGAAACTGATGAGGAAACTGATTTAAATAATGGTGGGAGAGGCAATGACGTTAACGAAATCTTTGGACGGATTGTCTCGAATCACGGGAATGGCCATAACGTAGCCAGGTTATTTCGGGGAATACACCGGTCTTTTCCTGCCACGTCACAGGTATAATTAAGGAAGAGATTTCCACCCATATTTGGTAACGATAAAAGAGGGAAATTTCCCAACTAAAACAACAAATCTGACTCCAACCCAGCTCAATCACCGGTGTTCAAGTTAGAGGGGACTTTTGTTAATAGCAAAATTTAGCTAAGGGACCAAAGAGAAATTTTGCACTGTCATGACCCGAGTCAAAGCCCAAGCTCGCCAGTCATTGGACCCCTGGGTCCTAAGGGTGAGCCATAGAACTACCCTGTAGAAGCAAGGAAGAGTCATTGAGCTTCATAACTATAAGGAATAGTGCCCGACAAGACCAGATCGAGCCCCTTACACCAACACTGGAACTCAGGCAAAGCCCGACACATGATTATCAGGGCTTCCAAAGATCGAGATTACATCATAACCTCCCCAGAAGCCCGCTAACCTCTCCGGGAATAAAAAAATAGAACCTATAAAGATATCGAGCTCATACTATAGCATCGCTCCACTTTGCCGAAGGAAGAAGCAAATCTACCTATGTAGATAAGAGGAAGCTCGCTAAAGCCCTGCCATCACTTACGGGCATTAGCTCAATCATTTCAAGATCAAAAAGGGACCTGGAAAGGTTAGATCGAGCTCTTAACATTAAGACCAGGGTCTGGATCTACCTCGTTTTACGAATCAGTAAACACCATACTCAACGACCTCTGAGAGGCATCACACCATGAAGGCACACGAGATCATATCTACACTTCAATGAGCGTTGGAACAATACGTACGTGTAGGATAAGAGATTGAGTCTAAAGAGGAAACAAACTTATCTCTACCTAAGATATTTTTGAATCCGTTATTAACCTAAAGTCAATGACTTTTAAATAAAAAATCTCGCTCGATAAGGAGGGAGAGGATTCTGAGAATCATGGTAGGAGAGTCACAAATTTAACCTATTTAGACTGTGAATAAATGGATCAAGATATAGAACAAGAGTGAGAGGGAAGATGAGAGTTTTAGACTTCGGCTAAATTCTATAATCTCCACGATTATCTACTATTCGACAAGAACGAGTTGCCACTCTGCTGTATCACAGAAAGATTGAGAGTGTTTAATAGTCTTTTTGTATGATATTCATAGTTGATAATAAAACCATTACATTCCCGTCTTCATTGCACTTATACTCATACATCTATCTTTATTCAATCAGGTTAGGTACCTAAGGTATCAACCCCGACCACCACATACTTGGTAGTGGTCTCCAGGGTGTTAACTGGAATTTCTCACCCCGAGTAATTTTTCCGTTAACATTTGTTATTGCTCAATTTTGGTCATAGAATTTCAATATAGTTTTGTTTTGGGATTGTAACAAGAATGGTGGCCTATCATCGCCATCATTTCCTGCTTAGTAGTTGCTAAGTTTTTATTTATTTTCCTATTGTAAGGAAACTACTGCAGAAAAATATTATATTAAAAAAACTGAGTATTTTATTATTTAGAATTGTTCTGTAATACATTTAAGTATCGAAGACTCGAAGGTTTGATGAATTAGGATCAACCAGAACAAGTTTGGGACCGTGGGAGCCATAGCAACAAATGTGTGTGCAAATGAGCACACGGCCACGATTGTTGTGGCATGGGCTGCGCACGGCAGCCCTACGGAATTCATGGGATGCGCATGGCAGCGCTTTATGGGGTTGTGGAGTTCGCACACCCATGGGAGGCAGCCAAGTGGCGCACACGCCTATGGCAGGCAGTTGATGGGTGTCCAAACGGACGTTGGTCACATGAAGATTTGTTCGCCAAGAAAGGTGTTTTTGTATTCCAAGACATATGTAATTTACTTGCTTTTCTAGGATGAACAAAAATTGTAGCTATTTATATTTTCGTAAATATTGCAATGTTTGTCATTGTTTGATAACATGTCATATAGAATAGGTGTGCCACTCATATATCTCTTTTGGTATGAACATGCATTGAATAGTTTAGGTATCTAATTGGAATCTAGATAACTTGGTAAACCATTCTTTGGAATTTAATCACACGCTTTAAACAAATAAGTGGGAGAATGTGTTTTGAAACACCTACGGCCTCCAAGTTTGATTGAGCTTTATGTTTCGTGTAATAACCCCCCTAAGGGGTATTCATGAATGGAATTTAGCAAGATACTTCCTTACAAGGATAGACTAGACAATTGGCCCAAAAGTTATCTACTCCCAAAGAAGGGATATTCGTAAGGGAATATATTGAAGGCCGATAACTTGGTAAGACACTCAATGTGATTTTATTAATATCCTCACAAGAGTTCTTGTTAGTAAAATCGCAAGACTAAATTGAAAATGCTAGTTGTTATGTTAACAATTAGGTGGGTCCTAGTCTAACTAGTAAATGGTGTGAACTCCCGAAGGAGGCATGACATTTATTGGTGTTGGATCACCGGTGAATTTTACAATTGAATTATTTTATTTTATTCAAGATAAATATTCGAAAGGGATATATCATGATTTTTTACTTATACAATTTTTGTTATTATAAAGAAATCATGACCCTATCCCTAATCAAAATCGTGAAAGGTAATACTTTAACTAATGATAATTATGTCACATGGAAAAGGAAAATTGGGTTGTTGTTGCAAGCTGAAAAACATAAATTCGTTATGTCTACTCCTTAACCACCAAACAAATGAATCTAGTGAGAAGCAAAGATATGTTTATCAACAGTGGAAGTCTTTAGAAGAGAGGGCTAAACGTTATGGCCACCATCGCCGACATGTTGCAATAGCAACATAACGGAATGGAGACTACTATAGATATAATAAAGTCTCTGGAAGAGATGTTTGCTATAAAGGATGACTAAGATGAAACTTGGACAGGATGTGAAAGTTCACATGATGAAAGTCATAGCTCATCTCAACATTGCTGAACTCAATTGAGATAAACGGTGATATGAAAATTGACATGATTGTCAACTCACTGTCAGATTCATTTTGATCAGTTTAAGTGTGACTACACCTTGAAAAATAAGGAATACACCTTGCAAGGCCTGATGAAAGATGTTTAAAGCACGGAGAAAATCCTTGTGAAGGCAAGGGTTAAGAGATTCATATGAATAGTAAAGTTGCTACTTTTAAGACCCGTAAGAAGGTAAAGAAACAACAGAAGAAAAAGGCTTAACTATAAGGGGTTCCGGGAAAGGAAAAGACTGGATGAGAATGAATTCAACTTGCGTTTAGGCAACAGAGCGTTGGTGCCTATTAGTGCAGTGGGAGATATTAGAGCCAATCTAGATTCTAATAGGAATTTAGATTTAATAGACGTTTGTTATGTACCTCAGTACAAGAGGAATTTAATGTTAGTTTCTTGTTTAAATAAATTTGGATATTCGGTTACTTTCAATAAAAGTTTTATTTAGTAAGAATAACAAATTTGTTTACAAAAGTACATTGTAAAATGGTTTATTCTATTTACATAGCAATATCTCTCACATCTTAGACACGACATCAATTGAAATTAATCATAAAAGAGTAAAATTATCAAAAGATGAAACCTACCTATGTCATTTGCACCTGGGTCATATAAACTTCGATAGGACTAAAAGATTGATTAGTGATGGACCTTTAAGTGACTTAAAGGTTGATGAACTACCAGCTTGTGATTCTTATTTGGAAGGTAAGATGACCAAAAGGGTGTTTATGACAAAAGGCACAAGAGCCACCGAATGTTTAGGATTGATGCATACTGATGTATGTGGTACTATGAGCATTTAAGCTAGAGGTTGATATGAGTACTTCATCACTTTCACAGATGATTACTCAAGATTTGGCTAGGTGTATCTCACGAGACATAAGTCGGATGCTTTTGACATGTTCAAAGAATTTAAAGCTGATGTAGAAAATCAGCCTGATCTTGAGGTCTAATCATGGTGGAGAATATCTATCCGGTGAGTTTCAGCAAAATCTTATTGATAATACACCAGGTACACCTCAACAAAATGGGGTGGCCGAAAGGAGAAATAGAACTCTTTTAGACATGGTTAGGTCTATGTGGAGTTATTCAACGATTTCTAATTCTTTTTGGGATATGCTTTACAAACTGCTATGTACATTCTAAACGATGTACCATCTAAGTCATTTCCTAAAACACCGCATGAGTTGTGGACCGGGCGCAAGCCTAATTTACAACACTTAAGGATATATGGATGTCCAATGCATGCGTTAAAAGGAAATACAAAAAAGATGGAGTCCCGTTCAGAAACAAGCATATTTGTAGGGTATCCAAAAGGAACCAAATGATATTATTTTTATAGTCTTTCAGATCTTAAAGTGTTTGTTTCGACAAATGCTAAATTTCTAGGAGAGGACTATATGAATAATTTTGTGCCAAAAATTAGAATTGTCCTGAATGAGCTTTCAGGAAATACAATTCCACAAGATGTTTCAACACCTAGCCCAATTTTAAGTTCCTTACCAATACAAGATCAACAATCTACCGTACCTCGTCGTAGAGGGAGGGTTAGTAGACAACCCGAGAGATACATTGGTCTAGGAGAATCTGTAGAGAATCTCCCGGATGACGATGATCCTTATATGTACAAGGAAGCAATGGAAGATGTTGATTGTCGCCATTGGCAAAAGGCAATGCAATCCGAAATTGATTTTATGTTAAAAAACAAAGTCTGGTCTCTTGTAGACTTGCCTTAGAGGATAAAACCCATTGGGTGCAAGTGGGTATACAAAAGGAAAAGAGGAATGGATGGAAAGGTGGAAACCTTTAAAGCTAGATTGGTAGCTAAAGGTTATACACAGAAGGAAGGTATAGATTATGAGGAAACCTTCTTTCCTTTGGCCATGCTTAAATCCATTAGGATACTCTTATCCTTTGCGGCATCTCTAGACCTAGAGATTTGGCAAATGGTCGTCAAGAAAGATTTCCTTAATTGAAGTCTTGAAGAAAGAATCTATATGATGCAACCAGAAGGATTCATTGAAAAAAACCAAGAGGAAAGGGTATGCAAGTTGCGAAGATCCATATATGGATTGATGCAAGCATCCAAATCCTGGAAATAAGGTTCGATCAAGCCGTGAAAAGTTTTGGATTTATTCAAAACCTTGACGAACCCTGTGTATACAAAAGGATTAAAGGTGACAAGTTGGTTTCCTAGTTCTTTACGATGATGATATACTACTCATCGGAAACGATGTAAGTGTATTGACATCAGTAAAAGAATGGTTAGCAAAACAATTTGATATGAAGGACTTAAGAGAAGCAAGTTATATTCTTGGTATCCAAGTCATAAGGGATTGAAAAAATAGAACGATTGCCTTATTCCAAGCTTCATACATAGTTAAAATCTTGTCTATATTTTCCATGCAAGATTCAAAGAACGGTATGTCACCTTTCAGACGAGGATTCAAAATTTCTAAGTAACAAGTTCCTAGGAATGAGCATGAAGAGAAATTAATGAGTAGGGTTTTATATGCCTCGGCATTTGGGAGTCTCATGTATGTAATGCTCTGCACTAGACTAGATATTTGTTTTGATGTTGGAATAGTTAGTAGGTTTCAATCGAAACCTGGTCCTGATCATTGGACGGCAGTCAAATATACTTTCAAGTATCTTAGGACCAGGTTTCATGTTTCAAGTGTAAACACAGATCCTGAGGTTGATCTTATGGAGTCAGAATCCGATTGGAAATCGGCCAAAAAGAAGAGAGAATAGAAAAGTTTTGTTTTTGATAGTGCACTAGTAGCCTTTACATCAAAAGGTTTTGTGTACAACATCGAATCAAGGTTCAACTAATCAAGGTTCATGCGAGTTTCAAATATATAGACTGATAATTCACAAGTGACCGGACGATCTTGGGTTTTCTCTTGGAGGATTATTATGAATGACAGAATAATATTTTATTTGTTTCCATCCTAAGGTATACAATTAAAAGAAAGGGAGTGCACAATCCTAAGTGATTCATGTTCGTGATTGGATTGGAAGATCTTACGGATTCAATTCGGCACTAGTTCAATCATCATGAAAAAAAATAAAAGAAAAAAAAAGGTACGATACCGTTAATATACATCATCTAATCTATGGTTAATGTTCTTTCTAGTAAAGGGAAAAAAAATTAATTATATCAAACCCTAATTCTATGCTTCCGTCATGTTTTGAACCTATTTTTCCCTGCACCCCCCACATGGAAAAATTGTAAGGTAAGCTGAGAGATGACAGCCGCTCTGGTGGTATGTGACTCAAGTTCGAGGTTCTCTGACATGGTTTACAGGTTTGTACAAAGCTCTTTGCATCTTGTGAATCGTTGGCTAGTAATACCCTATTCGGAGTACTTGATATGCTCCCCTTCGATGTGATTTCCGCAGTCCCTAGAGTGGACCTCTCTTAATGCCAAACAGGCATCTGAAAATAATATGTACAAGGTTATACTAAACAACCTAGAGGGGGGTGAATAGGTTGTCTCTCACTTTTAACAAATCTTTCGAGACTAGTGACAAAACCTTGATAAGCATACAAATTAACATTCAACATGATTGTTATGAGAAAACAATATATTCATGTATGCTCAAATCTCCACACTTAGTCTAAAAAACATATAACAAGAATCAATGTATCTTATGAACAAATATATTCAATATAGACAAAATTTCATAAGTTGTACTTACAGTATTGCAATGTGGTACTTTACGACTTGAATGGAACATCACAAGATACAAAGTTATCTAACATACACAAACAATATTGTGTAAGGAAGTCAACTTACATATAAAGTTCTATCCACATTATTCAAATAGCAATACCAATATAAGAGAGATAGGGATAGAGAAAAGTTTAGACAAGATATAACATGGTAAACCTCTGAAGAGGAAACATCCATGGGTTAGAAACCACTGGCAAACAAAATCCACTAGTAGATAAAAAAATACAATCTCTCAAGTGACCCCTTCACCTAGAAACTACCCTCTTATCCTACTCATGAAGATGTCGCCCTCATGCTCAACAATCCGAGGCCTCACACCTCTTGTCAAGACTTCTTCGCTCACCCTTCCAGATCCTCAGGACCCTAGGCAAGACTTCTTACTCAACTATCTGAGTCCTCCCCGACTCTAGTCAATACATCCTTGCTCACCTTTCGGGATCCTCACGACCTTAGGCAAGACTTCCTTGCTTGACAATTCAAGGTCTCCCACCTCTTGCCAAGACTTCCTTGCTCAAAAACATAGGTCTCACACCTATTTTCAAGACTTCCTTCCCACAAGGCATCTAGGTGATCATGAATGCAAAACGCAAACAAGCACGCAACATAGAATAAGATGATCAACAAATTCTATGGAAACTAGAATTAATCAGTGAGCACACAAAGTATATTTTTTGGTTTATAATTTAAAAGTGACACCACACAAGATGACGCATGAGCGTATGAAATGTATGGATTAGGTACACTCCATGAAAATCTAGACTTAGACAATAAAGTTTATAAAACAAGATTGTCTAGATCTTATGCAAGAATAAAAATCTAGAGCATGCCAAATTTCCAAACATACACTTTAAACCTAGATTTTATTCATGTTACTAAAGCTTGAAATAAATACGTTCATGAAGTACATATTCAAGACTTTAGTACTAACACAAAAAATGCTAGAAACACAAGATATGATCAATCAAATCTGTAGCAATCATTTAGAGCATAAATTCACAAAATAGTCAATTAAACTCTAATAGACTCTAAATAAAAAATCAAATGTCCTAATCCTAGATCTATTCAACAAATGAGTTCTAGCACATGATAGGACTATTAATCATGAAAATAAAGTCAATCAAAGCACAAACAGTCCAAGATAAGATGCTAACACAATACAACCCACAATCATGTGAAAACATAGGTTTGATTGAAACCAAACTCACAATCAAGTTTCTAATTAAGCACAACTAGCATTTCATTGAAGATCTATCACTCATCAACATATGTTCAATTCAAATACACACAAGTAGGAAGAAGACCCAAGGTATTAGAACATTAGAATCAAGGAAATCAAAAGATAAACAAATACCTTGACAATTTCGAGTACAGTAACAAAAATGGTGTGATCCACCAGAAAAATTGAACAAATGACTTCAAGGTTGCTTGTAGATGATAGAGGACTTCAATAAGAAACTTCTCCAACTTGAATCACTCAAATCGGATAAGAAATGAGAGAGATATGGTGATTCAAAGTTGAGAGAAAAAACCTGGAAATTTTTTGAACTACGTTTTATTCTTACTTTTTAATTCAAATGAGAGAGAGAAGAGATATATAAAGGAGAGGGAACAAAAGAGCATGAAAGGACCAGAATAACCCCTTTGAGAATGCTTCCCCAAGATGGCACGTGGGCATCTCGGGGCCGTAAGGAGTTGTGGGCGAGATGGCCATGCGCTATCTCGGGTTTGCACCAATTGATGGCCTTTGGCCATGGTGCAACTCTCGTGCACTCCTCTCTCATTCTTCGACTGTTCTCTGGCCTCGAAACTCAGAATTCGAATCCATTTGCGGATTACGAACCATAACTCTCTTGTTAGGTTTTAGTTTGTGTTGGCATTAACTCCATATCAAAATGATGTTTACTTGTAATGATTTAGTTATTTAGATTCATGACGATTCAAGCTTCAAGGAAGATGAAACAACAAGTCAAAGCAAGTTCTAAGTCTTCAAGAGAAAGGATGCAATATGGTTCTACAAAGGTATACTAAGACCTTATCTTTCTCTTACAAGACTTAGGCACACACACACATATCATACATTTGTGTCCCTGTATCGTTGTGCACCATTATAAGCACACACACACATATCATACATTTGTGTCCCTGCATCGTTGTACACCTTTATAGGCACACGCATACAATTCATTCATATGTGTCCCTGTATCGTTGTGCACCATGTATAACACATTCACACACTTGAAGATGAATGCTCATGCATTGGTATGAAAATAACATGTTTTGGAATATGAATGATTGGAAACTATCTCTATGTAGTTTTCATTCTAGTGTGAATTGTTTTTATGTGTGTATATGTTTTGTATAACATTGATATTGAACACGGATTTAGTCTTAAATCATTCTTGATTGAGTTTTGGTCATTTCGGTTACTCATACTATTGATTTCAAGTTCTAAGTCAAAAGATACTACACTTTCAACTCATGTTTCATACATTATCTTCGTCTTTGTATATCGAGTCGAATTATTATTTTTTGGGTTGAGTATCTTATATGTCCATGTCCAGATTTATGGTTCGTAATCCACAAAAGGATTCAAATTCTGAGTTCGGAGGCCGGAGAACTGTGGAAGAAAGCAAAGGAAGGTCGAAGGAGAAATAAGCAAGCAACGTCTTCTTTCCCGAGATGGCGCGTGGCCATCTCGGGGAAGAATGCTTGCTGCCCCGAGATTCCCATGCACCATCTCGGGCAGCAAGCTTGTTTGGCTTCATCTTGCCCCTCTTGGTCATTTCACATGTCCAAGTTTCCCACTCCTTTATAAACTCTTTCCCTCTCCATTTCATTCTAAGAAGAAACTCAAACAAGTGTGCATAAATTTTCTGTCTAAATTTTCTAACCATCCAAACACCATAACTTCTTCATTTGAACTCTAGTTTGAGTGATTCGAAGTTGAGAGTGTTCATCTATTCATCATCTATCTTTTCTCTGAAGGTTTGAGTTAATTGTGCTGCTGTTTTTGGTGTCTAATCATACAAAAATGGGACTGCAGCTAAATCAACTAAGGTATTGATTTTCTCTCAAAGTTTTCCTTTAAAACTTGGTCAATTGCCTTGGGTTTTCTTATTCTACATATATTTGTATATTATGAGTGTTTTGATTTGTGTTTTGAACAATTCCAAAGCTAGGTTGAGATTCAATTGAAATCATACATGTTGAGTTAGGTTTTGATTTTGCCTATGTTATCACATGTTTTGGATTGTATTGTGCTAGCTTTGATTCTAGGACTATTTTATGATCTTTGATTGATTGATTTTGTGAAAAATAGTTCCTCACATGTATTAGTCTCTCTTGGCTGAAATTCTTACATAATACAATTGCTTATATTCTTTTGAGCTATTCATGTGATTTGTTGAATCTATGATTATTAATATGCCCTAGAACTTTAGCTTAAATCTTATTGACATTGTCATATGATTTTAGCATGTTTTAGGTTTATGTGTTTTAAACTTGATCTTGTGATTTATTGAACATATCTTCGGATTTATTGAACATATCTTGTGATTTATGTTTAGATCTATGCTTTTATCTAGGTTGTGAATAATACTGAACATATCTTGCATAATCTAGATTGATTACACATGCATGATAAACTAGACTATATGTGATTTGTGCATTCATGCTTATGTCTTGTATTTTCCATAGGATGTGTTGATCATAGCATTCTATGTTGCGTGCTTGTTTACGTTTTGCATTTATGATCACTTAGATGCCTTGTGAAAATGAAGTCTAGACAATAGGTATGAGACCGATGGTGTTGAGCAAGAAATCTTGGAAAGAGGTGTGAAGCCTTGGATTGTCGAGCAAGGAAGTCTTGATTAGAGTTGGGAGAACTCAAATAGGTGAGCAAGGAAGTCTTGACTGGAGTCGTGTGGACTTAGTTGAGCAAGAAGTCTTGCCTTGGGTTGTGAGGATCCAGATAAGGTGAACAAGGAAGTCTTGACAAGAGGTGTGAAGCATCGGATTGTATAGCATACGGTGACAACTTCTAGAGTAGGATGGGAGGGTAGTTTCTAGGTGAAGAGGTCACTTGAGAGATTGTACTTGTCTTATCTACTAGTCGATTTTGTTTGTCGGTGGATGCTAGCCCGTGGATGTTTCCTCTTTGGAGGTTTACCACGTTATATCTTGTGTCAACTTTTCTCTATCCCTATCTCTCTAATATTTGTAATGTGGATAGAACTCTCAATGTATGTTGACTTCCTTTCTATAAATTTGATTGTGTATGTGTTACAATTACTTGTTTGTATCACACTTTACTTGTGTTTATATATTGATTAATTGTCTTTAATTAATATATATATTTCGATACAAGCAATCAAGAGGGACAAACTTTTGTTTGTTTCTAATTTAGTCGAAAAAGGTGTCTAACCTATTCACCCCCCCCCCCCTCTAAGTTAGCCTTGAGCATTTAACCGTGATTGTATTTTCAGTTGGTATCAGAGCCAAGACACTAGATTGCACTTAGTTTGAGTCTGGGTTGATACTTTCACAGTTTTTACAAGGCGTTTGAAGTCATGGGTTTACAAGATGATGTAATGGCGAAAGAAGCCTCAAATACTAGGCCACCATTAGTTCGTGGCACTAACTATGGGTATTGGAAGTTAAGGATGAAAGCCGACATCCGCTCTATTGATGAAAGGGCTTGGATGGTAGTGGAAGAAGGTTATAGTCCTCTTACCAATGTTCAAGAGGATGGAACCATGATACTCAAGCCAATGAGTGAATGGACAACGAATGAGTTTGAGGTTGCTAAATGGCACCATCGTGCTATGAATGCCATCTTTGGAGGAGTTGATGGGTATCAATTCTTCTACATTCAAAATCTTGAATCCACAAAGGAAGCTTGGGATACTCTCCAAGTTACTAATGAAGGAACTTTAGAGGTGAAGAAATCGAGGCTTCAAATGTTGGCATCACAATCTGAAGGTTTAAGTATAGGTGAGAAAGAAAAGTTTAAAGACTTCCAATTCCGGCTTCTTAACATAGCTAACCAATGTCAAGCACTTGGAGAACCTATCTCAAAAGAGTGTTTAAATTGGAAAATCCTTAGGTCTCTACTAAGTGATTCAAATCAAAAATGACGGCCATTGAGGAAAGAAAGGATGTGGATAGTATGAATATTGATGAGTTTCTTAGGTCTCTCCAAACTTATGAGATGTGCTTGAAGCCAAAGATCAAGAGTAAGGGAATCGCTCTCATTGCTATAGAGAAGGAGAGTGATTATGAAAATGATGAAATGGCACTCTTGGTTAGAAGGTTCAAGAAGTTTCTAAAGAAGAATGCCAAGCCTAAAGGAAAGTCTTCTAAGGAAAAAGGAGTCAAGAGAACATCATCTCCAAGGATTGTGAAGAATAGTCAAGCCATGAATAAGAAAGAGGCTCAATGCTATAATTGTCAAGGTTTTGGTCACTTTGCTAGTGAGTGCACCAAGAAGCCATATAAGAAAGACAAGAAAGGCAAAGTGTTGGCGGTTACTTGGAGTGATGATAATTCTAGTGACAATGAGAACTCTAGTAGTGAGTTTTCAAGTGATGAAGAGTTGGTGAGCAACTTTATAGCTCTAACGGCTTCTCATTCTCCACTAGATGTTGATAGTACAATATCTTTGAACAATAACTTAGATGCAAATCATGATAGAAGCTCTAGTTCCATTCCTACTAATCTTGAGTTGTTGAAAAAGATAGAAAAGCTCGAAGAAGCTAGAGATAATGCTGAAAGAGAAGTAGTTGACAAGGATGAATTGATCAAGAAGCAACTATATAAGTTTATGGTTGTTACTCGTAGACTTCTTGGTGAAAAAGGTGATATTATAAAGAAGTTTAGAGAACTTGAAATGAAAAACCTTGCGAAGGATAATGTGATATCTTTTTTAAAGAAGAGAGAACAAGAATTGATGGAAGAAATAGACACGTCTAAGGAGGCTATCAAGGATTTAGTAAATGATTCGGTTAGTGTGTCTAGTGTTAGGAATCTTGTTAACTCTCATAGTGGTGAAAATGACTTGGTAGTTGAAGAGGAGTTTTTGGAAGCACCACTTCCTACACATTTTGAAAAAGTCGTGATTGATAAGAAACCACACAAGAAGAGAAGATCAAAAGCCAAGAAGAAGTTGGTAAACAATGTATCTTTGCAAACTCCTGGTGAAGCTAGTTTAAATCCAAAAGGTAAAATCTCATCTTTTATTCCAATTTGCCATTATTGCAACACAATAGGTCACATTAAGCCTAGGTGTTCTAAATATATTGAAAAATACAAATTAGGAAATGAATATAGGGATAAGGAGATTAAACTTCAACTTGAACATGCTAAGGCCTTGAAAGTTGAGAAACGTGATAATATTGCTAAGCATGAGAAAAAGTTGTGGAGTAGAAATAATTCTAATCTTGTTTAACTTGACAAAGCTTGTGTTGAAAATGTTAAGGAAGAGTGTGTTAATGATATTCTTGTTAATCAAGTCATTGAAGGACTTTACTCTAGATTTAACATTGTTGTCAAGGATGATATTGGAAATGTTTGTGTAGGTACACCCAAGAACAAGTGGTTCAAGGGTGGGTGCTCTTATCAAAAAAATAAGAAGCACATGCGGGATAGCTTTGAGGCTATATATCAATTATGTTGAGAATTCTTGCTTGCTAGCTTTGAATACTCCATGTATTGATATGAACTTGGCTATCTCACATCATGATTGTTATGATGGTCAAAATTTGTTGATAAAATATGAAGAAGTTCTTTTGTTATATATGTTGATTGAGTTGAGATATTATGCTTTTTATACTCTTGCTGTGAAACATCGTCAACTTGGTGTCATGAGGACATTCAAGGCAAGAGTGCTCATAAAAAAGGAGGAAGTATGATATTTGGTGAATATAATGTGCAAAAAGGTATCTCTATACTCCAATGCATATTCTCTTAGATACACATCTCATAGCATGTCATATTAGAGAATTTTGAATAGCATACATATGGTTCTCATTGACATTTGCTATTTTAGGATCTAATAGTGATATTGTTCATATTGATCTGAACTTTGATGATTGTTTGTGTATAGTATATTGAGTGGTATTACTTTTGAAAATATGAGCTTCCTATTCTTTGAAAGCTACTCATTAGAGAAGTAATGATCTTGAATAAGTCTCTACTTATTGCTTTTAGATCATGTGCTTATGAGCCATAAAATCTTGATTTTCTAAAAATTGCACCTTGCTTCTCTTATATGTTTTTCTAGTAGGTTGAGTTTACTAATATGTAAACATTGGATACACCTTAAAGTTTTTTTACCTAAGTACATTTAAAATGACCTATGGTTAGTATCCATTTTGCTTCGGTAATTACATAGAACTCAACGAGCACCTTCATGAAAAGGACTACACAGATTGGTTGTGAAAGCTACCCAATGTTGGAAAGAGCTACACCATTGTGATTAGTGAAAGCCATCATGAAGTGAATTTTGTTTATGTAAAAAAAATGGAAAAATCAAAGAAGTGTTGAAAGGAATTCAAAAAAAAATCTGTGATTCAAAGCCTAAAAAGAAAAGAAGGAATGCTTAAAAAGAAGTTTAGTTGAAAATCAAATAAGCTCGGGTTGAAAATAGAAATGGGATGACGAGCCACAAGCACACACACACTCATATATTGAAATCTATTCTCTTAAAAGAAAAAATTTCGGATAATAATCGGTTTGACTTTTTACGGAAAAAGCTTAAGATGAATAGTTGTTGGAAATTATTTGCATGTTGATTATCAAACTACTTCTTGATATATATTTGAAGCATATCTCTCTCACACACACTTTGTTTATGAGTATGATGATATCTTTGCAATTGTTGAAGAATTATGAAAGAACTTGAAAAATCTTTGTGTATCTCTCTTAGCTTATTTTGTTGATATTTCTTCAAATTGCTTGAATGTGTGATTGTGTGAACATCTTTGTGAACCTTATGCTATCATGAATTTTAGTTATAGCATTTATCAAGGGGGAGCATTGTATGCTAGACATTGTTCTCTTTTTCGATATGTTCACATGCTTCATTGTGTTACATGTTGGCATATTTTGACTTAATGATACTTGTAAGATATTACAAACTATCTTTGTCTTGCATGATGATTCATTCTTAAGTCATATGTCATTGTGTTTATATATTTGTGTCTAATAAGTTTGTTTTGTCTTTCACTCACTTTTGTTGTATGTATATAGCATCTTATATCACAAGAACAAATGGGAAGAACTAAGGTTACCGGAAGTGGAAATCAATCGAATCCCATTGTGAAATCCATGTCTACCTCAAAGGGATCCAAAGCTTCAAGGTCAAAGGATTTAGGGATCTTTGCAACTAAAAAGATATTTCAAAAGAGAGACATTGACTTAGGTAAATGTAAAGATTCTTATGTTCTTAAATGCATTAAGGATAGAAATTGGGAATCTTGGGTGAGCATGCTAGGAATAGTGAATGACACTATTGTTAGAGAATTTTATCACGAATATAGAGAGAGTGCCACCTTATTGGATGCTTTGATGGAGATTAGGGGTGTTGTGTTTAGAGTTAACCCGGTAAACATTAAAAAGTTTCTTGGGCTATCTAGTGATCTTGATTCAAACTTTCTAGACGTTGATATCATTGAGAATCTTAATATCATGGGTAGAACTCTATGTGACAATGCTTCTTTTGACTGGAAAGGTAGATCATATATTAGTCAACATGAGTTAACTAAGGCAAGTGCATTTTGGCATCTTTTTATTTGCACAAATATTATTGGATCTTCGAATTCAACCGAGTTGAATAAAGACAAGATCAAAATAGTATATCCCTTGGTTACTAATCAACCTATTAACCTTAGGGATTTGCTTATGTTTTACTTAGATAATGCGGCTTTCACAACTAGAGGAGACAAGAAGCTTGCATTACCGTGGTTTATAACTTCTTTTTGTTTAGCTTGTGGTGTTCAAAGTAGTGGAGATGATATGTTGGTACAACCCTTGGAAAAGTATAGTGATAAATGTGTGCCATACATGTCATATAAGGATAAGGGTAAGACACATGATACTTTTGGACTATTTAGTAGTTCACAAGTTGATTGTCAAGAGACTAGCATAAACATTCTTCCGGATTGGGCTATACATTTGAAGAAGAAGGTTGATGAGCTTAGTGCTATAATTGAAAAACAAGATGCTAGAATAAAAGAGTTGGAGGAATGTATTGCCTCAAGTTCAAGACCACCTCTCAAGCATTATGTTAGGTCAACTATACACACATTTTTATTTGGTGGATTTAGTAGCTAGTATTTGAGTCTCATGGTATCTTTCTTACCTTTTGGCATTATTTCATGTCAAAAAGGGGGAGAAAGAGTTGTTAAGAGTTGCTAGTTACTTAGTTTCCTTTTTATGTTGTTTTTGTGAACTTTTGAACTTTCAATGGTTTGTAATAATTAGTCTTAAGATTTGGTTAAGAATTCTTGTATTTGGCATGTATTGAGGGGGAGATACATGTATTTATGACTTAATTGTATATTCTTATCCCTATAATATGTTTCCATTTGTTGTTTTTCTCTTGTATATGCATTGTGCTTTTAGATGATTTGTAGGTTGCTTCAAGAGAAGATCAAGATGAAGTTCAAGAGTTTGTGAAGATTAGTTATAGGAATCTTACTCATTGTAATGTGACGGAGTGATTTTGTGACATATCTTCATTTTTATATTTGTAGTAAATGTATAGGTGTTTTGACATGGAATTTGCCAAAGGGGGAGATTGTTAGGTTTTAGTTTGTGTTGGCATTAATTCCATATCAAAATGATGTTTACTTATAATGATTTAGTTGTTTAGATTCATGATGATTCAAGCTTCAAGGAAGAAAAAATAACAAGTCAAAGCAAGTTCTAAGTCTTCAAGAGAAAGGATGCAATATGGTTCTACAAATGTATACTAAGACCTTATCTTTCTCTTACAAGGCTTAGGCACACACACACTTATCATACATTTGCGTCCCTGCATCGTTGTGCACCATTATAGGCACACACACACACATATCATACATTTATGTCCCTGTATCATTGTACACCTTTATAGGCACACACATACAATTCATTCATATGTGTCCCTGTATCGTTGTGCACCATGTATAATACATTCACACACTAGAAGATGAATGCTCATGCATTGGTATGAAAATAACTTGTTTTGGAATATGCATGATTGGAAACTATCTCTATGTAGTTTTCATTCTAGTGTGAATTGTGTTTGTGTGTGTATATATTTTGTATAACATAGATATTGAACTTGGATTTAGTCATAAATCATTCTTGATTGAGGTCCGGTCATTTCGGTTACTCATACTATTGATTTCAAGTTCTAAGTCAAAAGATACTACACTTTCAACTCATGTTTCATACATTGTCTTCGTCTTTATATATCGAGTCGAATTATTATTTTTTGTGTTGAGTATCTTATATATCCATGTCCATGTGAGAGTTACGGTTCGTAATCCACAAATGTATTCGAATTCCCCAAACGGATTGGAATTTCGAGTTAGGAGGCCGGAGAACGGTCGAAGAACGCGAAGAAAGGTCGAAGGAGAAAGAAGCAAGCATTGTCTTCTTTCCCGAGATGGCGCGTGGCCATCTCGGGCAGCAAGCTTGCTTGGCTTCATCTTGCCCCAATTGGTCATTTCACATGTCCAAGTTTCCCACTCCTTTATAAACTCTTTCCCTCTCACATTTCATTCTAAGAAGAAATTCAAACAAGTGTGCAGAAATTTTCTCTCTAAATTTTCTCACATTCCAAACACCATAACTTCTTCATTTGAACACTGATTTGAGTGATTCGAAGTTGAGAGTGTTCATCTATTCATCCTCTATCTTTTCTCTGAAGGTTTAAGTTAATGTTTTTGCTGTGTTTGGTGTCTAATCATACAAAAATGGGACTGCACCTAAATCAACTAAGGTATTGATTTTCTCTTAAAGATTTCTTTTAAAACTTGGTCAATTGCCTTAGGTTTTCTTATTCTACATATATTTGTATATTGTGAGTGTTTTGATTTGTGTTTTGAACACTTTCAAATCTAGGTTGAGTTTCAATTGAAATCATACATGTTGAGTTAGGTTTTGATTTTTCCTATGTTATCACATGTTTGGGATTGTATTGTGCTAGCTTTGATTCTAGGACTATTTTATGATCGTTGATTGATTGATTTTGTGAAAAATAGTTCGTAACATGTATTAGGCTCTCTTGGCAGAAATTCTCACATAATACATGTGCTTATGTTCTTTTGAGCTATTCATGTGATTTGTTGAAACTATGATTAGTAATAT
Source organism: Dipteronia dyeriana (assembly GCA_032871835.1). Classification (NCBI taxonomy): domain Eukaryota; kingdom Viridiplantae; phylum Streptophyta; class Magnoliopsida; order Sapindales; family Sapindaceae; genus Dipteronia; species Dipteronia dyeriana. Next base: position 54,624,727 of record CM065299.1, read on the forward strand.
GCTCTAGAACTTTAGCTTAAATCTTATTGACATTGTCATATGATTTTTGCATGTTTTAGGTTTATGTGATTTAAACTTGATCTTGTGATTTATTAAACATATCTTGTGATTTAAGTTTAGATCTATGCATATATCTAGGTTGTGATTAATATTGAACATATCTTGCATAATCTAGATTGATTACACATGCATGATAAACTAGACTATACTTGATTTGTTCATTCATGCTCATGTCTAGTATTTTCCATAGGATGTGTTGATCATAGCATTCTATGTTGCGTGCTTGTTTGCATTTTGCATTCATGATCACCTAGATGCCTTGTGAGAAGGAAGTCTTGACAATAGGTGTGTGACCTATGGTGTTGAGCAAGAAGTCTTGGCAAGAGGTGTGAAGCCTTGGCTTGTCGAGCAAGGAAGTCTTGGGTAGGGTCAGGAGGATCCAGATAGTCGAGCAAGAAGTCTTGCCGAGAGTTGGGAGAACTCGGATAGGTGAGCAAGGAAGTCTTGACTAGAGTTGTGAGGACTTAGTTGAGCAAGAAGTCTTGCCTTGGGTAGTGAGGATCCGGATAAGGTGAGCACGGAAGTTTTGACAAGAGGTGTGAAGCCTCAGATTGTTGAGCACAGGGCGGCAACTTCTAGAGTAGGATAGGAGGGTAGTTTCTAGGTGAAGAGGTCACTTGATAGATTGTACTTGTCTTATCAACTAGTGGATTTTGTTTGCTGGTGTCTACTAGCCCGTGGATGTTTCCTCTTATGAGGTTTACCACGTTATATCTTGTGTCAACTTTTCTATATCCCTATCTCTCTAATATTTGTATTATGGATAGAACTCTTTACATATGTTGACTGCCTTTCTATAATATAGATTGTGCATGTGTTACAATTATTTGTTTGTATCACATTTTACTTGTGTTTATATATTGATTAATTGTCTTTAATTAATATATATATTGTGATACAAGTAATCTAGAAGGACAAATTTTTATTTGTTTCTAAGGGAGTCGAAAAAGGTGTCTAACCTATTCACCTCCCCCCCCCCCCCCCCTCTAGGTTAGCCTTGAGCATTTAACCGTGATTGTATTTTCATTGTTAGCAAAACAATTTGTTATGAAGGACTTAGAAGAAGCAAGTTATATTCTTGGTATCCAAGTCATAAAGGATTAAAAGAATAAAACGTTTGCATTATCCCAAGCTTCATATATAGATAAAATCTTGTCTCGGTTCTCCATACAAGATTCCAAGAAAGTTATGTTACCTTTCAGACATGGAATCAAACATTCTAAGGAACAAGTTCCTAAGAATGAGCATGAAGAGCAATTCATGAAGGGTTCCATATGCATCAATAGTTGGAAGTCTCATGTATGCAAATGCTCTGTACTAGACCAGAAATTTGTTTTGTTGTGGGCATAAGTAGCAGGTTTCAATCAAAGCCTGGTCCTGATCACTGGATGGCAGTCAAGCATATTTTCAAGTATCTTTGGAGAACGAGAGATTATTTGCTTGTATACTCTGTAGGGAATTTAATTCCCGTTGGGTATACTGATTCAGATTTTCAGCCAGATTCTGACTCTAGGTGATCAACATCAGGATCTGTGTTTGCTAATGGAGGAGGGGGAGTCATATGGAGGAGTATTAAGCAATCTTGTATTGTTGATTCCACCATGTAAGCCGAGTATGTAGCCGTATGCGAGGCTTCTAAAGAGGCTCTCTGGCTCCACCAATTCTTCATTGACTTGGAAGTGGTTCTTTATGCGAATAAGCATATCACTATCTACTGTGACAATAGTGGTGCAGTGGCTAATTCGAGAGAACCAAGAAGTCATAAGAGAGGGAAACACATTGAAAGAAAGTATCACCTTCTAAGGGAAATTGTGCTTAGGGGTGACGTGACGATTACCAAGATCGCGTCAGCAGAAAATCTAGCGGATCATTTTACAAAGGCTCTTCCTCAAAAAAGTTTTGATGGGCATCTAGAGAATATGGGGATGAGAGATATGACACATTTGCTATAGAGCAAGTGCAAGATTGGTAGGATTATGCTTGATAGCAAGAGTGTAATATTGTAATTGACAATCTTTTCATATTAATAAAGTGATTTCTAGTTTAACAAATCTAATAGCATTTATATTTTAATAATTATAATTGTCAATAGTAAATAATCATAAGGTCAAAAGACTATGAGAAAAGAAGAATTGTTCATACATCTAGATATGTATGAGGTAGACACAATTCTTTAGTTAGTCTTGAATAACATTCACAACTTAAGATAAAAGGTTGGGCGCCTTTATCTTGTCAAAGTTGTAGATTCTTTTGCTAGCATTTGAGTGGGATCAAATGTGTTATGATGAGTCTAAAATCATCAAAGTGTGGTGTCTTTGAGCAAAATAATCTAGTGCACAGGGTGCATTGAATATGATCAAAATGAAAAACTTTATCTAAAACCATCAATGGATAAAATTTTTCATTTGAAGACAATCGAAGAGTCTATCTCAATCCTGAGATAAATGATGGACTTATTGTTGCAAGTGCTATCATTGAGCTATCAATGAGTATGATTTTACAGCATAGTCTATCCTCGATAGTTTGGTGGTATTCATTTGTTAATAGATAGAGGACTTTATTTATAGTTACGGACATCGTGGCTCCATTTATTGAATGAGAGTAGAATAAAATCATATGGATGTTTTGAGGTATTAGATATTAAATCTTAACGTTAAGTTTTTAATTGTGTCTATTGAAATATGGCTTCTTGACAAGTCAAAATATCCAAGTTCAAAATGTGATAATATGAGTAAATATGGTAACTTAGAGAGCTATAAGCGGTCTATGAGTTCTTGGCGATTACTGGTATTCTTCACGAGGATACACTTTCTCCAATAAGGTGGTCTAGGGTATGAATAAGTAACATCAACTTATTCTATCTTTATTTAAAAGTTCAATTTTAGCTCTATAGTGGAATGAACTAAAATTGAATAGATTGGACCTAAGTGAATCATTTGTTGATTGTGATTAGGCTGTGTCTTTTGGAGCTCAAATTTAGATAGCCCGTAAAGATCCCCATTCCACACGAACTTGTATGGATCAGTTGATATATTCTACCGAACCAATTTAGGGGTCCATTTAAAATTGTATTAAGGCATGTGAACTTGTTCCTTTTTGTAAGAATAGGTCTATTCCACATGTGGACTTTTTATTAAGGTCCAATGGATTTAATAAAATAAGAAAAATAATAAATGGCCCATATATATGTGTTGGGCATCTGGAAATTAATTAATTAAAAGTCAAAATCTTTTTCTATTAGGAGATGGTCTCCTAAATATTATACTATTGTTGGTAGTATAATTATTATTAAAGACTATATTTGATAAGTAGATAAATAAATGGAATTATTTATCTAATCAAATTAGGAAGTCTTTAATATGGTTACAAATACACTATTAAGTTGCATTAGGAGTCTTGGTGTAGGAAATAATTCTTTTTGAAAAAGGATTTTTAACCACCAAGTAAATCCATCTGAGGATAGGATTCTTAACCACCAAGTAAATCCTTCTTAGGAGAGTATTTGGTCTCCTATATATATACTTGTAAATTTCGACCGAGTATGAGTTTTTGGTGTGAGAAGTTGTTTTTTTTTATTTGTTTTTATATTGTTAAAAAAAAAAAACTTCGTCTAACTCATTGTGTGAACAATTCGGCCAAACATAGAGAAAATAGGGAACGTTTTTGTTTTCGATAATACACTGGTATCCTTTGCATCAAAAGGGTTTTGTGTACAACATCGAATCAAGGTTCACGCGAGTTTCAATCAAATCTATTGATAATTCAAAAGTGACCGGACGTTCTTGGTTTTTCTCTTGGAGGATTATTGTGACTAACAAAGAAGAAGATTTTGTTTGTTTCCATCCTCGGGTATACAATTTAAAGAAAGGGAGCCCACACTCCTAGGTGATTCACGTTCGTGATTGGATTGGAAGATCTTGCCGATTAAATTCGATGCTAGTTCAATCGTCATGGAAAAAAAAAGGTATGATAGTTTTTATTTACATCAATTAATCTAGGGTTAAGGTTCTTGTTATTAAAAGAGAATTTTTTTTTATATACGCAAACCCTAATTTTCTAATTTTCTAATTTTCTCACACTTCCATTGCATTCTGAACCGTTTTTTCCCTGCATTTACATATCGTTATCTTTGCCAAAGTTTGAGTAAGTTAAGTTGTTTCAGAGGTCGCATCTAGATCAGGATCAGTAATGAAGCGAGAGGATGTCAATCAAATCAAAATACATTAAAGAAAGCATGAATGAAATCTAAAGTCAGTTTTCATTAATGAAATAGAAGCCTATCCGCTGGATAGGCTACAGTTATAAACAGGGAGTCCAACCCCTGGTTCCAAGCAACATAAAAAAAATTGATGATGATCAAGCATGAGTAAAGTGGGGTGCCCACCCCCTTTTTCGGGCTGTAAAGGCAAGCTGTGAATAAAGTGTATTAGGCTCCTGCTACTTCTTGATTCCCTTCTGCTGCTCCCCCTGCCTGGAGGAACTCACCCCCGTCTCCTCATGTCTCTCCTTCAGGTATTCGCTTGCCATGGTCACCTTCACCCGCTACCCTTTTCCTCCGGGGGATCCTCCAGTGCCTGCTGCTCAGCGGAATCGTCATCTATGACCTCATTAATCACCGCCATAACCTCAGGAGGGATGGCTGCATCAAGAAGGTTTGCCAAATATTCTACCCGGTTTTGTTAAACCTCCAACCCTTCCTTAGAGGTTTAATCAGAACGATTGTGGACCTCTTCCTAGGCTTCGGGTAGGTCCCCATCGGGTTGTGCTGACTGAACCCCATTAGAGGTCTCCCCGAGACATGAGACTGGTAAGACTAAAGAATGAAGAGAAGGATCTATTACAACTGCTTGCCTCCCAGCTCCAGCCCTGTCACCCTCAGGACGGGACATCTCTGTAGCCTTGGTCATAATCTCCTCCCTATCCTAGTTGGCAATAACTGATAGGTTAAAGGGGGAAGGGAAGGCTTCAGCAACCTGGTAGGAAGCATAAAAGTATTCTTCCCTAAAGGAGGCATCCACCTCAGCCTGAAGCTTGGCAACTTGGGCTTGTAGACCTTGGTTTTCAATGTCCAGCGCCTTCGCTTCTTCCTTTTAAGTATCTCACTGACTGGCTCTACGTTAAGACCAGAGGGTTTCTTGTTCAAAAGAACGCTTCAACCTCTCATGATCGCACTGAAGCTCATCCATTTTTGCTTCCATTCCCTTTTGAATGGAAGTCATCTCTTATACCAAAGTTTGATCTTGTGCAAGTAACCTCATGGCCCTCTCAGCTTTGGCCTCAGCTTGTGTAGCCTGGTCATAGAGATACGCTACCTGGTGGCCCATCGCCACATTGAATTTGAAGGTCTATAGGGTGTAAAACAAAGATTAGAGAATGTTCAGTTCCTACAGTCACATGAAAGATAAAAGGGAAGTTACCTTAGCCAGAAGAGAGGACCCCTCGATAAGCAAGATGTCTACGGGCATTGAAGCCATCCTAGAGAGCCCGCCACCTCGGCATGACTTAACAAACAGTTCCAAGTCCTTGTCTTGCCCAACCGAGTCCGACTAATAGTGGGAGTGGGCAGGGGGAACCTTAGAGACACCGGTCTTGGTGTCCCCCGAAGCTTGAGGAGTTTGGGGCATAGATGGAGTAGCAGAGGCCACAAGTTACGTGGTTGAATGAGAAATAGTTATAGTGGGGCCTGTCAATTAAAGGGCAGAGGTAGTTATATCAGTGGCTTGGAAATCGGGCCTCCCTTAGTTTAGAACCCTAGTAACTCGTGATGCAAGAATAGCCATCTTAGAGCTAACTTGGGAGGGTAATGGAACTGAAGCAAGCGAAACCTCAGTTGGATCAGCAGGCCCTCTTCTCTCCAAGGTAGCCAAAAGGGCTTTACAGGGTAGTCTTCCATGGGGAGGAGGGGTACGAGCCTGCTGGGTATCACAGGAAGATGGAGCAATAACAAAAACTGTTAAAAAAGAAGAAGGACTTCAGGAAAAAGCTAACTAACATAACGAAACATAATGGCTTTATGTTACTTACGAGGGGTAGCATCAAAGATTCCTAGGTATCGATTTACCCTATGAGGATTAAAGGGATAAGCAGTCAAGAACTTTAGATTCAAATAGTTCCTAGCGAGGATAGCCTTCAGCACAACCTCGGACTCGACAGGTAAATAATCTCGGCCCCATGAAGGTTTATCATTGAAAGCAGTGGGAACAGCAAACTCTTGCCCACCAATGAAGGTCGAGGTTCCCCAATTCTTTCCTGTTAGGATCCACTCCTCCTTCCAAGCAGGATATTTCCTCGAAGCACTAGGGATGATGAAAATGAGCTTGTTCTTTGCCTTGGCATAGAACTGAGCTTGAGGTGCCTCGGACAAGCTTACAATTTGAAAGTGGTATGCTAGCCCCTCAGTTCCAGGCTCTCAAGTAACCATGCTTAGCTCATATTGTTCCCTCTATAACGTGAGAAAGCCGATCAGATACCTCCAGAAGCTGGGTTTCAACTGGAGAGGAGCTAGCTGAAGAGCGTTGAGAGCCGACCGAAGAGTAGGAAGAAGGGGAGCCTGAACCTATTCTCAAAGGCCGTTACATGGATGGGGAGCACGCCTTTGGGTGGATTAAAGACGTCATAATTTTTATGGGGGACTGTGAGGGTGACGTTGTCAAGAATGCCATATATAGACCTCATACGACTAATCGACTGCGGATCAATGGTGGAATCTGGAATAACCTTGAAGTCATAGGGAATACGTCTCTCCATAGAAGGATCGGTAACTGTGACTTGGCCCTTCCCAGCAACACCGTCCCTCAAAAGTGAAGCATGAGAAAAGTGATGAGGAAACCAATTTAAATAAAGGTGGGAGAGGCAATGACGTCAACGAAATCTTCAGAGGGATTGTCTCAAATCACCGGAACAGCCATAACGTAGCCAGGTTATTTCAGGGAATACACCGGTCTTTTCCTGCCATGTCATAGATACAATTAAAGAGGAGATTTCCACCCATATTTGGTAACGGTAAAAGAGGGAAAATTTCCCAATTAAAACATTGAATCTGACTCCAACCCAACTCAATCACCGGTGTTCAAGTTAGAGGGGACTTTTGTTAATAGTAAAATTTAGCTAGGGGACCAAAGAGAAATTTGTCACTCTCCTAACCCGAGTCAAAGCCTGAGCTCGCCAATCACTGGACCTCGAGTCCTAAAGGTGAGCCATAAAGTTACCCCGTAGAAGCAAGGAAGGGTCATTGAGCTTTATAACTACCAGGAATGGAGCCTGATAGGACCAGATCGAGCCCCTTACACCAACACTAGAACTCGGGCAAAGCCCAACACATGATTGTCGGGGCTTCCAAAGATTGAGATTACATCATAACCTCCCTAGAAGCCCGCTAACCTCTTCGGGAACAACAAAATAGAACCTATAAAGATATCGAGCTCATACTATAGCATCGCTCCACTTTGCCGAAGGAAGAGGCAAATATACCTATATAGATAAGAGGAAGCTCGCTGAAGCCCTGCCATCACTTACGGGTGTTAGCTCAATCATTTCAAGATCAAAAAGGGACCTGGAAAGGTTAGATCGAGCTCTTAACATTAAGACAAGGGTCTGGATCTACCTCGTTTTACAAATCAGTACACACCATACTCAAGGACCTCCGAGAGGCATCACACCATGAAGGCACACGAGATCATATCTACACTTCAATGAACATTGGAACACTATGTACGTGTAGTAAAAGAGATTGAGTCCAAAGAGGAAACAAACTTATCTCTACCTAATATATTTTTGAATCCGTTATTAATCTAAAGTCAATGACTTTTAAATAAAAAATCTCGCTCGATAAGGAGGGAGAGGATTCTGAGAATTATGGCAGGAGAGTCACAAATTTAACCTATTTAGACTTTGATTAAATGGATCAAGATATAGAACAAAAGAGAGAGGGAAGAGGAGAGTTTTAGACGTCGGCTAAATTCTATAATCTCCACGATTATCTACAATTCGACAAGCACGAGTTGCCACTCTGCTGTATCATAGAAAGATTGAGAGTGTTTAATAGTCTTTTTGTACGATATTCACAGTTGATAATAAAACCATTACATTCCCATCTTCATTGCACTTATACTCATACATCCATCTTTAATCAGGTTAGGCACCTAAGGTATCAACCCCGGCCACCACCTACGTGGTAGCGGTCTCCAGGGTGTTAACTGGAATTTCTCACCCCGAGTAAATTTCCGTTAACAATTGTTATTGCTCAATTTTGGTCCTAGAATTTCAATGTATTTTTGTGTTGGGATTGTAAAAAGAATTGTGGTCATCATCGCCATAATTTCCTGCTTAGTAGTTGCTAAGTTTTTATTTATTTTCCTATTATAAGGAAACTACTGCAGAAAAATATTGTATTAAAAAAACTGAGTATTTTATTATTTAGAATTGTTTTGAAATACATTCAAGTATTGAAGACTCGAAGGTTTGATGAATTAGGAGCAACCAGAACAAGTTTGGGACCGTGGGAGCCATAGCAACAAATATGCATGCGAATGAGCACACGACCACTATTGTTATGGCATGGGCTACGCACGGCAGCCCTACGAAATCCATGGGCTGCGCATGGCAGCCATTTATGGGGTTATGGAGTGAGCACACCCATGGGAGGCAGCCAAGCGGTGCACACGCCTATGGGAGGCAGTTGATGGGTGTCCAAACGGACGTTGGTCACTTGAAGATTTGTTCGCCAAGAAAGGAGTTTTTGTATTCCAAAACATATGTAATTTACTTGCTTTCTAGGATGAACCAAAATTGTAGCTATTTATATTTTCGTAAATATTGCAATTTTGTCATTGTTTGATAACATGTCATATAGAATAGGTGTGTCACTCATATATCTCTTTTGGTATGAACATGAATTGAATGGTTTAGGAATCTAATTGGCATCTAGATAACTTGGTAAACCATTCATTGGAATTCAATCACACGCCTTAACAAATGAGTGGGAGAAGGTGTTTTGAAACACCTACGGCCTCCAAGTTTAGTTGAGCTTTATGTTTCATGTATTAACCCCCTTAAGGGGTATTCATGAATGGAATTTAGCAAGATACTTCCTTACAAGGATAGACTAGACAATTGGCCCAAACGTTATCTACTCCCAAAGGAGGGATATTCGTGAGGGAATATATTGAAGGTCGATAACTTGGTAACATACTCAATGTGATTTTATTAATGTCCTCACAAGAGTTCTTGCTAGTAAAATCGCAAGGCTAAAATTTAAAATGCTAGTTGTTATGTTAACAATTAGGTGGGTCCTAGTCTAACTAGTAAATGGTGCGAACTCCCAGAGGAGGCATGACATTTATGGGTGTTGGATCACCGGTAAATTTTACGATTGAATTATTTTATTTTATTCAAGATAAATATTCGAAAGGGCTATATCATGATTGTTTACTTATACAATTTTTGTTATTATAAAGAAATCATGACCCCATCCCCAATCAAAATCCTTAAAGGTAATACTTTAACTGATGAAAATTATGTCACAGGGAAAAGGAAAATTGGGTTGTTGTTGCAAGCTGAAAAACATAAATTCGTTATGTCTACTCCTTAACCACCAAACAAATGAATCTACTGAGAAGCAAATATATGTTAATCAATAGTGGAAGTCTTTAGAAGAGATGGCTAAACGTTATGGCCACCATCGCCGACATGTTGCAACAACAACATAATGGAATGGAGACTACTGTCGATATAATGAAGTCTCTGGAAGAGATGTTTGCTATAAAGGATGACTAAGATGAAACTTGGACAGGATGTGAAAGTTCACATGATGAAAGTCATAGCTCATCTCAACATTGCTAAACTCAATGGTGCTGAGATAAACGGTGATATGAAAATTGACATGATTGTCAACTCACTGTCAGATTCATTTTGATCAGTTCAAGTGTGACTAAACCTTAAAAAATAAGGAATACACCTTGCAAGGCCTGATGCAAGATGTTTAAAGCACGGAGGAAATCCTTGTGAAGGCAAGGGTTAAGAGATTCATACGATTAGTAAAGTTGCTACTTTTAAGACCCGTAAGAATGTAAAGAAACAACAGAAGAAAAAGGCTTAACTAGAAGGGGTTCCGGGAAAAGAAAAGACTGGATGAGAATGAATTCAACTTGCATTTAGGAAACAAAGCGTTGGTGCCTACTAGTGCAGTGGGAGATATTAGAGCCAATCTAGATTCTAATAGGCATTTAGATTTAATAGACGTTTGTTATGTACCTCAATACAAGAGGAATTTAATATCGGTTTCTTGTTTAAATAAATTTGGATATTCAATTACTTTTAATGAAAGTTTTATTTAGTAAGAATAACAAATTTGTTTACGAAAGTACATTGTAAAATGGTTTATTCTATTTACATAGCAATATCTCTCACATCTTAGACACGAAATCAACGAAAATTAATCATAAAAGAGTAAAATTATCAAAAGATGAAACCTACCTATGGCATTTGCACCTAGGTCATATTAGCTTTGATAGGACTGAAAGATTGGTTAGTGATGGACCTTTAAGTGACTTAAAGGTTGATGAACTGCCAACTTGTGATTCTTATTTGGAAGGTAAGATGACCAAAAGGGTGTTCATGACAAAAGGCACAAGAGCCACCGAATATTTAGGATTGATGCATATTGATGTATGTGGTACTATGAGCATTCAAGCTAGAGGTGGATAAAAGTACTTCATCACTTTCACAGATGATTACTCAAGATTTGGCTTGGTGTATCTCATGAGACATAAGTCGGATGCTTTTGACATGTTCAAAGAATTTAAAGCTGAAGTAGAAAATCAACCTGATCTTGAGATCTAATCATGGTGGAGAATATCTATCTGGTGAGTTTCTGCAATATCTTATTGATAATGGGATAATTTCTTAGTTTTCTACACCAGGTACACCTCAACAAAATGGGGTGGCTGAAAGGAGAAATAGAATTCTTTTAGACATGGTTAGGTCTATATGGAGTTATTCAACGCTTTCTAATTCTTTTTTGGGATATGCTTTACAAACTACTATGTGTATTCTAAACGATGTACCATCTAAGTCAGTTCCTAGAACACCGCATGAGTTGTGGACCGGGCGCAAGCCTAATTTACAACACTTAAAGATATATGGATGTCCAATGCATGAGTTAAAAGGAAAGACAGAAAAGATGGAGTCCCGTTCAGAAACATACATATTTGTAGGGTATCCAAAAGGAACCAAATGATATTATTTTTATAGTCGTTCAGATCTTAAAGTATTTGTTTCGACAAATGCTAAATTTCTAGGAGAGGACTGTATGAATAATTTTGTGCCTAAAAGTATAATTGTCCTGAATGAGCTTTCAGGAAATACAATTCCACAAGATGTTTAACAACCTAGCCCAATTTTAAGTTCCTTACCAATACAAGATCAACAATTTACCATACCTCGTCGTAGAGGGAGGGTTAGTAGACAACCTGAGAGATACATTGGTCTAGGAGAATCTGTAGAGAATCTCCCAGATGAAGATGATCCTTATATGTAAAAGGAAGCAATGGAAGATGTTAATTGTCGCCATTGGCAAAAGGCAATGCAATCCGAAATTGATTCTATATTCAAAAACAAAGTCTGGTCTCTTGTAGACTTGCCTAAAGGGATAAAACCCATCGGGTGGAAGTGGGTATACAAGAGGAAAAGTGGAATGGATGGAAAGGTGGAAAAAGTAACCAAAGGAAGGTTATACACAGAAGGAAGATATCGATTATGAGGAAACCTTCTCTCATGTGGCCATGCTTAAATCCATTAGGATACTCTTATCCATTGTGGCATCTCTAGACCTGGAGATTTGGCAAATGGACGTCAAGAAAGCTTTCCTTAATGGAAGTCTCGAAGAAAGAATCTATATGATACAACCAGAAGGATTCATTGAAAAAAACCAAGAGGAAAGGGTATGCAAGTTGTGAAGATCCATATATGGATTGATGCAAGCATCCAAATCCTGGAAATAAGGTTCGATCAAGCCGTGAAAAGTTTTGGATTTATTCAAAACCTTGAAAAACCCTGTGTATACAAAAGGATTAAAGGTGACAAGTTGGTTTTCCTAGTTCTTTACGATGATGATATACTACTCATCGGAAACGATGTAAGTGTATTGACATCAGTAAAAGAATGGTTAGCAAAACAATTTGATATGAAGGACTTAGGAGAAGCAAGTTATATTCTTTGTATCCAAGTCATAAGGGATTGAAAAAATAGAACGATTGTCTTATTCGAAGCTTCATACATAGTTAAAATCTTGTCTAGGTTTTCCATGCAAGATTCCAAAAAGGTATGTCACCTTTCAGACGAGGATTCAAAATTTCCAAGGAACAAGTTCCTAAGTATGAGCATGAAGAGCAATTAATGAGTAAGGTTTTATATGCCTCGGCATTTGGGGGTCTCATGTATGTAATGCTCTACACTAGACCATATATTTGTTTTGATGTTGGCATAATTAGTAGGTTTCAATCGAAACCTGGTCCTGATCACTGGACGGCAGTGAAAGATATTTTCAAGTATCTTAGTTCTAGGTTTCAGGTTTCAAGTGTAAACACAGATCCTGATGTTGATCTTCTGGATTCAGAATCCGATTGAAAATCGCCAAAGAAGAAGAGAGAATAGGAACCTTTTGTTTTCAATAGTGCAATAGTAGCCTTTACATCAAAAGGTTTTGTGTACAACATCGAATCAAGGTTTAACTAATCAAGGTTCGCGCGAGTTTCAAATATATAGATTGATAATTTACAAGTAACCGGACGATCTTGGGTTTTCTCTTGGAGGATTATTATGAATAACAAAGAATAATATATTATTTATTTCCATCCTTAGGTATACAATTAATAGAAAGGGGGGAGCGCACAATCTTAGGTGATTCACATTCGTGATTGGATTGGAAGATCTTACAGATTCAATTCGGCGCTAGTTCAATCATCACGAAAAAAAGAAAAAAAGAAAAAAAAGGGTACGATACCGTTAATATACATCAATTAATCTAGGGTTAAGGTTTTTTCTAGTAAAGGGAAAAAAATTAAATATATCAAACCCTAATTCTATGCTCCGCCATGTTTTGAACCTATTTATCCCTACACCCCCCACTTGGAAAAATGGTAAGGTGAGCTGAGAGATGACAACCACTCTGGTGGTATGTGACTCAAGTTTGAGGTTCTCTGACATGGTTTACAGGTTTGTACATAGCTCTTTGCATCTTGGTGAATCGTTGGCTAGTAATACCCTATTCGGACGACTTGATATGCTCCCCTCCGATGTGATTTCCACAGTCCCTAGAGTGGACCTCTCTCAATGCCAAACAAGCATCTGAAATGAATATGAACAAGGTTATACTAAACAACCTAGAAGGGGGTGAATAGGTGGTCTCTCACTTTTAACAAATCTTTCGAGACTAGTGACAAAACCTTGATAAGCATACAAATTAACATTCAACATGATTGCTATTAAAAAACAATATATTCATTTATGCTCAAATCTCAACACTTAGTCTACAAAACATACAACAAGAATCAACATATCTTATGAACAAATATATTCAATTTAGGCAAAATTCCATAAGTTGTACTTACAGTATTACAATGTGATACTTTACAACTTGAAGGGAATATCACAAGATACAAAGTTATCTAACATACACAAACAATATTGTGTCAGGAAGTCAACTTACATATAAAGTTCTATCCACATTATTAAAATAACAATTACCAATATAAGAGAGATAGGGATAGAGAAAAGTTGAGACAAGATATAACATGGTAAACCTTCGAAGAGGAAACATCCACGGGTTATCAACCATCGGCAAACAAAATCCGTTAGTAGATAAGAAAAATACAATCTCTCAAGTGACCCCTTAACCTAGAAACTACCCTCCTATCCTACTCATGAAGATGTCGTCCTCATGCTCAACAATCTGAGGCCTCACACATCTTGTCAAGACTTCCTCGTTCACCCTTCCGGATCCTCACGACCCTAGGCAAGACTTCTTGCTCAACTATCCGAGTCCTCCCGACTCTAGTCAAGACTTCCACGCTCACCCTTCCGAATCCTTACGACCCTAGAAACACAAGATATGATCAATCAAATCTGTAGCAATCATTTAGAGCATAAATTCACAAAATAGTCAATTAAACTCTAATAGACTCTAAATATAAAATCAAATTTGCTAATCCTAGATCTATTCAACAAATGAGTTCTAGCACATGAGAAGACTATTAATCATGAAAATAAAGTCAATCAAAGCACAAACAGTCCGAGATAAGATGCTAACACAATACAACCCACAATCATGTGAAAACATAGGTTTGATTGAAACCTAACTCACAATCAAGTTTCTAATTAAGCATAACTAGCATTTCATTGAAGATCTATCACTCATCAACATATGTTCAAGTCAAATACATACAAGTAGGAAGAAGACCCAAGGTATTTGAACATTAGAATCAAGGAAATCAAAAGATAAACAAATACCTTGACAATTTCGAGTACAGTAATGAAAATGGTACCATCCACCAGAAAACTTGAATAAATGACTTCAAGGTTGCTTGGAGAAGATAGAGGACTTCAATACAAAACTTCTCCAACCTGAATAACTCAAATCGGATAAGAAATGAGAGAGATATGGTGATTCAAAGTTGAGAGAAAAAACCTGGAAATTTTCTGAACTACGTTTTCTTCTTACTTTTTAAATCAAATGAGAGAGAGAAGAGATATATAAACGAAGGGAACAAAAGAGCATGAAAGGACCAAAATAACCCCTTTGAGATTGCTTCCCCAAGATGGCACATGGGCATCTCGGGGCAGCAAGGAGTTTTGGCCGAGATGGCCACGCGCCATCTCGGGCTTGCACCAATTATTGGCATTTGGCCATGGTGCAACTCTCTTGCACTCCTCTCGCGTTCTTCGACCGTTCTCCGGCCTTCGAACTCAGAATTCGAATCTGTTTGCAGATTATGAACCGTAACTCTCTTGTTAATTTTTAGTTTGTGTTGGCATTAATTCCATATCAAAATGATGTTTACTTGTAATGATTTAGTTGTTTAGATTCATGATGATTCAAGCTGCAAGGAAGAAGAAACAACAAATCAAAGCAAGTTCTAAGTCTTCAAGAGAAAGGATGCAATATGGTTCGACAAAGGTATACTAAGAATTTATCTTTCTCTTACAAGGCTAAGGCACACACACACATATCATACATTTGTGTCACTGCATTGTTGTGCACCATTATAGGCACACAAACACATATCATACATTTGTGTCTCTACATCATTGTACACCTTTATAGGCACATACATACAATTCATTCATATGTGTCCCTACGACATTGTACACCATGTATAACACATTCACACACTTGAAGATGAATGCTCATGCATTGGTATGAAAATAACATGTTTTGGAATATGCATGATTGGAAACTATCTCTATGTAGTTTGCATTCTAGTGTGAATTGTGTTTGTGTGTGTATATGTTTTGTATAACATGGATATTGAACTTGGATTTAGTCTTAAATCATTCTTGATTGAGTTCCGATCATTTCGGTTACTCATACTATTGATTTCAAGTTCTAAGTCAAAAGATACTACACTTTCAACTCATGTTTCATAGATTGTCTTTGTCTTTGTATATTTATTATTTTCTGGGTTGCGTATCTTATATGTCCATGTCATTGTGAGAGTTATGGTTCATAATCAATAAACGGATTTGAATTCCGAGTTCGGTGGCCAGAAAACAGTCGAAGAACATAAAGGAAGGTCGAAGGAGAAATAAGCAAGCAATGTCTTCTTTCCCGAGATGGTGTGTGGCCATCTCGGTGCAGAAGGCTTGCTACCCCGAGATGCCCACGTGCCATCTCGGGCAGCAAGTTTTCTTGGATTCATCTTGCCCCTCTTGGTCATTTCACTTGTCCAAGTTTCCCATTCCTTTATAAACTCTTTCCTTCTCCATTTCATTCTAAGAAGAAACTCAAACAAGTGTGCAGAAATTCTCTCTAAATTTTCTCACCTTCCAAACACTATAATTTCTTCATTTGAACTTTGGCTTGAGTGATTCGAAGTTGAGAGTGTTCATCTATTCATCCTCTATCTTTTCTCTGAAGGTTTGAGTTAATTGTGATGCTGTGTTTGGTGTCTAATCATACAAAAACGGGACTGCACCTAAATCAACTAAGGTATTGATTTTTTCTCAAAGTTTTCTTTTAAAACTTGGTCAATTGCCTTGAGTTTCCTTCTTCTACATATATTTGTATATTGTGAGTTTTTAGATTTGTGTTTTGAACACTTTCCAAGCTAGGTTAAGGTTCAATTGAAATCTTGGGATTGTATTGTGCTAGCTTTGATTCTAGGACTATTTTATGATCTTTGATTGATTGATTTTGTGAAAAATAGTTCCTCACATGTATTAGGCTCTCTTGGCAGAAATTCTCACATAATACATGTGCTTATATTCTTTTGACCTATTCATGTGATTTGTTGAATCTATGATTGGTGGATCTAAATTTTCTCACCTTCGAAACACCATAACTTCTTCAAATTTACTCCGATTTGAGTGATTCAAAGTTAAGGGAGTTCATATATTCATCTTCTATCTTTTATCTGAAGGTTAAAGTTAATTTTTCTTCTTTTTTTGGTGTCTAATCATAAAAAACGGGACTGCACCTAAATCAACTAAGGTATTGATTTTCTCTCAAAGTTTTCTTTTAAAACATGGTCAATTGCCTTGGGTTTTCTTATTCTACATATATCTGTATATTGTGAGTGTTTTTATTTGTGTTTTGAACGCTTTCATATCAAGGTTGATTTTCAATTGAAATCATACATGTTGAGTTAGGTTTTGATTTTGCCTATGTTATCACATGTTTGGGATTGTATTGTGCTAGCTTCGATTCTAGGACTATTTTATGATCTTTGATTGATTGGTTTTGTGAAAAATAGTTCCTCACATGTATTAGACTCTCTTGGCCAAAATTCTCACATGATACATGTGCTTATATTCTTTTGAGCTATTCATGTGATTTATTGAATCTATGATTTGTAATATGCTCTAGAACTTTAGCTTAAATCTTATTGACATTGTCATATGATTTTTGCATGTTTTAGGTTTATGTGATTTAAACTTGATCTTGTGATTTATTGAACATATCTTATGATTTAAGTTTAGATCTATGCATGTATCTAGGTTGTGATTAATATTGAACATATTTTGCATAATCTAGATTGATTACACATGCATGATAAACTAGACTATATGTGATTTGTGCATTCATGCTCATGTCTAGTATTTTCCATAGGATGTGTTTATCATAGCATTCTATGTTGCATGCTTGTTTGTGTTTTGAATTTAAGATCACTTAGATGCCTTGTGAGAAAGAAGTCTTGACAATAGGTGTGAGACCTATGGCATTGGGCAAGAAGTCTTGGCAAGAGGTGTGAAGCCTTGGATTGTCGAGCAAGGAAGTCTTGGCTAGGGTCGGGAGGATCCGGATAGTCGAGCAAGAAGTCTTGCCTAGAGTTGAAAGAACTCAGATAGGTTAGCAAGGAAGTCTTGACTAGAGTTGTGAGGACTTAGTTGAGCAAGAAGTCTTGCCTTGGGTCGTGAGGATCCAGATAAGGTGAACAAGGAAGTCTTGACAAGAGGTGTGAAGCCTCGGATTGTTGAGCATAGGGCGGCAACTTCTACAGTAGGATAGGAGGGTAGTTTCTAGGTGAAGAGGTCACTTGAGAGATTGTACTTATCTTATCTACTAGTGGATTTTGTTTGCCAGTGGCTGCTAGCCCATGGATGTTTCTCTTCGGAGGTTTACCACGTTATATCTTGTGTCAACTTTTCTCTATCCCTATCTCTCTAATATTTGTATTGTGGATAGAACTCTCTATGTATGTTGACTTCTTTTCTATAAAATTGATTGTGTAAATGTTACAATTACTTGCTTGTATCACACTTTACGTGTGTTTAATTAATATATTGATTAATTATCTTTAATTAATATATATATTGTGATATAAGCAATCTAGAGGGACAAACTTTATTTTGTTTCTAAGGGAGTCGAAAAAGGTGTCTAACCTATTCACACCCCCCCCCTCTAGGTTAACCTTAAGCATTTAACCGTGATTGTATTTTCATCTCTCATGGACATGGACATATATGATACTCAACCCAGAAAATAAGAATTCAACTTGATATACAAAGACGAAGACAATGTACAAAACATGACTGGAAATCATCATTACTTTTGACTCGGAACTTGAAATCAATAGTATGAGTAACCGAAATGACCGGAACTCAATCAAGAATATTTTAAGACTAAAATAAAGTTCATATCCAAGTTATACAAGCATATACGCATACAAACACTATCCACATAAGAATGCAAACTCCATAGAGATAGTCTACAATCATGCATTTTCCAAAACATGTTATTTTCATACCAATGCATGAGCATTCATCTTCAAGTGTATGAATGTGTTATACATGGTGCACAACGATGCAGGGACACATATGAATGAATTGTATGTGTGTGATTATAATGGTGCACAATGATGCAGGGACACAAATGTATGAATTGTGTGTGTGTGTCTTAGCCTTGGAAGAGAAAAGAAAGGTCTTAATATACCTTTGTAGAATCATGAAGCACTTTTCCCTTTGAAGACTTGAACTTGCTTGAATAGTTGTCATTACTTCTTTGAAGCTTGAATCATCATAAATCCTAGACAACTAAACAATACAAAGTAAATGTTGTTTTGATATAGAATAATGCCAACAAAACTCACAAACCTAACAATCTCCCCCTTTTGCAAATTCTATGTCAAAACACCTATACAAAGTACTAAAACTTACAACATGAAGATTGGTCACAAAATCACACCATCATATTACAATGAGTTAGTTCCTTAAGACTAAACTTCAACAAGTCTTGAACTTCTTCTTGATCTTCTCTTGTAGCCACCTAAAATAAACTTAAAGCACAAAGCATATCCAAGAGAAAGACACATATGGCAATATACAATTATGGCAATAATTAAACATTTAAATCCAAAATGAATCATGTATCTCCACCTTAATACATGCTATCTCAAAGATATTCTTAACCAAATGAAATCACAAAATGCCATAAGAAGTTCAATACTTGACAAATATTCAAAGAAGATATGCTAAAACAATATCATATTTCTCCCCATTTTTTAAATAAAATTATGCCAAAGAAAAAAATGATACATTGAGATCAAATAGTGAAACAATTGGTGATCTCATATAATGTTCAGAGATGGATGCTTTACTTGAAGAATTGATTTATTTCAAGTATCTAGCTCCCATATCTTCTCCCTTGATTCTAGTTTGCTTTTCCATGTTAACCTATCAAAGGTTATTCAAATCTATACACCACAACAAACTCATCAAGGTAAAGTGAATCACAAATGCATAAATTTTACTCTTAAGCATATAAGTCATTTCTACCAAGTTCAACGATTGCATTAACAATCATATTAGCCCTAAATATGAAGGAATTGGTATCAACGACAATCATATCAACCTCAAACAAGAAAATATTTGATTACAACCACAACTACTATCATTCAAGGTAAGGAGGAATTTTCTGCAATTACAATCAATTAAATTGATTAAAACTACAATTACTATCACCCTATGCAATGAGGAATTTTTTGCAACTATAACCAATTAGATTGATTACAGCTACAATTACTATTGACCCCAAACAAAGAGGAATTCACTGTAACTACAATCAATAGAATTAATTACAATCACAATTACTATCGACTCCAAAACAAAGAAGAATTCATTGCAACTATTCTCATTTCATTTTCAAGAGTGAAGGAATTGATTACAATCTCAACTATTATACAACCCCAAATAAGGAGAAGTTGATTGCAAATACAATCATACAATTATTACAAAAATATTTCATGCATTATTTGTGATCAACAATACAAAGGCATATGACAATACAAAGAATCATCATGCAAATCAAGAAATATGAAATAGCATCTACAAGATTCATTATATCAACCAATGAATATGCCAACAAATATTAACTTGAAACATGTGAACAAATCATAAAAGAGAAAAAAGTCTAGCATACTATGCTCCCCCTTGATAAGTGCTCTATCTAAGATCAAGATAAAATAATGTTCACAATAAATCCACACAATCACACATTCAAGAAATTTTAAAGAAATCCAACATAATAAGCTCCACAAACTATGAGAGATACACCAAGATTTTCAATCTCTCTCATAATTCTTCTAAAAATTGCTAGAATATCAAAATACTCTATAAGCAGAAGTGTGTGTATGTGAATTTTGCTTCAAGCATATATAAAGGAGTGATTGTGATATCAACATGCAAACCACTTCAACACCTATCCATCTAAAGCTTTTCTAATCAAGGTCAAACCGATTATCATCCAGATTTTTATTTTAAAGAGAATAGATTTCAACATGTGAGCGTGTGTGTGCATGTGGCTCGACATTCCATTTATGTTTTTCAACCCGAGCAATCACAATTTTCAACTATACTCCATTTTAATCCTTCCTCCATTTCTTTTTATGCTTTGAATCAAAGATTTTTCTTTTATTGATTCTTTTTTAACACTTCTTTGATTTTGCATACATAAACATAAATTTTTCAGGAAAGCTTTCACTCATCACAATGGTGTAGCCATTTCCTACATTGAGCGGCTTCACAACCAATGTGTGTAGCCCTTTCCATGAAGGTGCTCGTTGAGTTCTATGTAGTTGCCGAAGCAAAATAGATACTAACCATAGGTCATCTATCATGTACTAAGCAATAAACTTTTAGATGCATCCATAATCTACACATTTTCAAACTCAACTACTCAAACTTAAACATATAAGAGAAGCAAAGTGCAATTTTTGAAAATCAAGTTCTTATGGCACATAAGCACATGAGCTAAGAGCAATAAGTAAAGATCTAAGAGCAATAAGTAAAGATTTATTCAAGATCATTACTTCTCTAATGAGTAGCTTTCAAAGAATATGAAGCTCAAATTTTTCAAAAAGTATGCCACTCATCATTCAAGCAAGCATTTCAAGCATCATAAGTAAGATCACTGTGAACACATCACTAAAAGATCTTTAGAGAGCAAATGTCAACAAGGACCATATGAATGCTATACTAGTTCTCT
Source organism: Dipteronia dyeriana (assembly GCA_032871835.1). Lineage (NCBI taxonomy): Eukaryota > Viridiplantae > Streptophyta > Magnoliopsida > Sapindales > Sapindaceae > Dipteronia > Dipteronia dyeriana. The sequence goes on from CM065299.1 coordinate 54,645,983, forward strand.
AATATGACATGCTATATGATGCAATGCAAGTGTAGAAATGACTTTCTCCAAAAATCTTAACAAGACAATCACCGAATAGATTTCATAAGAGTAACTTCTCAAAAGTTAATCAATGGATTTTGACTATCAAAACAAAATTAAGTGAGATAGCTAAGTTCGTGTCTAGATGTGGAGTATTCCAAGGTAGCTAGCTAGAATTCTCAACACACTTGATACTTAGCCTTAAAGCTAACTCACATGTGCTACTTACACTTGAGGTAAAAGCACTCACCCTTGAACCATTTGTTCTTGGGTGAAATTTCACACACAAAATCATGATAATTTCTCATGGCAAAAATATATCTAGAAGATAAATCATCAACCATCTTCTCTATAAAGATATTACTCATGTAAAACACATCATTATTGCCATCAACAAAGATATCATCAAGATTGTACATATGATCATGTGAAACACTCATTTTCACCCAAATCTTCTCTATATTTTCTTCACACGATTATCATTATCTCACACAAAATTCAAAGTGTTATGATGCAAGAAACATTCATAGAAGATTTTCACATCTTATTAGCATGCATCACATTCCCTAGTTTTCATCATCTAATATACTCACAGCAATATAGCAAAATTAGCAAACCGAAATAAATTTCGAGATGTTACTATTTAGATGAGAGTGTACAGATGGTGAAGACTCCTTAATTTCCTTGATTTTGCACTTGACCTTGGAAGACTTGGCCTTTGAAATTCTATTGTTCCTTAGTGACTTGCCTTTAGTTGTAGGAGACTCCACTTGCTCATCTACAATGCTTAAGTCACTTGAATCTCCATGAAGATTACCAAACTCTTTGGCCTTCATGATTGCCAACTCCTCTTCCTTGCCTTTGATCATTACCTTCAAGAAATAAAAACAAATTATTAGTAAAATCATTTGTTAAACTATCTAACACACGAGACGTTTCAACCATCTTCTTTTCTAGACATTTAATCACTTCATTCTTCACTTCAACTTCCTTTAACGCTTCATCTCTTTCTTTGTAAAGAGTTTGAACACTTGCCATCAATTAGAAGTTGGTGGTCGTTCACATGCAATTCTCTTCATTTAGTTGCTAAGACAAGTAATCATGTCTAGATCGATCATCCTCCGGAAAAAGCTTTTTCAACTTTGCTTTTGTCACTAACTTTCTTTTTAAGCTTATCAATAAAATTGTTAGTAGACAAATGAAATATAAAACAAGAAGAACCTTTTGCACAACCAACGAAGGAGGACAACCAAAAATAAACAATTGTAGATTAAAGGTTGATATCCATGATTAGTAAATAACCTTGTATATCCCGAATCACACTAACTACTTTCAGTGACCTGCTTTGATACCAATTGAAAATAATATGTACAAGGTTATACTAAACAACCTAGAGGGGGGTGAATAAGTTCTCTCACTTTTAACAAATCTTTCGAGACTAGTGACAAAAACTTGATAAGCATCCAAATTAACATTCAACATGAATTGTTATGAGAAAACAATATATTCATGTATGCTCAAATCTCCACTCTTAGTCTACAAAACATACAACAAGAATCAATGTATCTTATGAACAAATATATTCAATGTAGACAAAATTCAATAAGTTGTACTTAGAGTATTACAATGTGGTACTTTACAACTTGAATGGAATATCAAAAGATACAAAGTTATCTAACATACACAAACAATATTGTGTAAGGAAGTCAACTTACATATAAAGTTCTATCCACATTATTAAAATAACAATTACCAATATAAGAGAGATAGGGATAGACAAAAGTTGAGACAAGATATAACTTGGTAAACCTCCAAAGAAAAAACATTCACGGGTTAGCAACCACCGGTAAACAAAATCCGCTAGTAGATAAGAAAAGTACAATCTCTCAAGTGACCCCTTCACCTAGAAACTACCCTCTTATCCTACTCATGAAGATGTCGCCCTCATGCTCAACAATCCGAGGCCTCACACCTCTTGTCAAGACTTCCTCGCTCACCCTTCCAGATCCTCACGACCCTAGGCAAGACTTCTTGCTCAACTATCTGAGTCCTCCAGACTCTAGTCAAGATTTCCTCGCTCACTCTTTCGGATCCTCACGACCGTAGGCAAGACTTCCTTGCTTGACAATTCAAGGTCTCCCACCTCTTGCCAAGACTTCCTTGCTCAACAACATAGGTCTCACACCTATTGTCAAGAATTCCTTCTCACAAGGCATCTAGGTGATCATGAATGCAAAACGCAAACAAGCACACAACATAGAATAAGATGATCAACAAATTCTATGGAAACTAGAATTAATCAATGAGCACACAAAGTATATTTTCTAGTTTATAATCCAAAAGTAACACCACAAAAGATGATGCATGAGCATATGAAACGTATGGATTATGTACACTCCATGAAGATCTAGACATAGACAATAAAGTTCATAAAACAAGATTGTCTAGATCTTATGCAAGAATAAAAATCTAGAGCATGCTAAATTTCCAAACACATAATTTAAACCTAGATTTTATTCATGTTACTAAAGCTTGAAATAAACATGTTCATGAAGTACATATTCAAGACTTTAGTACTAACACAAAAAATGCTAGAAACACAAGATATGATCAATCAAATCTCTAGCAATCACTTAGAGCATATATTCATAAAATAACCAATAAAACTCTAATAGACTCTAAATATAAAATCAAATGTGCTAATCCTAGATCTATTCAACGAATGAGTTCTAGCACATGATAAGACTATTAATCATGAAAATAAAGTCAATCAAAGCACAAAAAGTCCTAGATAAGATGCTAGCACAATACAACCTACAATCATGTGAAAACATAGGTTTGATTGAAACCTAACTCACAATCAAGTTTATAATTAAGCACAACTAGCATTTAATTGAAGATCTATCACTCATCAACATATGTCCAAGTCAAATACACACAAGTAGGAAGAAGACCCAAGGTATTTGAAAATTAAAATCAAGGAAATCAAAAGATAAACAAATACCTTGAAAATTTTGAGTACAGTAACGAAAATTGCGCGATCCACCAGAAACCTTAAACAAATGACTTCAAGGTTGCTTGGAGATGATATAGGAATTCAATACAAAACCTCTCCAACTTGAATCACTCAAATCGGATAAGAAATGAGAGAGATATGGTGATTCAAAGTTGAGAGAAAAAACCTGGAAATTTTCTGCACTTCATTTTCTTCTTACCTTTTAATTCAAATGAGAGAGAGAAGAGATGTATAAAGGAGAGGGAACAAAAGAGCATGAAAGGAATAAAATATCCCCTTTTAGAATGGTTCCCCAAGATGGCTCATCGGAATCTCAGGACAGCAAGGAGTTGTTGCCGAGATGCCCACGCGCCATCTCGGGCTTGCACCATTTGATGGCCTTTGGCCATGGTGCAACTCCCTTGCACTCCTCTCACGTTCTTCTACCGTTCTCCGGCCTCCGAACTCAGAATTCGAATCTGTTTGCGGATTACGAACAATAACTCTCTCATGGACATGGACATATAAGATACTCAACCCATAAAATAACAATTCGACTCGATATACAAAGACGAAGACAATATACGCAACATGACTGGAAAGTATCATAACTTTTGACTCGGAACTTGAATTCTATAGTATGAGTAACCAAAATGACCGGAACTCAATCAAGAATGTTTTAAGACTAAAATCAAGTTCAATATCCATGTTATACAATCATATACACATACAAACATATCCACACAAGAATGCAAACTACATAGAGATAGTCTCCAATCATGCATTTTCCAAAACATGTTATTTTCATACCAATGCATGAGCATTCATCTTCAAGTGTATGAATGTGTTATACATGGTGCACAATGATGCAGGGACACATATGAATGAATTGTATGTGTGTGCTTATAATGGTGCACAACGATGTAGGGACACAAATGTATGAATTGTGTGTTTGTGTCTTAACCTTGAAAGATAAAAGGATGGTCTTAATATACCTGTGTAGAATCATGAAGCACTTTCCCCTTTGAAGACTTGAACTTGCTTGAATAGTTGTCATTTCTTCTTTGAAGCTTGAATCATCATGAATCTAGACAACTAAACAATACAAAGTAAATGTTATTTTGATATAGAATAATGCCAACAAAACTCACAAACCTAACAACATCGTCCGAATGAAGGCATCAAACTAGAAGAAGGCATTTGCCTCTCTGATAGAGGTGTCCATCTATTAGGCAATACTGAATTGATGATCTGTTGACTTTTCGGGCTTGGTCGGCGTTCTCAGAAAGCTTTCCTTCCGAGAGGTAGATAGTTATCGGGTTTATCCAGTAGGGCGGCTGATCCACTTTGTAGATTTCTTTACCTTCAGTTATGCATGACTGGGAGATCAACTAGGGGGTACGCCCTTATGTAAAACTTGAACTCCATTCACGGCTATCTTTACCAAGATGTCTACTTGATGGTTTTGTTATCGAGGTATCTGTTTGATCCGGAATCCTTTGTGTCTTTCCTTTAGTTGTTGGATCAGCTTCAGGTAGGCTACCATGTTATCGCCATTGGCTTGGTAAAGCCCTGTAACCTGGTTGACAATAAGCAGTGAGTCATATTTGACATGTAAATAAGTGGCCCCATGCTCAATGGCGACCTTTGTTCCGGCTATAAGAGCTTGGTACCCTGCTTCATTATTAGTTGCTTTAAATTCGAACCTAAAACAGTGGCATAACTCTATTTTTCAGGGTCGATCAGGACTATGCCAGCAACTCACCCGGCTTGCCCAGATGCTCTATCAGTGTATAGAGACCAGGCTTTACAGTCTTCCAGCCAATTGTGGCCCTCTTGAAGTTGCTCGGGAGTTGGACCTAATGTTACCGATGTCTTTCACTGGAGAGGGATGAGAATTCAGCTACAAAGTCTGCTAGGGCTTGAGCTTTGATCGTTGTTCAAGGTTTGTACTTTAGGTCAAACTGGATGAGCTCCAAAGCCCATAGGACTAGCCTTTCAGATATATCTGGGCTCTGTAAAAATTGGTGGAGAGATTGGTCTATTACCACTGCCACTGTATGGGCCTGAAAGTAAGGATGGAGCTTTCTGGTTAAGGTAACCAAGACAAGGGCGAGCTTCTCAATGAGGAGGTAGTTCTTCTCGGGTTTGGATAACACGTGGCTGACTTAGTAGATAAGTCGCTGGACCCCATCCTCGCATTCCTTAACCAAAGCCCCGCTTATTGTCGCTTTTGGCACTGCCAGGTATATCTGTAACTCTTTCCCCGGTATTGATTTAACTAACAGTGGTGGACTAATGAGGTAATCCTTTAAATCCTGGAAAGCTCACTCGCTGTCCTTGTCCCATTTCATGTTCCTCCTCTGTTTGATGGCTTTGAAGAACAGAGGGCATTTATCTGTGGAACGCGAGATGAATCTGTTAAGGATAGCTTGGATCTTTTTCGAGTTTGCCTCAATTCTCCTCTCATTCACCATGAAGCCCAAAAACTTCCCCATCGTTACCCCGAAAGCACACTTCACAGGAATCAACTGCATTCGGTTCTCCCTCACTATCTAAAAAGTCTTGCGAGATGGTCATGGTGTTCTTCTGGTTCCCATGATTTAGTGATCATATCGTCTATGTACACCTCCATTGTTCTCCCTATCTCTTGTTTGAACAATCGATTAACCAATCGCTGGTAGGTGGTTCCCATATTTTTAAGGCCGAAAAGCATTACCTTGTAGTAATAAAGACCTTGCCCCGTGATGAAGCTGGTCTTGTCTTGGTCTGTGAGGTGCATTATAATCTAGTTATACCCTAAAAACGCATCCATAAAGCTGAGAAGCTTGTTCCCAACCATGGATTCTACCAGCTGGTTGCTTTTTGGTAGAGGAAAGTTGTCTTTTGGACACGCCCTGTTGAGGTCGGTGTAGTCGACACACAAATGCCACTTTCCATTTGCCTTCATGACCATAACCACATTGGCGATCCATTCGAGGTAGCGCGCTTCTCTGATGAAGCCTGGTCTGATCAAGTTATCCACTCCATTTTGATCTGTAGTGTTCCTTTCGGCATTAAAGTGACACCTTTTTTGCATGACGGGCTTGAAGGTTGGATCCACTGCTAATTGGTGAGCAGCTACTTGTTAGGATTATGCTCGATAGTAAGAGTGTAATAATTTATTTGACAATCTTTTCATATTACTAAAGTGATTTCTAGTTTAACAAATCTTATAGCATTTATAGTTTAACTATTATAATTGTCAAAAGTAAATAATTATAATGTCAAAAGTAAATAATTATAATGTCAAAAGACTATGAGAAATGAAGAATTGTTCATTCATCTAGATATGTATGAGGTAGACACAATTCTTTAGTTAGTCTTGAATAATATTCACAACTTAAGATAAAAGGTTGGGCACCTTTATCTTGTCAAAGTTGAAGATTCTTTTGCTAGCATTTGAGTGGGATCAAATGTGTTATGATGAGTCTAAAATTATCAAAGTGTGGTGTCTTAGGGCAAAAGAATCTAGTGCACTAGGTGTATTGAATTAGACCACAATGAAATACTTTATCTAGAACCGTCAATGGATAAAAGTTTTTCATTTGAAGACAATCGGAGAGTCTATCTCAATCCTAAGAAGAATGATGGACTTATGGTTGCAAGTGTTATCATTTGAGCTATAAGTGAGTACGATTATATAGCATAGTCTATCCTTGATAGTTTGGTGGTTTTCATTTGTTAATCGATAGAGTACTTCATTTATAGATATGGACATCGTGGCACCATTTATTAAATGAGAGTAGAATACCATCATATGGATGTTTTGAGTATTAGATATTAAATCTTAACGTTAAGTTTTCAATAGTGAGTATTGAAACATGGCTTCTGGACAAGTCAAAATATCCAAGTTCAAAATGTGGTCAAATGAGTAAATATAGTAACGTGGAGAGCTATAGGCAGTCTATGAGCTCTTGGAGATTACTGGTATTCTTCACAAGGATACACTTCCTCCAATAAGGTTGTCTAGGGTATGAATGAGTAACATCAACTTATTCTATCTTTATTTAAGAGTTCAATTTTAGTTCTTTAGTGGAATGAACTAAAATTAATAGATCGGATCTAAGTGAATCATTTGTTGATTGTGATTGGGTTGTGTCTATTGGAGCTTAAATTTAGATATCCGACCAAGATCCTCAATCCACACAAACTTGCATGGATCACTTGATATATTCTACCGAACCAATTTAGAGGTCCATCTGGGATTGTATTGAAGCATGTGGACTTGTTTCTTTTTGTAAGAATGGGTCTAGTTCACATATGGACTTTTTATTAAGGTCCAATGGATTTAATAAAATAAGTAAAATAATATATATGCCTATATAATGATTTTGGGCGGCAAAGCTATATATTTTAGCTTAAATATATTATTTTTTATTTTATTTTTTAATTAAATGGAAATTAATAAATTTGTTGATTAGTGAATTATTTAATTAAAAGTCAAAATCTTTTTCCTAATAGGAGACGGTCTCCTAAAATTATACTATTGTTGGTAGTATAATTAATATTTAAGACTATATTTGATAAGTAGATAAATAAAAGGAATTATTTATCTAATCAAATTAGGAAATCTTTAATATGGTTAGAAATGCACTATTGAGTTGGATTATGAGTCTTGGTGTAGGAAAGAATTCTTTTTGGAAAATGGTTCTTGGTCACCAAGTAAAACTACCTAATGGTAGAATTCTTCTTTGAAAATGATTCTTAACCACCAGGTAAATCCATCTAAGGAAAGGATTCTTAACTACCAAGTAAATCCTTCTTAGGAGAGGATTTATGAACCTATATATAATACCTCTAAATTTCTGCCAAGGCATGATTTTAAGCTCCAAAATTTCATGCAAGCCAAAACAAATTTAGAGAGAGGAAAAATTCGGCCATTAGATAATTCTAAGAAGAAAAATTCGGCCTAGTCCTAATTTTTTTTTCTAAAAGAGTTTTCGGCCACCATTGAATTTTGAGTATAGAGAATTTGGTTCTTGCTCTAGATAAATTCATCCAGCTCTAGATAAATTCATCCAGCTCTAGGTGTGTGATAATTTGGCAAAGAGGAAAAGGAAGAAAGAACGTTTTGTATTCGATAGTGCACCAATAGCCTTTACATTAAAAGGTTTTGTGTATAACATCGAATCAAGGTTCACGCGAGTTTCAATCAAATTGATTGATAATTCACAGGTAACCTAACGTTCTTTGTTTTTCTTCTTGGAGGATTAATGTGACTATCAAAGAGAAAGATTTTGTTTATTTCCATCCTCAGGTATACAATTTAAACAAAGGGAGTTCACACTCCTAGGTGATTCACGTTCGTGATTTGATTGGTAGATCTTACGGATTCAATTCTGTGCTAGTTCAATCGTCACGAGAAAAAGGTTCAACACTTTTTATATACATCAATTAATCTAGGGTTAAGGTTCTTGTTGTTATAAAGGGAAATTTTTTATTTATACCGAAACCCTAATTTTGATTTTTTACGGTTCCGTTGTGCAGATTTTCCCTACACTAATGATATCGGGATCCCAGGCATCTTGTCATGACTCCAAGCGTAGATGTCACTAAATTCTTGGAGAAGCTCGATCAAACCTTCTTTCACTCTTTGCTCGAGGATAGCTTCGACCTTTACTACCTTGGTGGGATCGTCACTCCTGACAGGTACTTCCTCTAATTTGTCCACTGGGTGCCCGGTCGCCCATTCTCTGCTTGGTTCTTCCTCTTCTTGTACCAAGGGGCCATATCTAGGATGATCGGTGAGCTCTTTATCTCATAAGGTCATCACTAGTGCTTCCATAACTTGGATTGTCGCCACTTACGCGAACTGTTTCACCAAAGCTGTTGGATTGGCAGACACTGCGTAACATGTTCTGGCTACTTGCTTATCCCCATGTACCTCTCCTACCTTGATCCCCACTGGAATTTTAGGACATTATGGTAGTTAGGCAAGACTCCCTTCAAGAAGGATAGGAATGGTCCTAGTATCGCATTATAGGCCGACGGGGTGTCAACCATATCGAAGTCTGTCATAATGTTTTGTTAGAGGGGTATGGTTCTAGCGATTACTGGGAGAATCTTTGTTCCCATCGGTATGATCGAATCCCTAGAGAATCCATATAGTGAGGTTGTACAGCTATTGTAACACCACTGCTTCAAATTCAGCTTATCCAAAGTGTCCATGAAGAGGATGTCTACATTGTTGCCTGTATCAATGAGCACGCGGTGAACCATACAGTTAGCAATCTATACCATGATCACCATGGGATAATCATTAGGTTGCACGGTGTTGTAGACATCTGCACCTCGGTGAATATGATCCGCGCTGACTGGGATAGGCCAGCCGTGCTTTGGTTGACGTTGAAGAATCCCACTGTCTTCATCGACATGGGGAATATTCCTTGCATGGTTTTTCCTGTAACTATTGGAGGTGCCAGCTAGGGTGGGTTCCCTATCCTTGCATGGTTTCTCATTATCTCTAAGCTCATTCCCTATCTTGCAATGTTCTATAAATTTAAAGCATTTGGGCATTATGTGGCCTATACTATTGCAATAGTGACATATGGGAATAAAGGACTGGATTGTACCTTTTGGAGTAGAAGTAGCACTAGTAGAAGTTTGTAGAGATACCTTGTCTTTTAATTTCTTCTTGGTCTTAGATCGTCTCTTCTTTAGAGGTTTCTTGTCAATAACAACATTTGTGCTTGTAGGAAGTGATGCTACTATGAACTTCTTTTCAACCACTACGTCACTTGTACCTCCTTGAGAATTCAACAAGATTTTTCACTTTTGACATATTAATTAAATCATTAACTAAGTCCACAATGGCACATTTAGCAATGTCAATCTCTTCAATGTACTCTTGCTTCTTCTTCTTCAGAGTAGAGATAATCTCTTCTTTATCAAGGACTAACCTCTGAACTTCTCTAAACTTCTTAAGAATATCACTTTTCTAAATTAGAAGCCTTCAAGTAACTCTCTCAAACTCATCTATTGGCTTCTTGATCAAATCATCCTTTTTTACAACTTTACTCAAAGCTATATCCATTTGCTTCTCAAGACTTTTTATCTTAGTTAAAAGCTCATGTGTAGTTGAATTAGAGCCTGAACTCTCTTGATGATTTGAATCAACTATCGTACTCAATGATGTTTTATAAGCTACCTCTATCATGTTGTGAGAGGCCGTAAAAGCAATGAAACTGCTAACCAACTCTTCATCACTTAAAGACTCTTCACTAGAGCTTTCATCATTGCTAGATTCATCATCACTTCAAGTAACCGCCAATCCTTTGTCCTTCTTATCTTTATTGGACTTCTTCTTGGTGCACTCATTAGAAAAGTGTCCATATCCTTGACAATTGTAAGGTTGAACATTCTTCTTATTCATGGCTTGACCATTCTTCTCAATCCTTGGAGATGATGACTGCCTAACTTCTTTTTCTTTAGAAAAATTACCTTTGGGCTTGGCATTTTCTCTTAGAAAGTTCTTAAACTTCCTAACCATTAGAGTCATCTCTTCATTATCATCATCACACTCCTCTTCTATAGCATTGAGAGTGATTCCCTTACTCTTAGACTTTAGCTTCAAGCACATCTCATAGGTTTGGAGTGACCCAAGCAACACATCAATATTCATACCATCCATATTCTTGCTTTCCTCGATGGCCATTACCTTTGCCTCGAATCTCTTGGAAGAGACCTAAGAATTTTCCAATTCAAACATTCTCTTGAGATAGGTACTCCAAGTTCTTGCCATGTGTTTGCAATGTTACGAAGACAGAATTGGAAATCTTCGAACTCTTCATCTCTCATATGTAAACCTTCGATCTGTGATGTCAACATTTAAAGTCTAGACTTTCTCACCGCCATTGTACCTTCATTAGTGACTTGAAGTGTGTTCTAAGCCTTCTTGGCTAATTCAAGATTTTGTATGTAGGAGAATTGATGCCCATTCACTCCTCCAAAAATGGCATTCACAGCACGATGGTGCCACTTAGCAACCTCAAACTCGTTTGTTATCCATTCACTTCTAGGCTTGGGTTTTTTGGTTCCATCTTCTAGAACCTTGGAAGGAGGACTATAACCTTCTTCAACAACCATCAATGCTCTTTCATCAATTGAGCGGATGTAGGCTTTCATCCTAAACTTCCAAAACCCATAGTTAGTACCTCGAAGCAAATGTGGTGTAGTATTGAGGACTCCTTCCACCACAATGACATTTTCTAGTCCCATGGCTCCAAAGCTTCAACAAATCTACTGTAAATGTATCACCCTAGATGCTCACTAAGTGCAATCTAGTGTCCTGCTCTGATATCAAATTAAAATACAAACACAGTTAATTTGTCGTAAGCTAACCTAGAGGGGGTGAATAGGTTCGAACACCTTTTTTAATCCCTTGAAACAAACTTAAGTTTGTCCCTCTTAATAGCTTGTATCAAAATTTTATTAATCACACAAGCACAATCAATTAGATAATGGAGTGCTTGATTAATTGAAAACTGTGTAGTTAACAATCAATAAGTGATACAACCTTATTTAACTCTAACATACACTAAAAGTATATAATAATGAAGTCAATCACAAATATGACTATGCACAATATATCAATTACACATACATAAATGACAGATAGAGATAGAGAGAATTTGACACAAGATATTTACATGGTAAACCTCCGAAGAGGAAACATCCACGGGTTGATTCCGTAACCACCGGCAAACATAACCCAATAATAGATAAAAGAGCACATTCTCTCAAGTGACCTTTTCACTTAGAAATCTGCACTCCTATCCTACATAAAGAAAGTGATGCCATATTGCACAAATCAAAGATTCACTCTCCAAATTTTGAATTCCAGTGCTCAACTTGAAGATTCACTCACCAAATGAGACTTCCAATGCACAAGTCAAAGAATTACTCTAAGACAGGTGACTTCCGATGCACGTGACTTCTAATGCACAAACCAAAGAATCACTCTAAGGAATATGACTTCCAACCTCTTTACAAGGCAACTAGTTGATAATGTATGCAAAACACAAACAAGCATGCAACATAGAAAAAGATGATCAACAAATTCTATGGAAACTAGACTTATGAATGAATATACATCAACAAATATAGTCTAGTCAAAATGCATGAATGATAAATCTAGATCATGTAAGAAATATTCAAAATCATTTATAATCTAGATACACTCATGAATCTCAAACTTGAATCACAAGATATGTACACTTAGCTCAAATTCAAAGTTTTAGTTACATACGCAAAAACATGCATAAAATCAAATGACAAAGTCACTTAGATTTCTAGCACAATTCTAGAGCAAGTAATATTCATAAGATTCAATCAATCCTAAGAGTAGCTCTAAGAATACAAACTCATGTGTTATAACATGAAATTTAATCAATATAACCCTAACACATGTAAAGACTATTTTTCAAAGAAATCAATCAATCAAAGATCACAAAACAATACAATCTCAATCATGTGAAAACATAGTAAAATCAAAACCTAACACAACTTGTCAGATTTAAATTAAACTTGATCTAGCTTTAGAAGAGTTCAAAACTTAAATTAAACTAATCATGTAGTGTATGAATTTTACCAAGCATACACGTCATTGACAGGAAGGAGAAAATAGCCAGGTGGAGCCCAAATGGGCACTCAGGAAATATCCTACGAGGCATCATTAAAGAGAAGAAAAGCCAGAGTAAGCATATATAGAATGAAACCTACTCGGGATCGGTTAACAACACTAGGGACTGGTTAAACAACGCTTCCACTAGAGCTCAAACGGCGCTACTCGGGACCATCAGGTATTACTCTTACTCGGGAATAAATACGACTCGAGTAAGAACTTGGTGCTTATTTCACATGGATTAAGTCATTAAATACGCAAAGATATCCATCAGGAAAGAATCCCAAATAAAATGGAACATTAAGTTAGAAGAGTCCCCAATCAGGAAATAACTTGATTTCTTTACGAAGACTACATTCTTATATGGAAACAAGTCCAAATTGAATTACACTACTAGAATCCCACTCGATTTCCATAAGAGACTCCGAATCAGGAAAGAAGACAAATCAACCTCAAGCAAGTAACCGAATCACAATTAAATACAAAGATCTTATATTACTTGTACAAAGCAGATTAGGGTTCTATAAGCATATAAATAGACCCATAATCTGGCTCCAAAGGATATAGGCAATATAGCATACAGCAATCATAGCAAATACAGAGAGAAAAAAGTGTGATCGAGAGCTTGTAAACATCATATTTTCTTAGTGGATTTTTGCTTGGTTGATCCTTCAACCACCCGTGGAAGTTTCTCCGGTCATCGGAGTTTTACCACGTAAAACTTGTCTTCGTCACTCTCTCTGAATCTCTTTCTCTTTAGATCAATAGCTGAAATCCAATCCTTGTTGGCTTTTCTGACATAATCCAGAAATTGACGTCAACAATTCACAATACACATACATTCATTGAAGAAGATAACTCAAGGAAATTGATCAAGTTTTGAAAAAAAAACTCAATAAGAAAATCAATACCTTAGTAAAAATAGTGCAGTCCCGTTTTTATGAGAATAACCTCCAAAAATAGCAACAAAAACTCCTCAAACCTTCTTAGAAAAGATAGAAGAATGATAGATGAACACTCTCAGATTTGGATCACTCAAATCGGAGCTCAAACGAGGAAGATAGAATGTTTGAAAGGTGAGAAAATGTTGAGAGAAAATTCTGCACTTATTTTTCAAAAATCTTCTTAGAATGAAATGTGAGAGGGAAAGAGTATATAAAAGAGAGGGAACTTAAAAGCTAAAAGACCAAAACACCTCCACCCTTTAGGCCTTCCCTGAGATGGCCCGTGACCATCTCAGGACCAGCAAGGGCATGAGCCTGAGATGGTCACGCGCCAGCTCAGGGTTGCACCTTGTGATGGCCTTTGGCCATCATGTAACTTCCTCGCACTCCTCCCACGTTCTTCGACCATTCTCCGGCCTCCGAACTCTAAATTTGAATCCGTCTATGGATTACAAACCGGGAATCTCTCACAAACATAGGCAACTATGAAACTCAACCTAGAAAATAAGAATTTGACTTGATACGCAAAGATGAAGACAATGCATGCAACATGTCTGGAAAGTTTCATATCTCTTGACTCGGAACACGAAATCAAATGTATGAGTAACCAAAATAACCGGGACTCAATATGGAACAGTATAATATCAAATTTAAGTTCAAGGACCATGTTATACAAACATGTAAATATACAAACACATATTACACAAGAATGCTTATCATTTGGACATAGTTCACAAAAATGCATTTTTCACAATTAGTCAATTCTACACCAATGCATGTGCATTCAATATCAAGTGTGTGAATGTGTTAAATAAAATGAGCACAATGATGTAGGGACACATATAGATACAATGTGTGTGTGTGCGTCTAAGCCTTGTAAGAGAAAAGAGGTCTTGATGTACCTTTTGTAGAATAATAAAGCACTTTTCTCTTTGAAGACTTGAACTGGCTTGAATAGTTGTCATGTCTTCTTTGAAGCTTGAATCATCATCATCTAAAGACAAATGAACCAATAAGAGTAAAATATAGTTTTGATATGGAATTGATGCCAACACAAACCTAAAATCTAACAGGAATTATGTCAACACAACTCATAAACCTAACAGTTTGGTTTATTATATTTTTAAAACTATTGTATAGCTCAAAAGCAGTATACGTATGTTTGGTAATTTAACTGTAAAAGTGTTGAGATTAGTTACAATGATTAAAATTTTTAATAGCCAAATTTGGCTAGGAACCAAAGAATAAATTTCAGCTCTCCTAGCTCAGGTTCAAGCCCGAGATTACCTATTACGGATGACCGGGTCCTGAGGTCAAGCTGTGGAGCCACCCTGCAGAAGTGAAGAAAGGTCACCGAACTCGGGAACCACTAAAGGTGGAGCCCGATGAAGTCGAATCGAGGTCCTTACGTTGATTCAAGAATCCAGGAGAAGTCCGGTACATGACGAACTAGGCTCCCCAAAGTCGAGATCACCTTATAAACTCCTTAGAAGCCCGTCATCCTCTCCTAGAGAGATCCATTAAGTGCCAGACTCGCACTATAGAATTACTCCATCTCGACGAGGGAGGATTTAGACCTATTTGGATAGGTAGCAGGAAGCTCACCAAAGCCCCGTTGCCATCAAAGGGTATCCATGGGGTCATCCTAAGCTATAAGGGACCTGAAAAGGTCAGACCAAACTCCTAATACCAAGGCCGGGGCATGGATCTACCCCACCTTTGAGACAACGAACACCATACTCGATGACCTCCATGAAAAATCATGCCATGAATGCACACGAAATCATATCTACACTCCAACGAACATTAAAACACTACGTACGTGTAGGCCAAGTGATTGAGTTCAAAAAAGAAACAAACTTATCCCCACCAAAGATATTCTCAAATCCGTTATGAAGTCAAAGTGAATAAATTTCAAATAAAAGATCCCACCCGATAAAGAGGAAACGGATTCAGAGAATCATGGCGGGAGATTCACAAGTTTAACCTACTTGGACCATGAATAAATACGCCCAATGTGAACAATGAAAGGGAGGGAACAACTGATAGAACAAGTAACATAGAAAAAATTAGAGTTGACTTCGACCTAAATTCTGACTTCAGAACATAGCCACCGCTATATTCTACTATTCAACAGGCACAAGATTGCCACCCTACTGTACTCCAGCGAGATTGAGAGTATTTGAGGGATTTTTGTACGACATACGTGATCTTTAATAAAGAGTTATATTCTCATTCTCATTGTATTCACATTCAAACACCCACCTTTGTTCGAACAAGTTAGATACCAAAGGTACCAACCCCGGCCACCACCTCTATGACAGTGGTCTCGAGGGTGTTAGCTGAAATTACTCATCCCGAGCTAATTTTCCATTATCACTTTCTAGCACCATCTGTGGGAACATCCACAACAAATTATTCAAATCAATAGTTACGTGTTTATTGTTTTATACGAGTTATGAGGCTCCACTCCTCCAAAGGACAACCCGAAGCTTTGGGACAAACTTCGGCTGCATCGACACGAAAGGCCATGAAAAAGGGGAGAAAATCCGGGTGCCACAGCCAGGTTTCCGGACCAGCCATCAGTTGCACGGGCTTTTGTTCCGCCTATGACAAGCCAGGTCGTGCTCGACCAACAAGCGGTGGCCTTCGTGGAGAACATCCGCCTTTACCTGCTCAATGAAGGCATTGCATTCCAGCCACCAAATCCCAACAATCAAGGAGATCTGAGTAGACCTGGAGCCAGGCATCCCGTCTTTGATCACTTATGATCACCTCTTCCTAAGCCAGTCTAAAATAGAACCGGGCCTTAACTTTCCATCCGGGATAGGCTAGAGCCCATGCCCCCAGTTCCTAGAAGACCATTACATTACCAGCTCAGACGAGTTAAATCTGCAGCGGACACTCTGCCCAGGAACAGTGAGAGGCTCATCGCCTGGCGGTTTCAAAGAGGGAAACCTGGGCTAAAGGGGACGGTAGCCAGCGAAGCCCCTAGGCATATCCCATTCATTGAGTTGACTGGGTAGAGATCGCCAGTTCATCAAAGGAATCTGACAGTGAGGTATTCAAGGTCAACTTTAAAAAACCCTGGGACCAAGCGCTTCAGAGACCAGATGACAAAGCTATAGAAGGAGATCTAGTAGATAAAAAAGGGAAAGTACAAAGAGGATAAGAAAGATCCTTTGAGCGAGATGAATGCTCTCTTCACTAGGAGGATTAGGGAGGCGAAGCTTCCCCCAAAATTCAAGATGTCGACTGATAAATGTTTTGGGACTAAAGACCCCATAAGCCACCTAGAGAGCTTCATCCAGCAAATAGAAGTCCAAAATACCACTAGAGCTGCTATGTACAGAATGTTCTCTACCACCCTAACTGACTATGGAAAGACTTGGTTCAGAAAGTTACATGTTGGTAGCGTGGATTCTTTCACAAAACTATTAGCAGATTTCTGCTAGCAGCTCCAAGGGGTGAAACCGCATCCAAAAGACCCCATACACCTACAGTATATGATCCAAGAGCGAAGTGAGACACTCCGGTCATACTTGGAATGCTTCCACAAGGAAGTCATCTATATGTCGGTCTTCACTGAGAAAGAAACCCCTGCCAATTTCAGGTGGAACCTATAGGCAGGTAAAAATTTTCGATCATTTACCAAGCAACCTCTAGAGACCTACCAGGAGGCCTATGATCGGGCTCTAGAGCAAGTCAAAATCGACGAAAAACTCAAGGTCAAGATGGAGCATGACGATATGAGAACGGTGAAGCATCAAAAGAAAGAAGCTCCCAGACCTGTGCCAGCTAAGAAAAATCAGAACAAACCTCTCAATAAGTCAACATACCGCTTCCCCGTTTCTCAACCCAAGCAAGAAAGGTATCCAGTAAGGCAAACCTTTCAGCGGGCTTCGCCTCTTCCCAAGACAGTAGCCTCTTTAACTCATGATGATAGAAGGTACGATCACTACACCCCCTTAAATGCATCATGTGAGACAACCTATCTCGCCATAAGGAATAAGGGGCTACTACAGAAGCTCGCACCCATGAAAGCCCCAGTCGATAGGAGGAACTGGTACGAGTACTACAACTCCCATGAAAACGTGGGTCACAACACTTCAAAGTGCTATAACCTGCGCAACCATATCGAAGCTCTTATAAGTGGAGGGTGTTTGATAGAGTTCTTGCAGCAGGTCAGGGACAATAATCAGACTGGAGGGGAAGTTCAAGCTGAGATACGTGAGCACACCGAGAAGAGAAAAATGGAGCAGACGGATCTAATACAGCAAATACAGGTGATATGTACCATTAACGAAGGGCCCACTTTGGCTGGCACCTCCAATAATTCAAGAAAAAACCACGTGAGGAAGATCCCTCGTGTAGATGAAGGGTGAGGTATCTTTTGTTGGGGTTTATGCCCTAAGCATGTAATTTGTAAATGGATTTATGAAGTAAATAAAAAGAAAGGTTCAATTCATTCTTGTTATGTTATTTATTTTATAAACTTGTGCACATATTAACATCTTGGATTGCCGGATGTAATTTCGAACTGTGTATATGAGTGTCATATATGGAGGGATATAGTAAGAGATGTGCAATCTAAAGAATCCATAGATAGCAAAAAAAGATGGGTACTTTATTTGTGGTTAATCTATAGTTGTGGTCCATTCCGTAATGTACAGTGATTCTATCCTGAATCATTCATATGAGAAATGGGAATGGAGGCACCTTGTATGATGTGATCATATAGGACTAGCCATGATCTATATGAATCTCACACCAAGATCCATTTACCGATGAGATTCATATATATCAACTAATGATGGCTATATGTGGGTGATCTTAATCCTGAGTGTCTTATCGACTCCTTCAGGTTAGATCGTGGTTTTTGATATACCATAGGTGAGGTCAGATGCATTTCTTGATCAATATACTCCGTATGTTGGGATTGCGGTTTGGCTTGTGGCTGGAAAGGTTTGTACACAATAGTGGAATCCACTCCTTTTTGTGAGAAGTAGATTGTAGTTCTCTTAAGGGTTGATTCGGGGCTTGGACAATATGAGCGCTCTCCTAATTCCGTGAGGAAATAGGATTTATTGTCCACTAGAGAATCAATGGTACTTAAAGGATATATGTAATTAGAGGGGTATAACGAACATTATGACCTAACTCTAACTATGAACTACTGTGGAGGATCACACCATATGTAATAGCTATATTGATGGACACCGAGTTGTATCGGTCTATGTAAAATTGTCTGCAGTTGAGAGAGTGCAGCTTCTGGTTTTTAGTGGAATAACACCGAAGTTAATAATCAAAGAATATTAATTAAAGAGTATAATTAATGATTCTGAAGATTATTGTAGCTCAAAATACTGCGGGTCCATTGGGTCCCTTTGCTAGCCCGATCGATTTAGGTAACAAGGGTCACGGTTAAATAATTGGATTATCCAATTAATTAAGTTACGAAAGTGACACGTAATTTATTCGGGAATTAACTGAATAATGATATTATTTAATTAATGCATAATAGTGATTAAATAACTTAAATAATGAGATTATTTAATTATGTTATTAATCACTAAATGGAAGGTGTATGTTGATATTTATTTTTGAATAAAATAAGATACTACGATTATTTTATTTTATTAAATTAAATATTTTATTTTTAAATTTAAATAGTTTGAATTCAAAATTAAAATCAATTAAAAGATATGATTTTTTTTTTGAAAGTTTTTAAAAATCAAATATAGATTTGATCAAAAAAATTGAATATTATATATACGATATATATATATATTTTTTAAAAACAAATCAAAGATGATTTCATCTTTTAAACAAAAGATATATATATATATATTGTGAGATCAAAAAAAAAAGTCAGCAGAGATATATATTTATAAAAACGCACATTAGTGCTAGTAGTGTGGTGTTGAAAAACAAATGTAAATGTGCGTGAGAACACATAGCAATTAGTGCTAGTAGTGTGGTGTTGAAAAACAAATGTAAATATGCGTGAGAACACATAGCAAAGATATATATATATATATATATATATGTTCTCACGCAAAGATATATATATATATAGACAAAAACAAAGAGATGGGGCGTGCAACAATATAAAAGAGTTTTATATTTTTGTCGATTTTTAACTGTTATTAATCAACGCTAACTGTTATTAATCAACGCAAATCGTCTTTAGTGCAAGGGTTGCACAGTGAATAAGGAAGAAATAGTTTCTTCTTCGTTCTCTCTACATCCTCCATTTAAATTCCTGAATACGTGACGCGTCCACACGCAGTTACCAATCCTGATATATAGCGAGGAAGATCAGTGGTACAGACCAGGAGCATATCGAAAAAATGAAAGAGCCTCCAAACGTTGGTATGATTATTTTAATCGTCCTTTTTATTAATGATTACAATTTCTTGTATTTAAATATATATTTTATTAGTGTAGTAATTAGTATATGTATTTGTTCCGAAAATAAATACGAACCCAAGTTCACTAGTCCCAGATACAAATTACGATTTGTATAAAAAAAATTAAACTCATTTCCGCTGCGTGACCGGTGAACAGGGTTCCAACAATTGGTATCAGAGGCAATTTTATTTTCGAAACAGGAATTTGTTTTCGATGCTCCTGTAAGTATGATTGTGTGGACACGATTTAAATTGATTGTATGATTTTTTTGTATGTATATTAAATTTTTTAATTTGTAAAAACATGGTTGACCGTTAATTATATGGTACTGTAGATTTAGGGTTTATGGGTTGTATTATTGTTATTTATTTATTTGTTTATTGTTATTTTTTTTTACTGTAATTGTATTGTAAAAACAATGTAACCTATATTAAAGATCTGGAAAAAATCACGAAGAAGGATTCATGAGATGAATCGGAGTGACCTGAAGAGACCGGAAGACTCGAAAATTACAAGAAGACCACGGAATGCCTAAGGGGTATTTTTGTAATTTTAGAGATCAATTTTTTTTAGGATAAATAATCCATAGTACTCGGTCAATTCATGTATGCTTTATATAATGTGATGATAAAAGCATTGTCATGCATACGTATGTCATTTAGATTATATATGCCTACACAAATATATTTGATATGTCATACATGCATCGTAGCCTGATATTTTATGTATTTTTTTTAATGTGATTAAAATGGGTAAATACATAAACTGGCTATGAAAATGAGATTAGTTTTTTAATTGTTAAAAAACTTGGTAATTCTCATTAATATTAATCTACTTATTTAAGAGTTTAATAAGTTAGATTAATAGGGTCATTTATAGTTATTAGGATTAATTTGATTAATTGCCTAATTATAAATGAACCGAATATTGTGTTAGAGTTTTAATAGTTAAAACACCGTAAACACTTTCATAATAATCTGAGCGTAGTAAATAGTTTACAAAGACTTAGATTATTCACTAATAAATTATATTTTTAATTGTTAAAAATCATTAATAATTTATTAGTTAATTAGAACTTGTTTCTATTAATGAATTAGTTAATGCACTAGATAACTTGATTAAAGTTAGCCGTTTGATCCTATAGAGTCTAGGTGCATTAACGAATAATAGAAAACCCTAGTTTTAAAATAGTGAGTGGGAGAGGGATATATGACATATATATCTCGCGGTCTCCATCATTAGTTCAACACCGTGAGATCCTAGTGGGGCCTCGTGACGGCTTTGCTTTCGTCCTCCCTAAGGAGGGTTTCCACAAAGGTCAATACCAAGGTTGACTTCCTAACAAATAGGATTTCTGAGGGTATTTCGGGATTGACCGACCCTAAAATGGCAATTCTCGAGTTAAGCTCGTGAGATCTGAAATTGTAGGTTACACTCACGAAGGTTTTGATTAAGTTTGTTAATTAAAAACCTGACTAAATAAATGATGGTTGAATGATATGGAATAAGAGTTATTCAAGAATATCATTTGATTGAGAATGTCTCGGTCCAATATGCAAAGATTTGACTGACCCTAATGTGGCACTTCTTTGTGGTATGTTAGATTGTCGTGGTATAGTAACTATTTTTAGGGTAGTTCTGGTTCGTTAAACATGTCCATGCATCATGTTTAAATTTATACCAAAGCACTCACACTTGTTTTAAATAAATGACTGAATGAATGTTTTATTTAATTCAGCAATGTCTTCTGCATTACTTCAAATTCTCGCAAATGACAAATTAACTGGTGATAACTACACTAAGTGGAAATTTAATATTAATGCAATTTCGGTAACCAAAGACCTCAAGTTTGTGCTTACGGAGGAATATCCTCTAACGCCTACTACCAATGCTGTACGAATTGTTCGTGAAGCATACCAGCGATGGGTCTCAACTGATGAGAAGGCTCGAACATTTCTGTTGGCTTCAATGATAGGCGTGCTTGTCACAAAGCACGAAGCAATGACTTCAGCATTCGAAATCATGGAGTCATTGCAAGCTATGTTTGGGCAGCCCTCCGAGCAAAAGCGATAAGAAGTTGTTCGTTCCGTTATGCTCACTCGCGTGAAAGAAGGTACATCAGTTCAAGAACATGTCCTAAGCATGATGTCATACTTTAAAAAGGCAGAAGTCGATGGACGAACCCAGTCAAGTGAGTATCATACTGATGACTCTTTCGAAGAGTTTTGATCAGTTTAAAAGCAACTACGAGATGAATAAGTTAAGGTTCAGTTTCACACAGTTGCTCGTGATTAACGACAACAAAGGTCAGATTGGTGAGGCAAATGTTGCTGAACCATCATCCTCCAATAATAAGAAAAGAAAGAGGTATGCTGGGAAGGTGAAGGGTATGTCCAAACCTAAGAAAGTCCAAAATAAGAAGAAGTCCAAGATAGGTAAATATGATTTACTTGTTCTTGAGTCATGTTTAGTGGAAGATGATTCTTCAACTGGATAGTTGATTCGGGGGCAACTTACCATGTTTGTTCTTCTTTGCAATGGACTGATTCTTGGACACAGCTAAAGGAGAGAACCTTCTCAATGCGTGTGGGGTCAGGGGAAGTCGTGTCGGCACGAGCAGTGGGCGTAATTAGATTACATTTTTGTAATAATTATATATTGTTGGACAATGTATTTTATATTCCTGGATTTACACAAAATTTGATTTCCGTTTCTAAGTTGTTAGAACAAAAATATTCTATTTCTTTTAATAATAAATCTCTTATTATTGGAAAGAATGGTCTGAATATTTGTTCAGGAATTAATGAAAACAATTTGTATGTGTTAAGACCGTTAATACATACTAAACTGCTCAACAACGAAATGTTTAAGGTTGAAAAACAAAAAACAAAACGACATAAGTTTTCTCTAAATAATGACACGTATCTCTAGCATCTAAGGCTTGGTCATATCAACCTTGACCGGATAGACAGATTTGTAAAAGCGGACCTTTAAGTGAGTTAAAGGTTGGCACCTTACCTGTCTGCGAATCTTGACTGAAATGTAAGATGACTAAGAGACCTTTTAGTGGAAAAGGGCTTAGAGCTAAAGAACCACTAGAGCTTATACATACAGACATCTGCGGACAGATGGATGTTAAAGTTAGGGGTGGTTATGAGTATTATGTCACATTTATATATGACTACTCAAGATACGGATACGTTTACCTGATGCAACGAAAGTCGGAAACATTTGAAAAGTTCAAAGAATTCCGTGTTGAAGTTGAGAATCAATTAGGTAGGACTATCAAGTCACTATGATCGGATCATGGAGGTGAGTACCTTGGCCAAGAGTTTAAAGACTTCATGGTAGAGCATGCGATAGTTTCCCAACTCACAGCTCCCGGTACACCTCAGCAAAATGATGTAGCGGAGAGGAGAAATAGAACCCTAATAGAAATGGTGAGATCTATGATTAGGTTCTTATCATTACCAAATTCCTTCTGGAGATATGCGTTACAAACAGCGGCACACATTTTAAATGTAGTGCCATCCAAATCTGTTCCTTAGACTCCCCTAGAGTTGTGGAATGGTTATAAAGCTAGTTTGTGACATTTCCGCATATGGGGTGTCCAGCACACGTTCTGAAGAACAAAACTGGAAAGCTAGACTCCAAGTCTGTTGTTTGCCTGTTTGTAGGATACTCCAAGGAGACCAGAGGTGGACACTTCTATAGTCCCAAAGATAGTAAGTATTTGTATCGACAAATGCAACGTTTCTTGAAGACAATTACATTAGTGACCATAAACCTCGTTCCAAGATTGTATTAAATGAGTTAGAGCCTGGTGAGACTAGTGTTTCACCAACAAGAGTTGTTGATCCATAAACATCTGAGAGTCAGATGGTTCCTGATCAGGATACACTACCACCTAGAAGTAGTGAGAGGGTTGTGAAACAACCTGAACGCTATTTAGCTATAGGTGAGGGATAAAGTGTAGTCTCTGTTGATAGTGTGGATGATCCATTGACATTTAAGAATGCAATGGAAGATCCTGATAAAGAGGAATGGCTTAAAGCCTTGAATCTCGAGATGGAGTCCATGTACACTAACTCAGTCTGGGATCTTGTAGACTTACCGGATACGGTAAAATCTATAGGGTATAAGTGGATCTACAAGAGAAAGAGAGGAGTAGACGGGAAGGTAGAGACCTTCAAGGTAAGGCTAGTGGCCAAGTATTATACCCAGAAAGAGGAGGTCGATTATGAAGAGACCTTATCGCTAGTAGCCATGTTTAAGTCTATTAGAATTCTCTTATCCATTGCTGCATATTTCGATTATGAAATTTGGAAAATGGACATAAAGACTGTATTCTTGAATGGCAATCTTGATGAGAGCATCTATATGATGCAACCAGATGGATTCGTGTCTCCAGATAAAGAGCAAAAAGTTTGTAAGCTGTAAAGGTCCATCTATGGACTTAAGCAAGCATCTAGATCTTGGAACATTAGGTTTGATGATGTGATCAAAAGCTATGGATTCGAGGAGAACGTCGATGAGCCTTGTGTCTACAAGCGCATCATTGATAAGAAAGTAGTTTTCTTGGTCCTACCCGTAGATGATATCCTACTCATTGGGAATGATGTAGGAGTGTTGGCTGATGTAAAGGACTGGCTAGCAAGCCAATTTCAAATGAAAGATTTGGGAGAGGCAAGTTATGTTCTAAGGATCTAATTTATAAGGGATCATAAGAACAAACTTATAGCAATGTCTCAGGTATCATATATCGACAAGATCCTTGTACGATTTTCGATGCAAAACTCCAAGAAAGGTAATTTACCTTCGAGGCATGAAGTTCACTTGTCTAAGGAACAGTGTCCTAAGACACTTAAGAAGTTAAGGATATGAGACGTGTACCCCATGCATCGGCAATAGGAAGTCTTATGTATGCTATGTTATGCATGAGACCGGACATCTGCTATGTAGTGGGAGTAGTCAGCAGATACCAGTCCAACCCAGGATTGGATCATTGGGTTGCTGTCAAGACTATTCTCAAGTATCTTTGGAGAACGATAAATAATATCCTAGTGTATTCCAGACAGGATTTGATCCCGTTAGGATACACGGATTCTGATTTTTAGTCAGACAGAGATTCTAGAAAATCCAAGTCTGGATCAGTATTCACCCTGGGTAGTGGAGCCATTGTATGGAGAAGTATCAAGCAATCTTGCTATGCTGACTCCACAATGGAAGCCGAATATGTAGCTGCCTGTGAAGCTGCTAAAGAGGTTGTTTTGCTCCATAAGTTCTTGAGTGATCTGGAAATTGTTCCAGACCTGGATAAGCCCATCACTCTTTATTGTGGCTAATTCCAAAGAACCAAGAAGCCATAAGAGAGGGAAGCATATAGAGAGAAAGTATCATCTCATCAGAGAGATAATACAGTTAGGAGATGTGATCGTCGCCAAGATAGCTTTACAAGATAATCATGCTGATCCATTTACAAAGACCTTACCAGCTAAAGTGTTTTCGGGTAACCTAGATGTTCTAGGGTTACGAGACATGCCTCACAAGCTTTAGTGCAAGTGGAAGATTGATGGGGTTTATGCCCTTAGCATGTAATTTGTAAATGGATTTATGAAGTAAATAAAAAGAAAGGTTCAATTCATTCTTGTTATGTTATTTATTTTATAAACTTGTGCACATATTAACATCCTGGATTGCCGGATGTAATCTCGAACTATGTATATAAGTGTTATATATGGATGGATACAGTAAGAGACGTGCAATCTAAAGAGTTCATAGAGAGCATATAAAGCTGGATACTTTATTTGTGGTTAATCTATAGTTGTTGTCCATTCCATAATGTACAGTGATTCTATCCTGAATCATTCATATGAGATATGGGAATGGAGGCACCTTGTATGATGTGATCATATAGGACTAGCCATGATCTATATGAATCTCACACCAAGATCCATTTACCGATGAGATTCATATATATCAACTAATGATGGCTATATATGGGTGATCTTAATCCTGAGTGTCTTATCGACTCCTTCAGATTAGATCATGATTTTTGATATACTATAGGTGAGGTCAGATGCATTTCCTGATCAATATACTTCGTATGTTGGGATTGTGGTTTGGCTTGTGGCTGTGAAGGTTTGTACACAATAGTGGAATCCACTCTTTCTTGTGAGAAGTAGATGGTAGTTCCCTTAAGGGTTTATTCGGGGCTTGGACAATATAAGCGCTCTCCTAATTCCGTGAGGAAATTGGATTTATTGTCCATTAAAGAATCAATGGTACTTAAAGGATATATGTAAGACCCATATCTAATTATGAACTACTGTGGAGGATCACACCATATGTAATAGCTATATTGATGGACACCGAGTTGTATCGGTCTGTGTAAAAACGTCTGCAGTTGAGAGAGTGTGGCTTCGGGTTTTTAGTGGAATAACACCGGAGTTAATAATCAAAGAATATTAATTAAAAAGTTTAATTAATGATTCTGAGGATTATTGGAGCTCAAAATACTGTGGGTCCATTAGGTCCCCTTGCTAGCTCGATCGATTTAGGTAAAAGGGGTTACGGTTAATTAATTGGATTGTCCAATTAATTGTGTTACGAAAGTGACCCGTAATTTATTTGGGAATTAATTGAATAATGAGATTATTTAATTAATGAATAATGGTGATTAAATAACTTAAATAATGAGATTGTTCAATTATGTTATTAATCACTAAATTAAGGGTGTACGCTGATATTTGTTTTTGAACAAGATAAGATAATATGATTATTTTATTTATTAAATTAAATATTTTATTTTTGAATTTAAATAGTTTGAATTCAAAATTAAAATCAAATAAAAGATATGAAATATTTTTTATTTGAAAGTTTTTAAAAATTAAATATAGATTTGATCAAAAATATTTAATATTATATATATGATATATATTATTTTAAAAAAACAAATCAAAGATGATTTCGTTTTTTTTTTAAAAAGATATATATTGTGAGATAAAAAAAAAAGTGAGATATATATTTATAAAAAAAAACATTAGTGCTAGTGGTGTGGTGTTGAAAAACAAATGTAAATGTGCGTGAGAATACACAACAAAGAGATATATACATACATACATACATATAATATATATATATATATATATATATATATATATATATATTGACAAAAACAAAGAGATGGGGCGTGCAACAATATAAAAGAGTTTTATATTTTTGTCGATTTTTAACTGTTATTAATCAACGCAAATCGGCTTTAGTGCAAGGGTTGCACAGTGAATAAGGAAGAAATAGTTTCTTCTTCATTCTCTCTACATCCTCTATTTAAATTCATGAATACGTGACGCGCCCACACGCAGTTACCAATCCCGTGATATAGCGAGGAAGATCGGTGGTACAGACCAGGAGCATATCGAAAAACTGAAGGAGCCTCCAAACGTTGGTATGGTTATTTTAATCTTCCTTTTTATTAATGATTGAAATTTCCTGTATTTACATATATATTTTATTAGTGTAATAATTAGTATATGTGTTTGTTCCGAAAATAAATACGATCCCAAGTTCACTGGTCCCAGATACAGATTATGATTTGTATAAAAAAAAATTAAAACTCATTTCCGATACGTGACCGATGAACGGGGTTCCAACATCTTCAAGGTCGACCAGAGCTCGTCTGGCCCCTCTAAATCAGCACAAATTATTTTCACCGAGGTAGATGTCTACAATACCTTGCAGCCCCATGACGATCCCATGGTGATCATAGTGCAGATTGCCAATTGCATGATCCACCACGTGCTTGTCAACACAAGCAGCAGCGTCGACATCCTCTTTAAAGATACCTTGGAGAAGCTGATTTTGAAACAATGGTGTTACAATAGCTGCACAACCCTATTGTATGGATTCACTAGGACTCGATCATACCTATGGGATCGAATATTCTCCCAGTAATCACTGAAACAACACCTCTCCAGTAAAATGTTATGACTGGCTTCGTGGTGGTGGATACCCCATCGGCCTACAATGCGATACTAGGAAGACCTTTCTTGTCATCCTTGAAGGGGGTCCTATCGATTTACCACAACGTCCTAAAGTTTCCCGTAGGGGATAAGGTGGGGGAAGTGCATGATGACCAGCAAGCAGTCGGGAAGTGTTATGCAGTATCTACCAACCCGACAGCTCTAGTAAAACAGTTTGTATAGGTTACAAACAGGATAGAGAAACACCGGGATGACTTTGGAAGATATAGAGCCCGTAGATAACCTAGAGGATGACAACGTGATGCCAAATGTAGAAGAACATAACAGGGACTGGACCAGTGGGCATCATGTGGACAAGCTAGAAGAGATACCTATCAGGAAGAACGATCCTTTGAATGTCGTATAGGTCAAAGCTACCCTTGAGTCAGGAGTGAAAGAAGGTCTGATCGAGTTTCTCAAAGAATTCAACTATATCTTCACTTGGAGTCATTATGAGATGCCCGGGATCCCAATGTCATTGGCGGCTCATCGATTAGCAGTAGATCTGACCTTCAAGCCTGTCAGGTAGAAAAGGCATCACTTTAATGCCAAAAGAAATGATATGGTTTATGAGGAAGTGGATAAATTAATTAGAACAGGCTTCATTAGAGAGGCACGCTACCCCGAATGGATCGCCAATGTTGTCATGGTCATGAAATCGAATGGGAAGTGGCGTATATGCGTTGACTACACCGACCTCAACCTGGCATGTCCAAAAGACAGTTTTCCTTTACCAAAGATCGATCAGTTGGTTGACTCCACGTTTGGGAACAAGCTCTTGAGCTTCATGGATGTATTCTTAGGGTACAACCAGATTAAGATGCACCCCACCGACCAGAATAAAACCGGTTTCATTACTGGACAAGATCTGTACTGTAACAAAGTGATGTCGTTTGGTCTTAAGAATGTTGTGGCTACATACCAGTGGCTAGTTAACCGACTATTCAGGCCCGAGATTGGAAAGCCGTTGAAGATGTACATCGATGACATGATTACAAAGTCACAACCCATATAAGGACATCATGATGACCTTCGTAGAACTTTCACTATCCTAAGGAAAAATTAGATGAGATTGAATCCCTCCAAATATGCTTTCGGGGTAACTACAGGGAAATTTCAGGGCTTCATGGTTCATTAAAGAGGCATAGAGGCTAACCCAAAAAATTTCAAGGCTATCTTGGACCTAGAATCCCCCATATCACTTAAACAGGTTCGAGTCTTGGTCAGGCAGGTAGCAGCGCTCAACAGGTTCATTTCTTGCTCTACTAATAAATGCCTCTATTTATTCAAAGCTGTCAAGCAAGGGAGAAACATGAAATGGGACCAGGAGAGCGATCAAGCGTTTCAAGCCTTAAAGAAGTACCTGACGAGCCCTCCATTGCTAGTCAAGCCTAGTCTTGGAGTAGAGCTGTAAATCTACTTGGCTTTTTCAGAAACTGCAGTAAGTGGGGCCTTGATCAAGGAATATGGAGATAGGGTCCAGTGACATATCTACTACATAAGTCATGCTCTGACAAAGCTAGAGAAAAAATATACTCTTCTCGAGAAGCTCGTCTATGCTCCGGTGACTTTAGCGAAGAAGCTCTGTCCCTACTTCCAAGCTCACTTAACAGCAGTAGTGACAGACCAACCTCTTCGCCAATTTTTACAAAGGTTAGACGTATCTGGAAGACTGGTTTTATGGGCCCTGGAACTCACCCAATTTGATTTAAAGTATAAACCTTTGACCACAATCAAAACCGAGACTTTAGCGGACTTCGTGGTGGAGTTCTCAGCGTTCCAAGGCCAAGCAACCTCTGTAGTGGCAAATACAACTCCTAAGAAGATTCCAGAGTTCGACTGCTGGCCGGTGGGTTGCAAGTCTTGGATCCTCTAAACAGATAGAGCATCCGGGCAAACTGGGGGAGGAGCTGGCATAGTTCTAATAGACCCAGTTGGGACTGAGTTTTACCACTATTTCAGATCGAATTTAAGACCACCAACAATGAGGTGGAGTATGAAGCCGTCCTAGTCGGGATAAAGGCAGTCATCGAGCTCGGGACCGCTTACCTGCAGGTCAAGAGTGACTCATTACTCAAAGTCAATCAGGTTTTCGGGGTTTATCTGGCAAAAGAGAATAACATGATCGCCTACTTAAAGCTAGTTTAACTACTTAAGAATAAATTTAATGGATTAAAGATCGAACAGGTGCCTCAACAACAGAATTATCGAGCAGATGTCCTAGCTAAGATAGCTATGAATGGTGGTTAAGCCTTACCATGGAGAGTTCCCCTCCAAGTGATCTCTCAACCAAGCACGGCAGCGGGCAAGAAGATTTGTACCCTGGACCGTCAGCCTTGCTGGATGGATCCAATTGTGGTTTATCTTCACATAGGAAAGCTTCAGGAGGAGCCTGATCAAGCTAGAAGAATTAAGAGGCTCTATGTCCGATATTTTCTGGTAGACAGATACCTCTATAGGACGGGGGCAGATCTCTTCCCCTACTTTGGTGTTTACATCTCGTTGATGCCAAATGGACGTTGAGAGAGGTTCACTCTGTGGACTGCAGGAACCACATTGGTGGGGAATCTTTGGCATATCAGGTACTCTGCATGGGGTATTACTAGCCAACAATTCATCAAGACGCGAAGAGCTTTGTACAATCCTGTGAACCATGCCAAAGGACCTCGAACTTGAGTCACCACCTACCGGAGCGGTTGTCATCTCTCAGCATGCCTTACCCCTTTCCTATGTGGGAATTCGACCTGATCGGACCGCTTCCCACTGCCCATGGACAAGCCAAGCATGCTATTGTGGTTATTGGCTATTTTACAAGGTGGGTCGAGGCCGAACCGCTCTCCCAAATATCGAAAGAGAATATGATAAGGTTCATTAAAAACAATATGGTCTGCAGATTTGGAACCCCTCTCATCAATGTAGCCGACCTAGGCTAGCAGTTTGATAACGGCTGATACAAGGACTTTTGTGAAGGCTTGGGAATCGACCTTAGGTTCGCTTCAGAAGCCCATCCTCAGACTAATGGGCTGGTAGAATCCACCAACAAGAAGTTGTTGAAGAAAAAGTTACAGTAGAGGAAGGGAAAATAGGTCGAAGAGCTTCCCGAGGTTCTCTGGGCTTATCGGACTACAAAGAGAACAACCATCGGAGAGACACCCTATTCCCTATCCTTCAGGGTTGAAGCAGTTCTTCCCATCGAGCATAAACTAATCTCTTTCAGAGTGTAACACTTTGAACATGGAAGTAATGAGGTTAAGCTTCGAGCTAATCTAGATCTCTTGGAAGAAAAACAAGATCGGGTAGCAGAAAAAGTGGTGATTTACTAGAGCAAGATCGCTAGGTATTTCAACAGGAAGGTTAGAGCCCAAAACTTTAAGGAAAGGGATCTAGTTCTCATGAAAGTGACCTTGAACACTAGAAAGAGGTCAGACGGGGTCCTATGACCAAACTGGGAAGGAACATACTTGGTAAAGGTAGTGGTCTACAACGGGGCATACAAGCTCGAGGACATGGATGGTCGACCCATCGATCACACCGGGAATGTAGATCACATGAGGAAGTACTAGCCCTAAACAGGGGACTCGTGAGCCGACTACCTTTATTTAGGTTTCAATAAAATCCCTAATAACAATGTACTCCATTTTTTATCATCAATAAAGTTTATTTTCTCCATCTCCGATTATATCCTACATTAATTTCTCCGTATCCGATTAAGTCTACACTGATAAGTTTGACATAACCACCTCAAGACCAGGGATTAGCCGGAGAAGCCGCCTCGCTACCCTTGATGGCTCAGCCGAGCACCTCTTCCACTAAGAAGGGTCTGAGTGTAAAAGCATAGTTGTCATCTAGATCTCGAGGCTAGAAAATAGCTAGATAGCAATTCTAATGCCTTGGTCGGGCAACCACCCCAAGAAGAGTCTGAGTGTAAGAGCATAATTGTCATCCAGATCTCGAGACCAGAAAATATCTAGATAGCTCTCTTGATGCCTTGGTCGGGCTACCACCCCTAAGAAGGGTCTGAGTGTAAGAGTACAGTTGCCATTCAGATCCTCAAACCAGGAAATAGCTAGATAGCCCTTCTAATACCTTGGTCGGGCTTTTACTCCCAAGAAAGGTCAAAATACTGATTTGCTCGGCCAAGATCGCCATGACAAGATATCCTCTCACATAACGGGAAAAGAGCTTAAAGTATGAACGAGGAATCATCAAGGATGCAAGATACATTGTAAGGGGATTCTCCCCTCCAAAGTTATAAATTCCTACCAAATGATGGAAATAGGAGCTAGATGTTTACCCAATTAGCAGGTTTGCATTTAATGGTTTCTATTTTTTGGTTTTAGTTAAGTCATGATTATTTTCAGAGGTCGCCTCAGGATCGAGGTCAGGAGTGAAGCAAGAAGATATCAGCCAAGTCAAGGTTTATAAGCAATTAAAACAAGCATGAAAGAAGTCCTGAGCAAATTTTCACTAATAATATGGGAGCCAATCCTCTTATAAAGGCTACAATCACCCAACAGGGAGCCTAACCCCTGGTTCTGGCCATAATATATATATATATATATATATATATATATATACATATATACATATATGACTAAACCTATCTTGAGTAAAACAGGGTGCCCACCCCTCTTTTCGGACCATCGAAGCAAGTTAAGAATGGGTTGCATCAAGCTCTAGCATCCCCCTAATTTGTAAGTGGATTGTTAAAATAAATAAAAGAACTGTTTAATTCATTCTTCATATGTCATATATTATGTAAAACTTGTGCATTTAACATCCAAGATGGCCAGATAAAATCTCAAACTGTGTAAATGAATGTTATATACAGATGGATAAAGTAAGAGACGTACAATCTAAAGAGTCCATAGATAGCAAATAAAAATGAGTAATTTATTTGTGGTTAATCTACAGTTGTAATCCATTTCGTAGTGTACGATGATCCTATCCTGGATCATTTATATGGAGATATGAGAATGGGGGAACCTTGTATGATGTGATCATATATGATTGGGCCATGATCTAAATGAATCTCTCACTAAGATCTATTTAACAATGAGATTCATAAATGATGGCTATATGTGGGTGATCTTAATCCTGAGTGTCTTATCGACTTCTTCAGGTTAGATCGTATTCTTTGATGTACCATGGGTGAGGTCGGAGTTGAATTCACGATCAATAGATGTTAGGATTGCAGTTTGGCTTGTGGCTGGGTAGGTTTGTACACAGTAGTGAAATCGACTCTTTCTTGTGAGAAGTAGTTGGTAGTTTCCTTAAGGTTTGATTCTTGGCTTAAACAATATGAGCGCTCTCTTAATTCCATGAGGAATGTAGGATTTATTATTCATTAGAGAATCAATGGTACTTAATGGAAAGATATAATTAGATGGGTATAGCGGACATTAAGACCCAACTCTAATTATGAACTATTTGTGGAGGATTATACCATATGTAATAGCTATATCGATAGGCACTGAAAGCCATTAGTTTGTGTAAAAACATCTATAGCTGAGAGAGTGTAGCTTCGGTTTTTTAGTGGAATAACACTGAAGTTAACAATCATGAAATATTAACTATAGAGTTTAATTAATTATTTCTAAGGATTATTAGAGTTCAAAATACTGTATGTCCATTAGGTCCCCTTACTAGCCCGATCGTTTTAGGTAACAAGGGTCACGATTAATTATTTGGATTGTCCAATTAATTGTGTTACGAAAGTGACACGTATTTATCTGGGAATTTATTGAATAATAAGATTATTTAATTAATGAATTTAATGATTATGATAATTAAATAATACGATTATTTAGTTATGTAATTAATCATTGATGGAGGGTGTTAGTTGATATTTATATTAGAAAGATAGGATAATATAATTATCTTATTTATAATTAATTATGTATTATTTTGAATTTAAATTGTTTAAATTCAAATAAGATGATAGCTCTTAATAAAATAAAATAAAGATTTTAATCTTAAAAGTAAAACATATCATCGGTTTGTTTATTCGAAAAATATATATGATATATGCACTTTGAAAAACGAATGTAGACACAAATAAGAGAAGAAAAAGAAAAACTAATTTTTTTGGGTGCAAGTCGTTGCATAGGAACATAAATATATATATATATATATATATATATATATATATATATATATATATATTATTGTTTCCCTTCTACCACTAGAAACGTTCTAGGTAGTTTCTTTTGAGGAAGAAAAGGTTTTTTCAATTTTCTCTTCATCCTCCTTGTTCTTGTGTACCGTGACGCGCCCACACACCGTTACAAATTCCTGGAGATAGCCAAGAAGATCAAGTAGTTCAAATCAAGAGCAGATCGTAAAGAGAAGGATCCACCAATGAAGGTTTGAAGAAATTAGTTTCTTCTCTTCTATTTTACATTTTGATTACGATTTCTTGTTCATACTATTCCGAAACATAGAGCCTAGGGTTTACTGGTCGTAGTTTATTTATTCAATAATTTTTTTTAATAGTTCCTTCCGCTACGCGATCGGTAAACCGGGCTCTAACAATTGGTATCAGAGCAGGTTTTTCGGAACAAAAGAATCGATTTCGATGTTCCTATCATGTATGAATTTGTAGGCACCATCTTAATGAATGTATGATGTTTAAAAAAAAATTAAGAGCATGACTGATCGTTAATTGTATGGTACGGTGGGTTTTAGGGTTTGGATATTATATATAATAATTTTTTTATTTAATATTTATTTTGGGTTGTAATAATTTTTTTCATTTTCCTTCGGCAGTAATCATTCTATGCAAATTATATTTTAATATTGTTTGAGAGATCGATACGAGAATATGAAGAAATTGGATTTGTGTTGGACACACAAGCAGCAGCAGCAAAAGCAAAAATTTAAGTGTGCAAGTGTTCCACAAATGTGCATGCACGGTGGCCACGCATGTTGCGTGATGCACCAAATATTTTATTATTGCAAGTTTGCGTGATACATTTGTTCTTCATGTCATTCACGCAATTGTGTTTTCTGTGTAGCAACAACATGCATAAATGTGTCAAGCACTCAATGTTGCAGATGTCATCCGTATAAATGTTTCATGCACTCAACGTGCACAAATGTTATGCAAAGTGCTGCTACACAAGCCACAAGTATGATGCGTTAAGGCTACACATTTGCATGCGCTAGGGTTGTGCGTACACGAGCAAGTTTGGACTAAATTTTTTTATTTGGAAAATCGTGGGCCTACGAAAAATGTTAAGAGTAACATTTTGGCTTTTGGAATTTAATTCATGATATGGATCCATTAAAATAAATCAAGTTGGACTTAATTTTGGGTCGGAAAGACCCAAAAGATATTACAGATGGACTTGACGAAAAGATGGACTATAAGAAGATCAAGGAATGCCTTAGATAATTTTTGTAATTAGTTTTTTTTTTTTTAAGTTACATAAACCCATCGTACTCGGTCAATTCATAAATGCTTTTAATTATGTGATGATTGAAGCATTGTCATGCATACACATGTCATTTAGATTAGGTGTGTCTACACACACACACACAAATATATATATATATATATATTGATATGTCATACATGCATGATAGCCATTTTAATATGTGTTTTAGTTTTAATGTGATTAAAATGGACAATACACATTAATGGCTTTCTATTAATGAGATTAGTTTTTAGGTCTAAAAATTTGGCAATTCTCATTAATTATTAATCTAATTATTATAGAGTTTAATAAGTTAGATCTATAGGGTCCTTTAATTGTATTAGGATTAATTCGATTAAGTCCCTAATAAATGGACCTAATAATGTGTTTAGCTTTAATAGTTAAGACTTGGTAACACATGTTGAATAATTCTAGCCTTAGTAAATTGTTTACATAGATTAGAATTCTTACAATAGATTAGATTTTTAAGAGTTAAAAATCGTAATAATTTATTAGTTAATTAGAACTAGATTCTAATAAAGAAAGGTTAATGCGCTAGACGACTAGACTGAAATTAGCCGTTTAATCCTGTAGAAATCTAGGTTCATTAACAACTATAGAAAACCCTAGTTATAAAATAATGAGTGGGAGAGGGATATATGACATTATATCCCGCGGTCTCCATCATTAGTTCAACACTGTGAGATCTGAGTGGGGCCTCGTGACGGCTTTGCTTTCGTCCTCCCTAAGAAGGATTCCCACAAAGGTCAATACCAAGGTTGACTTCCTAACGGATAAGATTTCTGAGGGTATTTTGGGATTGACCGACCCTAAGGCGGCAATTCTCAAGTTAAGCTCATGAGATCTGAAATGATGGGTTACACTCACAAGGTTTTTGATTAAACTTGGTTAATTAAAAACCTGACTGAATAAAAGATGGTTGAGTGATATTAGAATAAGAGTTATTCTGGTATATCATTTGATTGAGAGTGTCTTGATCTAACATGCAAGAATTTGACTGACCCTAAGACAGCACATGCTTGTGGTATGTTAAATTATCGTGGCGTAGTAATTTGTCTTTAGGGTTATTCTTATCCATTAAAAATGTTCATGCATCATGTTTAATTTTATGCCAAACCATTCACACTTGTTATGAATGTATGACTGAATGATTTTCTTATTTTATGTTTATCTTGACCATGTCATCTGCACTTTTACAAATACTTGCAAATGATAAATTAACTAGCGATAACTACATAAAATGGAAACACAATATCAATGCAATTTTGGTCACCAAGGACCTTAAGTTTTTTCTTACAGAGGAATGTCATCCAGCCCCTATGTTTGGACAACCCTCTAAGTAAAAGTGGCACAAAACTGTTTGTTCCGTTATGCTCGCTCGTAAGATGGAGGATTCATCAGTTTGGGAATATGTCCTGAGCATGATGTCCTACTTCAACACAACAGAGATCAATAATGGGGCCATTGATGAACCCAGTTTAGTGAGCATCATATTGACGACACTTTCGATGAGTTTCGATCAATTCAAAAGCAATTACAGGATGAACAGGCTTAGGTTAAGTCTCACACAAATGCTTAATGAGCTCACTACCTTTGAGTCCTTGACTAAGGACTACAAGGGCAATATAGGTGAGGCAAATGTTTCCAAACCATCTCCCTCCAATAATAAGAAGAGAAAGAGGTCTTTTGGGAAAGTGAAGGGTCCCCAATAAAGTCTAGAGCAAAAAAAGGGCACCTTTACCGACTAGGTAAACAGAAAATGTTTCCATTGCGATAAGGTCGGGCACTGGAAGAGAAACTATTCTCAATATTTTAAGGAGGTAGTCAAGAAGAAGAAAATAAAAGGTAAATATGATTTACTTGTTCTTGAGCCGTGTTTAGTTGAAGATGAATCTTCACCCTGGATAGTTGATTCAGCGACCGCTGGCCATGTTTGTTCTTCTTTGTAGTGAACTGATTCTTAGACACAGCTTGAGGAGGGAACCTTCTCTATACGTGTAGGGTCGGGGGATGTCGTGTCGGCATGAACATAATTAGATTACATTTTAACAATAGTTTGATTTTATTTGACAATGTATTTTATATTCTTGGATTTACATGGAACTTAATTTCCGTTTATAAGTCGTTAGAACAATTACATTCTATTTTTGTTGATAATAAATATGTTGTTATTGCAAAGAATGGTCTGAATATTTGTTCAGAAATTAATGAAAATAATTTGTATGTGTTAAAACCGTTAATACATACAACACTGCTCAACACCAAAATGTTTAATGTTGAAAAAATAAAAACCAAACGACATAAGATTTCTCTAGAAAGTGAAACGTATCCTGACATCTAAGGATTGGTCAGATTAACCTTGACCGGATAAACAGACTAGTAAAAAGCAGACCTTTAAGTGAGTTAAAGTTTAGCACCTTATCTATCTATAAATCATTTCTAAAAGGTAAGATGACTAAGAGACCTTTTACTGGAAAAGGGCTTAAGGCTAAAAAACCGCTAGAGCTTATACATATAGACGTCTGCAGACAGATGAATATTAAGCTAGGGGTGGTTATGAGTATTATGTCACCTTTATATATGACTACTCATGATATGGAT
This sequence comes from Dipteronia dyeriana, assembly GCA_032871835.1. Lineage (NCBI taxonomy): Eukaryota > Viridiplantae > Streptophyta > Magnoliopsida > Sapindales > Sapindaceae > Dipteronia > Dipteronia dyeriana. The sequence continues at coordinate 54,684,082 of CM065299.1, forward strand.
ATGTTTACCTAATGCAATGAAAGTCGAAAACATTTGAGAAGCTTAAAGAATTTCGAGTTGAAGTTGAGAATCAGTTAGGAAAGACTATCAAGTCTCTATGATCGAATCGTAGAGGTGAGTACCTTGACCAATATTTTGAAGACTTCATGGTCGAGTATGGGATACTGTCCCAACTCACAGCTCCTGGTACACCTCAATAGAATGGTGTCACGGAAAGGAGAAATAAAACCCTAATGGAAATGATGAGATCTATGATTATTTTCTCATCATTACCAAATTTGTTTTGGGGATATGCGTTACAAACAGCGATATACATTTTGAATTTAGTGCCATCCAAATCTATTCCTAGGAATCCCTTAAATTTGTGGAATGGTCGTAAAGCTAGTTTGCAACATTTTCGCATATGGGGGTGTCCAGCACATGTGCTGAAGAATAGAAGTGGAAAGCCAGACCGGAAGTCTATGGTCTACTTATTTGTAGGATACTCCCAAGAGATCAAAGGTGGACACTTCTATTGTCCTGAGGATAACAAAGTATTTGTATTGAAAAAAGCACCGTTTCTTAAGGATAGATATATTAGTGACCATAAACCTCGGTCTAAGATTGTATTGAATGAGTTGGAGCCTAGTGAGACTAGTACTCAATCAACATGAGTTTTTTATCCATTAACATCTGAGTGTCAGATGATTCCTAGTCAGGATACATTACCACTTAGACGTATAGAAAGGGTTGTGAGATAGACTGAACACTATTTATGTGTAAGTGAGGGAAACGATGTTGTCTCTAGTGATTATGTGGATGATCCATTGATATTTAAGAATGCAACTGAAGATTCTGATAAAGAGGAATGGCTTAAAACAATAAATCACGAGATGGAGTCCATGTACTCTAACTCAGTCTGGGATCTTGTATACTTATCGAAAGGAGTAAAACCTATAGGGTGTAAGTGGATCTACAAGAAAAAATGAGGAGTAGATGGGGAAGGTAAAGACCTTCAAGGCAAGGCTAATGGCCAAGAGTTATACCTATAAAGAGGGGGTCAATTATGAAGAGAACTTCTCGTTAGTAGCCACGTTTAAGTTTATTAGGATTATTTTATCCATAGCTGCCAAATTTTGATTATGAAATTTGGTAAATGGATGTCAAGACTGCGTTCTTGAATGGCAATCTTGTTGAGAGCATCTATATGATGCAACCAGAGGGATTCATGTCTGTGGATCAAGAGCAAAAGGTTTACAAGCCGCAAAGGTCCATCTATGGACATAAGCAGGCATCTAGATCTTAGAACATTAAGTTTGATGATATGATCAAAACCTATGGCTTCGAACAGAATGTCGATGAGCCTTGTGTCTATAAGCGCATCATTGATAAGAAAGTAATTTTCTTGGTCCTGTACGTAGATGACATCCTACTCACTGGGAATGATGTGGGAGTGTTGTCTGATGTAAAGGGCTGGTCGGCTAGCCAATTCCAAATGAAAGATTTGGGAAAGGCGAGTAATGTTCTAGGGATCCAACTTATAAGGGATCATAAGAACAAACTCATGGCACTATCTTAGGCATCATATATCGATAAGATTCTTATGCGATTTTTGATATAGAACTCCTTGAAAGATAATTACCTTACAGGCATAGAGTTCACTTGTCTAAGGAACAATGTCCTAAGACACCATAAGAAGTTAAGGATATAAGACGTGTACCCTATACATCAGCAGTAGGTAGTCTCATATATGCTATGTTGTGCACGAGACCAAACATCTGCTATGTAATGGGAGTAGTCAGCAGGTACCAGTCCAACCTAGGATTGGATCATTAGGTTGCTGACATTATTATTTTCAAGTATCTTCGGTGAACGAGAAACTATATGCTATTGTCTTCTGGACTGGATATGATCCAATTAAGATACACGAATTCCAATTTTTAGTCAGACAGGGATTCTAGGGAATCCACATCTGGATCAGTATTCACCTTAGGTGATGGAGCCACTGTGTGGAAAAGTATTAAGCAATCTTGCATTGCTGACTCCACCATGGAAGCTGAGTATGTAACCGCTTGTGAAGCTGCTAAAGAGCCTGTTTGGCTTTGTAAGTTATTGAGTGATCTAGAAGTTGTTCAAGATCTGGATAAGCCCATCACACTTTATTGTGATAACAGTGGTGTTGTGGTTGATTCCAAAGAACCAAGAAGCCACAAGAGAGAGAGAAGCATATAGAGAGAAAGTATCATCTCATTAGAGAGATAATACGGAGAGGAGATATGATTCTCACGAAGATATCCTCATAAGACAATCATGTTGATCCATTTATAAAGACCTTATTGGCTATAGTGTTTATGGGTCACCTAGAGGCTAGGTTTATGAGATATGTCTTATATGCTTTAGTGCTAGTGGGAGATTGTTGGGGTTTATACCTTAAAGCTTGTAATTTGTAAATGGATTGTTAACATAAATAAAAGAATTGTTTAATTCATTCTTCTTATGTCATATATTGTGTATAACTTGTTCATTTAACATCCAAGATTGCCAGTTGAAATCTAAAACTGTGTATATGAATGTCATACAGATGAATACAGTAAGAGAGGTGCAATCTAAAAAGTATGTAGTTAGCAAATAAAGCTAGGTACTTTATTTGTGGTTAATACATAACTACGGTTCATTCTGTAGTGTACGGTGATCCTATCTTGGATCATTCATATGGAGATATGAGAATGGAGGCACCTTGTATGATGTGATCATATAGGACTATGCCATAATCTATATGAATCTCTCACTAAAATCCGTTTAACAATGAGATTCTTATATATCAACTAATGATGGCTATATATGGGTGATCTTAATCCTGAATGTCTTATCGACTCCTTCAGGATATATCGTTTTCTTTGATATACCATGGGTGAGGTCAGAATTGCATTCCCGACCAATATGATTCATAAGTTGCGATTGCAGTTTGGCTTGTGGCTGGGAAGGTTTGTACACAATAATGGAATGCACTCCTTCTTGTGAGAAGAAAATGGTAGTTCCCTTAAGGGCTGATTCAGGGCTTGAACAATATGAGCGCTCTCCTAATTCCATAAGGACTGTAGGATTTATTGTTTATTAGAGAATCAATGGTACTTAATGGAAAGATATAACTAGAGGAGTATAACAGACATTATAATCTAGCTCTAATTATGAACTACTTATGGAGGATTATACCATATATAATAACTATATTGATGGACAACGAAAGTTATTGGTTTGCATAAAAACATTTACAATTGAGAGAGTGCAGCTTCGGGTTTTTAGTGGAATAACACCGAAGTTAATAATCATGAAATATTAATTAAAAAGCTTAATTAATTATTTCTATGGATTATTGAAGCTCAAAATATTGTGGGTCCATTAGGTCCCCTTGCTAGCCTGATCATTTTAGGCAACAAGGGTCATGGTTAATTAATGGGATTGTCCAATTAATTGTGTTACAAAAGTGACATTTATTTATTTGGAAAATAATTGAATAATGAGATTATTTAATTATTTAGTGAATCATTGATAGAGGGTGTTAATTGATATTTATATTAGAAAGATAGGATAATATGATTATCTTATTAATAATTAATTAAATATTAATTTTGAATTTAAATAGTTTATGTAAGTTCCTCAGTTTTTGATTGGCTCATTTCGTTGACAACCACATTTGGGAATTAATGTGTAAGGGTAGTTTAAGTCATCATTGCTCAAGACCCAACTCAAGCTTCAAAAGGTAAATCACTTGCTTAACCTTGTTTGAAGAGTTTTTAGTGCACATACACACTCTCATGCATGTCTTTGATCATCATGCATGAATGCTTAATTGCATTAGTTGTGTACCTCTTTGCCATAAATCTTGCTTAGGTGTTTATTGCATTTAGTTTGCCATTAGAAGAGGATTTTTCCCTTGACCGTGGTTGGGACCGCTCCATGTGCATTGCCTCCGCCGCGGTATGCACATCGGTGTTCTCCAGGCGTTTCACATTGCTGCTACCACGGCCTGTGCACGTTGCATGCACAGCGGTCTCCTAAGCAGAGTTTCCCAGGCGATGCATCGCTTGCTCTACCGCGGTCTGGACACTGCCTATACCGCGGTTTAGACAGCGAAGATTCCCAAGCGATGCACTGCTCGCTCTACCTCGGTCTGGACACCGACCTAGGCCTCGGCACGCACATCGGTCATGACAGGAATCAGTTGCCCTTGTCCAAAACGATGCCGTTTCATATAGGGCACATTATATATCTGTTCTCTTCTCTTCTCTTTGGCTGGTGGAGTCCAAGAAGCCATTGTTGTTGTTCAAGCTTTTCTTTGAGAGAGAAATTAACTCCAAGAGAGAGAGAACTCCCAAGAACTCATTTTGACTCAACCAAACTCCAATCCATGAGCATCTAGCATTTTTTTGCATTTTCCAAGCATGATTTCTCTTGTTGGTCTTTGACTAGGTAATCTCTACATGCCCTAAAATCTCTTGTTTCATTTTTATGACATGTATGCCTAGGTTTAGCAATTATTGTTCATTAAATGTATGTTATTGAGTTTAATTGCATTTATAACATGCTTGGGTTGTTGATTGTTAGTTGAGATTTATATTTTGTGATAGCTAGGGTTTGTGACCATTTTACCCTTCTAGCTAAATATATATGCTTTGCATTTAGATATTGTTTAGGACTCATTGATTGCATTTTGTGATTGCATTATAGTCTTTGCCATGTTTGATAACAACTTATGTTGAAATGGCTTTGTTGGATAACTAGAATATATTGTTACATAACTATATCTAGTTAAGTCTTTATGAACATTCATTTAGACATTAATATCTAGGAATTGTACTTAGTGCCATTCTTAAATTCCTAGATAAGCATTTAATGTTGCCTACCATTACTTGCATGTTTGAATATTTTATCATATTCACTTAGGTTGTGTTTGACTCTTCATTGAGGTTAAGTCTTGTGACTAAGTGCTAGTGCACAAGCAAATAGATCAAGAATCATTATTAAGGCCCTGTTGGGTAGAGTGAAAGGGTTAGTAACTGGAGGGTGTGACAGGAGGTCAACCTAGGTTGTAAACTTTCATTCAATAGTGGATTTGAGGATCTAGTGTGGCGCACATATCAGCCCGTGGTTTTTCCCATTTGGAGGGTTTCCACGTAAATATTGTGTGTTGTTATTGTTTTAAGCATAATTGATTTTATTGAATGCTTGTTTATTCAGGGTAATTTGTGTTAATATTGATTAATCGAAAAATCGATAATTGATTCAATTAAAACCTATTCACCCTTCCCCCCCACCCCCTCTAGGTTATAGACACACACGTTCTAAAGAAAACTTTCAGTTTAAATTCAAATATGATGCTATGTCTTAATGAAATAAAATAAAGATTTAAATTTTAAATTTAAATGATATCATCGGATTGTTTTTTCAAAAAATATATATATTATATATGCTCTTTGAAAAATGAATGTGGACACCACTAAGAGAAGAAAAAGAAGAACTAAATTTTTTAGGTGCAAGTCGTTGCATAGGGGCATAAAAATAATAATGAAAAATATATATTATTATTTTGCTTCTACCAATAGAAACGTTCTAGGTAGTTTCTTTTGAGGAAGAAAAGGTTTCTTCAATCTTTTCTTCAACCTCCTTATTCCTGAGTACAGTGACCCGCCCAAACGCCATTACTAATTTCGGGAGATAGCCAGGAAGATAAAGTGGTTCAAATCAGGAGCAGATCGTAAAGGGAATGAGCCACCAACGAAGGTATGAAGAGATAAGTTTCTTCTATTCTCTTTTATAATTCGATTTCGATTTCTTGTTTATACTATTTCAAAAAATAGATCCAAGGGTTTACTTGTCGCAGTTTATTTATTAAATAAAAAATTTAATAGTTCCTTTCGTTGCGCGATCGGTAAACAGGGATCTAACATCGCCTTCTTTTTTCTGCATCTTCCTTGATTTCTGGCTGCACCTTTTTCCCTGTGTGGATGCTATCCTGCACCTTCTATAGGAATTCTACCAGGGAACTGCCCCTCACTAGAGCCTCCATCTGGTTACACAGGTTGTAACACTCTGAGCTGATATGTCCCACATCTTCGTGGAAGTCACAATATTTGTAGCAATTCCGTGTATCAACCGGTGCTTTCATAGGACCGGGCTTCCTGAGTAGCCCCTTGTCACAAATGGTAAGGTAGATTGTCTCGGGAGATGCATTTAGTGAGGTGTAGTGGTTGTACCCCTCTTCTTCTCGGGCTATCCATCTACCTCCTTGAGAATAGGCAAAGCTCGAGGTGGGGTTCTTTTTGCTAGGTACTGCTCCCTTTAGGCTGAAAGAGTGGGTTTCTTCTAGACCTTCTAGACCGATGCATGTTTGGACACTTTTTTCTTTTAGCGCTTAGCAGTCCTTAGGTTGTCATGCTCAATCTTGACCCGAAGTTGCTCGTCTATCTCTTCCTGCTCCCGAGCCCTATCATAGGCCTCTTAGTACATCTCGGGTAGACGCTTGGCGAATGATCGAAATATTCCAACCCAAAGGTTCCTTCTAAAGTTGGCTAAGGATTTTTCTCAACAAGGACCCCCATCTGGACCACCTCTTTTTGGAATCTTTCCATGTGAGATCTGAGCGATTCACTCCGCTCCTGGATCACGTACCGGGGTAATCTTTCGACCTCTTTGGGTTGGATGTCAAAATGCTATTAACATCAAAGATTGTAGGATGTAATCTCAAGCTGAGTATATGAGTGTCATATACTGAAAGATTCAGTGTGAGGTGTGCGATCTAAAGAGTCCATGGAGAGCAAATAAACCTAGGTACTTTGATTATGGCTAATCTACAGCTACGGTCTATTCTATAATGTACGATGGTCTTATCCTCAACTACTCATGTAGTTACGTGGGAATGGAGGCACTTTATATGATGAAATCATGTATGACAGGGCCACTATATGAATCTCTCACCAAGATATGTAGAATAAAGAGATTCATGTATATCGACAAATGATAGTTGTATATGGGTGATCTTAATCATGAGTGTCTTATTAACTCATTCAGGTTGGATTATGGCTTTTAACATACCATAGGTGAGATTGTAGTAATATTCCTGATCTGTAACTCTGTATCTTGGAGACATGGTTTAACTTGTGGCTGGGAAGGTTCGCACACAATAGAGAAATCAACTTCTTCTTGTGAGAAGTAGAGGAATAGTTCCCTTAAGGTTTGATTCGGGTCTTAAGCAATTAAGAGCGCTCTCCTTCTTCTGTAATGGAAGACAAGATATAATTGTTCATTAGAGAATCAATAATACTGATAGGAAAAGATATAATTAGAGAGGTATAATGGACTGTATGACCTAGCTCTAATTATAAACTACTCATGGAGAACCATACCATATGTATAGCTATATCGATGGACACTGAGATTTTAGTCTGTATAATACATCTGCAGTTTCGAAAGCAACCTCAGGTTCTTAGTAGAGTAACTCCGAGGTTAATATTCATGGAATATTAATTGAAGAGTTTAATTAACATTTCTAAGTATTATTGGAGCTAAAAAATATGGGTTCATTAGGTCCTCTAGCTAGCCCTTTATGATTATTGATAACAAGGGTAATTGCTAAATTAATAGAATAGTCCAATTATTTGTGTTCCAAAAGTGACATGAATAAATTCAACCTCCTATCTCTAGAAAGATTCTTTGCTTGCCTATCTGGATCCTCTCGATCCTATACAAGACTTCTTGCTTAGCTATCCAAGTCCTCCCTACTCTAGCTTAGACTTTCTCACTTGGTTATCCGAGTTCACCCAACTCTAACCAAGAATTTCTTGTTTGACTATCCGAGTCCTCCTGAATCTAGCCAAGACTTCATGCCTTTTACAAGGATTTTCTAAGTGATCATGAACGCAAAACAACTCTAAGCACACAACATAAAATATGATGATCAACACATCCTATAAGAACTAGACATATGTATAACAGTTCACAAATCAAAATTGTCTAGTTACTACGAATGAATAAAAATTCTAGAACAGGCGAAACACCAAAACACATTTAATTTCTAGATTTATTCTTGTTACTAAACCTTGAATCAATCATATACATTCAAGCACATAAAATCCAACAAAATTCATGTTAGATTCACAAGATATGACCAGTAAAAGTTCTAGCAAGAAATTTATAGCATGTATTCATAAAGTATTCAATACCAACCTATTAAGCTCTATATATACAAGTTATTGGGCTAATCCTAAATATAATCAATTAATGAAACCTAGCACAAGTAGAGACTATTACTTATCAAAATCAAACAATTGAAGCACAAATAGTCCTAGATTGATAGCTAGCACAATACAAAACACAAACATGTGAAAACATAGGTTTAAAAAAAATCTAACTCAACATGTAAGGTTCTAATCAAGTTTAATCTAGTTTTAATAGAGTCTAAAATGCTAAACAAACTGTATACATCATACATTCATGTATTGAAGAAGAAAACCTAAGGTAATTAAACACTTTAAAGAACAAAAAACTCAAGAGAAGATTCAATACCTCAAGAAAACTGTGCAGTCACGGTGTTTAGTGTAGAGTCACCTAAAAACTTGATCAAATGACCTTAAACCTTCTTGAAGATGATAGAAAATTAATATGAAAACAATATTCAATTTGAATCACTTGAATCGGAGTTCAAATGAGAAAGTTATGTTGTTTGGAACATGAGAAAGTTTGAGAGAAACTTTTGCACCAGTGTTTTTAATTTTTCTTCTTGGAATGAAATGATTAAAAAATGATATTTAAAGGAGGAACCCAAAAGAAAAATTGAATGACCAATCCAGAGGTGCCACCTTTGTAGCCTGTGGAGGCACATAGTCTCCACAAGGGCAGAGGGCATCTCTTCCCATGGAGGCCATATGCCTCCACGGGGAGAGGTGTTTGGCCCTCTTTGTTGGCTACTTCAGCTCCCCCTCGAACCTGTATGTTCTTCGATCGTTCTCTGGCCTCTGAACTCTGAATTTGAATCCATTTTTGGATTACAAAATGGGACTCCCTCATGCACAAGAAGGTCAAAAATAATTCACAAAAAATATGGAATTCACCTTGAAACACAATGATGAAAACCATGCACGTTAAAGATACAGAAAATTTCATAACATCCTAATTGGAACTTGAATCTAAATGAATGAGTAACCTAAACATCCGGACCTCAATAAGGAATCAAACAAGTACAAATTCAAGTTCAATACCATAAAAGTACAAACAAATAAACACAAGACTACACAAGTATTCCACTTCCTAGATATAGTCCTAGAACATGCAATTTCTAAAAAAAAATTAAATTAAATCTAATTCATATGCATACTTCGTTAAGTGTGCGTATGTGTAATATAAATTTGCCATAATGATGCAGGGTCACATATGGATACAATGTGTGTGTGTGTGTGTATGCACCTAAGCCTTGTAAGAGGAATAAGGTCTTGTTATAACTTTATTAAGCAATGGAGTCCGTTCCTCTTGAAGACTTCAACTTTGCTTGATTTGTTGTCCAATCTTCCTTAAAGTTTGATAAACCTTGACAACTAGTCAATACAAATGAACCATTATTTTTATATGGAATTATGGTAACAAAAGATCCAAGAACCTAACAATATCCCCTTTTGACAAATTCCATGTCAAACACCTAAACAAAAACTAATACATATAAAGTGATGATTGATCACAATCGCTCCCTCACATTTCAATGAGTTTGTACATTTTAGACTAATCTTTAATGAGTCTTGAACTTCTTCATTTTATCTTCTCTTGATAGCACCTAAAATTAACTTGAAGAACAATATATATACAAGAGAAAATATATGACAAAATATACTTGATTAAGATGAAACAATAAAGTCCTAGGGGATATATATATATATATATATATATATATATATATATATATATATATATATATACTACCCCTAAATACAATAATACATGCATATCTAATCAAGTTTAGAATATTACAATCCCATAAGTTCAAGATACTGATTAAACAAAAATAACAAAAAAAAAATAGTAGATCAAATGAGCTAGTAGATATCATATATTTCTCCCTCATTTTGACATGAAATGAAGCCAAAAAGTAAGAAAATAAAGTGATACCTCAAGATCATGTAATCTTTGCTAGCCACTAGTGCCACAAAAGAAAATTATTTGATTTGTTGCTCTTTCATAATGCTTGATGGTTGTGTTGCTTGAAGAGAGTCTTTCCTCTAAGATTTTGATTCTTTAATCTTATATTTCCATCATTTGCTCTTGTTGCTCCACTACAGCATTTAGCTCATCAATCATTGTCAAAAGCCCCACTTGTAGTTGCAAAGCCCAATCCGATAGAATGCTTGCACTTGACACCACACTTGAATCTTGATTTTCACCAAAAAAAACCTACAAGTGTCTTTAACCTTTCCCTTTTCTATGTAAGACCTATAAGATATCAGTTTTTCATAAAATTTGTACAAAGGAGGCAAAAGAACATCTTTATCTAACCTAGGAACACCATGCACCATGCAAAAATGTGATAGAAACCCCGAAAATGCTAGCTTTTTGTCTCATTTTGGTGAACTGGCCGCACTCTTAATGTGTTTTATTAAAAGATCACCAAGGTTTAAGGGTTTATTAGTAACCAAGGCATACACAATCTTGAATGTTTCCTTATTCAGTTCGAAAGCATTTGTAGATCCAACAAGATTTGTACATACAAAAAGATGCCAAAAGGCACTTACCTTAGTCAAATCACTTTGGCTTATGTAAGCGCTCTTTCCCCACTTAAAACTAACAACATAACAAAGAGTCCACCCTATCAAATCTAAATGCTCTATGAAAATTCCCTAAAACCGTGTGTCTATAACCTAGGGGGGTGAATAGGTTTTAATCAAGTCAATTACCGATTTTTCTTGATTAGTCAATATTCAAAATTCACCAAATAAAACAAACATACAACATCAAGTGTAACGTGCGGAAATATAAATAACACAAGATGTATACGTAGAAACCCTCAAGTGGGAAAAACCACAGGCTGATATGTGCACCACACTAGATCCTCAAATACACTATTGAATGAAAGTTTACAACCTAGGTTGACCTCCTGTCACACCCTCTAGTTACTGACCCTTTCACTCTACCCAATGGGCCCTAATAGTGATTCTTGATCTATTTGCTTGTGCACTAACCACTTAGTCACAAGACTTAACCTCAATGAAGAGTCAAACACAACCTAAGTGAATATGATAAAATATTCAAACATGCAAGTAATGCTAGGTAACACTAAATGCTTATCTAGGAATTTAAAAATGTCAATAAGTACAATTCCTAGATATCAATGTCTAAATGAATGTTCATAAAGACTTAACTAGATATAGTTATGCAACAATATATCCTAGTTATCAAACAAAGGGGCAATTAACACAAGTTGTTATTAAGCATGGCAAGGACTATAATGCAATCATAAAATGCAATCAATGAGTCCTAAACAATATCTAAATGCAAATCATAGAGATTTAGCTAGAAGGGAAAAATGGTCACAAACCCTAGCTATCACAAAATATAAATCTCAACCAACAATCAACAAGCCAAGCATGTTATAAATACAATTAAACTCAATGACATGCATTTAATCAACAATAAATGCTAAACCTAGGCACACATGTCATAAGAATGGAACAAGAATTTCCAGGGCATGTAGAGATTACCTAGTCAATGACAAACAAGAAAATCCATGCTTGGAAGATGCTAGAAGATGCTAGACGCTCATGGATTGGAATTTGGTTGAGTCAAAATTGGTTCTTGAGAGCTCTCTCTATCTCTTGGAGTCAATTTCTCTCTCAAGAAAAAACTTGGTCTCTCAAAAATGGCTTCTTGGACTCCCCAAGCCAAAGAGAAGAGAAGAGAACATATAAATAATGTGCCCTACATGAAACGGCATCGTTTTGGACAAAGGGCAACTGATTCCCGTCATGACAGTTGTGCGTGTCGCGCCCTAGGCAAGTTTTCAGACCGTGGCAGAGCGAGCGGCGCATCGCCTGGGAATCTCCACTTTCTGGACCACAGTACAGGCAATGTCCAGACTGCGGTAGAGCAAGCAGTGCATCGTCTGGGAAACTCTGCTTGGGAGACCGTTGTGCATGCAACGTGCACAGGTTGTGGTAGCAGCAGCGTGCAATGCCTGGAGAACATCGTTGTGCATATCGCGGCGGAGGCAATGCACAAGGAGCAGTCCCAGTCACGGTCAAGGAGAAAATCCTCTTCTAAGGGTAGACTAAATGCAACAAACAACACAACAAGATTTATGGCAAAGAGGCACACAATTAAGGCAATTAAGCATTCATTCAAGATGATGAAAGACATGCATGAGAGTGTGTGTGTGCACTAAAAACTCTTCAAACAAGGTTAAGCAAGTGATTTACCTTTTGAAGCTTGAGCTGGGTCATGAGCAATGATGGCCTAAACTACCCTTACATATTAATCTCCAAATGTGGTTGTCAACGAAATGAGCCAATCAAAAACTGAGGAACTTACAATCTCCCCTTTTGGCTATTTCGTGACAAAACCGCCACTCATAATTCATCCTTACCAATAAACAAAACAAAAAAAAATGGGGGTCAACAAAGTTTTTCTACATTACAAAGAGATGCCTAATAAACTAGATCTTCAAGTCATCCATCTCTTGTAGAATCAATATCCCTACAAAATAAAATAACTACACTCCAAGACAAGTGTATGTGAAGTGATCAAAGACATAAAAACAAGAGCAATTTGCATACAATAGCAACATGCATCAATAATACAAATGCAAATGCTCCCCCTAAATAAGTTAACTCCCCTTCAACGAATCAAACTCTCCTCATATTCAACTCTCAACTCCTCCTTAAATCATGCCACTCTCAACTCTCCATAAATCCACACTACTCCCTATTTTTGTCATGAGATAGACAAAGGAGTAACCCCTTAAGAAGGCATTAGCAAGGAGAGCTTATGGCACAAGACATATGCATAATCATATAACCAAATTTATGCAACTTAACTATGGAGAGAGAATCATGGAGTTTTATTAAAAAAAATGTATGAACGAATGCTTTGCATATAAGACAAGTTGTACTCAAGATCAAAACATGGTATTTGGCAAAGCAAAATAACAAGGGTTTCCACGAGAAATTCAAACCAATTTCACCCTTTGTCATGGAGTAAGCCAGATATAGACCGTAAAAAAAATTCATTTTAAGAACAACTATATCAAACTTTACGATCAAAACAAGACATGAGCGACTATTGCGCCTTTTTTGATTTTTTCGGGTGGAATGCCCATATGATAGTAGCCTTGTTTGACAAGTAAAGAGAGAGAGACTTTTGGATTGTAAAATCCTTGAATTGGATACAAGATCCTTATTGATTGAAGTCTCATAATTGTTTTCACACATAAATTTTGCATTCATTTTAGAGCATTCAAAAAATCTCATCATGCATATCAATTTAAAGCATGTCATAGGAATAATCAACATGTCATGAATATCAATTCTAGGTCATTCAAAATGTACTTCCCAATCAGTTCTCCTATTCAAAAAATGCATGTTTGGTCATAAATAAGACATGTATTTCATGAAAAGCAAATTTGCACACTTATTTAAAAAAATATGTGCAACCAATCATCTCAAGCAATTAATAAAGAAGTATAAATATTATCAATGCCAATATGCTCTCTTTGCTTGAGCTCTCTATATGGGGTCAATCAAAACAAGTCAAGAGGGGATATGAGTCCTTATAGACGTACCAAGTTCATTTGACCTAGTTGAGCCTATGGGTGAAACCTTAGCACAACGACATGTGGGTTCATCTTTTCTAATCACTTAGGTGACACATTGTCATTCATAGTGGTCAAGATCATCGTATTACTCCTAGGATCATTAACACTAGCTTTCCTAGGCACATGCATATTGGCTCTACCCTTTTTTCTTTCAATCATGCTCTTAGTTCTACACATGTTAATGTACTTGAAGCAATTTTATTTGAGCTTTCCTTTGGTGTGGTATTGATTCTCTTCTCCCTTGTTGTTGAGTTGGAGAAGATTGCTTCCTTTGTTGAGCATGCGAGAAATGCTTCTTGGCTTGATGACTTTTGGTTTGAGGGATAGTTGCTTGAAGTGCTCTCATTGGTTGAGCTTGAGCTTGACTTCTTGGTGCCATCTTGACTTGGAACACTCTCCTAGTTCATTTTTCTTCTCAGGATGAAGTGAATGAAGAGGTTCTTTGAAGTCCAAGCTCTTGACAAATATCGTCTTGCTAGGAGGTGAGGTCTCATTATCATCTTCAAACCCTAGACCTCTCTTGTCACTTGTCTTTTTGCCAACTCCTAACATATGGTCAAGCTTCTCAGTACTCAAAGTCATCATAGCAATCAACTCTCTAGCTTCTCTAAGCTCCTCCTTCAAGCTTTCTTCCATTTTTCTTCCATTCTTCACTTTATCACTTAAGTGAGTCACTTCGGTTGATAGCTTGATGTTCTCTTCCATTAGCTTTCAAACCTCTTTCTTCATATTCAACCTTGAGCTTTGAAAATGCTCAATGAACCCTTCAAGGTTCACACTCTATATTTCCATTTGTAGAGTGAGATGAGAAACTCTTATCACTAGAGTCAACATTAGTGTCACTTGTTGCCATGATGGCATCATCAACAGAAGTAGCTTCACTTATCACTCTCTTAGTTACTTTTTCATCTACTCCATTTTCAAGGTCACAACTTAAGGCTTTGTTGCCTTTTTCTACATCTTCCACAAAGGAGGCTCCAAAAGCTGTGTAGTTAAGAATAACCTCTTCATCACTTGAGGAATCTTCTTCACTTCCACTCTCACTTGATGAGGCAGCCACCACTTTTCCTTTCTTCTTCTTCTTCGAATTAGCACACTCGATGGCTATATGACCAACTCCACTACATTCATATCATTGAATGCCTTTTCTTGTAGGCTTCTCTTGCCTTGGCTCAATCTTCTTCTTTGAGTCATTCTTGTAAAGTTTCAAAAACATCTTGAATTTCTTCACCATAAGAGTCATCTCCTCATCTGAGTCATCCTCCTCCATCTTTTCTTTGGATGTCTTTAAAGCTATGTTCTTTTTCATCTTAGGAGATGTAGGTGTAGAGGTCCACCTAGACTCATACGCTATAAGCCTTCCAATCACTTCACTCGGCTTCATAGTCTTGTAGTTGCTATTTTCTTCCAGTGCCGTCACCTTGGACTCGAATCTCTTGGGGAGTGACCTCATGATCTTTTGCTTGATCTTTCTATCTGAATATGGGTCACCTAGTTGATGGCTTTGATTTGCGAAGTCCATCAACTTCACTTGGAAGTCATTAAAGCACTCGTCCTCTTCCATCCGAATTGTCTCAAATTGCATTTGAAGGACTTGAAGCTTGGAGTCCTTGACCACTTCGGTTCCTTCATGAGCCATTTGTAGAATCTCCCAAGCCTCATTTGCATGCTTAGTATTTTGAACCAACTTGTATTGATTGTCATCCATGGCACATAAGATGGCATGCATTTCCTTGTTGTTCCACTTGGAAGCTTTAAATTCTTGTGTGCTCCATTGAGACTTAGGCTTTAGAACCTCATCTCCTTCTTCTGTGGTCATTGTTGTAGAAGTGTAGCCATCTTCAATTACCATCCATGCACGATCATCTACTTGGAAAATATAAGCCTCCATCTTGCCTTTCCATGAGGCGTAATTATCACCCTTAAGCAAAGGTAGTCTTAAGCTTGAAGCTCCCTCTTTACTCATCCTAGGCTCACTCATAGTGTTTGGGTTATAAATGAGATGCAAATGAAATGCAAAAACAACCAAGAAAAATCAAACAATCAAAATGCACCAAGCAAGACACATACAGAGCACAGATCACCTAAGTATATATAGGCACCGGCTCTGATACCAATTGAAAGTTCCCTAAAAATATATATGTCTATAACCTAAAGGGGGGTGAATAGGTTTTAATCAAATCAATTACAGATTTTTTGATTAATCAACATTAACACAAATTACCCTGAATAAACAAGCATTCAATAAAATCAATTATGCTTAAAACAATAACAACACACAATATTTACGTGGAAACCCTTAAAATGAGAAAAACCATGGGCTGATATGTGCACCACACTAGATCCTCAAATCCGCTATTGAATGAAAATTTACAACCTAGGTTGACCTCCTGTCACACCCTCCAGTTACTAACCTTTTAACTCTACCTAACGGGCTTTAATAGTGATTCTTTATCTATTTGCTTGTGCACTAACCACTTAGTCACAAGACTTAACCTCAATGAAGAGTCAAACACAACCTAAGTGAATATGCAAAAATATTCAATATGCAAAAATGCTAGGTCAAGACATTCATGCTTACCTAGGATTAATAATGACAATTAAAGCAACTCCTAGATATCAATGTTCTAAATGCAAAGGCAAGAAGAATTAGCTAGAAGGGTAAAATTGAACTAAATGCTAGCTATCATGAAAGCATTCATCTCAACCAACAAACAACTACTCAAGCATGTTATAAATGCAATAAAACTTAAAAGCATACAATCAATGAGTAATTAATGCTATTTCTAGGTAAACATAGCCTAGTAATGAAACAATTAATTCTAGGTCATGTAGAGATTACATAGTCAATGAAAACAAGAAGAATCCATGCTTGGAAGATGCAAGGAGATGTTAGATGCTCATGGATTGATGGTTGGATGAGCCAAGATGAGTTCTTGGAAGCTCTATCTCTCTAGGAGTTACTTTCCCTCTCAAAGATGTGATTTTTGGCTCATGAGCTCGAATAAAGGAGAAGATGATACTTAAATATGAGCCCTACATGAAACTATGTCGTTTTGACAAAAAAGCCCAGAAAATTGCATTGTGCGCTTGTGGTGGCGCTGGTCGAGTAGCGCACCACCAGTGCACAACCTAATTTTTGTGCTGGGCGCTACTAGAGTAGCGCAGGGCAGTGGCGCACAACCAGCGACAAACCACTGGACAAGTAGCGCTAGTGTGGTGCGCATGACGACCAGCGCACCACCAGCGACAGACAATTGGAAAGCTGTGCTGGTGTTGGCACTACTCGAGTAGCGCACCACTCACTTCTTTCACACTCATAAAAAAATTATGCAAGTGAAAAGAGGTGAAGGGAATGCATTCTAATGCCTCACATGACATGACATGACATTTAAATCACAAGATGCAATCAATTCAAACAAGCAAGAGATAACAACATTAGGCACACAATCAAAACAATTAAGCACAAATGCAAAGTGATCAAAAGCATGCATGGGAGTGAGTGTGTGCACTAAATCTCTTCAATGAAGTTAAGCAAGTGATTTTACTTTTTATGCTTGAACGAGGTCTTGAGCAGTGATGGCCTAAACTACCCTTACACATTAATCCCTAAATGTGGTTGTCAACGAAATGAACCAATCAAAAACTGAGGAACTTACACCTCCCCTACTCACTATTTTAAAATTAGGGTTTTCTATTAACCGTTAATGCACCTAGACTCTACAGGATTAAACGACTAACTTTAATCAAGTTATCTAGCGCATTAACTTATTAGAAACAAATTCTAATTAACTAATAAATTATTAATGATTTTTAACAATTAAAAATCTAATCTATTAGTGAATAATCTAAGTCTTTAAAAACTTTTTACTAAGTTCAGATTATTATGATAGTGTTTACCATGTTTTAACTATTAAAACTCTAACACTTTATTCGGTTTATTAATCGTATTAATCCTAATTACAATAAATGACCATATTAATCTAACTTATTAAACTCTTTAATAACTAGATTAATATTAATGAGAATTACCAAGTTTTCTAATCATTAGAAAAATAATCTCATTATTCATAGCCAATTATGTATATTGCCCATTTTAATCACATTAAAAAAAATTACATAAAATATCAGGCTATGATGCATGTATGACATATCAAATATATTTGTATAGGCACATCTAATCTAAATGACATACGTATACATGTCAATGTTTTTATCATCACATAATATAAAGCATACATGAATTGACCGAGTACTGTGGATTATTTAACCTAAAAAGTTAGAATCTAAAATTACAAAAAATTTCCCAAGGCATTCCTTGGTTTTCTAGTAACTTCAAATATCTTCCAGTCTCTTCAGGTCACTCCGATTCATCTCATGAATTCTTCTTCGCGATTTTTCCAAGTCTTCAATATAGGTTACATTTTTTTTTTACAATACAATAACAGTAAAAAAAATAATAAAAAAAATAATACAACCCATAAACCCTAAATCCATAGTACCATATAATTAACGATAAATCATGTTTTTGTAAATTAAAATATATATATATATATTCATACAAAAACGTCATACGGTCAATTTAAATCGTGCCTACACAATCATACATACAGGAGCATCGAAAACAATTTCCTGTTCCAAAAATAAAATTGGCTCTGATATCAATAGTTGGAACCCTATTCACTGGTCACGCAGCGGAACTAAGTTTCAAAATTTTTATACAGATCATAATCTGTATCTGGGACCAGTGAATTTGGAATCGTAATTATTTTTCGAAACTAATACATACAATATGTAAACACAGGAAATTGAAATCAATATAATCAGAAGAAGAACATACCAACGTTTGGAGGCTCCTTCACGTTTCGATATGCTCCTGTCTAAACCAATCTTACCAACGTTTGGAAGATCCTTCACTTTATGATGTGCTCCTGTCTGGACCACTCGATCTTCCTCGCTATCTCCCAGGACTGGGAACTGCGTGTGGGCGCGTCACGGTGTCAGGAACTAGAATGGAGGATGTATGGAAAAAGACTTGACGAAACTCTTTCTTCAAAGAAAAAACTAACTAGAACAATTATAGTTCTTATATATATGTATATAGATATTAACAGTGCATGACTATTTCACATCTTATGCAAAAAAGAATTATATTTTTGTTTTTTTTTCTCTTTTGTGCTTCACGCACCTTTAATACAATTTTTCACAAAAACGAAACTTGCATCCAGTTCATGCACTAATATGTTTTTTTTTATTTACTTTTGATATATATCTTTTTTTTTTATCTCTTTCTATGCGCATGCACTTGTATTATATTATATATATATATATATACATATATCCGTGTTTGTATCCTATACAAACACTTATATATGTCACACACCAATTTGCATCCAGTGCAATCTCTTGTGTTATAATTGATATATATCTTTTAATTTATCCTCTTCAAATATATCTAATTGATTAAAATTGATAATAAGCATTCTAAATTTAAACTTAAATTCAAATACTTAGATAAATGATTTAGTAAAATAAAATAATCCTATTATTTTATCTTCACCTAAATCCATATATTAACTAACACCCTCCAATTAATAGTTAATTAATAATTCGTAATTATCAATATAATTAAATAATATAATTATTTAATTAATTTAACTATTAACATTCTTTAATTGAATAATCTCATTATTCAATTAATTCTTGAATATATACGTATCACTTTTGTAACACAATTAATTAGACAATCTAATTAATTAACTGTGACCCTTGTTACCTAAATCGATCTGGCTAGCAAGGGGACCTAATGGACCTACAGTATTTTGAGCTCCAATAATCCTCGGAATCATTAATTAAACTATTTAATTAATATTCCTTGATTATCAACTCCGGTGTTGTTCCACTAAAAACCTGTAGCTGCACTCTCTCAACTATAGATGCTTTTACACACACCGATACAACTCGGTGTCCATCGATATAGCTATTACAAATGGTGTGATCCTCCACAGTAGTTCATAATTAGAGCTGGGTTATAATGTCTGTTATACCCCTCTAATTACATATATCCTTTAAGTACCGTTGATTCTCTAATGGAAAATAAATCCTAATTCCTTACCGAACTAGGAGAACGCTCATATTGTCTAAGCCCCGAATCAACCCTTAATGGAACTATCATCTACTTCTCACAAGAATGAGTGGATTCCACTGTTGTGTACAAACCTTCCTTGCCATAAGCCAAACCGCAATCCCAACATATGGAGTATATTGATCAGGAAATGCATCTGACCTCACCCATGATATATCAAAGACCACGATCTAACCTGAAGAAGTCAATAAGCACTCAGGATTAAGATCACCCATATATAGCCATCATTAGTTGATATATATGAATCTCATCGGTAATAGGATCTTGCTATGAGATTCATATAGATCATGGCTCAGTCCTATATGATCACATCATACAATGTGCCTCCATTCCCATATCTCATATGAATGATTTAGAATAGAATCATTGTACCTTACGGAATGGACCGCAGCTATAGATTAACCAAAAATAAAGTACCTAGCTTTATTTGCTATCTATGTACTCTTTAGATTGCACGTCTCTAACTGTATCCATCTGTATATGACATTCATATACACAGTTCGAGATTACATCCGACAATCCAGGATGTTAATATGTGCACAAGTTTATAAAATAAATAACATAACAAAAATGAATTGAACCTTTCTTTTTATTTACTTCATAAATCCATTTACAAATTACATGTTTAGGGCATAAACCCCAACAGATGTTATATGTATATTTCGTTAGATGTACACGTCACTGACAGATCAGACAGCCCCCTAAAAAGATTGCCAGATAAGCATCCAACCTGACATCAGAAACACCATCGGAGTTATCACCGAAAGACAAAAAAATCTGAATAAGGCCGAATACGAATACTCGGTACATTTAGCTGGACTCGGGACAACATGAGAAGCCCGAGTGAAGAAGTCAAATACGTGATCCACCATAAAATAAGCTCAATAAGGGATCTAGAATCATACTTCAATACAGAAACATCTTAATTTTCATCCACCGTATCAAAGGAGGAAAGACTTTAAAGAGTTTCCAGAAGGGTAGAACGCCAGACAGGAAACGAGTCCAGATCAAGCAACAATTAATATTCTAGAAGACTGCACACCGTTTAAGAAATAATTCCTAAACGGACTGTGCAACTAAAATCCCATAAAGATTCATATTCGATCCACAAGTTCTCAGAAACAGGAAAGAAGACAAATACGACTTTAACAAGCAACCAGTTTTAATAAAACACTATCACCGTTCATTACTTTTGTAACAAAGATTAGGGTTCTTTGCATATATAAATAGACACATAATCTTTTTGTAGAAAGAGAGGAACAATCAATGGAAAAGAAATCACTGTAAAAGACAGGCAAGAGAGATCGAGTGATGTAAGTTAATATTTAATAGTGGATTTGGCTTGGTTGTGCATTCAACCACCAGTGGACATTTCTCCTATCATCGGAGTTTTACCACGTATACTCGTGTCGTAACAATATTAATTGCATTCTCTTTCTCTTCTCTTTTAACAGGCAAAACCAAATCCAGAACTGTTGACTTTCTTGACCATCAAGAAATTGACGTCAACAGTAGAGTTTATTCCTTTATTAAGCAAAAGCGTATTGAAAGGTGCATTTCCAAATAGACATTTTTTTTTAAATATAAAAAAAAGTCACCAACCAAACAACTATAACTTTTTTTTTCCAAAACTTTATTTCTAATAGTCAATAAAGGTTTTTCAAAAGCCCAACCAAACAAGCTCAAGTCATCTATAGCTTTGTTTTGTTTAATGGATAAAAAATAACTTGTTGTAGTAGACTATGTCATCTCTAGTTTTGTTGTGTTTACTGAATAATAAATAACTTGTTTTAAGAAATTTGATTCGATATTGTGGATTACTTTTCAATACGAGTTTTATCGACTACACAATAACAAATTTTCTATATGTCATATGTAAATTTTATAAGAAGTACACGTCATTGACAAAGAGGATAAAATTGCCAAGTGGACATCCGAAATAGGAATTCAGAAAATATCCCGTAAGATATCACCAAAAAAGAGGAACATGAGTAAGTATAAAAACAAGTATTGAGCAAAACCTACTCGGGACTAGTTGACATCATATTCTACTCGGGATCAGATAATGTCATTTGGGATCAGCTGACGTCAAGTTATACTCGGGATTAGATGACATCATTCGGGATTAGATGACATCATTCGGGATTAGCTGATGTCGTGTTCTACTCGGGACAAATATGAAGAAACCCGAATAAAGAAGCCTAACATATAACTCACATACGAACCAAAATCATGGTAAAATACGTAAAGATATACGCGTCGTAGAAGAATTCCAAGATGAATAGAATACCAAAAAGGCAAAATGTTTTAAATCAGGCAACAATTTTATTTCTTAAAAAAGACTACGCATTTGTAAGAAAATAAGTCCTAACTGGACTATATCACTAGAGTCCCATTCGATCTCTATTCAAATATCTGAAATAGGAAAGAAGACAGACTACTCTAAACAAGTAACCAATCATAAAAAAATACAAAAATCTTTCATTACTTGTACAAAAAGGATTAGGGTTCTATGCACATATAAATAAACCCATAATCTCGTCATAAAAATATAGAAATATATAGAGAGAAAAAAAAGAGATCGAGAGTTGTAAATCTTTATTTCAATAGTGGATGTTTGCTCGCTTGTTTACTCAACCACCTGTGGACGTTTCTCCAGTCATCGGAGTTTACCACGTAAAACTTGTGTCTAAATACATTCTCCTTCTCTTTCTCTTTGAGATCACAGCTAAAATCCAATCTTGTTGACTCTCTCACACATCAAGAAATCGATGTCAACAATTGGCGCTAGAGAATGAGGCCTGAACCTTCGATCTGATTAAAAATAATGGCTGGAAGCAGAAACAGTTCTGGGGATATCCAAAAATCTCCAGATAATGTCCATATTGGCAGTAGTTCACGAGATCTCGCCACAACCACCGAGAACCAACCAACATCTCTGGCGGGGATCAAACAAATCCCTCCAACCAGCGAAGACCTGACACGATGCTTTCGTGAGGCACTGCAACAGCTGGTAGCAGACGCGACAAATAAAGAAGTTAGTCTACTAGCTATAGAAGAAGCGCAACCTCCTAATCCCCAATTTACAATGCTTCGTTCGGTTACAGTTTGGCCAGAACCAGATGCACTAGAAGATGCCAGGAACTCTATTTCATTTAGTCAAGCAGAACGTGGAACACTCGAAGAGGAGCAACCACGCCAAAGGCAGAACCATGGTAAGACAGTCCAGATAGACACCATAAGCATGACCGACACAGGGATCGATCGTCATCAAAGGAAAGTGATCGGTGCCATCACAAGCGCCATCACGAAACCATACGCCTGTAAGGATCAACCCGCGAGACTCGGCAACAAAGTGATGAGGAGCTTGAAAAAGCCATGACAGTCACTCGGCAGTATGGAGATCCGGTGGGAGATAGAGACGTTGTAATTCAGAGCCTGACCCAAAAAGTTGAAAATAATAGGCATCAAATGGATGCACTGGTTAGACGTTATGGGTACAGTGACTTATATGACGATGATTCTTATAGTCCATTCACTAGGAACATCCTGCGAACCCCATTCCCAGAAAGATTCAGGATACCACACGTAGAACAGTTCAAGAAGGATACAGATCCTAAAGAACACGTCAGACGGTATAAAAGTGCTATGGCTCAGTATGCCCACATCGACCCCTTACTATGCATCAACTTTCCATAAACTCTAGGAGACACAGGCTCAAGATGGTTTGGAAGGTTACCCCCAGCAAGCATCGAAAGTTTCGGTGAATTAAGCAAAAGTTTCTCAAGACAATTTATGGGCAACGTTCATAGAAAAAAATCAGTGGCTTACCTTTCTTAGCTGAAACAAGGGAAATATGAGTCGTTGAAAAAATACCTGGGGAGATTCAGCCAGGCGGTATCAGAAATCGGCAGTGCAAATGACGAAGCAATAATTACTGCATTCATAAACAAGTTACAGAATGGACGACTATCTTTTGACATAAGATGGGCCCGTCTAACCAGATATGCAGATATGATGAACATGGCGAGAGGATATGCACTGATCGAAGAAGAAGAGTTAGCCACGAGAGGATACTACATGCACGGAGGAAAACCCGAAAAGGATGCCGAGTCAAAGGTACAGAACCAAAAGGGAAAAAAAAAGGAAACGATAAAGAAAGAAGCAAGGACGGAGGAAACGGGTGTAATGCCGACCAGACAACAGAGAAATTATGAGGAAAATACGCAAACTACACCCCTCTTCTGAAAAAGCAGGAAGAAATCCTAGCCATACTGGAAGAAAAGAATCTGGTAAAAGAGCCACACCGACAGTCTCGGTTTGCCCGACAAGATACAACAAAATACTGTAGATTCCATAAGGAAACCGATCATGAGACTTCCTAGTGTTACCAGCTCAGAGATTACATAGATACCCTCATTCGTGAAGGACACTTATAGTTTTAAATATTAAAAAGAGATGAAAGGCCAGAAACGAAAAAAGAGACAAGGGTGGATCACAGCTCCGGTCGAAACCAAAGGGCCAGCCCCGAGGCCAATGAAGTAATACAAACAATCTTTGGAGGACTATCAACAAGAAAAAGTAAATAAGAGCGAACACAGGAAATCAGAGAAGCAATGGAGGAAAGAAAACTTTGACGTGAACTCGATCGAACCAGACCCGAAAAGAGTAAATGAAGGATAGGGCCCAATGATATTCATAGAAGCTAATTCACATGGGGTCTATGTTTGACCAAATGACGCCCTGGTTATAAGTGCCCGAATTGAACACAGGGAAGTCAGGAGAATTTTAATAAATAATGGAAGTTCGACAGACATTCTCAATGTAGCTGTCTACGATCAACTCAGGTTGAACCGAAAGGATTTGCAGCCTTTTCATACCGCACTCAGAGGATTCGGGGGAGTTTAGGTCAGGTCTCTCGGGACGACGAAGTTGCCCGTAAAAATTGGAGTAGCACCTTGCCAAAGAACTGTAAAATAAATTCATTTTAAGAACAACTATATCAAACTTTACAAGCAAAACAAGACATGACCGACTATTGCGCCCTTTTCGATTTTTCCGGATGGAATGCCTGTATGATAGTAGTCTTGTTTGACAAATAAAGAGAGAGAGACTTTTGGATTGTAAAATCCTTGAATTGGATACAAGATCCTTATTGATTGAAGTCTCATAATTTCTTTCACACATAAATTTTGCATTCATTTTAGAGCATTCAAAAAATCTCATCATGCATATCAATTTAAAGCATGTCATAGAAATAATCAACATGTCATGGAGATCAATTCTAGGTCTTTCAACATGTACTTCCCAATCAATTCTCCTATTCTAAAAATGCATGTTTGGTCACAAATAAGACATGGATTGCATATAAAGCAAAGTTGCACATTTATTAAAAAAATGTGTACAACCAATCATCTCAAGCAATTAATAAAGAAGCATAAATATTATCAATGAGCACAATGCATTGCCAATTTGCTCTCTTTGCTTGAGCTCCCCATATGGGATCAATCAAAAACTAGTCAAGAGGGGATATGAGTACCTATAGACTTACCAAGTTCATTTGACCTAGTTGAGCCTATGGCTGAAACCTTAGCACAATGGCATGTGGGTTCATCTTTTCTAATCCACTTAGGTGACACATTGTCATTCCTAGTGGTCAAGATCATTATAGTACTCCTAGGATCATTAACACTAGCTTTCCTAGGCACATGCATATTGGCTCTTCTAAGCCTATTCCTCTCTATCATGCTCTCAACTCTACATTTCTTAATGTACTTATATCAATTTGGCCTAACATGCCCATCAACACTGCAAAAATGACAAGTATAAAATTAGAAGTCATACCATATCTTTGGAAGGTCATTTGTGACTTGTCATGCATTTGATATCGCCTTTGGTGTTGAGCCGGTTCTCTTCCTCTATGTTGTTGAACCGGATGACCATGCTTCCTTGGTTGAGTTTGCTTGGCTTGCCTCATTGGTTGAGGAAAGCTTGGAGGTGGAGATCTTGGTTGTTGAGGATTAGCTTCATTATTCATTGGCATCTTCACTTGGCCATTCTTGGATGACTCTCCAAGATCAATCTTCCTCCTAGAATGTTGTGGAGGTGAAGCTTTCCTTTTGCCTTGAGCTTGAGGTTGTTTGACTTTGACCTTCTTCAATTCTTCAAGGCACCTCATCTATTTATCCTTGATAATCTTCAAGGAATTGTCTTTCTTGGCTAGTTCATCCTTCATTGCCGTCATCCTTTAATGGCAATCATTAATCTCCTTCTCATACTTCGACATATCAACTATGTCCACTTTCAAAAAGTCATCTAACTTGGTCGTTAGTTGAAAATTTTCCATCTTCAACTCCTTGATTTCTTCATTTTTCTTCTTCAAGGACCTTAGAAGACTTTCGATGAAGTCTTCATAATCAAACCCTTCACCACTCAAGTTCTTGGAGCTTGAACTTTCTTTATCGAAGCTTCTACCACCTGTGCTCTTATGGTAATCATCATCTAAGCTAGCTTCTTCAATGTCAACCTTGAGTGATGGGTGTCTTGTGGCCGCTCTAAAGTTGTCATCATGTAAAGCGTACAAGGCTATGTGATTCCTTTCACATCCCTCCGAACCCGAAGAGCATTCTTCACTTTCACTACAAAAGTAGGCCTTTGAGTTTCCACAATCCATGGAGATGTGCCCATAGGCACCACAATCAAAACATTTAAGCTTGATCTTTGAGGTACCTTAATTTTTGTGTTCTTCTTTCATGGTACCCTCATGGATGACTCTTTGAATCTCCCAAGCTTCTCGAACATCTTAAGTTGTTTGGATAAGTTTTGCAAGACTCTCATCCACTGCACAATATAAGGCACGGAGGCCCTTTGAGTTCCATTTGGCAACCTCGAGTTCGTCATTTGTCCATTTGGACTTGGGCTTAGGCATAGAAGCCCCATCCTTTTGTTTCTCCATGGGAGGTGAGTATCCTTCTTCCACACATATCCACACATGCTTATCAAGGTCACACAAAAAGACTTCCATCCTCTCTTTCCAAAAGGAGTAGTTATCCTTGGTGAGCATAGATGGTTCAGAGATCAATGCATCATCTAGTCTCTCAAAATCACTCATGGTGTTTTGGGTTATATGAATGCAAATGTAATGCAATAAACAAATGCAAACAAATGCAAGACACACAAACAAGAGCTTGGATCACCTATGTTTGTCTAGGAACCAGTTCTGATACCAATTTAAAATTCCTTAAAAACTTGTGTGTCTATAACCTAGAGAAATGAAAAACCTCATACATATCTAAATGACATGTTGCATGATGTAGTGCAAATAATGAGTTGAGAAATGAAAAACCTAGAATGCAAGCATTATGATATAGAGATACCTTAGCAGTAATATTTAATCAAATGCAAAGTCTTCGCTCTTTTTATGAACTCTCTTGACTTGTTTGTCCTCATGACAACAAGTTGTTGATATGTGATCCCAAGAGAATAAAAACTTAACATTTCAACTCAAACACAAAAAAATAAACTTCTCATAAAGTTAATCAATGTATTTCGACTATCATTTTCAAATATGTGAGACAGCTAAGTTCATGTCAAGTTATAAAGAAACAAAGCTTGCTAGCTCAATTTCTTAGCAGCTTGACACTAATATTAAAGCTAGCTCACATATGCACCTTACAGTAATGGCAAGAGCACTCACCATTGACCCATTTGGTCTTGGGTGCACTAACACAAAAATCATCATCATTCTTGATCTTAATGTTGAACCTGGAGTGGAGACTTTCAACAATTTGATCTATAAGAATATCATGGATACTCATCTCCTCAACATTATTAAAAACACATGCTTTGTCAAGATTTTCATAACCATCATACTTCTTCATCCAATTCTTTCTAAATTGCAACTTAAAAACATCATCCTTATCAACATCTAACGCCCTAGCATGCTTCAATTTAAGTTCAATCTCCTTATCTCTAGATGCATTTCCTAATTTATAAAATTTAATGTACTTATAACACCTTGGTTTAATGTGACAAACGATATTACAAAAAAGATAAATAGGAATAAAAGATGAGATTGTACCCTGTGGATTTGAAGAAGTAGTAGGAGTATGTAGAGATACCTTGTCTTTGCTTTTACTATTAGCTTTAGGAAATTTTCTTGTTCTTAGCATTCTCCCTGGGAGGTGATGCTATCACAAGCTCTCCTTACCCTTTAAGATACTAGATTCTCCTTGAAGTTGAGCAAGACTCATGAAATTCTTCATGTTAATCAAACCATTTACTAAGTCTTTGATAGCCTGCTTAGCAATATTGATCTCCTCAATATATTCTTACTCATTTACCTTAATGGAAGACACAATCCCCTTGTATTCAAAGACAACTCTCTCAACCTCAATTAGCTTTTTCAAGATATTGTTGGGATTATGCTCAAAAGCAAGAGTGTAATAATGTAATTGACAATCTTTTCATATTAATAAAGTGATTTTTAGTTTAACAAATCTTATAGCATTTATATTTTAATTATTATAATTGTCAAAAGTAAATAATCATAAGATCAAAAGACTATGAGAAAATAAGAATTGTTCATACTTGTAGATATGTATGAGGTAGATACAATTATTTAGTTAGTCTTGAATAATATTCACAACTTAAGATAAAAGGTTAGTCACCTTTATCTTGTCAAAGTTGTAGATTCTTTTGGTAGCATTTGAATGGGATCAAATATGTTATGATGAGTCTAAAATCATCAAAGTGTGGTGTCTTTGGAAAAAGAATCTAGTGCATTGAATTAGATCACAATGAAATACTTTATCTATAACCGTCAATGGATAAAAGTTTTCATTTGAAGACAATGAGAGAGTCTATCTCAATCCTGAGATAAATGATGGACTTATGGTTGCAAGTGTTGTCATTTGAGCTATCAGTGAGTACGAATATATAGCATAGTCTATCCTCGATAGTTATGTGGTATTCATTTATAGATATGGACATCGTGGCTCCATTTATGAAATGAGAGTAGAATATTATCATATGGATGTTTTGAGGTATTGGATATTAAATCTTAACGTTAAGTTTTCAATATTGTCTATTGAAACATGGCTTCTGGACAAGTCAAAATATCCAAGTTGAAAATGTGGTCATATGAGTAAATATGGTAACTTGGAGAGCTATATGCGGTTTATGAGCTCTTGGCAATTACTGATATTCTTCACGAGGATACACTTTCTCCAATAAGGTTGTCTAGGGTATGAATGAGTAACATCAACTTATTCTATCTTTATATAAGAGTTCAATTTTATTTCTTTAGTGGAATGAACTAAAATTAAATAGATCGGACCTAAGTGAATCATTTGTTGATTGTGATTGGGTTGTCTATTGGAGCTTAAATTTAGATAGCCCGCCAAGATCCCCAATCTATACGAACTTGCATGGATCACTTGATATATTCTACCGGACCAATTTAGGGGTCTATTTAGAATTTTATTAAGGATTGTGAACTTGTTTCTTTTTGTAAGAATAGGTCTAGTTCACATGTGGACTTTTTATTAAGGTCCAATGGATTTAATAAAATAAGAAAAATAATATATGGCTCATATATATGTGTTGGGCGGCAAGGCTATTTAGAATAACTTAATTATACTATTTTTATTTTATTATTTAATTAAATAGAAATTAATTAATTTGTTGATGGTCTCCTAAAATTATACTATTGTTGGTGCATGCCCGAGATGGCGCGTGGCCATCTCGGCTGTAACACTTTGCTGCTTCGAGATGCCCACGAGCCATCTCAGGGAAGCAATAACAAAGAAGGGCAAAATTTTCTTTTGACTTCTTTCTTTCCCTCTCCTTTATATTCTCTTTCCCTCTCACATTTCATTCTAAGAAGAAATTCAAACTTGTGTGCATAATTTTTCTCTCTACATTTTCTCACCTTCCAAACACCATAACTTCTTCATTTGAACTCCAATTTGAGTGATTCAAAATTTAGAGTGTTTTTCTATTCATCCTCCATTTTGTCTCTAAAGGTTTGAGTGATTTTTATTGCTTTTTTTGGAGTCTAAACACACAAAAACGGGACTGCGCCTAAATCAACTAAGGTATTGATTTTCTCTCAAAGTTTTCTTTTAAAACTTGGTCAATTGCCTTGGGTTTTCTTCTTTAACTTATATATGTGTATTGTGAGTGTTTTGATTTGAGTTTTGAACTCTTTTAAACCTAGGTTGAGTTTCAGTTGAAATCATACATGTTGAGTTAGGTTTTGATTTTGCCTATGTTTTCACATGTTTGAGATTGTATTGTGCTAGCTTTGATTCTAGAACTATTTGGTGATCTTTGATTGATTGATTGATTTTGTGAAAAATAGTTCCTCACATGTATTAGGCTCTCTTGGCCGAATTTTCACATAATACATGTGTTTATGTTCTTTAGAGCTATTCATGTGTTTTGTTAAATCTATGAATAAGAATATGCTCTAGAACTTTAGCTTAAATCTAAATGACTTTGTCATATGATTTTAGCATGTTTTTGGTTTGTGTGATTTAAACTTGATCTTGTGATTTATTAAACATATCTTGTTACTCAAGTTTAGATCTATGCATGTATCTAGGTTGTGATTAATGTTGAACATATCTTACATGATCTAGATTGATTATACATGCATGATTGACTGGACTACATGTGATTTGTGCATTCATGCTCATGTATAGTATTTTCCATAGGATGTGTTGATCATAGCATTCTATGTTGCGTGCTTGTTTGCGTTTTGCATTCATGATCACCTAGATGCCTTGTGAGAAGGAAGTATTGACAATAGGTGTGAGACCTATGTTGTTGAGCAAGAAGTCTTGGCAAGAGGTGTGAGACCTTCGATTGTCAAGCGAGGAAGTCTTAACTAGAGTCAGGGAGGACTCGGATAGTTGAGCAAGAAGTCTTGCCTTGGGTCGTGAGGATCCGGTAAGGTGAGCGAGAAAGTCTTAACAAGAGGTGTGAGGCCTCAGATTGTTGAGCATGAGGGCAAAATCTTCATGAGTATGATAGGAGGGTAGTTTCTAGGTGAAGGTAGTGGATTTTGTTTGCCGGTGGCTGCTAGCCCGTGGATGTTTCCTCTTTGGAGGTTTACCACGTTATATCTTGTGTCAACTTCTCTCTATCCCTATCTCTCTAGTATTTGTATTTGTTATTTGAATACTATAGATAGAACTCTTTATGTAAGTTGACTTCCTTTCTATAATATAGATTGTGTATGTATTACAATTACTTGTTTGTATCACACTTTACTTATTTTATATATTGATTAAGTATCTTTAATTAATATATATATATTGTGATACAAGCAATCCAGAGGGATAAACTTTTGTTTGTTTCTAAGGGAGTTAAAAAAAGTGTCTAACCTATTCACCCTCTCTAGGTTAGCCTTGAGCATTTAACCGTGTTTGTATTTTCATTAAAAGCTGGATCTCAGTAAGTACGTCTAACAACCTGCTCTGATACCAATTAAAATTCCTAAGAGGTTATGAACTAAACAACCTATAGGGGGGTGAATAGTTTTTTGAACCTCTTTTCAATCCCTTAAAAACAAACCAATGTTTGTCCCTCTAGATAGTCTTTATCACAAGATATGAGTCAAATAGAGCACATATAGACTTTTGACAAACAATATCAAATAAACTTGATTTGTCAAAACTTAATAACTTGCAAGTGAAGTAGCAATACTTAAAACTTGAATCAACAACTACTTATATACAAGATTTACTTTACAAGATTAGAGATATTATACAACAATGATCAACTAAGTTGTATTCATATCACACTTATACAAATATTGTCATTCAAAGATATCTAGGAGAAATAGTACAAACAAGATTTATACAAACACATATACAAATATAAAGAGATAAAGATAGAGTCACTTGACACAATAATTTTATATGGTAAAACCTCCAAAGAGGAAACTTCCACGGGTTGAATCCATAACCATTGATAAATAAATCCACTATGATGAACAAAATATACACACTCAAAGTAGTGACCAAATCCCATGATACACTCTCTAAGCTATCACTTCTATCCTACCCTCAGGTCTAGTGAACCATCTTTCCTAGTCCCTATCTAAGATGTTCAATACATACCTCTAGAAAGCAACTTCATATCCAAGACCTCCCATCTCTAGAAATATTCTCTGCTTGCCTATCAGGATCCTCCCGATCCTAGACAAGACTTCTTGCTTAGCTATCTGAGTCCTCCCGACTCTAGCTAAGACTTTCTTACTTGGTTATCCGAGTTCTCCCTACTATAATCAAGAATTTATTGCTTGACTTTCTGTGTCCTCCCGACTTTAGCTAAGACTTCATGCCTTTTACAAGGACTTTCTAAGTGATCAAGAATGCAAAACACATTAAACACACAACATAGAATATGATGATCAACACATCCTATGAGAACTAGACATATGCATAAAAGTTCACAAATCAAAATTGTCTAGTTACTAAAAATTCTAGAATATGAGAAACACCAAAACACATTAATTTCTAGATTTATTCATGTCACTAAACCTTGAATCAATCATATACATTTAAGCACATGTTCAAGATTTAGTATCAAACAAAAATCATGCTAGATTCACAAGATATGATCATAAAAGTTCTAGCAAGAAATTTAGAGCATGTATTCACAAAGTATTCAATACAAACCTATTAAGCTCTATATATACAAGTAACTGTGCTAATCCAAGATATAATCAGTTAATGAAACCTAGCACAAGTAGAGGCTACTACTTATTAAAATCAAACAATTGAAGCACAAATAGTCCTAGACTGATAGCTAGCGCAATACAAAACACAGACATGTGAAAACATAGGTTTTAAGAAAACCTTACTCAACATGCAAGGTTCTAATCAAGTTCAATCTAGCTTTAATAGAGTCTAAAACTCTAATCAAACTTTATACATCATACATACTTGTATGGAAGAGGAAAACCCAAGGTAATCGAACACTTTTAGGAACAAAACTCAAGAGAAGTTTCAATACCTCAAGAAAACTATACAGTCACGGATTTTAGTGTAGAGTACCAAAAAACTTGATCAAATGACCTCAATCCTTCTTGGAGATGCTAGCAAATAAATAGACGAATAATCTCCTGTTTGAATCTCTTGAATCAGAGTTCAAATGAGAAAGTTATGGTATTTGGAAGATGAGAAAGTTTGAGAGAAAATTCTACACCAGTGTTTTTTAATTTTTCTTCTTAGAATGAAATGAGAGGGGAAAATGATATATAAAGGAGGGAACGCAAAAGAAAAAGTGAGGGTCCAATCAAGCGGTGCCACCTCTACAGCTCATGGAGGCATATGGCATCCATGGGGAAAAAGGACATCTTTTCACGTGGAGACCATGCACCTCTATAGGGAGAGGTGTTTGGCCTTCTTTGTTGGCTACTTCATCTCCCCGTGCACCTTTATGTTCTTCAATTGTTCTATGGTCTCTAAAATTCGAATTTGAATCTGTTTATGAAATACGAACCGGGACTCTATCATGCACAAGGATATCATAAAAAAATTCATAAAAAATATGGAATTCACCTTGAAATACAAAGATGAAAACCCTATACATTAAAGACACAAAAAGTTCTATAACATCCTAATTGGAACTTGAAACTTAATGAATGAGTAACCTAAACATCTGGAACTCAAAGAGGAATAAAAGAAGCATAAATTCAAGTCCCATATCATGAAAATACAAACAAATAAACACAAGATTACATAAGTATGCCATTTCCTAGATATAGTCCTAGAACATCCAATTTCTTTAAAATTGTTAAATTAAATCTGATGCATGTGCATACTTCAATAAGTGTGTGTATGTGTAATATTTTAGCATAATGATACAGGGACACATATGGATACAATGTGTACGTGTGCACCTAAGCCTTGTAAAATGAATAAGGTCTTGTTGTACCTATATTAAGCAATAAAGTTTATTCCTCTTGAAGACTTCAACTTTGCTTGATTTGTTGTTCAATCTTCCTTGAAGTTTGATCCAGTCAATACAAATAAAATGTTGTTTTGATATAGAATTATGCAACAAAAGACTCAAGAACCTAACAATATCATATCAATGGCAAATTCTTCTTTGGACCCTTGCTAAAAAAGGCTGTTAACAAATTCTTAGAAAAACTAATTAAACTCTTTAATTAATATTTCATGATTATTAACCTCAGAGTTACTCCAAAAAAAACCCAAGGTTGCACTCTCGTAACTATATATGTTTTCACACAAACCAAAAATCAGCATCCATCGATATAGCTATTACATATGGTACGATCATCCATAAGTAGTTCATAATTAGGGTTAGGACAAAAAATCCGTTATACCCCTCTAATTATATCTTTTCCATTAAATACCATTGATTCTCTAACAAACAATTATATCCTCCATTCCTTTACGGATGAAGGAGAGCGCTCTAAATTGTTCAAGCCCCAAATCAACCCTTAAGAGAACTACTTTTCTACTTCTCATAAGAAGAAGTAGAATCCACTATTGTGTACAGACCTTCCCAGCCACAAGCCAAACCCGTGATTCCAAGACACAGAGATATTGATCGGGAATACTACTCCGATCTCACCCATGGTAAATCAAAAACCATGATTTAACCTAAAGGGGTAGGTAAGACACCTAAGATTAAGATCACCAATATACAGCCATCATTTGTCGATAAATATGAATCTTCCCATGTAACATATATTGGTGAGAGATTCATATAAATCGTGGCCCAGTCCCTTATAATCACGTCATATAAGGTGAATCCATTCTCATATCACAATATGAGCAGTACATGATAAGACCACCGTACATTACAGAATGAGCCACAACTGTGGATTAACCACAAATAAAGTACCCAATTTTATTTGCTCTCTATGGACTCTTTAAGTCGCACGTCTCAAACTAAATTCCATTGTATATGACACTCATATTCTCAGTTTGAGATTACATCCGACAATCTTGGATGTTAAGCACAAATGATATAAAAGTATAAGACATATAATTAGATTGAAAAGACTACTTCTTTTATTTATAATATATCATCATTTACATATTACAAGCTTTAGGACAAAAATCCCAAAAAAACTCCCACTTGCACTAAAGCAGGTGAGACATATCTCATAATTCTAGACCCTCTAAGTGACCTTCAAATACTTTAGCTGTTAAGATCTTCGTAAATGGATCAGCATAATTGTCCTATGACACTATCTTGGTCACATCGGTATCTCCTCTCTGCACTATCTCCCTGATGAGATGATACTTCCTCTCTAAATGCTTCCCTATTTTGTGGCTTTTTTTTTTTCTTGGCATTAGCCACAGTGCCACTATTATCACAATAAAGTGTGACTGGCTTATCCAGATATTGAACATCTTTCAGATCACTCAAGAACTTACAAGGTCATACAACCTCCTTAGCTGCTTCACAAGCGGCTACATGTTCAGCTTCCATAGTGGAATCAACATTACATGATTGCTTGACACTCCTCCACACTATGGTTCTACCGTCAATGGTAAATACTGACCTAGACGTGGATTTCCTAGAATCCCTGTCTAACTGAAAGTTAGAATCTGTATATCCTAACAGGATCTTACCCTATTCTAAATATGCTAGCATATAATTTCTCATTCTCCGAAGATACTAGAGAAACGTCTTTACTGCAACCCAATGATCTAATCTTGGGTTGAACCGAAACCTGCTGGTTACTCCCACTGTAAAGCAGATCTCTGGTCTTTTGCATAACATAGCATACATGAGACTACTTATTGTTGATACATATGGACTTGTCTCATATCCTCAACCTCTTGAGGTGTCTTAGGAGACTGATCCTTAGACAAGTGAACTCCATGCCTGGAAGGTAAATAACCGTTCTTAGAGTTTTGCATTGAGAATCACACAAGAATCTTATCGATATACGATGCATGAGACAATGCCAAGAGTTTGTTCTTACGATCCCTTGTCAATTAGATCTCTAGAACATAACTTGCCTCTCCCAAATCTTTCATTTGGAATTAGCTTGCCAGCCAGCCCTTTACTTCCGATAACACCCATCCATCATTCCTAATGAGTAGGATATCATCAACGTATAGGACTAAGAAAACTATCTTCTTGTCAACGATCCTCTTATAAAAACAAGGATCATCGATGTTTTGCTCAAAGCCATAGGTTTTGATAGCATTATCAAACCTAATGTTCCAAGATCTAGATTGAAAGTTCTCTAAAAACGTGTGTGTCTATAACCTAAAGGGGGGTGAATAAGTTTTAATAGAATCAATTACCGATTTTTCGATTAATCAATATGAACACAAATTACCCCGAATAAACAAGCATTCAACAAAACCAATAATGCTTAAGACATTAACAACACACAATATTTACGTGGAAACCCTTCAAATGGGAAAAACCACAGGCTGATATGTGTGCCACACTCGATCCTCAAATCCACTATTGAATGAAAGTTTACAACCTAGGTTGACCTCCCGTCTAACCCTCAAGTTACTAACCCTTTCACTCTACCCAACGGGCCTTAATAGTGATTTTGGATCACCAACCTTGTGCACTAATCACATAGCCACAAGCTTAACCAACAATGAAGAGATAATGGCAATCTAAGTGAATATGCAAGAATATTCTACATGCAAAAATGCTAGGTCAAGACATTCATGCTTTTCTAGGATTAGTAATGACAATTAAAGCAAATCCTAGATATCAATGTTATAAATGCAAAGGCAAGAAGAATTAGGTAGAATTAGGTAAAACCATCCTAAATTCTAGTTATCACAATTTAATGCATCTCAACCAACAATCAATACATAAGCATGTCATAAAAGCAATTAACCATACAAGCAAGCATTTAATAAGCAATAGAGACTAAAACCAAAGGTATACATGTCTTTGTAATGAAACTATGAAGTCTAGAGAATGTAGAAGTTACCTAGTCAAGAAGAAGATGATGCTTCATGCTTGAATGATCCTAGAATGAAGCTAGATGATTATGAGATGAAGTTGGGTTGAGTAAAAATGAGTGTTTAGGAGTCCATCTCTCTCTAGAAAAGCTAGAACACATAAAAATGGCTTTTTGGACTCTTAAGAATAAAAGAGAAAAGAAGAGAACATATATATATATATATATGGTGTCCTACACAAAGTGGCATCGTTTTGGAAGAAAGGTAACCAAATCCCGTCAGGACCGCTGGCTGTACTGTGGTACAGGCAAGTGTCCAGACCGTGGCACAGAGAGCGGTGCATCGCCTAGACAACACCGCTCTGTAGCCCACTGTGCATGCAAGTGTCCAGACCGTGGCACAGAGAGCGGTGCATCGCCTGGACAACACTACTCTGTAGGCCACTGTGCATGCAAGTGCACAGATCGCAGTCTGGACAGCATGCAATGCCTGTGAAACTACGCTTGGGAGACCGCGGTGCACGCAACAAGCACAAGCCGCGGTAGCCACAGCGTGCAGCCTCATGTAAACACCGATGTACAGACCGCGGTGTAAGCACTGCACAGAGAGTGATCTGAGCCACGAAACAGAGGAAAAAACTCCTCTTTTTAAGGCACAAAAATTCATTCAATCACTCAACCAAAAATTAAGACACACAAGGCACACAAGATGGCAAATATGCATGCAAGCAAGATAATTAAAGAATATGCATAAGTGTGTGTGTGCACTAATACCTCTTCGATGAAAGTTAAACAAGTGATTTTACCTTTGATGCTTGAGCTTGGTTACGAACAATGAAGCCCTAAACTACCCTTACATATTGATCCCCAAATGTGGTTGTCAAGGAAATAAGTCAATCAAACACCGAGGAACTTACAATCTC
The DNA here is from genome assembly GCA_032871835.1 of Dipteronia dyeriana. Taxonomy (NCBI): domain Eukaryota; kingdom Viridiplantae; phylum Streptophyta; class Magnoliopsida; order Sapindales; family Sapindaceae; genus Dipteronia; species Dipteronia dyeriana. The sequence continues at coordinate 54,721,911 of CM065299.1, forward strand.
CCTCTTTGGCTATTTCATGACAAAACCACTCATTCACAAAGTATCCTCACAACAAAACACATAAGAAACAACAAGAGGTCAACAAATGCATTCTATATTACAAAAGATACCTAAAGCTAAATCTTCAATTCTTCCATCTCTTGTAGAATGATCATCCCTACAAAACAAAGAACTACACTTTCCAAGACAAGTGTATGAGAGGTATCAAGAAAAATAAAAACAAGTGCAATTTTGATGAATTTAGAAACAAGTAACATGCAATCAACAATGCACAAGCTAACAGCACAAAGTCTACTCCCCCTAAAAATGACATTCTCCTCTTATATGTAAAAACAACACAAACTCCCCCAAAAACAACACAAGCTCCCTCTAAATCCAACGTTACTCCCCTTTTTTGTCGCAAGATAGGCAAAGGAGTATTCCCCAACCGGGATGCTGTAAAAAAGAGAGATATTTGCAATGTAAATGCATAATCATATACAACAACTTTATGCAATTTAATTAAGAGAGAGAGAAATTCATGGAAGTTTTATTTATTGGAATATGTGTGAAAAGATTGCCTTGAATGAAATACATGCAACATCAACTTCCAAAAGCATCGTATTTGGCAAAGGAAAATAGCACATGAGGTTCCAAGAGAAGTCAAACCAATTTGCACCAAATTGTCAATAGAAAACAAGAAATAGTTTAACAAAAAAATACGAGCAACTATCAAGATTTACAAGTTGAACAAGACATGAGCGACTATTGTGCCCTTTAGATTTTTCCGGGCGAGATGCCCGTATGATAGTAGCCTTGTTCAACAAGTAAAGAGAAAAAGACTATTGGATTGTGAAATCCTTGAAATGGATACAATATCCTTATTGGATGAAGTCTCAAAAATCACTTGCACACATATTTGCAATCATTTTTTAAGCATTCAATAAATTAATCATGCATAACACTTTAAGCATGTCAAGATCAAGTTTTCATAAACATGGAGATAAACTTTGGGTCAATCAAATATACTTCCCAATCAAATTTCCTAGTCCAAAAATACATGTTTGAACACAAATGAGACATGCATTTCGAATAAGGTAAAAACACACTTATTAAATAAAAAGTCATATAATAATATTTGCATCCAAGATACTCAAGCAATTAATCAAATAGCATAAAATTGAACAATTATTTGCTTATAAGAATGCAAGGTCACTCTCTTTGCTTGAGCTCCCCATATGGGTCAAACACCAAAACTCATCAATGCATATGACAAATCCCAATAGACCTACTAAGAGATTTAAACTTAGTAGAATCTAATGGTTTTGCAAACAAATCCGCTAGTTGATCATTTGTGCCCACATGTTCAAGTGCAATGCATTTGCTCTCAACTAGCTCTCTATTGAAATGATGTCTAATGTCAATATGCTTAGTTCTAGAATGTTGGACAGGATTTTTTGAAATAATAATGGCACTCATGTTATCACAATAAAGGGTTAGAGTACCTTGCTCAAAGCCATAATCCATAAGCACTTGCTTCATCCAAAGGAGTTATGTGCAAGCACTTCCAGTGGCTATATACTCGGCCTCAGCTATAGATAATGAGATGGAATTTTGCTTCTTGCAAAACCATGACACAAGATTGTTCCCTAGGAAGAAGCAACCGCCCGACGTACTCTTCCTATCATCATAATTACCTGCCCAATCTGCTTCACTAAAGCCAACTACACTAGCATTAGTGTCAAAAGAGTATCATATCCCATAGTTGGATGTCCCATTCACATATCAAATGATTCTCTTTATAGAGGAGAGATGGAATTCCTTGGGATTTGCTTGATACCTAGCACACGCACCAATACTAAAATCTATATCAGGCCTACTAGCAGTCAAGTATAGCAAGCTCCCTATCATGCCACGATATTGACTTTGATCCACACTTTTTCCACATGCATCCTTGCTAAGTTTCAATGTGGTACTCATAGGTGTGTCACAATGCTTGGCATTCTCAAGGCCAAATTTCTTCACTAGATTCTTGGCATATTTAGCTTGGGATATGAAGATCCCATCATGCATTTGCTTGATTTACAATCCTAGGAAGTAATTGAGTTCACCAACCATGCTCATTTCAAACTAATGAGTCATGACATCAACAAATTGTTTAACTTTCAAGTTGTTTGTGGAACCAAAAACTATGTCATCAACATAAATTTGAGCTATGAATAGCTTATCTTTAGTACACTTGATGAACAAGGTCTTGTCAACACTTCCTCTAGAATAGCCATTGTCAACAAGATAAAGAGTGAGACGCTCATACCAAGCCCTTGGTGCTTATTGCAACCCATATAGAGCCTTTTTGAGATGATAAACATGATTGGGGTGGTATGGATCCACAAACCCCTTGGGTTGATCAACAAACACTTCCTCTTGCAAGAAGCCATTGAGGATGGCACTCATAACATCCATTTGATGCAATTTAAACTTGTGCACACAAGAAATGGATAAGAAAAGCTTAATGGACTCTAATCGGGCAACGGGAGAAAAATTCTCCTCAAAGTCGATACCCTCAATTTGTGAGTACCCTTGTACTACAAGTCTAGCTTTGTTCCGCACAATGTTTCCATCCTCATCGAATTTATTCCTATATACCCATTTGATGCCTATCACATTAGCATTCTTAAGTCTAGAAACTAGAGTCTAAACCTCATTTCTTTCAAATTGATTTAGCTCTTCTTGCATAGCAAGTACCCAAAACTCATCACTCAAAGCTTCATCAACCTTTTGGGGTTCAATTTTAGAGGTGTAGCAGTATAGCTAATTTGATTTTCTAATTGATGCCTAGTCCTAACACCTTCACTCACATCTCCAATGATGTCACTCTGGTAATGAAGATGTCAAACCCAATGAGCAGGTTCCTTAGAGTCCAAGGTAGAATCTCAATCAAGAAATTGTGAGGCCTCTTTCTCAAGATTTGACTTTTCATCACTTGAAGTCTCACCAATCTTCTCCAATGGAGAATCATCAACCATACTAATCTCCTCATCATGGTTACTAACCTTAGGCCTACAATCATCTATGATCACATTGGATTATCTCCACTATTAGAACAAGGTGCTTGAACACCAAGTCCCCTCAACTTAGACACTAAAAGATGGGACTAACCTATGAAATGCAAGTGAGACCCCTAAAGTGACTAAGAGCTATGAACAAGCACACTAAGAATACACACATTCACCACTAACACTATCCTCAAGGTATCTCACCAAGCTAAATAAAGATCAAAAATTTTTGCAAAGCAGCAAATGTTTTAAAATTGACACTAAGAAACCCAAAGACTCAAAACGACGACTCAATAGAGGCATCTACACCTCCAAACCAAAACCCAACATTTTCCTCAATGTTGAAGACAAGAGAGTCCGACCTAAGGAGCACACCTAACATCACTCAAGACAAACAACATAGGCACTAATCATGCACAATCAATGCCCCACAAAAATAAAAAGACTCAAATAGGCTCATCATAAAAAGACAATAAAGTGCAATATTGACATTTAAGCACAAACCAATATCAAGCAGTAACATTTCACAAAATTGATCAAAATGAGGACATGATGACCCCCAAACCAAATATCAGTGAGTAAAAACCACCCCAAAACCGAATGTGGCTATATATGTTCAATATGCACATGTACACTCACGTATGTATCCACAAGAGCCTTTGACTCATTCATATCTAAAATGCATAAAATAATAAAATCAACATGAAAATATCATACATAAAAAATACTCCATTGTAGTATGTCCATGCATGTATAAAGAGCCTTCGGCTCAAGCATCATCTCAAAATAATCAATAATATCAAATCAACATCCTTTAAAATATTCTTCCACACAATCGCCCTAACATTATTCATTGAAAACAAATAAAAACTAAAAGACAAAAACACAATTCAGAAAATTTTAAAAATGAGTTTAAGAAAGTAAAATTGAAGTTGGATGCCTCCTTGCAAGCTTCTTCTATTAAGGTAAGGCTCTCACTCTTTTTATGAGCACTCTTGGCCTGCTTGTCACTCTCAGACGCACAGGTTGTTGTTTCCTACCAAGAGACAAAAATCCTTGCATTGATACATAAGCTATAAAAAAAATCGATTCCTCCAGAAGTTTTAGATTATGTCACACTATATAACACATCAGAAAGTTCAGGCAAGCTAGATTTTTCTCAATACTTGCAGTTACCAAACCAAAACTGGAAACACCACTTCTTATTGAAAAGAAATAAAAAGGTAAACAAATCCCAACATAAGTTTTACCCCAAAACCTAGTTCTTTCTCTCCTCTCAATTATCAAGTACAATTTAACACATAAAGGGGAATAGAAATAATAGAATAAAGAATGAAATAAAGGATAAAAATAAGATGCACAAAAGAAGTTTTCTACATTATGTACTAGTGCTACGGTTGTTATCAACTAAAAGAGGCTTCACTAAGTTTGGAAAATGATTTTTTTTCACAACCCAAACAATTTGAGTTGATTTCCCCTTTACCATGGCATTGAATCTAACTTGGTCAACCAAGTCTTTTCTTACCTAAATTTTCTTGATGATAGGTGGTCTCTTCTTATTCCTAGGATTCTCAACCCATGTCTTCCTAACATTCCTATAATTCTCTTTATGTTTACAATTTTCCCATTGTCTTGCCTTGCATATGCATGGCCTAGAGGTCTAGTGTGACCTATCTCATGGCAATGGTTGCACACGGTGATAGGGTTAGGAATGATACCTTGTTAGTAGGTCTTTGTTGGAGGTGGGATTAGAGGATGCTTTGTGTTCTTTTTAGCATTCATCTTCCTTGTTTTGCTAGGATTTGGCTTGTTGATCCCGACACCTAAACATCATTGACTCGTATCAACCCTTTATTCTTGTGGAGTTGAAATCACTTCTTTCATCTTTGCTTCAATTTTTTGCTTAGCTTTTGTAAGTTCCGTAAGGTGGTCAAGCTCCGTCTTTTTCATTATATCCAAATCCTTATCTCTTGTTTCAATTTTGATTTGCATTAGCCATATTCTCTTGGCAAAGTCTTCCTTGATCTCTTTTAGCTCTTTTAAGGGTGTACAATTTTTGGCTTCAAGGCTCATCATTTGCATTTCTACCTCATTGTTCTTGTTAGAAATGTCTTTTATCTTCTTCCAGAGGGTACCATTCTCCACCTTAACCGATTCAATCTCAAATGTGAGCTTTTTATTTCTTTGTTTAAGATCATCAACCTTCACCCTTTTTGAGGCTTCCTTGCCTTTAAATTCCTTCTTCATGAGCCGTAACTTCTTCTCAACTTCTTCTCAATTTCTTCTCTCATCTCTTCTTTTTCTTAGCAAGTTTTTATCAATTCCTCTTGAAGTGAATAGACTTTCTCTTCTAATCTCTTGAATTGCTATTGCTTTCTTTGGTACTCGTCATCCACATTCGCCTTATTCTCAAATGCTTCTACAAGAGCATGTACATTCTTTCTTGCCTTCTCTTACTAAACCTTGAGCCTATGCATGGAAGCATTAATCTCAATTGTTCTTTTTTGGCTCTTCTAGATGTCCATGTCCAATTTTTCTCCTATTGCATGTTGTGAGGCTAGGAAATCTTCTATTATCTATTGAGTTGACTGCATGATACTCCTTATTTATTATTCAAATGATGTGCTTGTTGGTTAGTAAGATGAGAGAGACGGCCCATAGATGTTGACATGGTTATAGCTTTATGAGGAATCTTTTTGAGACTATGGATCACTATTAAGCTTGTGACTAGGCCCTGTGCTTTGCCTAAAGTAATCCATAAAACCTAAAACAAAAGAATACAAAAACTACCATAAAAGTAAAAAGAAACAAAATAAAACTAATAAAACTAAAATAACTAAGAAACTAGCTAGATAACTAAAATTAGCCACCTAATTAGCACATTTTCCCGACAGCGGTGCCATTTTTTACGTATGCTATTTTGTCATCAAAAATCGTACATCAAAAAAATATTAACAAAGAACAACAACAATGCCTCAAAAAGTTTACATAACTGAAATGGATATTATGGTGTGTATAATATTAATCTAGAGGGGGTGAATAGATTTTAAACAAATTTATCCAATTTTCGTTAAAGGTCAAGATTACAAAAATGCCCCTAGCCAGTTACAATAAAATCACAAGTGTAAAAATACGGAAATATAAACGACACTTAAGATATACGTGGAAACCCTCCAAATGGGAAAAACCATGGGCTGATGAGTGCGCCACATTAGAACCTCGAATCCACTAATGGCAAGGAATTACAGCCTAATCCCGGTTTAATCCACCACCACTACCTAATCCCGGTATAAGTGAACCTAGTTCATCTTGCTTGTGCTTTAAGCTACCTACTCCCGAAAGCAACACAAGACTTACTTCTCAATGAAGAGATAAAGTGTTCTAAGTGAATATATGATGATATTCAATGAACAAACAAGGCTAGGAAACCCTACATGCTTATCTAGGATAATGAGATGACAATTAATGCAATCCTAGATATCAAGTGCTAAATGACATGTTCAAATAGCTTAGCTAAACATAGATCAATCAATCCTATGAAGCTATCACAATACAACACTCAATCATGTCTTCATAACAATCTCTAATTTGTATCAAGAAATATTCTAAGAGAATACAATTAATTAAAAAGATGGTTTAGCAAGCAAAAAACACTTAACTTGTAAGAAGATAGTGAAGAAATTACCAAACAAGATGTGATGCAGCAACCCTATCCATAGATGCACTCTAGATGAACTTAGATGATTCAAGATGAAGTTTTGATGCATATGGGAATGCTTTGAGTGATTAAAAATGAGTTCTTGGAAGTGTTTTTCCTTTGAAATGTGTTCTAAGGAAAATATATGATATTTTGAACTCTTTTACGACCTTAAGACAATGAGATATATATATATGAGATCCAAACAAAGTGATGTCGTTCTGGAAAAAAAATTCCAGCTTCTTCATTGTGAGCTAGTGAGGTGCGCTGGTCGAGTGGCGCACCACCAGCGCACTGCCTAAAAATTTCAATAGGCGCTGGTCGACAGGCGCTGCACAGTGGCGCAACACAAGCACAAAATCACTGGAATGTTTACGCTGGTGAAGTTGCGCTAGACGAGTGGCGCACCACCAGCGCATGCATATTTTTCCAACTATGCGCGGTTGCAGCAGCCCACCTCAGTGGCGCAAGACTAGCGACAGTCCACTGTGAATGTTGTGCTGGTGGGGTGCACTGGTCGAGTAGCGCACCACCAGCGCAAGGCCTATTTTTTCAACACTCAAATGCACAAAAACAATAAGTTCAAGAGTGATGAAATTGCATCCTATTTTAATGCCTAGCATGACATAAAACTTTCATAGCAATATTCAAATAGGTCAACAAGAGTCATTTAAACTAAAATGTACACAAGTAAACACTCAACATATATGATCAAGAGTTATGCATGAATATGTGAGTGTGTGCAACTATCTCTTCAAAGTAAGTAAGCACAAGAATTTTACATTTGGTGCTTCTCCTCTTGAGGTCTTGAGAGCCTAAGCTACCCTGACATGAACCCTAACAATGTGGTTGTTCACGAAATAAGCCAATCAACAAATGAGGACTTTTCAATCTCCCCCTTTGGCTATTTCGTGACAAAACCACCACTCACATTGATCCTCACAAAACAAAATGGAAAAACACCGGGAAGATATTCTACATTACAAAGAGATAAACAAAAAAAAACTTCAAGTCTTCAACTCTTGTAGAACTATCAACCCTACACACAAGGCAAGCACAAATACACTTTCCAAACCAAGTGCATGTGAGATGATCAAGTGAATATAAAAAAAATGCAATTGCATTCAATAAAATGAGTATGACATCGTGAAATGCTCATGCAATGCTCCCTCTCAACGGGTTACTCCCCCTACATGTAATGTAACCCTCAAACAAGTACACTCATGCAATGCTCCCCCTCAAAGCCAACACATGCTACTCCCCTAACATCACAATATGCTAGGTCAATGCTACTCCCCTTTTTTGTCATGATATAGACAAAGGAGAAGTCCCCAACCGGGTCACTCAAGGCAAAGAAAAAAAAGAGCATACAAGATTGTTGCATAATTATATAAGCCACATTTATGCAATCTTAATTGATAGGAGAGACACAGGAAGATTTATTTGAAGACAATGTGTGAATCAAAAAATGTTGTGCATACAAGACATGTTGCATTCAAGTCCAAAAACAATGATATTTGGCAAAGCAAATGACAAAGGTTTCCAAAATAATTTAAACCAATTTCACCATTTGTCATGAGATAAACAATGATATAGAGATTAACAGATTCATGTTTTAAATGGCACTATATCCAACTTTATATGCTAAACATGGCATGAGCAACTTTGCACCCTATTTGATTTTTTCGGGAGGATACCCGTATGATAATAGCTATGGTCAACTTATAAAGAAATAGAGACATTAATTAAACATTTTAGTCTCACTAGTATTTTCACACAATGTGTTGCATTTAACAATTGCAATCATCAAATCATGCTTTATCATTTTTTCATTAGCATGTCATTTAAAGAATCATCATGTCATGTAGATAATTATAGGTCATTCAACATGTACTTCCTATGTAAATTTCCTAGTCCAAAAATGCATGTTTGAACATGAATATGACATGGATTGTAATCAAAGCAAAGTTCACACTTATTAAAGAAAATACAATATAATATATAAGTGCAACCGAGCCACTCAAGCAATCAATAAAAGAGCAAAAACATTTAAAGAAAAATGGATGCAACAAGTGTACAAAAGCTCTCTTTGCTTGAGTTCCCCTTATGGAGTCAAAGACCACAACACATCCCTCCATTAAACAAATCCCAATAGATCTACTAAGAATCTTGAATCTAGTAGCATCTAAGGGTTTAGTAAATAGATCCACTAGTTAATCATTTGTACCTACATGCTCAAGTACAATTCATTTGCTCTCAACTAGTTCTCTAATGAAATGATGAAGGATGTCAATATGTTTAGTCCTAGAATGCTTAACTGGATTCTTTGAAATATTAATTGCACTCATGTTATCACAAAAGAGAGTAGGAGTACCTTGATTGAATCCATAGTCGACTAGCATTTGCTTCATCCAAATGAGTTATGTGCATCCACTCCCAGCAGCAATGTATTCGACTTCAGCCGTGGATAAGGAAATTGAATTTTTCTTCTTGCAAAACCAAGAGACAAGGTTGTTTCCAAGGAAAAAGCAACCGCCCGATGTACTTTTCCTATCATCACAATTTCCTACCCAATCTGTATCACTAAAGCCTACAAGACTAGCATTAGTGTCAAAAGAGTACCAAATCCCATAGTTGGATGTCTCATTCACATATCGAATGATTCTCTTAACAGAAGAGAGATGGGACTCCTTAGGATCCGCTAGGTACCTAGCACATACACCCATACTAAAAAAGATATCAGGCCTACTTACGGTCAAATAGAGCAAGCTACCAATCATGCCACGATTCAAAGTTTGGTCCACACTTTTACCACTAGCATCCTTGCTTAGCTTCAAAGTGGTACTCATGGGTGTATCACAATGTTTGGCACTTTCAAGGCCAAATTTCTTCACTAGGTTTTTGGCATACTTAGCTTGAGATATGAAAATCCCATCATTCATTTGCTTAATTTGTAAACCTAGAAAGTAATTTAGCTCACCTGTTAGACTCATATCAAACTCATGAGACATGACCTCAACAAATTGTTGGACTTTGGTGTCATTTGTGGAACCAAAGACTATATCATCAACATAGATTTGAGCTATAAAGAGCTCATCTTTATTTTTCTTGATGAATAACTTGTCAACACTACCCCTAGTGTAGCCATTGTCTATGAGATATTGGGTGAGACGCTCATACCAAGCCCTAGGTGCTTGTTTCAACCCATATAAAGCTTTATTGAGGTGATAGACATGATTAGGGTGGTAAGGATCCACAAACCCTTTAGGTTGCTCAACAAACATTTCCTCTTGCAAGAAGCCATTGAGAAAGGCACTGTTAACATCCATTTGATATAATTTGAACTTGTGCAAACAAGAAATGGATAAAAGGAGCCTAATGGACTCAATCCTAGCAACAGGAGCAAATGTCTCCTCAAAGTCAATACCCTCAATTTGAGAGTATCCTTGTGCTACAAGCCTAGCCTTGTTTCGCACAATGTTGCCATCCTCATCGAATTTGTTCCTATATACCCACTTGGTGCCTATCACATTGGTGTTCTTAGGCCTAGGAACTAGAGTCCAAACCTCATATCTTTCAAATTGGTTAAGCTCTTCTTGCATGGCAAGAGCCCAAAATTCATCTTTCAATGCTTCATCAATTTTCTTGGGTTCTATTTGAGAGGTGTAACATGTGTAGCTAATTAGATTAGCCATTTGATGCCTAGTCCTAACACCCTCACTAACCTCTTCAATAATGTTATCTTTGTCATGGAGTTTCCTAACCCATGGAGCAGGTTCTTTTGAGTTCAATGGAGGAAGCCTATCAATAGGTTGTGTTATGTCATCATCAAGGTTAGTCTTTTCAACATTAGAGACATCAACAACCTTCTCCAAAGGGGAGTCATCAACTAAATCTACCTCTTCCCCATGGTCAATAGATTTGAGCCTCGTATCATCAATGACAACATTAGATGATTCCATTACGGTTCTAGTTCTTAGATTAAAAACTCTATAGGATCTACTATTCAAGGCATAACCAATGAAGATACCCTCATCACTCTTAGCATCAAATTTGCCAAGTTGATCACGGTCATTCAAAATGTAGCATTTGCTTCCAAATGTGTGGAAGTGGCTAACATTTGGCTTCTTACCTTTTCATAACTCATAGGAGGCTTGCCTAGTGTGGGGCCTAAGGAAGACTCTATTTCCTATATAGCAAGCCATATTGATGGCCTCGGCCCAAAGATTCCTATGGACATTGTTGCTAAGCAACATCACACGGGAAATTTCTTGAAGAACCCTATTTTTCCTCTCAACAACTCTATTTTGTTGAGGTGTCCTAGGAGCCGAAAACTCATGAGAAATGCCTAGACTATTGCAAAAGTTTTCAAAGTGGGCATTCTCAAATTCCTTCCCATGGTCACTCCTAATTCTTTTAATGCTTTTAATTTTAGAGTTCATCTCATTTTGAATTTTGGAGCAAAGCATCTTGAACTTGTCAAAGATCTTAGATTTTTCTCTAAGGAAATAAGTCCAAGTGTTAGAGAAGTCATCTACACACAAAAAAATGTACTTCTTTCCACCTAAACTCTCGATTTCCATAAGACCCATTAAATCCATGTGGAGAAGCTTTAGAGGTTCCTTAGTGGATAACTACTTGCCCTTTTTGTGCATACTTTTGGTTTGCTTCCCTTGTTGACAAGGTCCACAAACACCATTAACCTTTCTCCCAAGTTTGGGAAGGCCTCGCACAATATTGAACTTATCTAAGATTCTTAAATCCCTAAAGTTCATGTGACCAAGTCTTTCATGCCACAACTCTATTTGTTCAACCTTGAACACATTACAAGACACTCTTCTAGCCTCAAGACAATAGCAATTGTCACTAGACCTCATACCTTTCAACAAGGTTTGTCCATTAGGCAATAAGATAGAGCAATCATTTTTCCTAAACAAGACGGAGAGTCCATCATCACTAAGATGTGAAATGCTTATCAAATTGGCTTTTAGACCATCAACATACAATGCATTGGACAAGGAGGGTAATCCGGGAATGAAAATGGTTCCCTTTCCTTTGACCTTCTTTTTGGATCCATCACCAAAGGTGACATTTCCTCCATCCTCCATCATAAGAGTCTCAAAGAAACTTTTATTTCCAGTCATGTGCCTAGAGCACCCACTATCCAAATACCAAAAATCACAAGAATGTGCTTTCAAAGCAATTTGTGCAACATGGCAAAGGTGTTCATTCTTTCTAATCCACCTAGGTGCATTATTTTCCTTCCTAGTGGTCAATGGTACATGGGCTCTAAATGTCCTAGGATCATGCAAAGGTGTTCCACTTTTCCTAGTGGCATGCATCATGGCTCTAGATGTCCTAGGATCATGCATCATGGCTCTAGATGTTCTAGGATCATGCTTCATGGCTCTATCCTTTTTCTTTTCTATCATGCTTTCAATCCTACACAATTTGATATACCTAAAGCAATTTGGTCTAATGTGACCATCAATATCACAAAAATGACATGTAGGTAAGAAGTTAGGAATTATACCATATCCTTGAGGATGCATTGGAGCCTTCCCATGTCTTTGTGGTTGTCTTGCTTATTGTTGATGAGCTTTCCTTCTTTGTTGTTGAGCAAGACTTGATTGCTTCCTTGATTGAGCTTGCATGATAGGTGTCTTCCCTTTGTGAGCTTTTGGTTGAGGGAAAATAACTTGAGGAGCCCTTGTAGGATGAGCTTGAGGTGGGCTTCTTGGTGTCATCTTCACTTGAGCACTATTTGAACACTCTCCTAGATCAAGCTTCTTCCTAGGAGTTTGATGAGGGGAGGACTCATTGAAGTTCATGCTTCTTACAAAAATGGTCTTGCTTAGAGTGGAGGACATCTTGTCATCTTCAAACCCAAGCCCCTTCTTGTCACTTAGCCTCTTTCCAACATATATCATGTGGTCAAGTTTCTTGGTGTTAGAGTTAATCTTGGCCAACAACTCTTGAGCATCTTTAAGCTCTTTCTTCGACCCTTCTTCACTTCTTTTAGATCTTTCCAACTCTTCATTTAGTTGGTTAACTTAAGTTAAGAGGTCTAGGTTTTCTTCTTTTAATCTCTTGATCTCATTCTTGTTCTTTAATCTTGAGCTCACAAACTTAGCCATGTAGTCCTTGAGATCCATCCTATCCACACTTCCATTTGTGGATTGTGATGAAGATCCATCATCACTTGAGTAGCCTTTATATTGACTATCATTCTCTTCTTCACTAGCATCTTTGCTCCTAAGAGAGGATGTAAATGCTATGAAGTTAGCCATGAGTTCTTCATCATCCGAAGACTCATCTCCTTCATTAGAGTTATCACTTTCACTCCATGTGGCAGCCATCACTTTTCCCTTCTTCTTGTTCTTGTGATTTGCACATTCCGTGGTAATTCAACAACATTCATAGCATTGGACTCATTTCTTCTCGGTCTTTTCTTGCCTAGGCTCAAACTTTTTGAAAGGAGCCTTTTTCTTCAAGTCTTGACCCTTGGATCCAAAGCCTTTCTTCTCGGACATGTAGAATTTCTTGAACTTCCTCATTAGCAAGGCCATCTCTTCATCCGAGTCTTCACCTTCCTTCTTCTCAACTTTGGAGGCTTTAAAAGCAATATCTTTTTGCTTTTTCGATGGTGTGGGGTTAGGACATTTCCTAGATTCATAAGCTAAAAGCCTTTCAATCACTTCACTTGGCTTCATGTCCTTTAACCACTATTTTCTTCCAAAGCCATAACATTAGACTCAAATCTATCGGATAGAGATCTCATAATCTTCTGCTTGATCTTCCTATCCGAATAAGGATCACCAAGTTGATGACTTTGGTTCACAATGTCCATCAACCTCACTTCGAAGTCATTGAAGCACTCGTTCTCATCCATCTTGAGCAATTCGAATTGTGTTTGGAGAACTTGAAGCTTTGATTCTTTAACCACATCGGTTCCCTCATGTGCAACTTCTAGGATATCCCATCTTCCTTAGCTATCCTAGTATTTTGAACCAACTTGTATTGGTTATCATCTATTGCACATAGGATGCAAACTACAACTAGGTTAGTTAATCTAACATGCAATTAGTGTTAATATGAAATGAATGTTAAAATATGATAGTGAGAACTAAGGAATTGATGGATCCAACAAGTGAATTATAGGCAATTTACGAACTCTCATGAAACGAATACACGTGATTATAACCAATCTAGATGTATAGTATTGGTTGTATATCCCTTATGAGTGTCCAATCTATATGTATATTATTGGTCACCACAAGTGATTTTTCATGAATGCACATCTATCAAATTAAGGGACTAATCTCTTTATAAAGTCACTAACCTTGATGTATAGTATTAGTGCTTAACCTCTCACAAGCAACCAACATAGATGTATAGAAATGGTCACCCATTTGAGAATAGATAAAAATTGAGATTATGAAGTCCGGGTCACACTTGAGGAGTGTACTCTTGTTTGACCCTTCCATTCAATAGAGCTTAGGAAGACCAAGTCGATGTATACCTAATCAACTACTCAATTAATTCCCTCAACCAATTAGCAAGAAGAGGAGTGTACAATCAAAGACAAACCAATTGAGGGAAGCAATTAAAATAATGAATGAAACATAATCGATAGACTTAATAAAATAGATAAAGTTCATTACAAAGCCCAACATCCATAAGTGTTTCACATCAATCCCTTAGTGATTTGTTTAGCTACTTATGACAAATACATAAAAATAACTAGAAGAAAAGAGATAGAGAAAACCTATGTAGAGACTTCCTTTCTTGAATCTTGAATCCAAATCTCCAAGTGTCCTTGAGTAGATGAGGAAGATGATGGTTAGACTAGGTGAGGAATGATTCCTAAGTCAAGGGTTAATGGTTAACGATGTAAGGGATTTTAGAGAGAGAGGAAATAGTGAGTGTTTTCAAAATAAGAACAAGATATATTTATAAAGATTCAAAAATTAGGTTTGAAATGTTGATGAGGCGGTCCTGATGCGTGAAATGTACAGGTAGTGCGTGGGTAGGTACCCACGTAGTGACCCGCATAGTGACCTGATTGCTGCTGATGATCCTCTCAGGTTTCAACATAGTGGAAATGGTGAGGAATGTCACATTTTTTTTGGTCCCTTGCAATGATGTCACCGTTAAAATAAGTTAAGTTTAAAAGGCACCTATTATGGTGAGCTACCGAAATTGCCTTTAAATAATCGATTTTCTATTCTTTAAAAGTTGTCGTCCAAAAAAGTTGTCTGAAAATCAATCAACTACTCCATTTTTTCTTCAGAAAACGAGCTTCATTCAAGATATTGCACAAGAAGGTAAATTAATGTTTCTGATCTTCATTTCCATTTTTTCTTGTATTTCTGTGTGGTATAACACTGTATGAACATTTCTGAACATGTTGTCTCAATATTTTTATGTTTATGTCTGGGAGTTGTAAATTTTGAAAAAATAATGAATGAACATGTATGCATATTTTTTTGTATATATATTTGGCCGAGTTGAGTTGTAGTGGTGCAAACAAGTTTATAATCTTGGGCATAAAAGCGGGAAAGCTTTTAAAAAAAACTCGAAACATTTGAAAAAAAGCTCGACCAAATTCTATAAAAGCTCGATCCATAAAATAAATGCTTGATCCAAAAAACAGATGCTGGATACGTAAAAAAAAAAAGCTCGATCCATTAGAAAAAAAGCTCGATCCCTAAAAAAAAGCTCAATCCTTGACAAAAATAGCTCGATCCTTCACAAAAATAGCTCGATCCCTCACAAAAAAAGCTCGATCCAGCACAAAAAAAGCTCGATCTCTGACAAAAAAGCTCGATTTCTCACAAAAAAACTCAATCCCTAAAATAAAAAGGTCGAGCCATGTTTGAAAAAAGCTCGAGCCATGTTTGAAAAAAGCTCGAGCCATATGAAAAAAATCTCGAGCCATATTAAAAAAAACTCGAGCCATATTAAAAAAAGCTCAATGATGTACAAATAGAGCTCGGTCTTTAACAAAAAAAGCTCCATCCCGTTAGAAAAAGCTCGATCATGTATAAAAACGGCTCGATCATGTACAAAAAAAGCTCGATCAGTTAAAAAAAAGGTTCATCTCTTACACTTTTGATTTCTGTTTAATCCTTTATAATTGTAAATTTAATATTAAATATTTATTTCTTAATAATGGTTTTTGATGATGGTTTTTACAGGACAATGGATAGGGTGTGAATAGTCATATCTTACAACAGTCAATGGGAGCAATTACCCGACGGAAATCAAAGATATTTAGGTTTTGATAACCAAGGTTTGTATGTGTCAAAGAATTTGAGTTACGACAAACTGGTGTCGATCGTGCAAACCATTGTGAAGTTTGATGAGAACAAATACAGTGATGATCTACAGTCTCTATCAATTGTTCCTGGGACTACTTGTCTTACATTTATAAGAAACAATGATGATGTTCAGTTAATGCTAGGGGAAGATAAGGTGATCCCTCAAGTATGTGTTAGTCTAATCGAGAGGCCACCAGGAGGTGTCATTGGTGAAGATATCTCTGATCGTGATAACAACCAACAGTTTCGATCGCCAGACGGAAGCAACCAGTTGTTTACAGAAAAAAGTGGGATTGATGGTCAGGAAAACATATGTGTTGTCCCACTGGAAGTAGCCGCCCATGATAATAGACCGGGACCTCAATTTGAAGATGTATTTGGTACCAAATTGAGATGAATGGTAGACAGTACAACCAGCAATACAATGAGATCTACAATGACATCAACAGTGAGCAGAATACAGCACTGAATGTTGGGGTGAATCATGAGGTGGATGATGAGGGCAATTTCAATTCTGTAGAAAATGTAGAGGACAATCAGGATGATAAAGAACCTATTGAAACGGAAAGACGTGTAAGACATGTGCACAGATTTAGTTCCAGTGCACCAGATATAGTTGGGACCTCCGGGGGGGCTAATGTAACTCTAGATGATTCTGATAATGCCACAACATGGGTTATTCCAGGAGCAGAATCATACTCGTTTGGTATTAGTGGAAGCAGAAACTTGGTTGAAGATGAACCTACAAGCATGATTTATAAAGGGCAATTTTTTCCAGTGAAAAAGGATTTGAAGAGACTAGTAGGTCATTTTGCAATGAGGCATAACTTCAAGTGGAAGGTGAAAAGGTCCAATAAGACAACATTACATCTAGTTTGTTTGATGGGAAATTGTACGTGGAAGTATGAAGGCACATACTTTCAAGTAAGAAGTTTTGTCAACGAACACACTTGTCCGTTAGAGGAAATTCACCGCCGGCACCGACAAGCTAGTGCAGACATAATTGGAGAAGTTATTGCACCTAGACTTCAACAATAAGATGGTCGACTAATGCGTCCGAAGGACATAATCGCCAACATGAAATCAATATATGGAATCCAAATCATGTACAGTAAGGCACACGCCGCCCTCGATTATGCGTTTTCACTGACATATGGAACGCATGAGGAAACCTTCCAACTACTTCCACCATTTGGATACGTTACGTTTTGGAACAATAAAATCCTGGCACAATCACTGACTTACAGTGCGACGAAGATGGTAAATTTTTGTACTTCTTCATGTCGAATGGTGCCTCACTTAGAGGATTCCAGATGTGTATGCGTCCAGTCATTGTAGTTGATGGTACCCATTTGAAGGGACGATTTCAGGGTACAATGTTTGTTGCAACAACACAAGATGAAAACGAACAGATGTATCCAATTGCTTTTGGGTACGGTGACTCAAAAAACAACCTTTCATGGGAATGGTTTTTAGATTGCTTGAAGGGTGCCCTAGGTCATATTGATGAGCTAGTTTTCATTTCCGATAGGCATGCAAGCATTGAAGCAGAGATTTCTAAAGTGTTCCTTTATGCCACCCATACCATATGTTGCTGACTTTTTGCTGAAAATATTAAAAAGCGATTTCATAGAAAGGATGTTGCCGCAATAATGGACAAAGCAGCACGCACATACACCGAGTTTGAATATAACCGGCATATGGAAGAGTTAAGAAACTTGCACCAGAATGCATATGATTATGTAATTGATGCCAGTCCATACAAGTGGTCTCGTGTACACTGCCCGAAAAGAAGGTACAGGGTGATGACGACAAATGCTGCAGAATGCATAAACTCATGCCTAAAATTTTCACGCCAACTGCCTATGTTGTCTCTGGCTGAGTTTATTAGGAATATGCTGCAACGGTGGTTTCACGATCGTTATAGAGCTACACAAACCATGCATCATCAGTTGACCGACGCAGCACATCTTGTGCTCTTAAAACTTGTGGAGAAGTGTGGTTTTTTACCGTAAATCCAGTAGACTGGAACATTTTCTCAGTCAAGCTGTCTGGAAAACAGTGGACTGTTGACTTAGCCCGGAAGACTTGTACTTGCAACAAATTTCAAATGGATTATTTTCCATGTTCTCATGCCCTTGCGGCAGCACTGTACATTACTTTCAAGTTGTACTGTGAGGTGATTATTACTGAAACGTGAAGCTGATCGTTTTCAATGTTTTTTACAGGGAGCGAAACTTGGACTTGACAACTTTGTGTTCAGACTACTACAAGAGACAGACACTTATTGACGCGTGCTTAGTTCCTATTATGCTGGTGGGCCATCCTTCAACTTGGGTTGTGCTATTTGACATTGCTCAGAGGGTGATTTTGAATTCAAACTCTAGGATTCAAGCAGGACGTCCGAGGGCGGTCGCCATGTCTCATCTTCGGAGAGGACAACTACACAATCCTGTAGAAGATGTGGACAACCAGGGCATAATTCCAGGAGATGTTCTAATCCACCTATGATTAATGAAGGTACAAGCAGAGGTGTTCCCAATGAATACCACCGCAAATGTAGCATCTGCCATTCAATTGGACACAACAAACAAACGTGCCCTAACATTGACTATAATATGGAATGAATGACAAAGTTTTGATCACATTGTAAACATTTGGAATTGTATCAGATTGTAATAATTTGGAATTGCAATAATTACTTATTAATGAATGAATTAATATTAATGAATTAATTACATGTCTTTGTACATAAAAAATGGTAATATACAACCAATCACTAGGCGGGCCTGGAGTTACAAAAAATCTCCACAACCATTTTCTCCCGAATGGTCCCCATGTTGTCCTCTGACCAATCAAAAGGCCTTCGACCCGCCAGTAAGTACTCGATAAGTCTCAAAGTATGGGGACCACAGTTACCTCTGCAATTCAACACATAAAACACCATTAGAAATCGTTCATAAAGAATATCTAAGCACGTGAATGAAATAGAATGTCTTATGATTTTTTTTATTAGGGGACTGTAGAAGTAGCCACCAGGCTGACCGAAAAGGGCTTATTTTTCTGAAAGAACGCCCGATGACCACCTCGTCGTGCAGTGTGGAACCCCGCGTCACTCAACATGGAGGGTAAAAACCATTGTAATGGCTGGACCTGCTGGTGCCTGATATGAAAAGGGGCTTCCTGTCTCTAGGGGTCAAAAATGTCAATCTTCCCGAGACTAAGATCGACGGTCACCACCAGCCAATGTTGGCCCCCAATGTTGCACAGAATCAGCACCTGTAATAGTAAGAATACCGTGTTAGGCCAGGATATATGAACAGTTTATTTTTTAAATCATCTCCATCATTTAACACTTACCAGGTCAACCTCGTGCCATGGGCGGTTTCCACTCGTGGTTGCTCCACGGACAGTCAGAAGGTCCTCTTCCAACCAACGGGACTGTAACACATTCCGCCTTGCTGTGGTCACAGCCCCGTGCGAATCACGAGGCATCATCCTCTCCCATATGTAATACATAAGTTGTTGTACAAGCATTGACAATATCGTATTAATAATACAAAACCATAAAATGCGATTCGATTCCAAAAATTTATAACTATTTACTTGAAATTGTGTATCCAACACGTTTATCCTCTGGTTGTACACATTGGGGAATCCTCGCTGATGCTTGTGAAGAATATGGAGGCATGCGTCCATATGCTGACAAATAATAAAACCACCGTAATTGTTAACAATACAACATTACTTACACAAACGTTAATATGAAAATCACGTAAGTACATACTGTGTCCTCCAAGTCCATGAAGTTGGACTGCATACGCACGAACCATCCCGCATCCACTGGTACTAGCACATCCACATCACGTCTGTTTAATGATTGAATTAGCTTAACTATAAGTAAATTTGAATAAACATTAAATTTACAACCATTTTTATTATAAAAAGTTGGACTCACAGTTCCCCGTTGATGTTCCTCTTGAAGGCTTTGTATGCCGCAAGCTGGTTAGCGTCCACTAGTCTGAAGGGGTCAAAAATGTGTTCAACAGACTCGGGCCGTGTCCACAACCTTTTTGGACGGTATGGATATGTGTAAGGGCTCATCAAATGCCATCTACGCTTAACTAAACGCTTCGATGTAATGGTCAGAGGAGGGGACCGCACCGACTTCACAGACGTGCTGGGTGGGTGAGGTAACCGCTCCAACACCACAGACGTGCTGGGTGGGGGAGGGGATCGTTGTGGCTGAATCGATGTGCTGGGAGGTAAGGGGATCAATGTGCTGGGAGGTGGGGGGATCGATGTGCTGGGAGATGGGGGGACTACTGAGCCTGGATGGACCTAGATAGGACAGTTGGGAGGTCCAACCCGACTTCTGTACGTGAACCAAGCCTACTATCGCTAGTATGCGACTGAGGTTACCTCTCCGGACCTACCCCCCCGGTAGGCGGGTCCTAACTACGTCGAGCTATCATGTCTGTCCCCCCCCCCCCCCCCCCCCCGTATACCTATCAGTCGACCCTCCGGGACTAAAGTCTGGATCAGGAAGTGGGGGGCCATCCCGGTGTGTACGTATGGTCTACCCTTGAAGCCCCTGGATCATATCCAGTAACAATCGGTGTTGCTGCTGACGATCCTCATCACTCTTTCGGATCATATCCAACAAGTGTTAACGTTGTCGATCCTCCTCACTCTTCCGGAGGGCTTCACGCACATCGTTCAGCATATCAGCCCACGGAGCCTTAAATCATGTCTACATTGTTAGTAAAAAACTATCACCACGTGTTTATAAAAAACACTAAACTTTGTTCTCAACTTACCTCTCGATCACGTCTAACGCCCCCACGGGAATCCCCTGTAGATGTACCATGTCCGGGGGTGGAAAACCAAACCCGCCTATGCCTATGCCTATGCCTTTCTCGTTGAGGGTCTGTCTCATATCCCTCACTGTCAATGGTCTTGTCTGTTAAACCCCCACCCTCTGTACCACTGATCCCGCATAAGGTAGTCTGATCAGGGACCGAAGGTGGCATATCATCCATGTCATCTTCTACATATAGGCTCCCCCCCCCCCTCGTCTAGCCAGGCATAGTACTGTGTCTGTCTCTCAGCTGATGTTGGCACCAGTTCCTTCCTCGCAAACATCTGAAATTTAGTTAGAACAATGTAATTATACAAATACTAACTAATAAAAACATTAACAAAATAAATACATACCCTGGCTTTGAAAATCTTTGCCAGCTTCTTCCCTCTCGGTTGTTTGGTCAACTCCCACTTCAAAATACGGGGAGTCAGATCAGTAGCCCTCCGGGCACCGACCTCTTTGGCCAAATCAGGGATCACCTCCAAAACAAATATCTGTATCAAAGATAAGTACGATAAGTATCCATAATATTTTGGACACCAACAATAAAGTACAATTTGTAGTTCGAAGTTCTTACCAATAGGGCATGAGATAGACCGTATATGTTGTAGGTCTTCACCTTGTGTACGTCAGCGCCCTTTTCCTGCTGGCGTCACTCGAACCCTTCTCGACGCCTATCAAGCGCATGATTAAATGAGTAAATAGAATGCCTGTACACGTGGGCACCCCACGGGAATGCATCGAGATCCTCAACCAGCCGACACTGCCAAACTGGAATCTTGAATCTCTCATCCACCCCTATCAGTATCCAGTTCAGCATATATAAGAGGCAGAGCTTGAAAGCATCGTACGTCTTTCCGAACTCTGTGGCGGTGATAACACCCCTAATCTCCTCCAACGACACCTCATCGGCTCCAGGAAAGTACCACTCATGTATGCCATTCTCCACTGCAGCATACTTGGTAGTGTCTGGTACAACTCCAAACCGTAGTCCGGTGATCAGACAAAATTCCACCTTCGAAAACCTCACCAACTGGTTCCCTAACATGAACTGTATTTCATCTGTTGGGCCGTTATGATGCAGCTCCCTTAAAAGCAACCGATGGATAATACCACTCAAAAACTTCATCTCCCGATGCATCATCAGGAAATGCCCGAAACATGACACCATGAACCGATGTCGATCTTCATCTGTAAATTCTACAGGGACACGGTTCAGCGCGTCGTCTATATGGTCAAGGGCATTAAAATGGTTGTGTCGAGTCAATTTTCCCTCGTACCAGTCTCCTTCTACAGTTTTAAGCGAATCCCTCAATCGAATTCTCATCTGCAATGTAACAGAAATACAACTTCATTAAACAGAACAAATTTCGTAACCAAAATTAAAAGTCTCGATCCAATGTCAAAACAGCTCGATCCAAGGATAAAAAAGCTCGACCTTTTAAAAAAAACTCTATCCTATGGCAAAATGCTCGATCCCATAACAAAATAGCTCGATCCTATATAAAAACAGCTCGATCCTATGTAAAAAAAAGCTCGATCCCATGGTGAAAAAGCTTGATCCAATATAAAAAAAGCTCGATCCCTTTCAAAAAAGCTCGATCCTATTCAGAAAACGGTCGAACCCTTATATACAAAAAAAGGTCGCCCCACCAAAACCTAATTATTTCACTAAAATTTAGAAAAAAGCTTGATCCTATGAACAAAGCTATATTTATTTAAAAAAAACCTCGATGTCATGATGAAAAAGCTCGATCCAATGAAAAAAAAGCTCAAACTTATTGAAAAAAACTCGAATCCTTTTCAAAAAAGCTCGATCCCTTTCAAAAAAAAGCTCGATCCCTTTTAAAAAAATCTTGATCCAATTCAAAAAAAGCTCCAACCTATTGAAAAAAGCTCGAATCCTTTTTAAAAAAGCTCGATCTCTTTCAAACAAGCTCGATTCCTTTACAAAAAAACTCGATTCCTTTTCAAAAAAACTCTATTCCTTTTCAAAATAGCTCGATCCCTTTTAAAAAGGCTCGATCCAATTCAAAAAAAGCTCGATCCTATTGAAAAAACTCGATTCCTTTTCTAAAAAACTCGATCCCTTTGAAAAAAGCTCGATCCCTTTCAAAAATGCTCGATCCAATTCAAAAAAACCTCGACTTATCAAAACCTAATTTTCATAAAAATAAAAGCTCGACTCAACGAATAAGCTCGATTCTCTTGCAAAAAGTCTCGATAACCCAAATTTCATCTTCCTCAACTGATATTCAACCAAATTACAAACCTTAACCTAAACCACAACCATTCTCACATCTCTATTTTAACCGGTTTCTACAATTCCTATCAACAAAACTCAATTCTAACACGTAATGCAAGTTAACAACAATAAAAACAATGAAAACAAAATTATCTTACCTTTCTCAATCGCAGCTCTTCCGGTCACTTCACCGTCGATTAGTTTCCCTTCGGTTTGACTGTTGCTTCTCTCTGACTTTGAAAATGACAAATTCCTCACTGTTTTAATATTTCGGGGTATTTGCGTCTGAACACGTTAAATGGTGTCTTTTAAACATACATTAGTAAAGTGGTGATATTTGCACAACACCCCCTCTCAAATAGTGCAAATAATTTTTTGACCCCTTTCGGCATATACGCGGGTAATGTGTGGTATGAACCTATGCAGTGACCCGAACATAGACCTAATGGCCTCTAATCTGCTTCTCAGATTTGTTCATGTGCACAGTAGGTGTGCTGGTACTACGCGGGTAAAGAACCGCGCATGCATCTGCGTACTGGAGCCTTTTCTTCATTGATTTTGTTATGTTTCTGCATAATCCCATGCATTCCATCCATTCTTCCAAAATGAACCTAGTTGCCTATAAACATAACAAAAGTGCCATAAGATACATAAAAATACACAAAAACAAGACAATGGCATTTGACTTGGGTGCAAAAATATATGACAATTTTGGCACGATCACACCCCTTATATGTGGAAATGTTGCAAACTAACTTTATGATCATTCCACAACTTTAATGGAATCTTAGGAACATATTTAGATGGGACTGCTGTTTGTAATGCATATCATTGAAAAGAGTTTGGTAATTATGAGAAACTAATCATAGATCTCACCATTTCCGTTAGGGTTCTGTTTCTCCCCTCCGTAACATTGTTCTGTTGTAGTATTCCAAGAGCTGTGAGTTAGGAAATAATCTCATGCTCAACCAAGTGGTCTTCAAACTCATGATCATGATACTCACTTCCGTGATCCAACCGTAGAGCATTAATGGTCAAGGTTGATATGGCCAAGTATCATATGCCATCGATATGTTTCATAATCTGGAGAAACTTTTTGTCGTTTTGTTTCGGGTTTTTCAACTTTAAACATTTCAGCATTGGGTAGTGTTGTATGTATTAATAGCCTTAATACATACAAGTTGTTTTCAATTAAACTTAAACATATATTAATTCCATTTCTAGAAACAATAACTGATTTATTGTTAAAAGAAATAGAACAAAATTATTTCAACAACTTGGATACCATAATAAGGTTTCTAGTAAATCCAGGGATAAAATAAACATTGTTTAAAACAATAAAACAACTATTAAAATGTAGCATAATTACTCCTACTACTCTTGCTGACATGACATTCCTTGACCCAACGCACATCGAGAAGGCCATCTCCTCTAGCTCGGTCTAAGAATCAGTCCACTACAAAAAAGAACAAATATGGTTAGGGGCTCTTGAATCTACTATCCAAGGTGAAGAATCATGTTCCACTAAACTTGATTCAATGACAAGTAAATCATATTTACCTTTGCATTTTTCTTCTTGGCAACTTACTCAAGGTACTGCAGGCAGTTCCTTTTCCAGTGACAGACCTTGCAATTGAAACACTTCCCTTTGGCTTAGTAGGTCAAGGTGCACATTTTCTTGCTTTGGGATGGTTTCTTCTTAGGCTTTGCTTTAGCCTTGCCAGCAGCCTCTTCCTCTTTTTTGACCCAGAAGAAGATGGTTCGCTAATATTTGCCACACCGGTCTAACCTTTGTGGTCCTTAGTCATGGATTCAAAGGTAGTGAGCTCATTCAGCAACTGAGTTAGGTTGAACTTCAACTTGTTCATCCCGTAGTTGCTTTTAAACTGATCAAAACTCTTCGGAAGAGTCATCGGTATGATGTTCACCTGGCTTGCCTCTTCAATAGCCCCGCTATTGACCTCAGTTGTGTTGAAGTGAGAAATCATGCCCAGGACATGTTCATGGACTGATGAACCCTCTTTCATCATAGCAAGCATTGCGGAACGAACAACTGCATGTAACTTTTATTTGGATGGCTGCCAGAACATAGCCTGCAATGACTCCATGATTTCGAATACTATAGTCATTGCATCGTGCTTGGTGATAAAACATCTCTCATACTGGCTAATAGATATATCAGGAAATTCTCATCAACTAAGACCCAATTATGGTAAGCCTCATGCATATTTCGTGTGTCATTGGCAACAGGCTCTGGAGAACATTCCTATATAAGCTTGAATTTAAGGTCTTTTGTTGCCAAGATTGTGTTAATGTGAAGTATAATTTTCTCCGGTTAATTTTTCATTAACGAGGATTTGTAAAAGTGCAGAGACATTGCTAACAAAAATAAATAAAAGATTTCATTCATCTCATACATTCATCACGTGTAAATGTTCGGAATAAAATTAAACATGATGCATGAACATGTTTAATGAACAAGAAAAAAAACCCTAAAAACTTGTTTCTACTCCATCATAATCCAACATACCACAAGTAAGTGCTACCTTAAGGTTGGTCAAGTACTTGCATGTTGGACCGAGACATTCTCAGTCAAATGATATACCAAAATAACTCTTATTCTTATATCATTCAACCATCGTTTTGTTTCAGTTAGGATCTTAATAAACCAATTTTATCAAATCATTTGTGAGTATGACCCATCATTTCAGATTTCAAGAACTTAACTTGAGAATTGTTGTCTTAGGGTCAATCAATCCCAAAATACATTCAGAAATACAATCTGTTAGGAAGTTAACCTTGTTATTGACTCTCATGAAAACCTTCCTTATGGAAGACGAAAACAAATTCATCTCGAGGCCCTACTTGAATCTCACGATGTTGAACTAACAATGAAGACTTCGAGATATATTGTAATATACCCCTCTCCCATTCACTATTTTCCGACTAGGATTTTCATTTATTAATGCACCTAGATTATATTAAGATATAATGGCTAATTCAAATCTAAGTGTCTAAGGTATTTTAGTAATGTTATAGGCATATTTTTATCAGATGTTTACGTCATTGACAAGGTGGATAGTCCCTCAAGATTGCCAGGTAGATATCTGAATAGGCATCCAGAAAATATCCTTCAAAGATATCACCAAGGAATACAAACCCGAGTAAGTATGAATATAGGTATTCGGCAAGTCAAGACCTGCTAAAGTGTCGTCATATTCTACTCGGGACAAGAACGAGTAACCCGAATAAAGAAGTCCAGTACATAATTCGCACATGGGTATACCAAGAGTCATGCTTAAATACGCAAAGGCATCCAGGTCAAGGAGAATTCCTAGAAAAGTAAAATACCAAACAGGAAACAGGTTCCAAATTGGGCAACAACTTTATTTCTTCAAGAAGACTGCACATTTATAAGGAAATAAAGTCCTAAACTGACTGTATCTTCAGAGTCCTATTCTATCTCCACTCCAAAATAGGAAAGAAGTAAAAGACGACTCCAACAAGCAACCAAATTGTAACTAAATACAAAAGTTTTTCATTACTTGTACAACAAGGATTAGGGTTCTATGTGAATATAAATAGACCCATAATCTCATTGTTGAAAGAGAGAGATAGATATACACAACCACCACCAGAGAGAAAAAAGAGAGATCGAGTAGTGTAATTCCTTATTTCAAATAGTGAATTTTGGCTCGGTTGTTTGTTCAACCACTCGTGGACGTTTCTCTGATCACCGGAGTTTTACCACGTAAACTCGTTTCTATCTAGCTTTAAATTGCATTCTCATTCTCTTTCTCTTTGACAGGTCACAACTAAATTCAATCTTGTTGACTTTCTCACCCATCGAGAAATTAACATCAACAGTTGGCACTAGAAGGAGGGGGTTTTGACACCGACCTTGTTTAAAGTAATGGCTAGAAGCGAAAGTAGAAACAGTTCAAGGGATATCCAAAAATCTCTAGATAATGCTCATATAGACGGAAGCTCACGAGATCCCACCATAACCACCAAGAACCAACCAGCATCCCTGGATGGTATCCAATAAATCCCTCTTACCAGTGAGGACATAGCACGTCATTTCCGTGAGGCATTGCAATAGCTACTGACCAACGTGGAAAAAGAATGAGTAGATCTATTGGCTAAGGATGAGGCGCACCTACCAAACCCTCTGCCAACAAGGCTCTGTTCGGTCATAGTTGGACAAGAACCAGATGCTCCAGTTGCTGCTAGGAACTCGGATCAAAACAATCAATCAGGGGGTAAAACACACACCCAGGACAGGGATCGTGAAACACCCGAAGAACCACGCCAAAGGCAGATTCATGGTCAGGTGAATAGCGATAGAAACCAAAAATATGACCGGCGTAGAGATCGGTCATCGTCATCAGAGGATAGCGATCGTCACTATCACAAACGCCGTCACAAAACCATACACCTATAAGGATTAGCTCACAAGACTCGAATACAGGATGAAGATGGGCTGAAAATAGGCATAGAGATCACCCGGGGATTTAACCGCCATGGAAAACTAATGGACGGGTTGGTTAGGCAATATGGATATAACGAGTTGTCTGATGATGACTCTGACAGTCCTTTTACTAGGGACATCTTACGAACCCAATTCCCAGAAAGGTTCAGGATGCCACATGTGGAACAATTCAAAAAGGATACAGATCTCAAAGAACACGTCAGACGGTATAAAAGCGCTATGGCTCAATATTCCCACAAACTCTGGGAGACGCAGGCTCAAGTTGGTTTGGAAGATTGCCCCCGGCAAGCATCGGGAGTTTCGGTGAGTTAAGCAGAAGTTTTCAAGATAATTTTTGGGCAATGTACACAGGAAAAAATCAGTGGCTTACCTTTCTCGGTTGAAACAAGGGAAAGATGAGTCATTGAAAAAATACCTAGGGAGATTCGGCCATGATGTCTCAGAAATCGACAATGCAAATGAATAAACAATACTTGATGCATTCATAAACAATTTACAGAATGGACGGCTATCTTTTGACCTAAGAAGAGCCCATTTAACCAGATATGCAGACATGATGGACATGGCTGGAGAATATGCACTAGCCGAAGAGGATGAGTTTGCCACAGGAGGATGCTACATGCATGGGGGGAGACCCAAGCAAAAAGATACCGAGTCAAAGGTACAGAACCATAAAGGAAAATAAAAAGGAAATAGCAAAGAAAGAAACAAGGATGAGGGAAACGGGCGTCATGTTGACCAGTCCACGGAGAAATTCCAGGGAAAATACACAAACTACACCCCTTTCCAAAAAAAAACAGGTGGAAATCCTGGCCATATTAGAAGAAAAAAATCTGGTAAATGAGCCACAGCGACAGTCTCAGTTTGCTCGGTGATATACAATAAAGTACTGCAGATTCCACAAGGAAACCGGTCATATGACTTCCAAATGTTACCAACTTAGAGAATACATAAAAACCCTCATTCAGGAAGGACATCTACAAGATATAATCCTGAAAATATATGAGAAGTCTAAGACGAAGAAAGAGACCAGGGCGGACCATAGTTCCGGTCAGAACAAAAGGGCCAGTCCCGAAGCTAATGAAGTAATATAAACAATCTTCGGAGGACCATCAACTGGAAGAAGTAACCGGGAGTGAACTCAGGAAATAAGAGAAGCAGTGGAGGCAAGACAGAACTTTGATGTCAACTCCGTCAAACCAGACCTGAAAAGGGTAAAGGAAGAATGGGACCCAATAATATTTACAGAGGCCGACTCAAACGGGGTCGATGTTTGACCAAATGACGCTCTTGTCATAAGTGCCTGAATTAGACATAGGGAAGTCAGAAGAATTTTAATAGACAATGGTAGTTCGACTGATATTCTCAATATAGCTGTCTACGATCAACTCGGGTTATACCGAAAGGATTTGTAACCTTTCCATACCCGACTCAAAGGATTCAGGGGAGTTGAGGTCAGGTCTCTCGGGACGGTAAAGTTGCCCGTAAAAATTGGAGTAGCACCTTGTCAGAGAACAGTGTTGCTCGATTTTATAGTGGTAGACCTAGACAATTGGCTTAATAACGCGCTGTTAGGTCGGCCATTCTTAAATAAAACCAAGGCAGTAACAGCTACTTATGCTCTAATGATCAAATTCTCAACTGAACGGGGGGTAGGAGTAGTCAAGGGGTCCCAGAAAATGGCCAGAATAGCTAATCTCTTTGTTTACAAGGACAGAGACAACAACGAACAAGTGTTCACCATCACACGATCAGATCAGACCGAGCAAGAATCACTATTGTTTGAGTTCAATCTGAGGGAAGAGCCAAAAGTGTCTAAAAAAGGACCAATAGAGGAAATAGTCTTAAAGGAAGATGAACCAGATAAGAATATCAAAATCGGGGCCAGTTTAAAAGGAAAGGTTAAGCAAAACCTTATTGATCTACTCAGAGAATATAAAGATGTGTTCGTCTGGAGTCATGAAGACATGGTAGGGATAGATGCCCGAATAATATCACATCATCTTGCAGTGGACCCAGATGCAAAACCAGTAATGCAAAAAAAAAAAAACTTTTAACCTCGAAAGAAGTCAGGCGATCAAGCAAGAAGTGGAGAATTTACTCGTTGTAGGATCGATCGGAGAGATCAGCTACCCTTAATGGGTAGCCAATATGGTACTTGCCCAGAAGAAAAATGGTTAGTGGAGAATGTGCTTAGACTTCACAGACCTGAATAAAGCATGCCCAAAAGATAGTTTTCCACTGCCAATGATAGACCAAGTAGTTGATGCCACATCAGGCCACGAATTACTCAGTTTCATTGACGCCTACTCAGGGTATAACCAAATCCGGATGAATAAGGTTGATGAGGAAAAAACGGCGTTCACAACCGATCAGGGCTTATACTGTTACACAGTAATGCCCTTTAGGGTAAAGAATGCAGGAGCAACATACCAAAGGCTAGTCAATAGAATCTTTGCACGTCAAATAGAAAGAAACATGGAAGTTTACATAGATGACATGTTGACCAAGAGTATCTCGGCAGATGGGCATGCTTTAGACCTGCGAGAAACATTCGATGTCTTGAGGAGATATCAGATGAAGTTGAATCTGAACAAATTCCTATTTAGAGTTCCTTCATGAAGGTTCCTTGGTTTCCAAGTTCACCATAAGGGAATCGAAGTAAACCCTGAGAAGATCCAAGCCCTTCAAAAAATGACTTCATCAAGGACACTAAAATAAATGCAGCACTTAACATGATGCTTAGCCTCCTTAGGCAGATTTATTTCAAAGGCCACATACAAATGTGGTCCCTTTTTTAAAGTAATTAAAAAAGGAAAAGGGCTCGAATGGAACGAAGAATGCGAGCAGACGTTCCTAAAAATCAAAGAGTACCTAGGGCAAGCTCCCATCCTTTCAAAACCGAAAATGGGAGAAATACTCCACTTGTACTTGTCAATTACGGAATTAGCAACAAGCTCAGATATAGTCAGAACAGAAGATGGAGTACAGAGGCCAGTTTATTATACTAGCAAGACACTTCTTCCAGCTGAAACTAGGTATTCACAGGTAGAAAAAATGGCCTTAGCATTGGTTTCGGCAGCAAGGAAGCTGATGCCATACTTTCAGGCTCATACAATCCAGGTCCTCACTGATTGCCCACTTAAGCATATCTTACGGAAGCTAGAAATTTTAGGAAGACTAACCAAATGGGCAATCGAGCTGAGTGTATTTGATATTCAGTACGTCCCCATGACATCCCTCAAAGGCCAGGCTATAGTAGATTTCGTAGCAGAATTCACAGAACCAAACCTGGAAGCAAAAAGGATGATGGGCAAGAGTTTCTCATGGAGGTTATATGTTGATGATTCCTCGAACACTCATGGTAGCGGGGCAGGGATTGTACTATACACCCCAGAAGGAGATGACGTTGAATATGCCATGAGATTCGATTTCAAAGCAATAAATAATCAAGCCGAGTACGAGGCGTTACTAGCTGGACTTAGAGTATGCATTGCCCTCGGAACATATGAGGTCGAGATATTAAGTGACTCACAGGTAATCGTCAACCAAGTCTTGAACGAATACCAAGCTAGAGATGAAGGAATGTAGCTTATCGAGACATAGCAAAACAACTCCATCAAAAATTCAAGGAATATAAGATTGCCCAGATTCCCAGGAAAGAGAATGAAAAGGCTGACGCTTTGTCCAAATTAGCATCTGCAACAACCACAATCGGGCCAAAAATTATTTCGGTCGCACATCTCCTCAGACCGAGTATAGTAGAGTCAAAAAACTTAGAAATCTCATAAATTTAAACACCGCCAGATGGTTGGATGACTCAGCTGTAAAGATACCTAGAAGAAGGCATACTCTCGGAAGATCCCCTAGAAGCCAAACGTGTCAGGTACCGGTCAACAAGATACATATTAATTGAAGGAGAACTGTACAGAAGAGGGTTTTCCCAAACACTCTAGAGATGTGTATCGGAGAAATATGCATGTCGAATACTACATGAAATCCATGGTGGAGTGTGCAGAAATCATATTGAAGGCAAAAGTTTGGCACACAAGGTACTCAGGCAAGGTTATTATTGGCCCTCTTTGTTTTCGATGCACAGCGATGTTCAAAAAGCTGCAATACATGCCAGAGGATCGCTAACGACATCCGACAGCCCCCTGAACAACTCAGAATCCTTACGTCCCCATGGCCATTTTCCATGTGGGGTTAAGACTTAATTGGCACAATGTCGACAGGGCAGGGGGTGGAGCAAAGCATGCAATAGTAGCCGTTGATTATTTCACAAAATGGGCGGAAGCCGAAGCATTAGTACACATCACAGAGGCAAATACCATGAACTTTGTGAAGAAAAATATACACTAAAGATTTGGAGTCCCAAGCACTATCATCACTAACAACGGCACCCAGTTCGATAATCTAAAATTCAGACAGCTGTGCAAAGAGTACCAAATTGCCAATTACTACGTCACACCTGCCCACCCTCAAACGAAGGGGCAAGCTGAAGCAGTAAACAAAATCATCAAGCACACTCTCAAAGAAAAGCTAGATGACAAGAAAGGAAGTTGGGTTGAAAAACTTCCTGAGGTATTATGGGCATATCGGACGACAACAATGACTTCTACTAGAGAGACTTCATTCACTTTAGCGTTTGGAACAGAAGCTGTTATCCCCGTAGAAACATCGTATGCGTCACCTAGGGTCAGGCTATATGATGAAGACTAGAATGTTGATATGCTGTTACAAAGTCTAGATGAGCTAGAAGAAAAGAGGGAGAAATCCCGAATACAAAATATGGCATATCAGCAAAGAGTGGTTCGCCACTACAATTCTCATGTTCGGATCAGGAAATTCCAACTAGGAGACCTGGTACTCAGAAAAGTGTCAATGAACACAAAAAACAAAGTTGCAGGATCCTTGGCTGACAAATGGAAAGGCCCGTACAAGATTGAAGGTATAGCTGGTCATGGAACATATTGGATTGCACGACCAGATGAAGGAGTCTTACCCCATCCATGCAACGCTCAATATTTGAAGATTTTTTATCCTTGAAACTTTGTTTCCCTTTTAGTTAGGACAATTTTAGTCAGGATAAGTTATTAGCTTTGAAATTTAGTCATTGTTAATTTTGTAGTTGTAAATAAAAACCCAACTCAGGATTTCAAAAATCTAAAGCATATGATAATAAGAACATATGAAAGACGAGAATGATAATAAGAACATGCAAATAGAATACTCGAGACCATTAATTTGGTAAGATTCCCGAATGGGCGGAGAAGCTCGAAAGAGCACGTCAGCCAAGCAAGGTCAGTCGACCTTAACCAAAAGGTAAACCCAATGTACCAGATTCTGGAAAACGGCACAGGGCACCATCGGGAAAAATCCCGGTAAGATGCGCAGCTGTGTTAAGCAGTTCAAAAGCGTAGCAATTCGGCAAAACCTTGCACAGACAACTAAGGAGACGTCCTCAGTAACTTGTGCAAGGACTCGAACATAAAATCATGGTAAGCCTTGATGTAATGTTTGGGTAGCAACCGAGTATGAAATAATGAGTATAAATCTACTTGCTTGTTTCAAGACGGCTCGGTTAATAATATTAGTCAGTTTAATAAGATACTTGGCACAGATTGCATTAGCCAGTTTAATAAGATACTTGGCACAAAGATTGCATTAACCAGTTTAATAAGATACTTGACATTAGAAAATTATTTCGAGTAAGCGAAACCAAGTTAAATAAGATACTCGGTAAAGCTATTCGGACAACAGAGTTAGCCAGTCCAATAAGATAATTGGCGTTAGAAGCTATTCAAAATGATAGTTAAAATACTCGATACTCGGTGAAATTACTCGAAGTTAGCAGGTTTAAACAATGGCTTTCTGAATAATATACACGAAACTTTCATTGATCAAAATATTTACAAGGTAAAAATTTTACAAAAATGACTAATATTGGGATGAGGATTTGGAACTCTTGCCGATGCTCGGGTCAGACACCACTTCATACTCACGGAGAAGACTTTCATTTGAAGGCAAAGCAATTGTGTCGACCGAATCATCATCCACTCACTGTAATCTGCTCTAGGGATCGAGCCAACATCAGGCGTCGAACCATCCACGCCAGATTCCTGACTGGCATAGAATATCGAGAGAGAATGTTCTGATGGAACCTCCAAACGCATAGGATAAGGCTATTTACCTTGACTGCGGCAGTAAGCTCTTCATTCTTTCATCTGAGTCCGAAGGGATTCCAGGGACCGGTCCACATGGTGCTTGATCGACAGCTCCAGTTAGTTCGAGCTTTTTCAGTTGCCCGATTTTAGACTTTAAAAAATTCACCGGCTGAAACTAACCCTCGTTGAAATTCCCGAAGGAGAAGGCGTCATAAGCTGGGGACCTTTTGAAGCGGTCAACCCCTTGGACCTCAAGTGCCAGCGTAGCATCTCTTGATAGGGATTCGACCGTTAAGGCTTGGCATTCCAAGTCTTCAATTTTCTGCTCAAAAGACGACTTTGCCTGTTCGGCTTTCTGTTTGGCTTTGAGCATCGATTCTTGGTCAGCAGACAACAAATTCTGAAAGGACACGGCCTTCTCCTCCGGTAAAGAAGCTCTCTCTTCGGCCTCTACATGCTTAGCTAAATAGTGGTCGTAAAACACCTGGGCAGAGCTCACCTCCCTTTGATAAGCCGTTTTAACCCGAGTACGGCTATCCTCGCTCTTCTTCAGCTGAGCTGTTAGGTTTTAGATTGTGTTGGCATTAATTCCATATCAAAATGATGTTTACTTGTAATGATTTAGTTGTTTAGATTCATGATGATTCAAGCTTCAACGAAGGATGAACAACAAGTCAAAGCAAGTTCTAAGTCTTCAAAGAGAAAGGATGCGATTTGGTTCTATAAAGGTATACTAAGACCTTATCTTTCTCTTACAAGGCTTAGGCACACACACACACAATTCATACATTTGTGTCTCTGCATCATTGTGCACCATTATAGGCACACATATATAATTCATTCATATGTGTCCCTGCATCGTTGTGCACCATGTATAACACATTCACACACTTGAAGATGAATGTTCATACATTGGTATGGAAATAACATGTTTTGGAAAATACATGATTGGAGACTATCTCTATGTAGTTTGCATTCTAGTGTGAATTGTGTTTGTGTATGTATATGTTTGTATAACATGGATATTGAACTTGAATTTAGTCTTAAATCATTATTGATTGAGTTCCGGTCATTTCGGTTACTCATACTATTGATTTCAAGTTCTTAGTCTAAAGATACTACACTTTCAATTCATGTTGCATACATTGTCTTCAAATTCATATATCGAGTAGAATTATTATTTTCTGGGTTGAGTATCTTATATGCCCATGTCCATGTGAGAGTTACAGTTCTTAATCCACAAACGGATTTGAATTTTGAGTTCAAAGGCCGGAGAACGGTCGAAGAACGAGAGGGAAGCGCAAAAGGATTGCACTATGGCCAAAGGCCATAAAGTGGTGCATGCCCGAGATGGCATGTGGCCATCTTGGCTACAACACCTTGCTGCCCCGAGATGCCCACGCGCCATCTCGGGGAAGCAATAACAAAGAAGGGCAAATCGGTCATTTGGCTTCTTTCTTTCCCTCTCCTTTATATTCTATTTCCCTCTCACATTTCATTCTAAGAAGAAATTCAAACTAGTGTGCAGAAATTCTCTCTACATTTTCTCACCTTCCAAACACCGTAACTTCTTCATTTGAACTTCGATTTGAGTGATTCAAAGTTGAAAGTGTTTTTATATTCATCCTCCATCTTTTCTTTGAATGTTTGAGTGAGTTTTGTTGTTGTTGTTTTAGTATAAACACACAAAAACGGGATTGCACCTAAATCAACTAAGGTATTGATTTTCTCTCAAAGTTTTCTTTTAAAACTTGGTCAATTGCCTTGGGTTTTCTTCTTCAACTTATATATGTGTATTGTGAGTGTTTTGATTAAAGTTTTGAACTCTTTTAAAGCTAGGTTGGGTTTTAATTGAAATCATACATGTTGAGTTAGGTTTTGATTTTGCCTAAGTTTTCACATTTTTTAGATTATATTTTGCTAGCTTTGATTCTAGGACTATTTGATGATCTTTGATTGATTGATTTTGTGAAAAAATAGTTCCTCACATGTATTAGGCTCTCTTGGCTAAATTCTCACATCAATACATGTGCTTATGTTCATTTGAACTATTCATGTGTTTTGTTGAATCTATGATTAGGAATATGCACTAGAACTTTAGCTTAAATCTAAATGACTTTGTCATATGATTTTAACATGTTTTTAGTTTATGTGATTAAAACTTGATCTTGTGATTTATTGAACATATCTTGTTATTCAAGTTTAGATCTATGCATGTATCTAGGTTGTGAGTAATGTTGAACATATCTTACATGATCTAGATTGATTATACATGCATGATTGACTGACTACATGTGATTTGTGCATTCATGCTCATGTCTAGTATTTTGCATAGGATGTGTTGATCATAGCATTCTATGTTGCGTGCTTGTTTGCATTTTGCATTCATGATCACCTAGATGCCTTGTGAGATGGAAGTCTCTTGACAATAGGTGTGAGACCTATGTTGTTGAGCAAGAAGTCTTGGCTAGAGGTGTGAGACCTTGGATTGTCAAGCAAGGAAGTCTTGGCTAGAGTCGGGAGGACTCGGATAGTCAAGAAAGAAGTCTTGCCTAGGGTCGTGAAGATCTGGATAGGTGAGCGAGGAAGTCTTGACTAGAGTCGGGAGGACTCGGATAGTCGACCAAGAAGTCTTGCTAGGGTCGTGAGGATCCGAATAGGTGAGCGAGGAAGTCTTGACTAGAGTCGGGAGGACTCGGATAGTCTTGCCTTGGGTCGTGAGGATCCGGTAAGGTGAACGAGGGAGTCTTGACAAGAGGTGTGAGGCCTCGAATTGTTGAGCATTAGGGTGACATCTTCATGAGTAGGATAGGAGGGTAGTTTCTAGGTGAAAGGGTCACTTGAGAGATTGTACTTGTCTTATCTACTAGTGGATTTTGTTTGCCGGTGGCTGCTAGCCCATGGATATTTCCTCTTCGGAGGTTTACCACGTTATATCTTGCGTCAACTTCTCTTTATCCTTATCTCTCTAGTATTTGTATTTGTTATTTGAATACTATGGGTAGAACTCTTTATGTAAGTTGACTTCCTTTCTATAATATAGATTGTGTATGTGTTTCAATTACTTGTTTGTATCACACTTTACTTGTTTTATATATTGATTAAGTGTCTTTAATAAATATATATATTATGATACAAGCAATCTAAAGGGACAAACTTTTGTTTGTTTCTAAGGAAGTCGAAAATGGTGTCTAACCTATTCACCCCCCCCCCCCCCCCCCCCTCTAGGTTAGCCTTGAGCATTTAACCGTGTTTGTATTTTCATGAGCTTCAAGACACTTTATTATATCTGCTTGATGTTGTTGCGTCTAAACCAACTCAGCAAACTCGGCCACCATCTGTAGGGAAGTTAAGTTAAAAATCTAACAGGCAAAAGACTTAAAAACAGTTGGGATAAAATTACATAGGACGCGCCGTTGAAAAAATTCTGAAAACGATCAGTTGAAGAACCATCCCTGAAACGAATCCAATGGTCATCCCCAATGAATGCCCGACCAGATGACATCGCCCTTAACATATCTTGGGGATAAGGATAAGAAGGGCCTCCCGAGGATTCAACCCTTACATCTTCAGCCTCGGGAGGTTAGGAATCCCTTTTTAGACTAGAAGTTTCTGCTCTTCCTACAGACTCTTAAACTTGAACGCTTGGGGAAATTCCAACCTCGGTATCATCATCACATGATTCAATAAACGATACCACCCGAGGGACTTTATGAGGACGAGTGGGAGAGTGGGCCATCTTTTTTTTCTCAACCTGAGTACGATGAAAGCTGAGATCTGCCACAGGATCATCCTAGTCAATATCAAGGAAAGATTGGAAGAAACTAGGATCAGGATTTACTTGTTCGTCTGAAGGCTTTCCAGCTTCGTCTCCATCCCCAACAGCAAACTATTCGGTAAGAACCTCATCAATCGGGGACTTTAACACACCAGAAACCCTGCCAAGGCAATCTTCTTTCCCGCCCTCATCCTCAGAAAACCCTTGGCCATTGAAGGTTTCATCAAGGCCACTCGGACCACTAGATTCCCCAACGGTCGGCTGAATGACCTCCTCAGGTACGTACTCAGGGATCTGCTCGTCAGCCTCATCAGACTCCTCATCTGAGTTAGGTAGAGCAATGCCTTCCTTGCTTTGGCATGAAGATTCTTTTTGGCTCATCTGAAGGATCGATTTCACCTGGCGAGCTTGAATGTCGTAAACAATGTCCGAGTCATACACTAACACGATAAAGAGAACTAAGTCAGACAGTAATATAAAGGTGAAATAGAAGCAAAAAAAAGCCCACTTACATCTCCTGCGATAGCGTAAAATCTAGCTAAAAAAATCAAGCTCTATCATCTTCTTCTCACTAAAAAGATAGGACATGCTCCTCTTTTCCAGAGTACGCACTACGGCCTGAGCAAGTCTGGTCAGCTCAGCTCAGCATCAGAGAAGTCAAGTTTTTTCTTGTTCCACACGTACGGAGAACAGATAAAACAGGGAACCTTCAGCACAGTCTGATTCTCCCCGACCGAGAGAGTAACCTCAAGTCCCAAGTACCCTCCGGCAAAGAACCAACTGTTCTTCCAATGCTTGTTTAATGAAGGAAATCCCCACACAAAACCTCTATTTTTTTCATCAGAAGAGGTTTCAACTCCCCGGTTCACTTTTGTCCCCTCGGGGACCCAGCAATCTGGCGGATTGGACATAAGAAAATAGGTTCTTGTCTAACCAAATGGCCTTAGTGTATAAAAAAACCTGATTTTATCCGGAGAAGGTGGTGACAGGTTCATCCGGCTCCACATATGCCACATGCACATTAAAATCTTTTAGTTATTTGGGGCAAGTAGGGTTGGAGCAATCCTTGCTTCGGTCAGGAACCAAGCAATGAACGGCTGGAGAGGAAAAGTGATACCGCAACAGAGTATGGACCCATAAATTGCCACAATGCCCGGAGGAGGGTTCCATACGGCTCTATCACCAACAAGAGACATTGTAACCGAGTCATCTAGGTCAAATCGAGCACGGTACTTCACAATCTCATCTACCCTGACCATATTCGGCTCGGCATCAAACCCACTCGGGCGATCAATAGAAAAAGGGATACGTGATGTTCTAAACTCCACATCAACATCCCTCTCATCAACGGTTTGTTCCCTGATTTGAACGATGCCCAAGCCATGTTTGTGGACCTCACGTTTACTCTGATGTTTTCCTATCCTTGATCGAAGAGGAACCATGTGATCAGAAACGATAGGTTCAGAACTAGAAGATTCAGAACTGGATGATTCAGAACTACAACTTAAACGAATGTTAGGGAAAAGTCCGGAAACGTCAACACCTAAAAAAAAAGGCTCAACAGGAGGGATTTCCCCCAATAATCTATGAACGCAATAGACTAATTGAAAATATCCATGCTCAAGCACTTCAAAAGCTATAACAGAAATATGTTGTCATGAAACAGGATCCATCAAAACTAACCTTTAGAATAAAAATGCAAAAAACCTGGAAAAGCTTCAACGGAGAATGGAGATGAATCTGTGCAAGAAATCTAGGTTGAATATTTGCTTCTGTGAAAATGAACCAGAATAGTACCTTTTCGGTTTAAATAGATTATTCAATAACAAAAACGCAAAACCCTAGGGTCATGAAAAGCGAGAAAAAATCGAAAAGGAGGATTTGATGACGTATGCGGCGCAGCAGGAGACGCGCAAGTCACTTCTCATAAATTTTACTAGGGGAATGAAGTGGTGGGAAGACACGTGCCAAGAAAAGAACAGACCAAGCCGTCAGAATCTTAAAACGTCGCAATCATTGAGATTTCGCGTGAAGGGATTTACGCGATAGCCATTAAGACAAGTCATTATTACAAGGCGCTGTTATTCTAATATTAACAAGGCGTAATAATTGAAGGGTCAATTAAAATATTTACGCCAAGGACGAAATCCCACTCGGCAAAAATATTTTAAGGGGGTATTGTTATAGGTATATTTTTATCAAATGTACACATCACTGACAAGGTGGATAGTCCCTTAAGATTGCTAGATAGATATCTGAATAGGTATCCAGAAAATATCCTTCAAAGATATTACCAAGGAATACAAACCCGAGTAAGTATGAATATAGGTATTCAGCAAGTTAAGACCTGCTCGAGACAAAGTGACATCATATTCTACTCGGGACAAGAACGAGAAGCCCCAATAAAGAAGTCCAGTACATAATTTGCACATGGGTATACCAAGAGTCATGCTCAAATATGCAAAGGCATCCAGGTCAAGGAGAATTCCTACAAAAGTAAAATACGAAACAGGAAACAGGTTCCAAATCGGGCAACAACTTTACTTCTTCAAGAAGACCGCACATTTATAAGAAAATAAAGTCTTAAACTGGCTGTATCTTCAGATTCCTATTCGATCTCCACTCCAAAATAGGAAAGCAGTAAAAGACGATTCCAACAAGCAACCAAATTGTAACTAAATACAAAAGTCTTTCATTACTTGTATAACAAGGATTAGGGTTCTATGCGAATATTAATAGACCCATAATCTCATTGTTGAAAGAGAGAGATAAATATACAGAACCACCAGCAGAGAGAAAAAAGAGAGATCGACTAGTGTAATTCCTTATTTTAAATAGTTAATTTTGGCTCGATTGTTTTTCAACCACCCGTGGACGTTTCTCCGATCATTAGAGTTTTACCACGTAAACTCGTGTCTATCTACCTTTAAATTGCTTTCTCTTTCTCTTTCTCTTTGACAGGTCACAACTAAATTCAATCTTGTTGACTTTCTCACCCATCGAGAAATCAACGTCAACAAGTAAGTTAGTAGAATCTCTTTCAATTAACAAATTATTAAACTATCCAGTTTTTTTTAACAGTTAAAAAACTAGCTTATTAATATAATTCTAATCAATGTAAACTAATTTACTAAGATTAGAATTAATAATGTGTTTTACCAAGTTTTAATCATTAAAACTGTTGACGTTGAATTATGGATGTATCAGAAAAGTCAACAAGGATTGGATTTCAGCTGTGATTTCAAAGAGAAAGAGATGAGAGAAAGTAATCAAGACGTAAGTTTTTACGTGGTAAAACTCCGATGACCGGAGAAACGTCCACGGGTGGTAGAATGATCAACCAAGCCAAAATCGACTATGAAATTATAATATTACAATTCTCGGATCTCTCATTCTTCTCTCAGTATTTTTCTATGATTGCTCTATATCTCTTTTTTTGTGAAATTATGGGTCTATTTATATGTTTATAGAACCCTAATCTGCTTTGTACAAGTAATAGATCTTTGTATTTAATTATGATTACTTGCTTGAAGTGGACTGTCTTCTTTCCTGTTTCGGAGTCTTGTATTGAAATTAAATATGACTCTAGTAATATAGTCCAATTAGGACATGTTTCCTTATAAGAGCGTAGTCTTTTTAAAGAAATAAAGTTATTGCCTGATTGGGAACCCTTCTTGCTCAGTATTCTGTTTTCATTGGGATTCCTTTTTCATATGGATATCTTCGTGTATTTAATAACCTATTCCGTGTGAGCTAAGCGATGGGCTTTAATTCAGTTTTCTTCATATTTGCCCCGAGTAAGAACAATACCCGCTGGTCCCGAGTAACATTATTTGATCCTGAGTATAAATGTCTTTTAACCAGTCCCGAGTGTCATTAACTGATCCCGAGTAGTATATGATGTCGATTGACCCTGAGTAGGTTTTGTTCAACATCTTCTTACTCAGGTTTTCTCTTCTTCGGTGATGTCTTTTAGGATATTTTCTAAATGCCTATTCAGATGTCCACCTGGCAATTTATCCTCTTTGTTGATGATGTGTACGTACGATAAAATTCACATACGACAATACCCTCTTAAAATATTTTTACTTAACAGGGTTGTTTCGGGCAAAAGTTTTTAATCAGTTTTTTTTTTAATCTTTTCAAAACCCGAGTTAATGTCTTATTATAATGGAGTGTCTTAATAGTGACCCTGTAAATTCGATTTGCCTCCTCATGTGAGATCTTTAATGACGGCAACGTTTTGGAGTTCTGACGGCGAAAGCCAGTTCTCTTTTTGACACGTGTCCCTTGCCTCTTCGATTTTCTATATCATTTATGAGAAAAGACCTACACGTTTCCCCATGCACCGCCTTCGTCAACAAACCTCATCATCATTTTTTCCTGCCTTGAGATCCTAGGGTTTCGTGCTATCATCTCTTTAAATTCTTCACTAAGAGACAGCGTTGGTTCATTCTCAACAATTTTCAGCAGAAAAAATTTCTCAAACCCAGATTTTTTATACGCAGAAGGTCGAGATTCTCCGTTGAAGATCTTGCATCAAATTTTATTCAAGGTTAGTTTTAATGGAGCCATCTTCCCGTCATCGACTTTAAATATTGCTCTTGATGTATTAGAACGTGGGGATTTCCAGTTGGTTTCCTGTATTAGAAGATTACTGGGGGAAAACCCTGCTGATGAACCTCCATTTTTAGAGGTTGATATTTCTGGTCTTCACCCTGACGTCACTTTTAGTCCTATATCCAGTTCTTCATCTAGTTCTGATTCTGACGTTTCTAATCACAGGGTACCTCTTCGAATGATGGGGAAACATCAAAGTAGAAGTGAAGTCCGTAAGCACAACTCGAACGATATTCGGATCAGGGAGCAGGCTGTCAACGAGAAAGATATCGAAGAGACGTTCAGGGCATCTCGTCTCACTATCTCTACTGACTGCCCGAGTGGGTTTGACACCAAGCCGAATATGGTCAGGCTAGATGAGATACAGAAGTATCATGCCCAATTCGATCTGCCTAATTCGGTCACTCTGATTCCAGCAGGTGATAGAGCCGCGTGGAATCCTACCCCGGGCATGGCGGCAATCAATGGATTCATGCTCTGTTGCGGCGTTACTCTCCATTTTCAACCATTCATTGGCTAGTTTCTGATTGAAGCAGGGATCCCTCCGGCCCAACTGCCCCCTGAACAGTTACAAAATCTTGATGTGCATGTGGCACATGTACAGCCGGATGAACTTGTCGCCGCCATCCCCGAGTGAAATCAGGCATTTCTTTATGGTAAGGCAGTCTGGAAAGACAGGAACCTATTTCCTCATGTCTAATCCGTCAAACTGTTGGGTCCCCAAGGGGACAAAGGTGAATCAGAAAGTTGATATCTCTGATGACCCTAAAAAGAGGGGTTTCGTATGGGGGTTCCCTACATCCAACAAGTTCTGAAAGAACAGTTGGATTTTTACCCGAGGGAGTCTCAGTCTTGAAGTCACCCTCAGATCTAGGGATACTCGGGCAGTGTTGAAAGTCCCCCGTTTCTTCTGTTCCCCCAAGATATGGAACAAGAAGAAAATTGATTACAGCGATACTAAGCTGACCAGACTTGTTCGGGCAGCGGTTCGCACTCTGAAAAAGAGGAGCATAACTTATCTCTTTACTGAGTCGAAGATGATAGAGTTCGGCTTCTTCAAACACATTTCGGGCTACCGCAGGTGATGTAAGTTATTTTTACAACCTCTTTTCATTATTAATTTTTGCTTTTTATATTCTGACACAGTTCCTCTTTTTTTCCAAGTGTACGATACTGACATCGTCTGCGATCTTTAGGCTCGCCAAGTGAAGTCGATTCTTCAGGCGAGCCGAAAAGAAGCTTCCCGTCAGAGCAACGATGGTATCGCCACACCTGAGTCTGACGAGGAAAATGATGCTGCTGAAGAGCAAATCCCTGAATACGTCCCGATGACGTTGTTCAGACGACCGCTGGGGAGACTAGCGGTTCGAGTGGCCCGACAGATACTCATCTGCCCGATGATGGGGGGAAGCAGAGTGAGGGTCTTGGTGAAAAACCTGTTGTGCGGTCAGATATTGGCGATGGAGGTAACACCTCCGCGAGTTAAGCACCTTCAGGTCCTGAATTTTTTGAGTCCTTCCGGGATGATGCTCAAGAAGATCCTGCAGTTGATCTCAGCTTCCACAGTTCTCGGGCTGAGAAGCGAAAGGTAGTAATCTCTCTAACTCGCCCTCTCAAGGTTCCTCGGGTGGTCACTTTCATCGACTCCAGCGATAAAGATATTATGGCTGAGCATTGATACTGGAGCGTCGACAGATGTGGAGACTTTGGAGCCAAACAGGGGTTCCCTTGCTTTGGCAGTTGCGAAAACT
Source organism: Dipteronia dyeriana (assembly GCA_032871835.1). Lineage (NCBI taxonomy): Eukaryota > Viridiplantae > Streptophyta > Magnoliopsida > Sapindales > Sapindaceae > Dipteronia > Dipteronia dyeriana. Next base: position 54,765,883 of record CM065299.1, read on the forward strand.
TTGGAGCAGAACAGGGGTTCCCCTCCCCCGAGGTTGAAGATCAAGGGGTTGAACCCTCAGGGGTTCCTTCATATCCTTCTCCCCAGGATATGTTGCGGGAGATGTCATCCGGTCAAGCTTTCATCAAGAAAGATCGATGGAGTTGTTTTCGGAATGGCTCCCTGTCAGACCGTCTTCAAAACGTCTTTAATGGTGCATCTTATGTAAGTTATTCTTAACTTTAATTGTTTTGCTCATTTTTGCTTGCTAGGTTTTTAATTAAACTTCTTTGTAGATGGTGGCCGAGTTCACTGAGCTGGTTCAGATGCAGTAACATCAATCTAATAGAATAAAGCGTCTCGAAGCTCAACTGAAGGAAGGTGAGGATAGTAGTGCTCAGGTTGAAGCGGCTTATCAACAAGAGGTTGGTTCCGACAATTTTTTGCTGACCATTGTCTGGCGAAGCAGATTGAGGTCAATGAGAGGGCTTCTTCGGTAGAAGAGAATGCTACATTACTTCAAAATTTATTGTCTTCTACCCAAGAATCAATGCTCAAGGCCGAGCAGGAAGCGGAGCAGTCCAAGTCAGCATATGAACAGAAGATCGAGGACTTGGAACGCCAACCTCTGACAGTCGAATCCCTATCTAAAGAAGCTAGGCTGGAACTTGAGGTCCAAGGGGTTGATCATTTTAAAAGATCCCTTGCCTACAATGCCCTTCTCCTTCGGGAGTTTCAGCGAGGGCTAGTTTCAGCTGGCGAGTTCTTCAAAGTAAAGAACAGGGAGACTGAGAAGGCTTGAACCTACTGGGAGCTGTCAATCAAACATCATGTGGATCGGTCATTGGAATCTCTTTGGACTCAGATGAAGGAGTGGAGAGCTTACTGTCGTAGCCGAGGCAAAGAGCCTCATCCTATACATTTCCAAGCACTCCATCTTGACTTTTTATAGTAGTCAAGAGTCAGTCATTGAGGGTGTGGTCCCCGATGTCAAACCGATCCCATGAGAGGATTACAGCCGGTGGATGGATGACTCAGTCGACATAATCGCTTGGCCTTCTAACGAGAGTCTGCTCCTTGAGTACGAGATGGTGCCTGACCCGAGTATTGGTAAAAGATCCAAATCCTCACAACCTTAATTTTTGTAGAATTTTCATAGTTTTTTGTAGAAAATTCTTTGTAATTCTTTGTAACATTTTGTAAAAGAACTTTGTAACCATTCTTTTGAAAGATCAATACAATTCCGAGTAACTTCTGAACTGAGTGGTTTTTAATCTGATTCCATTGCTCATGAAATTTCTTCTTTGACTCTATTGTTGCCGAGTATCTTATTAAACCAGCTCTGTTCGGGTAACTTAACCAAGTATCTTATTAAACCGGCTTCGTTCCCCGAATAATTTTTAACGCTAAGTATCTTATTAAACTGGTTGTTGCAATCTTCATGCCAAGTATCTTATTAACCCAGCTATCTGTTCGGGTAACTTAACTGAGTATCTTATTAAACCGATTTCGTTCCCCGAATAATTTTTAACGCCAAGTATCTTATTAAACAGGTTGTTGCCATTTTCATGCCAAGTATCTTATTTAATTGGCTAACTCTGATGTTCGGGTAACTTCACCGAGTATCTTATTAAACCGGTTGTCACCGTCACCCGAATAATTTTAAACTGACTCTTGCAATCTTTATGCCAAGTATCTTATTAAACTGGCTAGTATTATTAACCATGTCATCTTAAAACAGACAAGTAGGTTTATACTTGTGTTTCATACATGGTTGCTTCCCGAACATTACATAAAGGCTCACCATGATCATATGTTCGAGTCCTTAAGCATTACCGAGGATGTCTCCCCAGTTTTTATGCACAAGGGTTTGCCGAATCGTTAAGATTTTTGAATTGCTTAACACAGCTATGCATTTCGCCAAAAAAATTTCTGATAGCGTCCCGAGTTGATGCATCGGGTTTGCCTTTTTGCTAAGGTCAATTGACCTTGCTCGGTTGGCATGCTACTTCTAGCTTCACCGCCCATTAAGGAATCACTGGTCCGAGTATTCTATTTGCATGTTCTTATTATCATGCTTGGCTTCCATATGTTCTTTTGGAAATCCCGAGTTTGATGCTTTATCTTTCGGAAATCCCGAGTTTGATTTTTATTCATAACTGCAAAATCAACAAAGTTTTAAATTCCACAGCTAATATCTAACCTAACTTAAATTGTCCTGACTAGAAAAAAGAACAAAAAATGATTTTAAGGATAGAAAATCTTCAGATATTGGGCATTGCATGGTCGGGGTAAAACCCCTCCATTGGGTCGTGCAATCCAATATGCTCCATGGCCAGCTATTCCTTCAACTTTGTACGGGCCTTCCTATTTGTCAGCCAAGGAACCTGCAACTTTATTTTTTGTGTTCAATGACCCCTTCCTGAGTACCAGGTCTCCTAGCTAGAATTTCTTGACCCGAACATGAGAGTTGTAGTGGCGAGCTACTCTTTGCTGATATGCGATATTTCATATTCGGGACTTCTCCCTTTTCTCTTCTAGCTCATCTAGACTTTACAATAACATGTCAACATTCTGTTCTTCATCATATAACCTGACCCGGGGTGACGTATATGACGTTTCTATGGGAATAACCGCTTCTTTGCCAAACACTAGAGTGAATGGAGTATCTCCGGTTGACGTTCTTGTTGTTGTCTGGTATGCCCATAATACTTAGGGAAGCTTTTCAACCCAGCTTCCTGGCATCTAGCTTTGCTTTGATTGTGTACTTGATGATTTTGTTCACTGCTTCAACCTGCCCATTTGTTTGAAGGTGGGCAGGTGTGGCATAGTAATTGACAATCTGGTACTCTCTGCACAGCTGTCTGAATTTCAAGTTATCGAACTGGGTGTCGTTGTCCGTGATTATAGTGTTTGGGACTCCAAACCTATAAAGTATGTTCTTTTTCATGAAATTTATGGTGTTTGCTTCTGTGATATGCACCAATGCTTCAGCTTCTGCCCACTTCGTAAAATAGTCAACGGCTACTATGGCGTACTTCGCTCCACCCCTTGTCCCAGTTGGCATTGGGCCGATTAAATCCAAACCCCACATGGAAAATGGCCATTGGGATATGAGGTTTCTGAGCTATTCAGGTAGTTGTCGGATGTCATTATTAATCCTTTAGCAAGTATTGCAACTTTCCGAACATTGTTGTGCATCTGAGAACAGAGTAGGCCAATAATAGCCTTGCTTGAGTACCTTGTGTGCCAAACTTTTACCCCCAGTGTGGTTTTCGCAAACTCCTCCATGGATTTCCTGTAATATCCAATATGCATCCTCCTCTGACACACATCTTTGGAGTGTTCGGGAATACCCCCTTCTGTATAGTTCTCCTCCAACCAATGTGTACCTTGCTGATCTATACCTGATGCGTTTTGCTTGCAAGGGATCTTTAGGGAGCACGCCTACTTCCAGGAACCTTTTTAGCTGAGTCATCCAACCGTCTAGCGGTGTTTGAATTTCTAAAATTTCTAAGTTTCTCAGTTCAGCTGTGCTCGGTTTGAGAAGATGTGCAACCGGAATAGTCTTTGGCCTGATTGTGGTTGTTGCTGACGCTAGTTTTGACAATGGGTCTGCCTTTTAATTCTCCTCCCTAGGGATCTGGGCAATCTTATATTCTTTGAGTTTCTGGAGGAGCTATTTTGCAATGTCACGGTAGGCTATCATGCCTTTATCCTTGGCTTGGTACTCTTCCAGGACTTGGTTGACAACTACCTGTGAATCGCTGAATATCACGACTTCATCTGCCCCGAAAGCTATGCAGACTCTGAGTCCAGCTAGTAGTGCCTCGTACTCAGCTTGATTATTGGTTGCTTTGAAGTCAAATCTCATGGCACATTCGACATCATCTCCTTCTAGAGTGCATGCTACGATCTCTGCCCCGCTGCCATGAATGTTTGATGAACCATCTACATATAATTTCCATGGGAAATTTTTTCCCAACATCCTTTTTGTTTCCAAGTTCGGCTCTGTGAACTCTGCTATAAAATTTGCCACGGCTTGCCCTTTGAGGGATGTCCTGGGGACGTAGTGGATATCGAATTCACTTAGCTCGACAACCCATTTGGTCAGTATTCCTGAAATCTCTAGCTTCTGTAGAATTTGCTTTAATGGGCAGTCAGTGAGTACCTAGATTGTATGAGCCTGAAAATATGGCCTTAGCTTTCTTGCTGCTGAAACCAATGCTAGGGCCATTTTCTCTGCCTGTGAATACCTGGTCTCGACTGGTAGAAGTGCCTTGTTGGTATAGTATACTGACTTCTGTACTCCATCTTCTGTTCTAACTAGGACTAAACTGGCTGCTAGTTCTGTAATTGATAAGTACAGATGGAGTGTCTCTCCCATCTGAGGTTTTGAAAGGATGGAAGCCTGCCCTAGGTATTCTTTAATTTTTAAGAATTCCTGCTCGCACTCTTCATTCCATTCGAGTCCTTTCTCTTTTTTAATTACTTTGAAAAAGGGTGTGCATCTGTCTGTGGCCTTTAAGATGAATCTACCCAAAGAAGTTAAGCATCCTGTTAGGAGCTGTACTTCTTTAAGGGTCCTCGATGAAGTCATTTTCTGTAGGGCCTGGATCTTCTCGGGGTTGACTTCGATTACTCTTTGGTGGACTTGAAAGTCCAGAAATCTTCCCAAAGGAACTCCAAATAAACACTTGTTCGGATTTAGCTTCATTTGGTATCTCCTCAAGACATCAAATGTCTCTTACAGGTCTGAAGTATGCTTGTCTGTCGTGATGCTTTTGGTCAACATGTCATCAATGTATACATCCATGTTTCTTCTTATTTGCCGTGCGAAGATTCTATTGACCAGCATTTGATATGTTGCCCCTGCATTTTTTAACCCAAAGGGCATTACTGTGTAATAGTACAAACCCTAATCAATGGTGAATGCTGTTTTTTCTTCGTCGGCCTTGTTCATCCGGATTTGGTTATATCCCGAATAGGCATCCATGAAACTGATCAGCTTATGGCCTGATGTAGCATCCACCAACTGATCTATCCTCGGAAGTGGAAAACTGTCTTTTAGGCATACCTTGTTTAAATCTGTGAAATCTACACACATTCTCCACTATCCATTCTTCTTTTGGACGAGGACTACATTAGCAACCCATTGAGGGTAATTGACTTATCTAATCAATCCTACAACGAGTAACTTCTCTACTTCCTGTTTGATTGCCTGACTTCTCACGAGATTGAATGATCTTCTTTTTTGTATCACCGGTTATGCATTCGGGTCTACTGCGAGATGGTGAGATATTATTCGGGCATCTATCCCGACCATGTCTTCATGACTCCAAGCGAACACATCCTTGTATTCTTTAAGTAGATCAATGAGGCTTTGTTTGACTTTTCCTTCCAGGTTTCCCTAGCACATTACGCGTGTGGCTGTGTTCATGGGTATGGGCCGCGTTGCAGCGTTGCCACTTGCGCAAAGGACAGCCTTGCGCTGTGCCAAGCGTGCCAACGTGTTGCCTTAGCGCATTATGAGTGTGGCCGCCTTCGCTAGCATGGGCCACGTTACATCACTACCGTTTATGCAAAGGGCAACATTGTGTTGCGCCAAGTGTGCATGGCAGCCTTGCACTATGCCAAGCGTGCATGGCAGCCTTGCACTATGCCAAGCGTGCATGGCTGCTGTGCATTTGTTGTATGTTGCCACTGCGCACGCACACAACATTTATGTGCAATACCAGCGTGTTACGTGACAATCGCACCTGCGCTGCTACTTCTCTGCACATGGTCTGCGTTGTTGATGTGCTACATCTTTCGGATCGTTGTTCTTCATAGTTTTACGTAAAAAAAAATTACAACAAAACAACGAAAAAAAATACAACCCAGAGTTAATATTACATCAGAAAAAATATTACAGTTAATATCCAAAACCTACCATACCATTCAATTAGCGATCAATCATACTTTAAAAAAAAAACATCATGGATCCAATGGATTATGCCTACACATATATACATGCAATTAATCGTGAAAAAATAACGATTTATTCGAATATCGTACTAGGGCTCTGTGTAAGTGTCTCATTTTATGATTGACTTATTTCGTTAACAAAATCACAATTGGAGTCAAGAATTGTAAAGGGTAGATTAGGATTTGAAGATCTCCTAACGTCAAAGACATTGGACTTCAAGTGCATCAAGGAAGGTAGATTACTTGACTCTACTCTTATTTGACGAGATGTAGTTGCACGTACTCACTTGCGTGCATTGTCATTTGTTATGCATTGTATTCTCATGTTTTCATGATGCATTTTTTGACATTTTTCGCACTCCACACTTACACATTTTTCATATAGGATAGTGTGTTGAATTTTCCTGAAAAAGAGGATTTTCCTCTTCATTGCGGTGCAGATCGCTGGCAGTGCACCTGCCTCTGTCGCGGTACAAACAACAGTTGGTTCCAATAGGTGCATGCTTTAGAGACCACGGCCTGTGCACATGTCTACACAGTGGTCCCCGTCGCGGTATACTCTAGTAAGCTCATGTTGCCTATACCGCGGCCTGTGCTCTTGCATGCATAGCAGTCACCGTCGCGGTGTTGTTCAGAAGGTGCACCGATGCATACACCATGGTCTGGTCAACTTGCCCGTGTCGCGGTCTAGCATTCAGTATTGATAGGGTTGTTGTTTTTCAAAATGGTATCATTTCATCTAGGGCATCATTTATATATATATATATATTCCCTTCTTTGCCTCTTGAGAGCTTCAGAATCCATTCTCTCATTCCTTTTAAAGGTCAAGAGTGACTTGCAAGAAAAGAAAGCAATAACCAATTTGTATTGTCTAAAACCAAATCACCAATCATTCAGTCATGATTCAAGCATCATCTAACTTTATCTAGGATGCTTCTAAGCATGGGTCTTCATCTATATAGTAGACTTGGTAAGTAGAACATCATCGTTATATATTCTCATATTTTTGCTTAACAAGAAACCTCTTTTATGACTTGTTGAGGATTTTGCCTATTGATTTGTTAGGTTGTTGTATTGTGATAGCTATTGTATCTTTGAATGTTTTTCATTTCATATAGCTAAGTTGTATACATGTCATATAGCAACATGATATCTAGGAATGTTTGTAAATGTCATCATTAACTCTTAGATAATCATTAAATGTGTTGACCTATCATTTATGCATTTAATTCAGGGTTCGAGCTCCACTACCATCTCACAGAGAGAACCAAAGCCTTGTTTTCCCCACAGACGGCATTTCCTCAACGGCCTTAACAGGGTACTTACTGGCCAGATACTATCAGAGATGGATGGAGATCAAAAGCCAACCTAGTTAGTACGAGGCTTTGTTAAACCTGAGTTCATCCTAGCCAGCAACATTCTTGTTCCGGATGTGTCCAGGGTGTCCAGCCGATATACTAAACCAGTATACAAAATCTGTTCTGATATGCAGAATCCTCATACGAGGCAAGCATAGAGCATACTAGGATCTTGAAGAATCATAGTTTCAGACATAGAACCGTCTGAAGATCAGGAGAAGAAAACTATTTAGAAAGCCATTAAACACAAACACACAAGCCTTATTGATTTTCTTATGATTTTTTACACAGAGGTGAGGTTCCTTTTAAAGAGAAAGGAGACCTCCTTCGGCTGGCAAGTCTATCTTACAAGAGATAAGGCCCAAGGCGGTGGCCGACACAACAAGATAATTATAACAAAGCAACAAAGAAAGCAGGAAGCTGGTTGGACAGCCGGAGGACACAACAATAATTATACAGCAGGGGTAGGTGAAACAGTCACGGGCTGCTTAGATTACAGGTGGAGTGATATTCGTCATCCGAGTCGAGGGCCCCACAGATCGAACAGGGCCATGTGTCAGTCTGGTCTTGGGAGTCCTGAAGGTAAGAATTCAGGAGAGGATGCAAGCTTCTTATTAGGTCCCTTGGGACGTTTGGAAGGATAAAGAGAACATCTGTATTGTCATTGTTGACATCACAAAGGAAATTAAATAGGGGTATCTGGATACTGGTATGATACAACCTTTCGTAGTCATACGATGTATCCCATTCGTAGCAGATGTTAGAGGTCCAAAGAAGCTGAGTATATGGATTATATCTGTAGGGCCTGCTAAATATCCAAATGCATCATACTTTGGAAGCCTGTTCAGGGTCCATCTTCCAAAGATAGTAATGGCCCATGAGTCTGGTAAGCTCGATCTGCCAGACCGATAGAGGTTTGAACCATTGTAGAAAAGTTTGGAGGTTAACAGAGGTTGGATTCTGGACGAAGCCATACAGTGTCTGGAGAGGAAAAACCATGGCATGGTGATGGAGAACAGATAAGCACCATAGGAACCACAACACTTGGTCTGAATAGTAGTAGAACGGTGGTGATATAAAAGGGTCGAGAAAAGGTTTACTCGGGTTGGCTAACTGGTGGTTGCAGCCTTGATCGTTGATCTGAGAGAGATATCTTGAAAGATATAACCTTGTAAAATCTTGAATCTGTCGGATAGTGGGGAGTTGACCTGGTGGGAAGGTGGTCATGAACTCTGGAGGGAACATAGGCGGCAGTGGGGGAGTAGGCAAAGCAGTAGACGATGAGGCTTGGGAAGACATCATGTAGATCAAGAGGACAGGACCGATACGGGAAAGGAGGGTAACAGGGTGAGGTCGTGAGAGCATATATGGGATGATGTTATGGTGGCTTTTTATATTCTTGACCGAAAAGTTGTACCTGGAGAACCAGTCTTTAAGTCTCAGGAGTTGGGGATTTGGAGGGAGTTTGTTACGGAATTCAAGTACCTTAGAGAAGGATGAGTTGTCCATTTCAATGGTAAATTTGGTGGTTCTGAGATGGAAGTCAAACTTGGAAATTCCATATTTTACAGCAAGGATCTCCTTGTAAATAGTGTGATAGTGTTTCTGGGCATCTTTGAATTGTCCGCTGGCATGGCCACAGTAGTGACGTCTTCCATAGGTTTCTTCAATGAGGATGTCTCCCTAGAAGTGATCGCTGGCATCTGTTTGTAGAATAAGGTGTCCTGATGAAGGAATATGTAAGGGTGGAGGCTTTTGTGCAACACTTTTGAGGTGGGATATTGCCTCGGTGTGAAGGGTGTTCCACTGAGAAGGATCCTTCTTAAGAAGCTTGGATAAGCAAGTGGTGTAGCGACTGGCTTGAGGAATGAAATCCCTGATGTAGTTGACAATACCAAGAAACTGTTGGAGCTGTTTCTGTGAGAGGTTCGAATCTGGGAAAGTAAAAAGTTGTCTTGCAAGGTGAGGTCCAGGGGCATAAGATCCATCTTTGATTTTCATGCCAAGAAACTCAATTTCTGTGACACCAATTGAGCTCTTCTTATCTGATAACATGATTCCATATTTATCAATGATACGGTGAAAATGTTGTAGGAGATCATTGTGTGATTCTTTGTCTTATGAAAACAGAAGAATGTCATCGATATATAGCAGGGCTGTGTTGAGTATTGGACGAAAGATTCTGGTGACGGCCTTTTGGAACAGGGAAGGGGTTGTTTTTAGCCCAAAAGGAAGGACAGTCCACTGATACTGAGCATTAGGGAGGCAAAAAGTCGTTTTGGGTCGATCTGAAGGATGGATCCCAATCTGCCAGAAAGCCCCCTTTAAGTCAAACTTGGAGAAAATCATGGCTCCAGGAATTTGGGAAAATAGCGAATTGGCTCTGGGAACCGGGAACTTATCATCCTGGAGGAAGAGATTAAGAGGCTTATAATCAATTAAGAGCCGTTTCTTTCCCCTGACTTGTTCAGATCTTTTTTCAGCGTAAAATGCTTGACAGGCCTAAGGAGAAGAGGTGGACTCTATTAAAACTTGTCTGAGAAGTTTATCGCATTCTTCCGTGGCTAGGGATAGGTCAGAGGGAGACATTCCAGTGTGAGTTGCTTTTGTGGGATTGACATCTTCATTGAGTTTGAAAGGAAGCTTTATGAAGAAGTCAGGATTTTTCCACAGCGGGTGTGGATGTTTGAAGTCTGCATGGCTGTTGGAGCAGAATTGTAAGAGCTTCTCTTGAATATGTCGGAAGTCTGGATTGATGACCGAAAGGGGGAAAAATTTTGGAATGTCAATAAAGGGTTTGAATTCCCTTTTGAATCGAATTCCTGAGGCAAAATTCTGATAGATTTGGACTGGCTGTAAATATCCCATCCAATGAGGATATCCTTGTCGGGAAGAGGAGTTCCAATGACATGGGTCCAGAGCGTAAACGAAGGGAAAAACTGTAAGCCGATTTTGTTTTTGGAGACCAAATAGGTGTTGAAAAGTTGTCCGTCTGCTGCTAAGAACTGGTTCTTTTCTTCTTTCCAGGCCTCTGTAGGGAGGACGCTGGGATTCATCATAGAAGAGTGGGCTCCCGTATCAAAATAGGCAATGACTGGGACTGGCTTGGAATACTTTGTAGCTAAGATCTGAATCTTGATCTGTGGGCCAAAATTTTCATTATTGGTGGCCTGGTAAGCTTCTGATGGGGAGTCAGGATCTAGGTAGCTTGAGTGTTCTGAGGAGCTGGAGTCATGATCTTCTGAGTCTAGAACCATAAAAGAGGTCAACTGGTTGACATCTTCCTGTTCTGAGAAATAAGATTCAATGTCAGCATCTGAGGAAATATCCTCTGCAACTTGTCTAAGCTGTTGAATGAGCTTAGCAAACTTTGTTCTTTTGTTGGGGGATTGTTTGGCATAATGTCCTTCTTGACCGCAAGCAAAACATTTTTTGGACTTATTCCATGACCTTCTTGCCTTTTTTCTGTAGTACTTGTACTTTCTGGGATTTGAGGAACCTTTCGGTTTTTGGGTTCTGGACGCCTGCCTCCTGTAAGGCCTATTTGCCTTGCATTTACAATGCTCGTTGAAGCTGCATTTGAGATGGTATTTAGGAGGAAATTTACAATGTTTATCGTATTTTCTTCCCTCTCTGATCATTTTCGAAAAAACTCGTTGTGTAGCACAGAGTTTTTCTAAAGCAATGTGGGTAAACATGTGAATTTCTCCTAGAGTGATGTCTCTGAGGTTTCTTCCTGAGAACTCAATCAATCTTTGAAGCTCTCCCTAGAGTTCTGAGGGGAGAGAATTTAAATACACTTATCTCAGAGTTTCATCATTGATTCCACCGAGAGCATGATATCTGAAGGACATGCGTCTGTAGTGGTAATCGATATCTTCTTTGTTTAATGAGCAAACCGTCATTTCGAAAAATTCTTGTCTGGTCTGTTTATAGAACTAAGAAGAGTCTCCGAGAAATTCTCTGAAGACTATTCCTGTTGCTGTAGAAACAGATCCACATCTGACCAGTTGTAACTATCTGTATTCTCCGAGTGCCTGGTACCAATCTCTGAGGGATCCGGTGAATCTAGAGACAAATTCTCTCAGAATGGATTATGTATTGTCGCCTCCTTTAGCGATTTAGAGGTCTAGCTATGCACTCATTTCTGACATTCTCTTCCTCCATTGTCGGGGAGCAACATCGTCAAAATTGAACCAGAGACCATTTGTAGGTTTTAGAGAAGGAGCGTGTGTTCTACTTCTTTGGTCTGGTGGTTCGTCGACCATAGGAGGTGGTTCCTCAGAAGTTTCAACTGAGGATTCAGACGTGTCAACTGTCTGAGTAGATGGTTGTGGGTCATCTCTAGTGGCCAGGTAGATTTGAGAAATGTCAGGTAGGGCATCTGGGTCTGAATAATTTGGAGAATCTGATGTTGGTGTTTCATCGGTGTAATATGTTTCCCATGATGAAGCGGAAGAGGATTCTATGGGCTCTGTTTCTATAGGATTGTCAGAGGTTTCTGAAGAGGAAAATTGGCGGGAAGATGTGTAGAAGGCATGTTTTCGATGGTTTGGTGGTGAGCGTTTGTGAGAAGCATGTGCCTTTTTTTTCTGTGAAGAGGTTTTCTTGTCTTTACTTGTGGAAGGTTGTTCAGTAGGTAAAGGTGGATATTTTCTAAAAAAGTCTCCAGTTGATTTAAAAAACTGGGAATGGTCAGGAGTCCTTGAAGGAGGTGGTGGTGATTGAGTCGGGAATATCAAGGATGGGGAGTAAGGATGTGGCCTCAGGAGATAAGGTGTACTGGTAAAGTGGTCTCTCGTTATTTGGTCTAGCTGGTCCTTAAGATGTCTGATTTCTCTTTCCTTGCTATCAAATTCAGGACCAAAATACCCTTGGCTGATATACTAATGAAGATCAGCATCCAATCTAAAAACTCTGGATTGCAAGTCCGTATACATATTGCGTAATGTAGAATCTAGATGTTGAAGCTGATTGTCATGTTGAGAGACATGGTGAGAGACTTTGTTTATGTAGATTAGAGTTCCATCAGCCTCAAAACGATGGATAGGAATTTCTTGTTCAGTCGTAACAAGTCGAATCATTAGGACCTGGAACACAGGAGGAGCACTGGGTGCTGTCTCGGTGGCAGAGATACTTGTCTCAGAAGTACCAATCTGTTCATAAGTAGTCTGGATGGAACCGTCAGCTAACTTAGTGAACTTGGTATCAGTAGCCACAACTGGCGTGATGTTTTGAAAAGCCTTTTCATAGTTGGTGATCCATTTAAGAGGCATGATTTCTGTGAGCTTTTCTCTGGGCAATTGCTTGGGAATCTGGATGATAGTAGGAACTTCATCTTCTCTTTCGGCTTTGATGAAGATGGTATCTCCAGTATGTCCAGGGATGGGAAGATCAAGAGCATGATCTTGGAGCCTGTACGCAATCTGATGGTGTAGTGTTGCCATATAGGAATTTGGCATCATAAGGGCTCCCATAATTTGGAGCTGAATTTTGAGATAGTTGTGAAGGTTCAGATCTCTGAATGGGATGTTGAAGTTTGGATAATAGGTGAGTGAGATGCTTCCTGCGTGTAAAGTAGAAAAACACGTGCCAATGATTGCGTGTTCATACTGCTTGTAAATTGTGTTGAGAAGGGCAATTCTGGCAGTGACTGGTAATCCTTTTCTACCATGTAAGGTAAGGATTATCCTGATAGCTCCGATGTGTAGATGAGAGTATCCTTCTTTGATCCACTGATCAATAAGAGGTTGACCAATTTCTAAGTCAACATATTGTTCAGTAGAAGAGGCAGGAATTAGACAATTATCCAAGGAAATGGATTGGACATACTCCTTTATTGGAGGAGAACGGTGTTGAACTAAGGCTGTGACTCTTCTAGAGAGTGATCGACTGCGTTTAAAGACAGTGTAAGGATTTAACAAAGGAAGAGTTGTTTCAGTGATTTGGGCAGATTCTGGGATATGGGTGTATTCAACAAGGTGTTGGATTTTTTTTGTTTGAGTTTGTCTAATAGAAATAGCAGAAGAAAGCCTGGTAGGAGTGTCATCAGTGTTGTTTGACATTGTTTTAAAATTCCTTTTCTTCTTCTAGTTTATATCTAATACTATGATTCTTCCTGTCCGAAAAACAGACAATAGGCTCTGATACCATTCAGGGTTCGAGCTCCACTACCATCTCATAGAGAGAACCAAAGCCTTGTTTTCCCCACAGACGGCCTTTCCTCAACGGCCTTACCAGGGTACTTACTCACTGTAGGTTGCATATTCACTGTAGGTTGCATATCTCTTTGTTTAAGAGTTAAGTCTTGTATTGACTGTGGGTAGTTTACAAGCAAAGCCGATTATTGCTATTTATGGCATACGGGTAGCAAAAATTGATTAGTAACTGTATATGTGTGATGTGGTCAACCTAGGTTGTAATCATTTTTACAAATAGTGGATTTGTGGGCTCGATTGGCTAGCTATTAGCTATTCCCGTGGTTTTTACCTTGTGGAAGGTTTTCCACGTAAAATCAAGTGTTCTTAATTTCATTATTTTATACTTAAATTTATAATATGTTCGTTGTGGAGTGTTTATTTTAAGTAATATTGATTAATCGAAAAGATTGGTAATTGATTAGATTAAAATCTTTTCACCCCTCATCTTCTATAGGTTAATTATACACATATTGTAGTTAATTTCAATTGGTATCAGAGCCGGTTCCTAGACATAATTAGGATATCCAAGCTCTTGTTTTGTGTGTCTTGATTTTTTGCATTTGTTTATTGCACCTCATTTGCATCTCATTCATAATCCCCAAACACTATGAGTAGGAATGGTGGTGGACATGAGGGAGCCTCAAGCATAAGACTCCATTTGCTAAATGAGGTGAACTATGCCTCATAGAAAGGCAAGATAGAGTCATACCTTTACCAAATAGATGACGTGCATGGATGGCAATTGAAGATGGGTACATTCCCCCAACAATGACCGCCGATGATGGTGGTGAAATCTCCAAGCCAAAGTCTCAATGGAGCACAAAAGAGTTTGAAGCATTCAAGTGGAACAATAAGGCAATACATGCCATCTTGTATTCCATGGATGACAACAAGTACAAGTTGATTCAAACAACTAGGAATGCTAAGGAGGCATGGGAGATTCTAGAGATGACTCATGAAGGAACCAACGTAGTCAAGGACTCCAAGCACTAAGTCCTTCAAATGCAATTTGAGACCATTAGAATGGAGGAGCATGAATGCTTTAACGACTTTCAAGTGAAATTGATGGACATAGTCAATCAAAGCCATTAACTTGGTGACCCTTATTCGGATAGGAAAATCAAGAAAAATATTATGAGGCCTCTTCCGGTAAGATTTCAGTCAAATGTGACAGCACTTGAGGAGAATTGTGACTATAAGAAAATGAAGTCAAATGAAGTCATTGGAAGACTTATGGCTTATGAGTCTAGGTGAACTCCTACTTCTACACCTACACCTCCAAAGAAGCAAAAGAGCATTGCTTTGAAAACCACCAAGGTTGAGAAATAGGAGAAAGACTCAGATGAGGAGATGGCCCTCATGGTCAAAAGATTCAAGAAGTTGTGAAGTTTGAAAAGAAAGGCCTTGGATTTAAGGCAAGATTTGAAAAGGAAGACTTTCTTCAAGAAGATGGAGAAAACCTAAAATAAGGGCTCCAAGAAAGGCATTCAATGTTTCGAGTGTATTGGATATGGTCACATTGCTTGAGTGTACTAACTTGAAGAAGAAAAAGAAAGGAAAAGCAATGGCCACCATTTGGAGTGATAGTGATGACTTGGAAGAGGAAGGAGGATCCTCGGATAATGAGGAGCATGTGGTAAACTTTATTACTTTTGCATCTTCTCTCAAGACTAATAAAAAATTAGAAGGTAAAAAGGAAGAGAAACAAAATGAAGTTCACTCAAGTGATGAAAGCTCTTCATCTCACTCTACATATGGAAATGTAAAGGGCATGGACCTTGAAGGGTTCATTGAGCACTTTTAAAGCATAAGGTTGAAGATGAAGAAAGAGGTTCAAAAACTAAAAGAAGAGAACTTTAAGCTATCAACCGAGGTGATTCACTTGAATGGAGAAGTGAAGATTACTAAAAGAAATGAAGCTTTGATGGAAAAGGAGCTTGAAGAAGCAAAAGAAACTATTGCTAAGATGACTTCAAGTACCAAGAAACTTGACCATATGTTGGGAGTTGGCAAGAAGCCAAGTGATAAGAGAGGTCTAGGTTTTGAAAATGATGAGTAGACCTCAACTCCAAATAAGACGGTGTTTGTCAAGAGCATGGACATCAATGAGCCTCTTCCTCCCCAACATTCTAGGAAGAAAATTGAACTAGAAAAGTGCTCTAAAAATTTCCAAGTTAAGGTGGCACTAAGGAGTCAAGCTCAAGCTTAACCAATGAGAGCACATCAAGCAAGTTTTCCTCATCCCAAATACCACCAAGCCAAGACGCAATCCATGCAAGTTCAATAAAGGAATCAATCTTCTCCAACTCATCAACAAAGGCGGAGAGAACCAATCCAACACCAAATGCAAGCTCAAAGACATGGGAAAGCCCTTTTGTACTCACAAAGGAATTGTATGACCTCTTACTTCATTCCTACATGTCGTTTTTATGGTGTTGATGGTCATATTAGACCAAATTGTTTCAGGTTTATTAAAATGTGTAGGATTAAAAGCATGATAGAAAATGATAGGGCTAGAGCTAAAATGCATGCTTCTAGGAAATCTAGAGCCAATGACTTCATGACCACTAGAAAATAAAATGTCTCATCTAGGTGGATTATAAGTAATGAATATGTTTCCCTTGAAGGCAAATGCTTCTAATACTTGGTACTTAGATAGTGGATGCTCTAGGCACATGACCGGAAACAAGAGTTTCTTTGAATCTCTTGTCATGAAGGATGGTGGATTTATCAATTTTGGTAATGGATCTAAAATGAAAGTCATAGGGCAAAGAATCATCTCCATTCCCGGATTACCCTCCATGTCAAATGCTTTATTTGTTGATGGCTTGCAAGCTAATCTTATAAGCATTTCTCATCTTAATAATGATAGATTATCGATCTTGTTGAATAGAAATGATTGCTCTATTTCAAAATATAAAGGACAAACCTTGTTTATGGGAAAGAGATGTGTCCAAGAGTGAGCAAATTAAGTTGTGGCATTAAAAGCTTGGCCACGTGAACTATCAAGATTTGAGGATCTTAAATAAGTTCAAAGTTGTGTGTGGGCTTCCCGAACTTGGAAAGAAAATTGATGGTGTTTGTAGACCTTGTCAATAGGGAAAATAAACCAAAAACATGCACGAGAAAGGCAAGTATCTCACCACCAAGGAGTCCTACATATGAACCTTATGGGTCCTATGCAAACCGAGAGTCTCAGTGGCAAGAGATACAATTTTGTATGTGTTGATGATTTCTCTAGATTTACATGGACTTATTTCATTAGAGAAAAATCTGAAACTTTTGTAAAAATTAAAATGCTTTACACTAAAATTTAAAATGAGAAGAACTCTTTGTTGGGATTATACTCAATAGCAAGAGTGTAATAATGTATTTGACAATCTTTTCATATTAATAAAATATTTTCTAGTTTAACAAATCTTATAGCATTTATAGTTTAATTATTATTATTATCAAAAGTAAATAATCATAAGGTCAAAAAACTATAAGAAATAAAGAATTGTTCATATATCTGGATATGTATGAGGTATACACAATTCTTTAGTTAGTCTTGAGGAATATTCACAACTTAAGATTTATGATGGGCGTCTTTATCTTGTTAAAGTTGTAGATTCTTATGCTAACATTTGAGTAGAATCAAATGTGTTATGATGAGTATCAAATCATCAAAGTGTGGTGTCTTTGGGCAAAAGAATCTAGTGCACTAGGTGCATTGAATAGGATCACAGTGAGATACTTTATCCAGAACCATCAATGGATAAAAGTTTTCACTTGAAGACAATCGGAGAGTATATCACAATCTTGAGATAAATGATGGACTTATGGTTACGAGTATTATCATTCGAGCCATCAATGAATATGATTATATAGTATAGTCTATCATCGATGGTTTAGTGGTATTCATTTGTTAATCGATAGAGGACTTCATTTATAGATATGGTTATCGTTGTTCCATTTATAAAATGTGAGTAGAATACCATCATATGGATATTTTAAGGTATTGGATATTAAATCTTAACGTTAAGTTTTCAATAGTGTCTATTGAAATATGGTTTCTAGACAAGTCAAAATATCCAAGTTCAAAATGTGGTCATATGAGTAAATATGGTAACTAGGAGAGCTATAGATGGTATATGAGCTCTTGGCGATTACTGGTATTCTTCACGAGGATACACTATCTCCATTAAGATTGTCTAGGAACATTAACTTGTTCTATCTATATTTAAAAGTTCAATTTTAGTTCTTTAGTGGAATAAAATAAAATTAATAGACACGTGTGATCAAGACACACGGTAACTCTTCAAATACCTTGATTGGGTGGCCAAGGATGTGGGAATCCATGGGCGGCTCTAATGGGGTGAGATTAGCATTCCATTAATACATTAAAAATATAATTTGTAGATTTTAATTAAATGGATTGTTTAATTATATTAATATATTAATTTAAGGTATGTGAACTTGTTTCTTTTTTAGTAAGAATGAGTCTAGTTCACGTATGAACTTTTTATTAAAGTCCATTGGATTTAATAAAATATGAAAACAATAAATAGCCCATATATATGGCTTGGCCGGCAAGGGCTAATATAATAGCATAATATATTGTTTTTTATTTTATTATTTAATTAAATAGAAATTAATTAATTATTTAATTAAAAGTCAAAAAAAATTCTAGTAGGAGAAGGTCTCCCAGTGTTATACTATTGTTGATAGTATAATAAGTATCAAAAACTTGATTTGATTAGTAGATAAATAAAACGAATTTATTTATCTAATCAAAACTCTAATTGATAATTAGTCAAATCAGGAAGTTTTTGATAAAGTCACATATCGTGGCATGACTGGTAGCTTGCTTTACTTGACTGCAAGTAGGCCCGATATATCTTTTAGTGTGGGTGTATGTGCTAGGTACCAAGCAGATCCCAAGGAGTCTCATCTCTCCTCTATGAAGAGAATCATTCGATACGTGAATGAGACATCCAACTATGGGATATGTACTTTTTTGACACTAATGCTAGCTTAATTGGCTTTAGTGATGTAGATTGGGTAGGAAATTGTGATGATAGGAAGAGTACATCGGGCGGTTGCTTCTTCTTAGGGAATAACTTGGTGTCTTGGTTTTACAAGAAGCAAAATTCCATTTCCATGTCCACAACCGAGGCCGAGTACATAGCAACCGAGAGTGCTTGCACACAACTCCTTTGGATGAAACAAATGCTTGTGGACTACGCTTTGGTCAAGGTACTCTGACCCTTTATTATGATAACATGAGTGCAATTAATATTTCAAATAATCCTATTCAGCACTCTAGAACTAAGCACATAGACATTTTACATTACTTTATTTGGGAACTAGTTAAAAGCAAATGCGTTGCTCTTGAACATGTTAGCACAAATGATCAACTAGTGGATTTGTTCACTAAACCCTTAGACTCATCTAGGTTCAAATCACTTAGTAGGTCTATTGGGATTTGTCATATGTCTTGATATGTTTGGTGATTGACCCCATATGGGGAGCTCAAGCAAAGAGAGCAAATTGGCATAATAGTGTATTGTGCTTATTGATATTCTTTATGCTTCTTTATTAATTGCTTGAGATGATTGGTTATACATATTCTTATATATTTTTTTAATAAGTGTACAACCTTGCTTTACTTACAATCCATGTTTTATTTATGATCAAATCATGCATTTTTGGAAAAGGAAAATTTACTTTGAAAATACATTTTGAATGACCTATGATTTATCTCCATGACATGATGATTCTAATAATAACATGCTTTAAATTGATATGCATGAAGAAACTCTTGAATGCTTAAGAATGAATGCAAATTTTATGTGTGAAAAGAAATGTTGAGACTTCAATTAATAAGGATCTAGTATCCATTTAAAGGATTTTACAATCTCAAAATCTCTCTCTCATTATTTGTTGAACAATCTAAAAGGGCACAATAGTCGCTCATGTCTTGTTTTGCTTTTAAAGTTTGGTACAGTTGCTCTTACAATTGAATTTATCTTAAAATCTATATCTTGCTTAATTTCATGACAAATGGTGAAATTGGTTTGAACTCTTTTGAAAACCTTTGTTGTTTGCTTTGCCAAATACCATGATTTCTGATCTTGAATGCAACTTGTCTTGTATGCAAAACATTCTTTCACACAATTTTTATGAAATAAAACTCCTTGAATCTCTCTTACTTAATTGAGCTGCATAAATTTGTTTGTATAATTATGAATATGTTGTTGTGCCATAAGCTCTCATTGCCAAGTGCTTACCTATTTCGGGGATACTCTTTTGTCTATCTTATGACAAAAATGGGGAGTAGTGTGAAATTTAGGGGAGTTTATTCTTTGAGAGAGTTGTTGAATTCATTAAAAGGGAGCATGTTGCATTGCATAACATGGCATGATTACATTACTTAATTGTATTAACTTAATTTGCTATAGCTATTGCAATTTTTTTTTTGTTAAAAGCACCTCAAACACACTTGATCTTGAAAATTATTTTCTTGTTGATTGTGTGTAGGTTGGATCTTCTACAAGCCATGGATTAACTTGAAGATGTTCAAGACTTAGTTTATAGGGCTTATTGTAATGTGGAAATTATTGTTGACCAACTTAATTTTTATTATTGTGAGTTGTGAGTTGTGAGTGGTGATTTTATCATGAAATAGTTAAAGGGGGAGATTGTAAGTGTCTCATTTTATGATTGGCTTATTTCGTCAACAAAATCACAATTGGGGCAAAAATTGTAAAAGGAAGATTAGGATTCAAAGATCTCCCATCATCAAAGACATTAGACTCCAAGTGCATCAAGGAAGGTAGATTACTTGACTTTACTTTTATTTGAAGAGATGTAGTTTCACACACTCACTAACATGTATTGTCATTTGTTATGCATACTATTCTCATGTTTTCATGATGAATTTTATGACATTTTTCACACTCAACAATTGCACATTGTGCATACAGGATAGTGTGTTGAGTTTGCCTGGAAAAGAGGACTTTCATCTTCACTGCGGTGCAAGTCGCTAGTTGTGCACTTGCCTCCGCTGTGATCCCAATAGCGGTTGGTTCCAAGAGATGCATGCTTTGGGGACCGTGGTCCCTGCTGTGGTATTCTCTAGTAGGCCCTATTACCTATACTGCAGCCTGTGCTTTTGCATGCACAGTGGTCCCCACCGTGGTGTTGTCCAGACGGTGCACTGTTGCATGCACCGTCGTCTAGACAACTTGCATGTGCCTCGGTCCAACCAACGGTAATGACAGGATTTTTTTATTGTTTTTCAAAACGGTGTCATTTCATTTAGGGCTTTATATATATATATATATATATGTGTGTGTGTTCTTTTTCCTTCTTTACTTCTTGAGAGTTCAAAATCCATTTTCTTTCATTCCTTTTAGAGCACAAGAGTGACATGCAAGGAAAGAAAGCAAGAACCAATTTTTATTGTCTAAAACTAAATCACCCATCATTCATTCATGGATCAAGAATCATCTAATTTCATCTAGGATGTTTGTAAGCACGGGTCTTCATCTACATAGTTGACTTAGTAAGTAGAACATCATCTTAATATATTCCCATGTTGTTACTTAACAAGAAACCTCTTTTATGACTTGTTTGCTTTTAGACTAGGATTCTAATTACAAGTTGAGGTTTTTGCATGTTGATTTGTTGGGTTGTTGTATTGTGATAGCCATTGCATCTAGGAATGCTTTTCATTTCTTATAGCTAAGTTGTATGCATGTCCTATAGCAACATGATATCTATGAATGTTTTTAAATGTCATAATTAACCCCTACATAAGCATTAAATGTGTTGACGTAGCATTTATGGATTTAGAATATTTTTCATATTCATTTTAGGTTGCATATCTCTTTGTTTAAGAATTAAGTTTTGTATTTACCGTGGGTATATTACAAACAAGAGCTGATTATTGCTATTAAAAGCCTGTGGGTAGTAAAAAAGGATTAGTAACAGTATAGATGTGATGTGGTCAGCCTAAGTTGTAATTGTTTTTACAAATAGTGGATTTGAGGGCTTGATTGGCTAGTTATTAGCTAATTCCGTGGTTTTTACATTGTCGAAGGTTTTCCATGTAAAATCAAGTGTTATTTAATTTCCACATTTTATACTTGAATTTATTGTAGTAGGGTATTTATTTTAAGTAATATTGATTAATCGAAAATATTGGTAATTGATTCGATTAAAACATATTCACCCTCTCTAGGTTAATTAGACACATATTGTAGTTAATTTCACTCTGATACCAATTGTAAGCCCTAGAGTCACATAGCGGAAAGAAAATTTTAAGCTTTAAAAAATATTTAAGTGACTTTATGAACCTATACGATATATAAGAATAAATAAGGCATGATTCGAAATCATACTTCAAGGTTGTAACTCCTTCGTTCTTTCACTTTTTGATATTGCTTTCCGATTTGTACTACAAGATCTTTCTCGCTATCTTTCAGGTTCCGGTAACTGTGTGTGGGCACGTCACGGGCTTCAAGAGATTGTATGGAGGTAGAAGAAACAACACAAAACAACTCTTACTTTGTATATATGGAATTCGGCCACCCTTTAGAAAACCTAGTAGCAAAAAAAAAGACGTTTTTCTTCTCTTTTCTTTCTCTTGGGCGCATACCCTTTCTTGTGTTTCTTTTGTTTTCTACGCAATTACGTTGATTGAGAGTTTATAAAATATAAAACACTTTTATACGATAGATTAGGTTTTCAAATATTAAATATTAAAAAAAATTCTTTTTATCTTGTTTTTAAATCAAATATTAAAAACAAAACATCATAATATCTAATTTCTTGATAGGGTTGCAAGTGACTTAGATTAAATAGGATTCTAATTCCCATTTAGCTCAATGTTTTCATTGTGACTTGAACCCATGACTTGGTAAAAATTAAATAATCAATATTATTTTTATATCTTTGCTTTGGTCTGGGTTCAAACCCTTGACCTCCATAAAATACTTAATACAATTAAACAATCACATTATTTAATATAATTAATTATTAATCAGTTAATTAAATAATCACTTCATTTAATTAATTTCCTCAATAAAAATCATGTTATGTTCGTAATATAATTAATTGGACCATCCAATTAATTAACCGAGACCTTTGATACCATCAATGTTCCGGGTTAGCAAGAGGACCTAATGAACCCATAATCTTGAGCACCAATAATCCTTAGAAAAATTAATTAAACTTTTTAATTAATATTTCATGATTATTAACCTCAGAGTTACTCCACTAAAATCCCTCGTAAATGTAGATGTTTTAAGTGTCCATCGATATAGCTATTATATATAATACGATAATTCATACGTATTCATAATTAGAGCTGGGTCATAAATTCCGTTATACCCCTCTAATTATATCTTTTCTATTAAGTATCATTGATTCTCTAATGAACAATTATATCCTTCATTCATTTACGGAAGAAGGAGAGCGTTTTTAATTGTTCAAGCCCTGAATCAACTCTTAAGGTAACTACTTCTCTACTTCTCACAAGAATGAGTATATTTCACTATTATGTACAGACCTTTCCAGCCACAAGCCAAAGCGTAATTCCACTATTGTGTACTTCTCTCTTAGTATTTTTATAACATCCAAAAACTATTTTAATTTTTCAAAATGATACAAGTTTGTTTAATAAAATATCTTAATAGTTAGATATAAACATATGTTTGACATATTTTAATTATATAAATTAACACATATTGGTTTTTTGAAAATAAATAACATATAAAAAGTTTGACAGGGTATTAGGGTAAGGTAGGTAAGATTAGGAGAGAAAACAAAATTAGGTAAATGAGAAAATAATATTAGCTAAGAACATATATGTTATGATTTGATTTTCATTTATATTTAAATTACTTAAAGAGAAATACTATATATAAATCAAATATATTTTTATGTGATTTAAAGGAAAAATATTAAATGTCTCGTTTAAAGAAAAACTAGAAAAAAATAAGGGTAAAAGCACAAAATTTTGAAAATTAAATACGTTACAAAAATTGAAATAGAGGCAATTTTTTCATAAAAAAAAAGTAAATGTAAATTTTAAAATTTTAAAACTTAAGAGGGTAATGGCTCCCACATGTTCAATATTGGCTAGGTGCCTATATATAACATCCGGTGTATCGACTCAAGCCTAAGATATTGACAGATTAAATAAACATCATTTACCAACAAACTAGTGTTAATGTGTCAATGTGTCAATGTGTCACTGGTCAATCTTGAAATATTAACAAACTGAATGAATATCATTTACCAAATTGAATGAATATCATTTACCACCAAACTATTAAACTACTATCACAATGATAAAAGAAAGAAAGTTAACTAAGTAGATAAAAATATGCCTATTAATCGGAAGACATGTTAAGGTTTTTTGTTTCGGGAGTAAAGTCATGGTAAGTTTAAGTCTAAATGTTTATATATAAAAATCCCAGTGTATACTTTTATTTTTGATAGCATGAGTTAGACATTTATGTCGTTCAATTATTAGTATACACTTTTGTTTGTGTGACCACGGACTAGAGATCCACATCATTTTTAATGTCTTAGGTTGCGTTTTATTTTTCGTCTGAAGACTAAATAGTGCTGAATTATACTGAAGGCTTAATAGTGGCTGAAAACTGAAAACTGAATAACATGTTTGATTATTATTATTTTTACTAAAAACTTAATATAAGTAATAAGTTGTTTGTTTTTTTAAGTTACAAATATCTGAAAATAAATATTTTTACATCTATATCATTTTAACTATTATTTGTTATATATATATATATATATATTAATGTGTTCCATATTTATATGTGGAATTATAATAATATAATTATACATTGCAAATGAAAACTATATTCTCTATCAATGTAAATATGCTATATAAATATGCCACAAACAGACATAATTAAATTATATATATATAGTCGAATTTGGGAGTATCTCATATAGGCATATAGAGATGATATCGTGGTGCTTGCGACACATGTAAAGTGCATGTATGTAGGGAAAAAACAGTTTAGAAACGCGGCGGAAGCGTGTTAAAAACAAAATTAGGGTTTGCGTATAAATAAAAAAATTCCCTTTTATGCAACGAGAACCTTAACACTAGATTAATTGATATATATAAAAGTATCGTACCTTTATCGCGTGACGATTGAACAAGCGCTGAATTAATTCCGCAAGATCTTCCAATCCAATCACGAACGTGAATCACCTAGGAGTGTGGGCTCCCTTTCTTTAAATTGTATTCCTGAGGATGGAAACAAAGCAAATATCTTTTCTTTGTTAGTTACAAATATCCTCCAAGAGAAAAATCAAAGAACATCCGGTCACTTGTGAATTATCAATCAATTTGATTGTAACTCGTGTGAACCTTGATTCGATGTTGTACATAAAACCCTTTTGATGTAAAGGATATTAGTATACTATTGAATACAAGAACGCTCCCTTTTTTTCTCTACTTGGCCGAATTCACACATTATTGCTTAGGGATGATTGAATTTTGTCTAGAGTAAAATTAGATTTTTCTCCATCAAAATTCTATGATGGCCGAATTCTTCACTAAGAAATATATAGCTTGGCCGAAATTCACCTCTAATGCCTTAGGGCTGACTGAATTTTACCTACTCATATTTATAGGATTATAAATTCTCTCCTAAGAAGGATTTATTTGGTTGGTAAGAATTCTTTACTTAGGTGGATTTATTTGGTAGTTAGAATCCTTATCTAAAAGGAAATCTAATCTTCTCCTATAACCATATGAGCTGGCCAAAATTCATCTCTTTGTTATGGATTAAGAGAGTTTTTTCTTTCCTAAGAAGGATTACTTGATGGACAAGAATCCTATCCTTAGGTAGATTAACTTGGTGGTTATGAATCCTTTTCAAATAAGAATTCTACTACTAAGTAGTTTTACTTGGTGACCAAGAATCATTTTCCAAAAAGAATCATTTTCCAAAAAGAATTCTTTTCTGCACCAAAACTCCTAATACAACTCAATAGTGTATTTGTAACCATATTAAAGACTTCCTAATTTGATTAGATAAATAACTCCTTTTATTTATCTACTTTTCAAATATAGTCTTTAACATTAACTATACTACCAACAATAGTATAGTTTTAGGAGACCATCTCCTAATAGGAAAAGATTTTGACTTTTAATTAAATAATTAATTAATCAACAAATTAATTAATTTCCATTTAATTAAATAAAAATAAAAATAATATATTTAAGCTATTTCACCATAGCCATTGCCGCCCATACCTAGTATAAAGGCCATATATTATTTTTCTTATTTTATTAAATCCATTGGACCTTAATAAAAAGTCCACATGTGAACTAGACATATTCTTACAAAAAGAAACAAGTTCACATGCCTTATTACAATTCTAGATGGACCCCTATTGGTCCGGTAGAATATATTAAGTGATCCATGCAAGTTCGTGTGGATTGGGGATCTTGACGGGCTATCTAAATTTAAGCTCCAATAGACACAACCCAATCACAATCAACAAATGATTCACTTAGGTCCAATCTATTTAATTTTAGTTCATTCCACTAAAGAACAAAAATTGAACTCTTAAATAAAGATAGAATAAGTTGATGTTACTCATTCGTACCCTAGACAACCTTATTGGAGAAAGTGTATCCTCGTGAAGAATACCAGTAATCGCTAAGAGCTCATAGACCGCCAAGAGCTCATAGACCGCCAAGAGCTCATAGACCGCCTATAACTCTCCAAGTTACCATATTTACTCATATGACCACATTTTGAACTTGGATATTTTGACTTGTCTAGAAGCCATGTTTCAATAGACACCTATTGAAAACTTAACGTTAAGATTTAATATCCAATACCTCAAAACATCCATATGATGGTATTCTACTCTCATTCAATAAATGGACCCACGATGTCCATATCTATAAATGAAGTCCTCTATCGATTAACAAATGAATACTACCAAACTATCGAGGATAGACTATGCTATATAATCGTACTCATTGATAGCTCAAATGATAACACTTGCAACCATAAGTCCATCATTTATCTCAGGATTGAGATAGACTCTCCGATTGTCTTCAAATAAAAACTTTTATCTATTGACGGTTCTAGATAAAGTATTTCGTTTTGATCCTATTCAATACACCCGGTGCACTAGATTCTTTTGCCCAAAGACATCACTCTTTGATGATTTTAGACTCATCATAACACATTTGATCCAGATCAAATGCTAGCAAAAGAATCTACAACTTTGACAAGATAAATGCGTTCAACCTTCTATCTTAAGTTGTGAATATTATTCAAGACTAACTAAATAATTATGTCTATCTCATACATATCTAGATGTATGAACAATTCTTCTTTTCTCATAGTCTTTTGACCTTATGATTATTTACTTTTGACAATTATAATAATTAAACTATAAATGCTATAAGATTTGTTAAACTAGAAATCACTTTATTCATATGAAAAGATTGTTAATTACAATATTACACACTTGCTATCAAGCATAATCCTAACAATATGTAGTTTATGGTTAAGTTGGTTTAAGTTTGTTCGCAAAACCGGTTTTTGTAAGTGTTAATTTTCTTCAATCACATAATATAAAACTAATCAAATTATGAGAAAAAAAAATCTTTACTGAAATATAAATAGAAGTCGAAATAGGTTTGAATACAATTAAAAAAACGTTGGATTCAAATGGAGATTTTAGAGTTTTGAAAAAACTAGGTTTTATGACTGCTAAAATTATTTAAATAGTGAAAAGAAAAAAAACATGTTTAGGGTGTGAGAGAAGATAAAACATGAAATTATATAAGATTTGTGAGGATAAATTTGGAAGTTATAAATTAATATATATTCAGTTGATTTGCTGTTAAGTGAAAAGTGAAAATTCTTCACTTTTCATAACCAGTGATTTTAAGGGTCTATTCAGTAATTTTATCACATAAAAAATAAAACAAAACAACTTAATGATACACATTAAGTGTCATTAAGCGTTAAGTGGAAAAATCAAATAAGTCCTTAATCTTTTAAATTATGTTTGCTTTATTTATTTATTTTGAATATTTCTCTCTCCATTATAAATTTTCAATAAAGTTTATGTTTTCTCCATGAAAGGTAGTAAATAAAAAAAAATCAAACAAATGATTTTTTTTTTAATTTGACCTTTTTATTTTCAAACAAAATTGTTTATCTCATCTTGAGATTTGTGAATACAAGTGTAGTTTATTTTAGGTGACGGTGTCTATATCTTAATTGCATATGAGGTACAACAAATACATCATAATTATGTGATTTAAAGTGTTTTTTTGGGTGATTTTAATTTAGTCCCTGTATATTTTCAAAATATCAAATTTTTTAACTGTATTTACCTTTTTAGTGTCTTTGGTCCCTATATTTCTTAAATACATCATTTTTTTTGAAACAAAATACATCAAATTGGTTCTTCTATTAGTTACCCATTAGTCAAATTTAACAGTTCCATGAGTTTTTATTTTCTTTAAACCAGTAACATGCCACGTGTTCATAAAAAACAATTAAATAATTTTAAAACATAAAATAAAACAAATTAATAAACTTTATAATTAAATAAAGAGTTTTCTTAACATGTAAAAATTGATGGAAATCTAGAATGCCATATATAATGGAAATCCATCTGGATGTCCATTCACTGGAGATGATGTCGACGTTGATCGGTAGAGACCCATTTAGGAATTCATCGTTGATCGATGAAGATGGGTCTCTATGGATCAACGATGGAGACTCGTCTCACTCGTAAATTAATGGAGAGTATTCGTCTACGTCTTCATCGCCGAGTGACAGAGACAATACCATCAATATGTGAATGAAGCACTAATTTTGCTTTTTACAATTGAGGTTGCATTAAATGATTTACAAATGTCTCACCTTCATCCCACCTTCATCCAAAATCAAGAAATTACTTGATATATAGAATCTAGCTTTTGAAACTGCATCCCACCTTTATTAATTACTTGAACATCTTGGTTTTCTGGTTTTTCCGGTGTCATTTCCATTCTTATCTTTTATATAATCGTTTTCATATCTCCGTTTAGAAACATATCCACCAACATAATCAACAATTTTTATTTATAGAATTTGCAATATTCTTCCTTTTTCCTGCAAAACCATCATGTTCTTGAAAATCATTTTCTTTTGCTTGGTCTCCATCTCAGCCTTTTCCTTCAACAACACTTCCATTTTTTAAATGATTGTTGATTGTGATGGGGGTTGATCTGGTTTTGGTGGTTAGATCTCCATTTTTTATAAAAGAAATTTGATCTCCACCTGCAATCGCAAATATTGATGATGGATATCCATACCTTTTTCTTTTATTGTTTTTTTTTATCTTTTAAACATTTATTTGAAGGTTAAAATTGTAATTCTAATACTTTAAAAGGGGAAAATAGTATTAGCAACTCCTAAAAAAGCTACTAAATAGTTGTATACCTTTTTTCTGAGGTTTGACCATTAAAAAAATTGGCCAGATGAATCAATTTGATGTATTTAGAAAAATATAGACACAACAGAAGCTAAAAAGGTAACGACAATTAAAAATTAATATTTTAAAAAAGGACTAAATTGATAATCATATTCTTTTTTAAGCATATATAAACAACTATAAATTTACTATAAAAAGAAACTCAATAAATACACATGTAGAAACAAGATAATAAATACATTGCACATATAGAAACAAAACAATAAATACAGTAATTGAGTTTCATTTTATAATAAATATATAGGTATTAACCTATGCGGGAGCACATGTTAACATTACCATATAATAGATTGTGATACCAAATAGTTGAGTAGGGTTTGTCGGGACCTAGATCAAAAGCCACATGTGCGATATAGATATATTTATCCTCATATCTATTTTATTTTTTGAAGTATTACAACTATTAGCTTATTACAATAAGACTACAGAGACCTGCCAAGATAAACCGAGAGAAAACTCAAAAAATACATGTGTGGTCCGGATAACTACTCCTATAAGCTGAGAGAAAACTCCCCATATATACTTATATAGAGGCGTCAAAAGGGTTGGATCGACCTACCTGTTGCGGGCTTTACCCATTTCCGAACAAGCCCACTCGTCATGGCATACCACATTGAGAGCCCAGGCTTGGCTTGTGCTTGGTTGATGGGGCGGGCTTGGACATATATTTTAGGCATGTTGGCCTTAAGGGCCGGGCTGGGCTTATAGTCCGAAGCCCGTTAAGCCCGCCGGAGTAGTTTCTTTCATTTGACTTTATCTTATAAAAATTGTATTCCTTTCAAATCATAGGGTTTTATTATTACGACAAAAACGTATCTTATAACGGTTACGGGCTGGATAGGGCTTAAAAATTTGTATGTGGGCTAGGTTTTAAACCCGACCCTCAATGTTGGGGGCTAGGCTACCCGACCCTCAAGTCCTCATAAACATTTTTAAGATGACATCTCTAAATACTTATGAAACATATATGGTGAGACTTAAACCCTTGTTAGGGATGAAGATGCAATACCATCTCCGGAAAGAGTTAATGTGCCCGATATCTGTAATCTATCCTAACAACAAGAGAGAACGAAGTGTTTTATTTTTTTATTTTTGTTTTTTGAATTCATGAATTATTTTTTTCGTAAATTTATGGATCAAATGAAAAAAAATCAAGACAGAAGTCATGGAATAAGAGTTAACCGGCGGCCGTTATTGAAGTAAAAAAAGAACACTGTTCTATCCAGACAGTCAGTCAGTCAGGCCCAGTTTGGCATTGCTGTGCTGTGGGGAGAAGTGCTTTTGAAATTGCTGTGGGGGGAATTGCTTTTGGAATTGCTGTGGGAAGAATCAGCTGAGTGTTTGGTAAACTGATTTTCAAAAGTGCTGTGAGAACTAAAAGCAATTTCAATGTGTTTAGTAAACTGAAATAAAAAGTGTTGTGAGTGTGTAAAATTACTAAAAGGACATAGACATCTAAATGGTACTAATGTTCTATACTTTATATTTTTCTTATTTATTTATGTTTAGTGTTAAGTATTATATAATTATGGTACTTTATTGAATTAATTAGCCCCATATTTTATTATACTTTATTTAATTAATTAGTCCAATTTATTTATTTATTTATTTTATTCTACTTTATTTTTTAATTTCATTTTTATTCTACTTTATTGAATTAATTATCCAAATTTTTTTATACAGTTATGGCAACATTTTTTTTGAACAAAATATAAGTCCAATTTTTTTTGTTAAATTTCATTAAAGGTAAGGACAAAGTCGGAAAGTTAGTAAAATTTCATTTAATATCACTGTAGAACGTTTTCTAAAAGCAGAAGCCAAAATCCAAAAGCATGTATTTGTAGTTTCTTAAAAACTCAGTTGGGAAAAACTAAAAGTGACCAAAAGCACTTCCCAACGATTTTACAAAACATATAGAAAATTGGACCTCAGTCACTCATACTGTTACAAGTGTTAACAGAGTGGCAGTACTTGTAAATAAACCCAAAAAGGGTGGGTGAATATCCTAACCATCCCCAACCACAGAGTTTCATCATCCTCTCCGTCAATTCTAGTCATCACCACCTCTACTCTCTCTCTCAACCAACTTTCCTACTAAATTAAGCGGCACTTCTCCGCTAAATCTCTCTTCTGCGTCGACATTTCACTCTTACTCACTTCACTTCACCACCAACAACACTTGTACTCAATTCAAACCACTCTCGTATATATTGCTACTCGGTCGATTGCCTCAATTGATCCAACAATCTTTTAGATCTGAGGCGTTTTGCACCAGATCGAACCCAAATGGAGGAGGCGTTGGAACTCGCGCGTGCCAAAGACACAAAAGAGCGGATGGCCGGAGTGGAGCGTCTCCACCAACTTCTTGAAGCTTCCAGAAGAAGTCTCAGTAGTGCCGAAGTTACTTCGCTCGTCGATTGCTGTTTGGATCTCTTGAAAGACAACAATTTTCGTGTCTCTCAAGGCGCTCTCCAGGCTCTGGCGTCCGCTGCCGTGCTCTCCGGTGAACACTTCAAACTGCATTTCAATGCTCTCGTGCCAGCTGTCGTCGAGCGATTGGGAGACGCTAAACAGCCAGTTCGCGACGCCGCTAGGCGCCTCTTGCTTACTCTCATGGAGGTATTTTATTATTACTGCATTTTTTTATTGGTTCAATTCTTCTTGTTTTTGTTTGTTTGAATATTAGAAATTGTTTTTCGATTGTGGTACTCCTGTTCAGTGTAACATTTTTTTTTCCCAATGAAATTGACGTTACATAGAGTAGGAATATGTTAAAAATGTGCCACCGATATTTTTTTTTTTTTTTTTTTGCGGCGGACTTTACTGTTTGTTTTAATGTTAATTAAGTGACTCAGATTAGAAAATACATGTAGGTATTTATGCATTTTTCATTGATTTTTGGAACCTTTTGGAACACGCAGTTAATTAAGGATGTGTTTTTATTTGCTTTGTGGTTTAAATTTTGTCAATGCGTAGCATAGTATAACTACTTTTGTTATTATTTATCTTGTGTTTGTTTCATTGTGTAATTGTTTTGAGTAATGCTGACATCCACCTTTTGTATCCCTCTTGCATCCAAACCAATGGTGCAGCAATTGGTCAATGGATACGCATTAATAATAATTTATCCCACTTGCCACATGTCATATGAGTTCAATTGCCACATATTGCTTGTGATGCAAGTTAGATACAAAGATGAAATATCTTTCATTTCTTGCCGAAATTATTTGCCCAAATTCATGCCCATATTGGTTTTAATTAACACATCATCTACCATATCATCTAATGATTAACATGGTAGTTACAACTCACAAGACACATCTAATACCTTTTAAAGTTTCTGGAATTCTTTCTATTTATGAATAGTGTTTTATAGAATTTTATGTTTTAACTTTACTAAAATGAAATTGCAATTATGATGTTATTGGAAGATAAGTTAAACGAAGTAGTGGCTTAGAATAATATATTCTTTTACAGGTTTCTTCTCCAACAATTATTGTTGAAAGAGCGGGCTCTTATGCCTGGACACATAAAAGCTGGAGAGTTCGAGAAGAGTTTGTGCGGACTGTCACATCAGCTATTGGTCTTTTTGCATCAACAGAGCTTACTCTTCAGCGAGCTATTCTTCCTCCAGTATATGATCTTTGCATTTATTAAATGAGCAAACTTTTTTTTTTTGTTTTTTGTTTTTTTGGAGTTGAACTGCTGTTCTTTTCAATTATCAGATTTTGCAGATGTTGAATGACCCAAATCATGGTGTGCGGGAAGTGGCTATATTGTGCATTGAGGTTAGTCAAATATGTGCCATGCTTAATTTCATTTCCAATTGAACTTATTTGTGATACGACGTACTGTTATATTAATACCAAACCTGATCTGCGAACATATTTGTTCTCATTTGGGTGTTTGAACTCGTAAACCTATGATGTCAAGGAATTATCTTTTCAGTTGACAGATAGGAAACTACCAGGGTAGCTTGTATATTTGTCACCTTCAGAGAGACATCATGATCTCCTAGAGGCTCGCTTTCCTCAACTTTTTTCTGTAGGGTTGTAAGAAGAGAAAATGAGATAATGAACTACTATTAGCTATGGAAAAAAATTGAAAGTTCCCTTTGTCTTAGTCTCTCTGTTTTTATCTTTCAATTTTTCTGGAGGTAATTTATTTGACAGAGCTTGCTGGGGTTAGTAGTATTGCCGAAACATCTTATTGTATTACTTTGTCATTGCACAGTTGTATTTTGAACATTTGTCAAGTCTTGAATAACTTAAATTTTGAGTAAATCAGATTTTGAATATATCATGGATGACATGACGAATGCCTTTGTTATGTTATTGAATGGAGAAAATTTCTGGCTGACTGGCTGTTAGTGTTGCTGCATGGTAATGAGACATATTTATGAGTTGCATGATTGCATCTTCAGGCCCTTCTGTATTGTAAATTGTAATGTTTCTTTTCCTTATTTAGGAGTTCACAGTCCCCTTCCTGATTATAGAATTAGGATAAACTGACAGAACAAAGGCATCTCTTTAAGGTTCAAGTTGTAATTTTGTATTTTTTGGCTGGGGGGTTTGTTTGTCATACCATGGGGGAATTGGGGAATACTTTATATTGAAAACACGTTGTGACTGTAGAATTTTATGCTCTTGTATAGGTTAAGAGCTCCTTTATTAGTAGACTATTGGTTCACTTTTAATTCTTTTATAAATAATTGTTTTCTATGAAAACAATTATGTGACTTGAGGTTTCAAGTTTCTGGAGAGCTCCTTTTGAACCTTTGAATGTATTTCTAAAGATTCCTCTGTAGCATTTGATTGTAGGTGTTGGAAGATATCTTGTCTGTTATTTATGTATATATTATGGACATTATTATTACCTGGTTTCTAATTAAATCCAATATTTGTTTATTATTGGGCTTATTTACTTGTGTATGTATTTTGTAAGGTAAAATGAATGCTATACTGACTGAAATCACTTGTGCTTTGCTATAACTGGAAGGATTTTTCTTCCTTGCGGGATCCTATCACAAAGGAGTTTCAGCTGCATTGTTTTTGCCCATACGTTTGAGTTAGGATGCTGTGCTGGGTTATATTTGTATTTTAGGGTTATGCCCACAATAGTCTTCTATTAAATCCTTCTTTTGGTTTATTAGCTTAAATTTGTATATGGGGATGACATATGAACAAGAGTTTTCTATGAAAATACTTTTCTGCTCCTTTTTTTAAGCTGTTAAGTAACCGGTAATCCCCATCCTAGTTTGTGGACAACTTGTTTACTCTTTGTAATTACTTTTTACTAATATTTTTCTGTAATCTATTAAATAAGAGCTATTACAGATTTTTGGTTTGTACCTTACTTTCCTGAATTGGGGGAATGGACCTCTAACCATATTAATCTGGTTGTTAATATCTCAGGAAATGTATACGCAGGCTGGGCCTCAGTTCCGTGATGAACTTCATCGCCATCATCTTCCTTCATCTATGGTGAATATCTAACTGAGCCTTAATTATTTTGATTAGCAATTATTCTTTCCCATATTTTCTAGGACTTGTGAGTATAGACAATTTGAAGTTTTCTTGCTTAGGTTTTCCTTTATCGCAGATGTTTTGTCATATACATCGTTCACTCTACTACTCTAGACTTTTTAATTTTATATTGCTTATTGAAAGGAAGAAAGCTGGGTTTTGATTGCTCTGTTTTTCTTATAATTTTCACTACAAAATATATATGCAGTTGAAAGATATTAATGCCAGGCTGGAGAGGATTCAACCACAAATTCGCTCGTCGGATGGAATTATAAACACCTTTTCTGCTGGAGATATGAAGCCCGCAAGCCTTAATGCCAAGAAGAGTAGTCCAAAGGCCAAGAGTTCCATGAGGGAGATGTCTCTTTTTGGAGGTTAGCATTGATTTAAATCAAGCATTGTGGATGTAAAAATATTTGATGTTGTGTGTGGAAATTTATTATCTACTTCCTGCATTTTCCCTTGCATTTCCTTTGGAAAAATTGTAGGTCACAGAATCAAACATTTTGTACTTTTTACATTCATAAAAATTGGCGAACTTTCAGAATCATGGTTCAACTTTGAAGGATTATTGAAATATGTGATAGGTTGCTTTGGGTGTGTTTCGTATGGCTTTTCAAGTAGAGCTTCTAGAGTAAATTTTTTTGTAGTAGAGCTTCTAATGAGTAGAGCTTCTAACAAAAAAGGCTTTTGGTTGTGTAAATTACAAAAAAGGTGTTGACAATGTATTTTTAAATATAGCTTTTGGTCGTGTGAATTACAAAAAGGGTGTTGACGATGTATTTATAATGAAAGAGTTGTAGAGTTGAATATCTAAAATTCATAAAGGGTAATTGAGACAATTCATGTGTTTTAAAAAAGCTCAAAAAAAGCTTTTTGGAAAGTCTAAGTAGACATAAAATGGCATTTATAAAGGGTAATTGAGACAATTCATATATTAAAAAAACCGTTTTGAGTTTTGCCAAACAACTGAAAAAAACTTCAAAATAGCTTCTAGCTTTAAAAAAATGCTTTTGATCCTTACAAAAGCCATACTAAACACACACTTAGTGATATTCTGTTGCATTTTATTCCACTTATTGCAGGAGAAGATATCCCAGAAAAGCCTGTTGAGCCAATCAAAATTTACTCTGAAAAGGAGCTTATTAGGGAATTTGATAAGATAGCTTGTACTCTAGTACCTGAAAAAGACTGGTCTATCCGCATTGCAGCAATGCAGAGAGTCGAAGCCCTTGTTTGGGGAGGTTGGTAACATCTCCTCTCTCTAGCTCTCTCTGTTTGTGAAATTATGATTTGCTTTGAACTAATTATCTCTATATTGATCTGTCAACATGTTTGAGATGTTTTCATTTTTGTTTTGTTATTTGTTTTTATTAGTGATGACAACTATGCTAGTAGTGGTTGGCAAGTGATTGATCCATGAATGGCTGGTTCATTATAATTTGATGACTCTAGCAAAAGTAAAACATTTAATTGTATTGCAATTAGTGTGGCAATGTGGCATATGTGATGGTTATGAACTTTTGTTGAGTAAATTCAGTAAAAGACATGCCTTGGTAGTGCAAATAACAAAGGAGAGTTTGGGGTTCTTTTTTTCTCTACTTTGATGTCTGTGCATCTATGTGTTTTACTTCTTCTCTGCTGAGGACAGCTTGTTTTTCTTTTGCATATCTTTTTTCTTTATAAATATAGTTCTGTTCTTTCCAGTATATATAAATATAATTTTCTGTTTCTTTTCAAATAAAAAAGTGCCATGGTGGTGCAACTCAAGCGTACAAGAGATGTCAAGTGAGATAGCCATCATTGTCAAAAACAAAAGTAAAGCTAGAAGTATTAAGGCCAAGAAATTCAACTTGGATGATTTTTTCTTCCGGTACACATTGTAATTCTAAAAATACCCCTAATTAAATTCTTTATTATTTTTTTTCCTCTTTTTGCACCCACAACCAAATTTTCTGTGGTTTTTATGGTTAATCTAAAGATATTTTGTTCTTTTTCTTTTTCTCTACAACATATATGGGTTGATCTTGCAAGAGCTAAGATCGTTGTATATAACTAAGCTTTGATTGCTTAACTATATATATATATATATTTATTTATTTATATAAACATATATACTCACACTCACACTCACACTCACACTCACACTCACACACCCATTAAATGCCTTGTTTTTTTCCTAAAGTTGCAGGAATTCTTGATTAAATTTGTCACACAAAACACAAACACTTCCATTAGATCTCTCACCAAACACTAAAAAAAGGAACAAAAGTCATAAATATGAGAGAATCCAGTTTTGGTTCAAGACCCAACAATAGAAGTCGCTGATCTGGAGCTATACATGACGCCGGTGCCGGTTCCGGTTCCGGTTCTGGTTCCGGTTCTGGTTCGGTTCTAGACTTCCGGTTCGAAACCGGCGGTTTTGTTTCCGGGGGAACCGGAACCTCCCTTAGGCGGTTCCGGTTTCGGAACCGGCTGTTCCGGTTCCGGTTCCGGCGGTTCATCTCCTTTTTCATTTTTATTTATTATTTTTTAACCAAATCTATCAGTCCCACACCCAATTACCCATACATGAATACATATACATACACATCAACACCATACTAAGTACCCAGAAATCAGAATCCCAGATCCCAAATCACCACATTCAATCCTTCATCTTCAATCATCCATCTTTATCTCTCTCTCTCTCTCTCTCTCTCTCTCTAATCACCCCAAAATCACAAATCAACCCTAAATCAACAACTCCAACTTCCCCAAATCTCCGAAAATCCCCAAATCCCCAAATCCCCAAATCCCTAACTTTGTCTTCTCAGTAAATCCCTAAATTCGTCTAATCTTAACAGCCACCAGTCCAAGTCTCCAAGATGAAGAAGAAAAGACGAATTAGAAGAGACGAAGAAGAAGAGATCGAGATCAAGATGTGAAGAACAGAATGAGAAGAAGAGATCGTCAAAGATGGCAAGATGAAAGAAGGATAAATGAAGAAGACGAGATGGATGAGATTAAACGGAAGAAGAAGAGATAGATGAGAAGAAGAGTTGGATGAGAAATATAGAAAGAGAGAGAGGTCTGTGAAGAGAGAGAAAGAGATATAGTGGGACTTTGAGAGTGAATCAGATCAGATCTGATTTTTTTATTTTTAAATTAAAAAAAAGAAAGTAGGAACCGTCCGGTTCGAACCGGACTGAAACCGCCGGTTCCAGTCCGATTCGAACCGGACGGTTCCACCAAAACAAGAACCAAAACCGAAACCGAAACCGCTACGGTGCACGGTTCGGTTCGGGTTCGGAACCTTAAATGACGGTTCGGTTTCGGTTTCGGTTTTTTTAGGTTCGGTTCACCGGTTCGAACCAAACCGCCGACATGTCTATCTGGAGCAGATCCGCCGGTGACTCCATGGCCGGAGGAACGTAGCCGGAGGAGGATCTCACCTCCTTCGGCTTTGGAGGAGAAAGAAGAAGAAGATGAAGAAAGAATTATGAAGGAGAAAAATGTTCAAGGGAAAAAAAGAAGGGAAGAACTGAAGAAGAAGGGAATAAATGAAGAAGGGAATAATTGAAGAAGAAGAACGTTCAAGGGAAAAAACGAAGAAAAAAAATTATTGCGAATTTTTGTTTGAAAAACAAAATAAAAAACTAGGGAAACAAGTTTAACGTGTGTTTTCCATGTTTTTCAATTTTAACACTGGTTTTTTTTTTTTTTTTCTATTTTGTTTTTGTTTTTTGAA
Organism: Dipteronia dyeriana; assembly: GCA_032871835.1. Lineage (NCBI taxonomy): Eukaryota > Viridiplantae > Streptophyta > Magnoliopsida > Sapindales > Sapindaceae > Dipteronia > Dipteronia dyeriana. Next base: position 54,804,190 of record CM065299.1, read on the forward strand.
AAAAAAAGAGCCAAAAAATTGGCCACTGGACGTGCTCTATAATTTTTATTTATTTTCACTCTTCCTCGGTTATCTTCAAGAACAATTTACCGGTTCATGAAAACAGGGCTGCTTGTAGGTTTTCAATAATAGCTAATTGCTGTCATTTTGAGGTCTGCTAAGTCTTAAACCACAAGCGGAAACATGGTGGTAGTAGGTTTGTGGGGTTGCCCTCGTCTTTAGATCAAATTTTTTCATGTATTTAGTTCTGCCCATTTTTTATCTCTCTCCCTCTCACTATATATATATATATTAATCTTTTCCCCGCACTTTTCCTACTTCTCTAATGCACCTATTGCATACTTTTGTCTTAGTAGTTATCAATTATTTATTGAAAAAAATGTAATGTGTTTGTGATAACTGATCGTCTGATATTACTCAAGTTATTTTAGTTGGCTAACTGGCTTGATCCCTGTGACAATATTTTTATGCAAATTTTCTGAACTGTCATTGTTTTTGTTTGTTATATTACATTCTTGGAGTAATCTCATAAAAGTTATATATATATATATATATATATATATATATATTGTACATACTACTTTCATCTGAGGAATAAATGCTGATATATATGCTTCAAATACTCTTTTCTTATCAGGTGCTACTGAGTACCCATGTTTCCGGGGACTATTGAAACAACTTGGTGGCCCTCTAAGCACACAGTTATCTGATCGAAGGTCTAGCATAGTAAAGCAGGTGCACTAACATTTCTTTGTGTTGACAACTGCTGGCTTAGAAGTTAGAAGTTCCTTCTTGCACCCCACTTTTCCTCTCTAGGGATGTCAGTTCATGGCTACTTGATATATATATATATATATATATATATATATATATATATATATATATATATTATAAGAGAGAGAGAGAGAGAGGACTTTTTACAATGCACACTTTAAGCACCTTTGGTGAAATTTAATGGAATTTATTAGAGAGAGAGAGAGATTTTCCAATGAGGATGTTTTACAAATTACAATGCACACTTTAAGCACCTTAGGTGAAATTTAATGGAATTTATTGAATCTTCTTGTGATTTTTTGTATGGATGTTAAAAAATTGAAAATTTCTCAGGTACAAGTACTAATTTTTTCCGACTTTTTTTGAAGATAAAACATTGAAAAATATGGAAATGTCCGAAAAAATAGTTCTCGAATCCAATTTTTTTTCACATTTCTACCAAATGTGTATTTTAATTTACTTAGGATACATACAAAAAATGTCATTCTAATGTCATTCAAAAACATTCAATTGCATGCAATTTCATTAAAGGTGCTCATTGTATTAAAATAAGGGGGTGCTGAAAGGAAAAGTTCCCTATATATATATATATATTAATAAGGGGGTGCTGAAAGGAAAAGTTCCCTATATATATATATATATATATATATATTAATAAGGGGGTGATGAAAGGAAAAGTTCCCTATATATATATATTAATAAGGGGGTGCTGAAAGGAAAAGTTCCCTATATATATATAAATGTTTAGTTCTTAGTGTTCTGAAACCTTTCTTCTCATTTCTTGAGGGTGCTGCTTTTGATATCGATTCTTTACTGGAATCTCTTGCATTAGGAGATGCTACTGCTTGCTAGATAATAGTCCTAGACTTTCTACTTTGAAGCTTGGTAATCTTGCTCTTTTGTCCTTGTTTTGATAGCGGCAGTGGCCTTATGAAGCTTTAGACAACAAAAAGTTTGCACAAACTTAATTGTTTTCCCCCACTTAATAGACAGTGTTTCTCAAATTAACACCCAAAGCACCTAAGAGTGAAATTTAACCATACCTCACCATAAGCTAGCAATTTTTTATTGTTATCCGAGGATGCTTTGTGAAGTTTAAGCATACCTTGAAGAGCAGCTACTTGGGACCAGTGATTGTTCCCGCTGAGTTCTATTATTTTAGTTGGAACCTTCAAGCAGGGATCATTATGAATTTAGCTCATAAATGGCAGAATTATTGATGGCAGCGAAGTCAAAGAAATTTATTCCCTGTTAATCCCTTTGTGTTTATTGGTGTAATCATTGGTAATTTGGGTTTTTCATTTTGTAGGCTTGTCATCTATTATCCTTTCTGTCAAAGGAGCTATTGGGGGATTTTGAGGCATGTGCTGAGATGTTTATTCCAGTAAGGGTTTTTTTCTTTTTTGACTTTTGCAATCTTAATATGCTAAAAATATTTTGTAATTCTATGATTGATATGATAATCAGGTCCTTTTCAAGTTGGTTGTGATCACTGTACTCGTAATTCAAGAGTCCGCAGATAATTGTATAAAAACGGTAATGCTCTGGTTAAGTGATCAGATGAATTGTCCCTTTTAAATAAGCTTTGTCAATTTATTACCTTTAATTTTCTTTTCTAACTTTTTTTCCCAGATGATACGTAATTGCAAAGTTGCTCGTGTGCTTCCTCGCATAGCTGATAGTGCAAAAAATGATCGTAATGCGGTGCTCCGTGCAAGGTATGGCTGTGCCTCTTTGACTTTGTGTACATTTTCTGTGCTGTGGTTTAAATCACTGGCATCTTTCTGTTTGTATTGCAGGTGTTGTGAGTATACTCTGTTGATTTTAGAACATTGGCCTGATGCACCAGAAATACAGCGATCTGCTGACCTATATGAAGATCTTATTAGGTGTTGTGTTGCAGATGCAATGAGTGAGGTATATTTATTCAGCACTAATTTTTTATTTTTACTTTTGAGCTTTCAGTGAGGGTAGACCAGCATTTGACCTTTTGTCTGTACTTTGGTGATGCTGCCTTTGAATTTTTTTTGTGAATTTACGTAATCTATTGAAACGATGAGAATTGAGGAAGGACGAAATAGATTTTTTGATCTAGCTTGTTGTTCACCTGGTCATCATTGATAGTGTAATTGTAAGACTTGGGGATTTTCTTGTTTATATGTATGAATGTTTATTTGTGATTATAGTCTTCATATGTTATCATGTATTTTGTTGTTTATATGTTTTTGAAGCTTAATTAAAAGATGTTTGCCTGTATATAACTCTGTCTCTATGTTCATAGCTAGCGTAACAATTGAAGCATCGTACTTCTCTTTTTATTAAGTTATATTTTCTTGAAACTATCAGGTACGATCTACTGCACGAATGTGCTACCGAATGTTTGCTAAAACTTGGCCAGAGCGTTCTCGTCGTTTATTTTCATCCTTTGATCCTGTCATTCAAAGGGTATGTAGCTCACGTCAATGCCAAAGAATTTGTTTACATATTTCCATTGCTATAACTCAATAGTTTAAAATAATTGTGTTTCTGGACAGTTAATAAATGAAGAGGATGGAGGAATGCATAGGCGACATGCTTCTCCGTCTCTCCGTGATAGAGGTTCACATATGTCATTCACCAATCAAATATCGGCTCCTTCAAATCTACCTGGATATGGAACTTCTGCTATTGTTTCAATGGACAGAAGTTCAATTTTATCCTCAGGGACATCTCTCTCTTCTGGACTGCTTCTGTCACAATCGAAGTCCCTTAATAAAGGTGCCGAACGTAGTCTGGAAAGTGTGCTGCATTCAAGCAAACAGAAAGTGTCTGCAATTGAAAGCATGCTCAGAGGTTTGGAGATATCAGATAAACAGAATCCTTCAAATCTTCGGTCGTCTAGTTTGGATCTAGGTATTAAATGTTTATCTTAATCTCAGAAATCAAGAAGATTATCAGCATGTGAAATAATTATGCTGTGATGACTGGTGGTCAGAATGATTAATTAATTAAAATTTGAATAATTTGTGAGCGGCTAATTTTTTTTTTTTTTTTTTTTTTTTCTGTATTGCTCCTAGTGCAGGAGTTGACCCTCCATCATCTCGTGATCCACCATTCCCTGCTGTCGTTCCAGCTTCTAATGATCATACAAACTCTTTGATAACAGAATCAGCTACTTCTATTATAAGCAAAGGTGGTAACCGCAATGGTGGTCTGATATTGTCTGATATCATTACTCAAATTCAAGCTTCAAAAGATTCCAGTAAATTATCATATCGTGGTAACGCAGCATCTGAGTCTTTGCCATCAGTTTCATCATACCCAGCAAGAAGGGGTTCTGAAAAGCTACAAGAAAGAGGTTCCATTGAAGAGCATAATGACATTAGGGAAGCTAGGCGTTTTACGAACTCGCACATTGTCAGGCAATATTTGGACACACCTTATAAAGATGGGAACTTTAGGGATTCACAAAACAGTTACATTCCGAATTTCCAGAGGCCGCTGTTGAGAAAGCATGTATCTGGACGGATGTCTGCAAGCAGAAGAAAGAGTTTTGATGACAGCCAGCTGTCACTTGGGGAGATGTCAAATTACACAGATGGTCCAGCTTCCCTCAATGATGCTTTGAGTGAGGGACTCGGTCCAAGTTCTGACTGGAGTGCTAGGGTTGATGCTTTTAATTATCTAAGGTCATTGCTGCAACAAGGCCCAAAAGGTATTCAAGAAGTAATCCAGAGTTTTGAGAAGGTAATGAAATTATTCTTCCAGCACTTGGATGATCCCCACCATAAAGTTGCACAGGCAGCTCTTTCAACACTTGCAGATATTATACCATCTTGCCGGAAGCCTTTTGAGGGTTATATGGAAAGGATTTTACCCCATGTATTCTCACGTCTGATCGATCCAAAGGAGTTAGTTAGGCAACCTTGCTCGACGACTTTAGAAATTGTGAGCAAAACTTATAGTGTTGATTCTCTCTTACCTGCTTTGCTCCGTTCACTAGATGAGCAGCGGTCCCCGAAGGCCAAATTGGCTGTTATTGAATTTGCAATAAGTTCCTTTAACAAGCATTCATTGAACCCTGAAGGCTCTGGTAACTTGGGCATCCTGAAGCTGTGGCTTGCTAAGTTGACACCTTTGGTCCACGATAAAAATACTAAGCTTAAGGAAGCAGCTATTACATGCATTATATCTGTCTACTCCCACTATGATTCAATGGCTGTGCTTAATTTCATTCTTAGTTTATCTGTTGAAGAACAAAATTCCTTGAGACGAGCCCTTAAACAGTATACTCCTCGTATTGAGGTGGACCTAATGAATTATTTGCAGAACAAGAAAGAGCGACAGCGTCTCAAGTCCTCTTATGACCCAACTGATGTTGTTGGAACCTCTTCAGAAGAAGGATATGCTGGTGCATCCAAAAAGAGCCATTTCTTAGGGAGGTATTCTTCTGGTTCAATTGATAGTGATGGTGGCAGGAAATGGACTTCCAACCAAGAATCAGCCCAGTTTACAGCCAGTATCGGTCATGCTACTTCTGAGGAAACTAAGGAGAACTTGTATCAGAACCTTGAGTCTGGTTTTAATGCTGATGTTAGTTCCAAAGCTGGGGATCTGACTGGTTCGAACACAGATTTGGAAAGTTTGTCTACACCGCATCTGGACATTAATGGTCTACTGAGTTGTGACTCATTGACAGTCTCTGAAGATGTTGGGCACAATAATGAAATTTCACCTGAGTTGGACCTTACTCATCATAAACTGTCAACTATAAAGATTAATTCTGTGGCCGATGCTGGACCTAGCATTCCCCAAATTCTTCATCTGGTGAGTTTTATAATGTCATAGCATTTCTCTAGTACTTGTCATTTCTTAACTGAAATTTGTGAAAAAAAAAGAACAAAAAAAGAAATAAATAGTTTAATTTAATTTAAATAGATCTGAAATAACTACCTGATGAAGGTTTTCCTTGTATTGTTTATAGATCTGTAATGGGAATGATGGAAGCCAGACTACAAGTAAGAATGGTGCACTTCAGCAACTAATCGAAGCTTCTGTGGTTGGTGATCACTCGATTTGGACCAAGGCATGTATATTTATGAAGTTAAATATGAATATTTTTGTTTTTTTCTGTTCAGGTTGAATGGAAATGTCAGGACATGATTTCTATTGTGATGTCTTTGTTGAGTAAACTACAACTGCTACCTAGTTTTAAACTATCACAAGTATTTTTTTTTTCTGACAGTACTTCACATTTGTTGCAGTAGACATTTATCCCCTTCGTTCTCCTCCCTCTTTGTTGATGACTGTTGTATGTAGTGGGTTTTATTATAATTTGTTTAACCTCTGTTTTGTCTCTCCCTCCCTCTCACTGTTGTTCTATGGAGTGTATAGAATTTGTTTGAGACAGGTATACCCACTTCTTTTTAGCTTCATTTTGGTGGTTGACTAAACAATATTACAAGCACCTGCTGGTAGCAGACTAGCATCGTAACTAGATGTATGTGCTTGTACAAAGACATTTTGTATGATTGGTTCTACCGGTTTATCTCTTTGTTAAGAAATCAGCATGAATGGTTTTCCTACGTTTTAACTCTTAACTGTGGAGCCCTCAGGAATGGATTTACTGAGGCCTTTTTTGTTCCTTGATTTTCTTAATTTTTATATTAGTCGCTCTAGGCTGATTTCCTGCGGTTCCATCTTCGTTGGGTTATTTATTATTGGTTGGTTATGTAGTTTGTAAATTTATTATCATTTTTTGTAATGAACGTATTTTGTTTCCATTATGTAAAAAAATTATTTGCTGCTCTGCAATACAAAAAAATTACATTCTACTGTATGTTGATGTCCATTTTTTTTTCTAATATTTCAGTACTTTAATCAAATTTTGACGGCTGTACTTGAGGTGTTGGATGATGCTGATTCCTCAATTCGGGAAGTTGCTCTGTCATTGATTAATGAAATGCTTAAAAACCAGGTCTGTAATAAATCAGTTGTGTTTATTTTCCTGATTTGTCAATGTGTTCCTTACTTAATTTCCCTTTTCATGCTTACAGAAAGATGCCATGGAAGACTCCATGGAGATAGTAATTGAGAAGCTTCTTCATGTTACAAAAGATGCTGTTCCCAAAGTAATTTTCCTGTTCAACCATTTACTTGACTATGTGCTTGCGATAAGTTTGGTGTCTCAACGTTTTGGTCTATATTCAGGTTTCGAATGAAGCTGAGCACTGCTTGACTGTCCTGTTGTCGCAGTATGATCCATTCAGATGTCTAAGTGTATGTGGTTCTGACACATCTCTTTCTCAGATCTGGATTTCTTTACCTTTATTGTCTCTTTGTAACATGAAAATAAATAATTGGTTGGCTTCATCTCTTCTGTGGCGTTGTGTATTTATAATGAGCTTGCTGCTGTCAATGATTGATGTTGCAGGTTATCGTTCCATTGTTGGTTACCGAAGATGAGAAAACTCTTGTTACTTGCATAAACTGTCTGACAAAGGTATGTTTCTGAGCAGGAGCAAATGGATGTTACTTGAAAGGCTGTGGTTCAAGTTTATGCTCAGCGCACATTCACATTTTACTGGTCGTTTTGAGATTTATAACCAAAATGTTTTTTTATTAAAAGAACTACATAGGCTGAGTGGGTGCTGTCTATTATTTGCTTTGTGGGTCAGTGGTTTTTTTTTTTTTTGTAGAATTATTGGATTGGATTAGGTTGGCAAGTTACTTTTTCTACATTTGGCATCTTTTATTAGCAGGAGTACATGATAGATAGTTTCTTAGATCAGTAAATAATATATGATTTTTTTTTTCTGTTATAGCTGATATAGAAATTTTTAGGATCCTAATTAAAAGGATTATATTTACCTAAGAAACTGATGATGCATACGGAGTTCTTGCAAAATTGTGCCAAAGTAAAACTATTTGTCCTATTAATATAAAAAATTGTTTTGTTAAGCTGATTGTTTTTTATTTTCAGCTTGTGGGTCGGCTATCACAGGAGGAACTGATGGCTCAGTTGCCATCATTTTTGCCTGCCCTTTTTGAAGCTTTTGGAAACCAGAGTGCAGATGTTCGGAAGGTAGTAATGCTGTTGATAATACTTTTTTGGGTGTACAAATTTTTTATGGATCGGATGGAAGTAAATTTTAGTTATTCTTTTCCTTCAACTTCTCTATTATTATGAAAAAGTGCTAACTATTTTTTTGTTTTTTTGTTTTTTTGTGTGTGTGTGGTTATATGTTGAATGGTACAGACTGTCGTTTTCTGTTTAGTGGATATTTATATAATGCTTGGAAAAGCATTCTTGCCGTACTTGGAAGGGCTGAACAGCACACAACTACGGCTGGTGACGATTTATGCTAACCGGATCTCGCAGGCCAGGACAGGTACAGCTATTGATGCAAGCCAATGAAGCCAATGATGTGGGTTTGGGCTGTTGGGTTGGGAGTATTCGTTGTGTATTTGTATATCGTGTTAATGCATTTTGTTTTGTTATTATTTTACTTGTAATTTCATTTCATTTATCTTTTAGATAATTTTATTATTTCTCTGTTTGTTGTGTGGAAGGAGAGTGCTTGCGGGAGACAAAGTAGGGCGTTGCATTATTATGCCCATGTTGTAATGAATATTTGAACAGCGTCACATCTGTTATATAGAATCGATATGGTTTTGGGGAAATCTACACCCATGGGTGTGCAGTGTTACCTCCCAATTATTCGTTTGTTTGAGTAGTTCTGATACAGGCACTAAAGTTTTGAAATCTCAGTCTCTGTATAGCATTTGGCTATGATAAGATCGGGTTTTAAGCCTATATTATATATCTCGAAGACAGAATGTTGCATGTAACATAATTTTTCAATCATGAGTACACACTGAGCATATTAATACACATAATTATATTTTTGTTATGTTAGCAATTGAACTTCGATCATTATAATATGTTCAAGATATGCTTGTAGTGTATGTTTATGAGAGAAAAACCGACAAATCTTGCCCATGCGGACCATGCTAAGCTGTTTAAGTTTGCAATTGTAAAACTATTGCAAACATGGGAGAAAAATGTGAAACTTGATAGAAAAACCGTTAAATCTTGGAGAAAAAAAAAGCTGATACCTAGGAATGTGTAATAGGATCAGATTTGAGGATACGTTTGGATTGAATTCGATCCTAAATTCCGAATCCAGTGGATTGGATCAGTTCTTGGGCCAATTTATACTGTATTTTACGGATGACGAGCAATTTTTGGATTTCCATATAAATGGTTATATTTTTATTGGGTACAGATATTGATATCCATAAAATTTATTAATACATCTAAATTTTATAAAAATATCCCTGTAGAAATTTATCAATAAGAACAAATTAACTTTAATTAAAAATAAACAAAATACTATATAAACTTGTTAATTACACCCATATCTTTCAATTATATTTCTTTATTAAAAAACTTACCTTTCAAAAAAAAAAAAAAAAAACTTACGATAAACCCTAACATATGATAAACCCTAATTTTTAAAAATAAACCTTAATTAAACTCTAATTTTATTTGAACTATCAAACTTTTTCATCATCACATGATTATCATATTGTTTTTATCTTTCTTTTATGTATAGTTATGAACTCTATGAATAAACAAATTTTTTTTTTAACGATAGCTATAGATACCAACAAGTTTTTTTTTTTTTTTTTTTAAGATAGTCATAAATATAAATGAGTTTTTTTTTAAGATAGCCGAATAAATATGAGAATTCCAAATTGAAAATTTCTTAACCCATATACTGTTTCACATATTCCCTTTGATAAGGCTTCTACATTCGAGATATTTCCAAAAGTGAATTAGACTATCATTAAAAGAGGATATTTGATTCCAAAAATAATATGAATTTTTTTTAATAAATTGGGTGTGATAATAATTTAAGATCAGTATTTATAAATAATATGTTTTAAAATAAATATATTTATTTAAATGAGGGTACTATTGACATTAGATAGTGTACTTACAGTAATTTTTATTTTTTAAAAGTTAAACATAGGTGTACTTAAAAATTGATACTAATAAATTTTATAGGTGTTAATATCTGTATCCATTTTTATTTCAAACTGTTGAATGATTTTATTTATCTTTGTGTTTAGAACTTATGTTTAAAGTAAACAATTATGTATTGTTTTTACGTTAATTATTAGTTTGTTATTTTTTTTTTGAACTACCATATGAATTAGTTATTGATTTTGTTAATTTTAGGAATGTTTTAACTTTTATATATTAAGAATTGTTTTATATGAATTTAATCCATTAGATCGGACCGGATCAGAACTAATTCTAATTGTATCTACTCAAAACTAATTTTAATCGGATCGGAACGGATTCCACTATAAGATTCGATCGGATCATATTGTAATTTCTTCAAGAGTGCCAATATTTGCACCCCTTAAAAATTATATATTAATCCCAAATTAGTATCCTTTTGAATAACCAATATTACCATTAAATAAATTACCAAAAGGACCAAGGCTGTATTTGGTTGGCTAGAAAGTAATGGAAATAATGTCATTTGGAATATTTGGTTTGCTAAGGGTCTGTCATGTAAGCGTTTTTTGTTTGTCGTTTTTCGAAAAGAAAAATGAAAATAAAAATGAAAACAGTGTTTTTTTGTTTCAGTTTCGAAATCCAAAAACGCATCTGGTAACATATACTGATAGTTGTATTTTAGAAATGAAAATGAAAAAAAAACACGTCTGGTGGGTTATCCGAAAACTATCAAAAATTGAAATATCAATTTTTGCATTTTGTTTAATATTATACATATTATAAATTGATTGATTAAATAATTAACCAATATGATTTTTGTATTGTAATTTATAAATTAAACAAAAGTAACACTTCTCAAATTAGTTCAAATAAAAAAATAAATAAAAAAATTAATCAAAACTAACATCTTAAATTATAAATAAATAATTATAACATATATATTATTATATATATTACTATATATTAAAAATATAATTGTATATACTATATATATATATATGTAATTTATATTATAATAATATATATTATAATATATTATATTTTTATATATAATAACACATAATACATACAATTCATATGTAAATATATAATATTTGATAATATATATATATATATATTATTGTATATAATAACTATGTATATAATATTATATATATATATATATATATTAATAATATATATTAATATATATAGTCGGAATATATATTATTATATATATTCGTTTATTTATATATATTATAATATATATAATATATATTATTAATATATAAATATTAATATATATTATAATGTTATATATTATGGCATATATATTATATAAAATATATTATATATGTCGTATGTGAATTTTATCAGATGTACACGTCATTGACAAAGAGGATAAAATTGCCAGGTGGACATCCGAATAGGCATTCAGAAAATATCCTACAAGACATCACCAAAGAAGATAAGCCCGAGTAAACAAGTATTGAGCAAAACCTAATCGGGGTCAGTTAAATATACTCGGGGCTAGTTAATGACATTGTCTACTCTGGATCAGATGACGTCACTCGGGACCAGTTGATATCGTGTTCTACTCGGGACAAACATGAAGATAACCGAATAAAAAGCCCAGCGCGTAGCTCACACGAATCAAGTCATTAAAATATACGAAGATATCTATGTCAAAGAGGAATTCCAAGAAGAACAGAATATCAAGCAGAAAGGGTTCCTAATCAGACAACAATTTTATTTATTCAAAAAGACTATGTTATTATAAGAAAATAAGTCCTAATTGGACTACATTACTAGAGTCCTATCCGATCTCAATACAAGTCTCCGAAACAGGAAAGAAGACAAACTACTTCGAACAAGTAGACAATCATAATACAAAGATTTTTTATTAATTGTACAAAGAAGATTAGGGTTCTATGGACATATAAATAGACCCATAATCTCGTCACAAAATAGAGACAGGATATACAACAATCATATAGAAAAATACAGAGAGAAAAAAGAGAGATCGAGAATTGTAATTATTTCATTCATAGTGGATTTTGGCTAGGTTGATCATTCAACCACCCGTGGACGTTTATCCGATCATCGGAGTTTTACCACTTATAAACTTACGTCCGATTACTTTCTCCTTCTCTTTCTCTTTGAAATCACAGCTAAAATCCAATTCTTGTTGACTTTTTCCGTACATCCAAAAACTGACGTCAACAATTGGCGCTAGAAAGAGGGGCGCTTGAACCTCCGATTTAATTGAAGGTAATGGTAGGAAGCATAAGCAGTTCTGGGGATGTCCAATAATCTCCAGATAACTTTCATGTTGACAGTAGCTCGCGAGATCTCGCTGCAACCACGGAGAACCAACCAACATTCCTGGCGGGAATCCAGCAAGTTCCTCCGACCAGTAAAAACCTGACACAACGCTTCCGAGAGGCGCTGCAACAGTTGGTGGCAGACGCAACGGAGGAAGGAATTGATCTACTGGCTGCAGAAGAAGCACAACCTTTTAACCTCCCACATGCAAGGCTTCTATAAAGTCCTCATTTGTTGATTGGCTTATTTCTTAAACAAACCACATTTATGGGGTGTTATGTAAGGGTAGCTTAGGCTTTCAAGACCTCAAGAGGAGAAGCACCAAAGGAAAAATTCTTGTGCTTACTTGCTTTGAAGAGATAGTTGCACACACTTACAAATTCATGAATAATTCTTATTCATATATGTTGAGTGTTTATACTTGTGTGCATTTTGGTTTAAATGACTCTTGTTTGATATATTTGCATATTGTAGTTAAAGTTTTATGTCATGCTAGGCATTAGAATAGGATGCACTTTCATCACTCTTGAACTTGTTGATTTTGTGTGTTTGAGTGTTGAAAGAATAGGTTTTGCACTGGTGGTGCGCTACTCGACCATCGTAACTTTCTAGCGGGACGCCGCTTGTCATGCGCCACAGAGTTGTGCTGCTGCACCTGCGCAAAGATGCAAAAATGGGCAGTGCGCTGGTGGTGCGCTACTCGACTAGCACAACCTCACCAGTGCAACATTCCAGTGGATTGTCGCATACGGTGCGCCACTGAGCTGCGCTAGTCATCCAGTGCCTATTGTAAAAATAGGCTGTGCGCTGGTGGTGCGCTACTCCACTAGCGCACGTCACCAACGCACATAGAGGAAGCTGGAATGTTTTTTCCAAAACGACCTCACTTTGTTTGGATCTCATATATATATATATATATAACTCTTTGGTTTAAGGTCGTGTAAGAGTTCAGAACATCATATATTTTCCTTAGAACACATTTCAAAAGGAAAACTCTTCCAAGAACTCATTTTTAATCACTCAAAACATTCCCATGTGCATAAAAACTTTATCTTGCATCATCTAAGTTTATTTAGAGTGCATCAATGGATAAGGTTGCTTCATCACATATTGTCTGGTAAGTTCTTCACTATCTTCTTACAAGTTAAGTGTTTTGCTTGCTAAGCCATCTCTTTAATTATTTGTGTGCTCTTAGAACATATTCTAGATACAAATTAGAGATTGTTGTGATGACATGATTGAGTGTTGTATTGTGATAGCTAGGATTGTTGTTATTGATAACTTCTAGCTAAATCTCTATGCTTTGCATTTGGATATTGTTTAGGACTCATTGATTGCATTTAGTGATTGCATTTAGTGATTGTATTATAGTCCTTGCCATGCTTAATGACAACATGTGTTGATTTGGCTTTTATGATAGCTTAATAGGATTGCTTGTTCTATGTTTAGCTAAGCTTTATGACATGTCATTTAGCTATTGATATCTAGGATTGCATTTATTGCCATCTCATAATCCTAGATAAGCATATAAGGTACCCTAGCCTTGTTTGTTGTTTGAATATCATCATATATTCATAGTGATGTAAAAATGGACTGGCCCGATCCATTAGGCACGGCCTGGCCAGTCCATTTGTGGAAACAGGCCTGGCTGGGCCTGGCACGCGACGGTGTTGCGGGCCGGCCAGGCCCGGCCTATTTTCGGAGTAGCAGGCCCGGCACGGCACGTAGGCCTGTCTCAGGAGGGCGGTGCCTGCGTGCGGTGCCAGGCCGGCCCGCCTGGCCCCTCTGGCGGGCTAGGCCTAACGGGCCTGGTCCGGCGGGTTAGTTTTTTGGTCAATTTTTTTTCCAAATTATATTTTTTTGGATTTAGGGTTTAGGGTTTATAGTTTATGATTAAGGGTTTAGAATTTAAAATGAATGAAGAGAACGAACAATTATAAGGATTTGAAATGAATAAAGAGAACGAACAATTTTTTAATTATTTATTTATTTTTCACTTATGGAATTCAGTAATACATATCTACATGATTGCCTCATTAAAAACCTTACCAAGAAAAATCTAGTGGGATAAGAACTTGGTAAGGGAAAAAGAGTGCAACCGTTTTACAACTTACAAGTAAATAATAAATACATATGTAAAAGTATAACCTAGTTCTGGCCTTGGCCATTACCTGAAGGGTCATCAATATATAGATTGTCGAAATTTAGATTAAGTTCTTTATCTACAGTTAGATTTTGTAACCTTTTTTTAGCATGCTCCCAATCCCGAAGGCATGTTAATACCTCCACCATCTCTGGAGACAAACAGCTTATTCTTGGTTCAATTATGCGTCCACTGGTGCTGAAAGCTTGTTCTGAAGACACCGTTGACACAGGAATAACCAGTACGTCACGTGCTAAGTGTGACAGAACTGGATACCTGTACGTATAGGTCTTCCCCCATAACAACAAATCAAACTCTTCCTTGTCTTCAACAGCATCGAACTGTGCTTCAAGGTACCTAATAAGTTCGGTACAAGAAGATGGGCTAGATATTTGCCCTGAAGAAGTACTTGCTGATTTGTCTTTTTTTCGTCGTTTCAGAAGGCTCCAAATTGTTTGCTTCGGCTCTGTCTCCGGTCGTGTTGATTGGGGGATGTCAATGTTGCCAAACCTGGTCTCATAAATACGAAAAATCTTGAACAACTTGGTTCGAATGTCAGTAATTTGTTCTGAATAATCTATTGACAAATTAATACCAAAAAACTCAAGCAAAACTTCTAAACCAGATAATTTAACCCTGAGATCTATTATAGCACTTAAGGCATAAAGTAGGGGAATGTTAGCCCAATATTTTTTCAACTTTATCTCCATGACAACAACTGCAGCGCCTAGATGTTCATCTTCTCTATAACTGTTTAACAGTTCAGATATTTCCACTATCTGATGGATTGCCTGGGAAGATGTGGGGTAATATACCCCGGAAAGAGTTACAGTGGCATTGTAAAAAATCTTTAAAAATTGAACAAAAATCTTTGCCACATACTAATCGTCTGTGGTAAGTAATTTTGGACTAAGTTGTCTTGTTTCGGTAAATTTCATGTTATAAAAACATGTAATGGTTGTATCATATTCCAAACAATTTTGCAACATTAAATAAGTAGAGTTCCACCTTACCGACATATCAGTTTGGAATCGTCGGGGTTTGAGACCGTTTAATTTACAATGTCTCTTGAATTCACTGAATCTAGGATTAGAACTGCAAATCCAAGAAATGGCATCTCTGATGCGATCTATTTGGTCACTTACCTGCTTTAAACCAGCCTATACAACTAAATTTATAATATGGCATGCACACCGTTGATGGAAGAAATAACCTCCATCTTGCGGGATATTTCTTACTACAAACAATGCAATAGAGCTAGTATTTGCAGATGCATTATCAAATGTGATTGAAAGAATGCGATGCGTGATTTCATAAGTTTCTAAAACTTCTATTATGATATTAAAAATGTTTTCTGCGGTATGTGCAAAATCCATAGGACGAAAACCAAAAATTCTTTTTGTTATCCTCCAATCAGAATCTAAATAGTGTCCCGTGACACATAAATAGTCCTGTTTGGAACATGCATTCCAAATATCAGAAGTTAATGCAACAGAGACACTTAAATGCTGTATTTCAGCAACTAAGTCATCCCTTTGGGTTTCAAACAATCATATCAAATCATTTCTAGTGGTGGTTCTAGAAACAGGTTCATATTGGGGGTTATATGCAGATGTGATTAGTTCTGTATAAAATGGACTCTCACCAATACTGATCGGTTGATCAGTTTGTGCAATGTATCGTGCCAAGCACTCTCTAGCGTGCATGGCGTCGAACTGCCATGTCGTAACGGACCCGTCTGGGTGCCGTTGAAGTTGTGTCTGGGTTGTAGTGTCTACCTGTCCATGTGCAGGCTTACATTTGTGCATATGTCGTCTCAAATGTCTGGTTCCCCCTGTACTTGTAGCATAATCCTTATGAAAAGACTTACATTTAGCTCTGAGGCCAGACGTCCCGTTTGGGAGTGTCATTTGGACTATGTTGAAACATTGCCACACATCTGATGTTAATTTTCTGGGATGTGATATTGGTGTAACGCCGGAACCAGAAGGTCCCGCTTGAGTATGGGTTGGTTCTGAAATATCAAATTCATCGTTGAGCATATTCAAACCGCCCGGAAAATAAGGCTGCTGGCTAGGATCCATTATCTGAATAAAAATATGAGCACTATAGTAGTTAATAGTCAAATTAAAAATCAATATTTACTAATAGTAATCTTAATTTACTAACAAGAATTACTATAACTAATACGACACTTACAATAATTAATTTACTTAAAAAACAAATTAAATAAACAAAAAAATCATAATCTACTAACAAAAAATTTTAAATTCACTAGTTCACAACTACAAATAAAATTGATAAATTTACTAACATAATATACTAACATAAAATTGATGATTTGAACCACTACTCTTAAATTTACTAACATAATCTACAAATGAAAATTTTTAATTTATGAAAAAAACAATATCAAACGTAATTACTACACTTAACATTCATCATTTACTTAGTACAAAAATTAATTTCAGTAATACAAATTAACTTTCTAAATTTATTAATAACAAATATTAAAATTACTACTAAACTTAAAAATCTTAATAAACTAAGCAAATAATATTAACATTAAAGCCCAAAAATTGATAAATTAACTAACTAAATAGATAATGTTTTCATTAAGTAACTCAAATCTAAACATAAACATATAAATTTACTATGAGAATATGTTAGACCAAAAGTAATAACAAAATTGTACCTTTAAAATTTGGTGTGTTGGTGGAAAATGTAGAGAATTTTGTAGAGAGAGTAATAACCAAATTGAATGAAAAAGTTTAGAGAATTGGAGAATATATTAGAGATTGAGATTTGAGAGAATGAGAGATTGAAAGAATGATAGAGAGAGTTAATGGAAAATTAAATGGATGGAAGTATTTATAGAAAAATTTGATTGTGGGTCAAAATGTAATTTAAAAGATTTTAGGGGGGGTTTTGGTATTTTTTTTCCTCCAACGGCTAGAAAAAAATTCCAGTCGTTGGAGGATTATTGTAAAAATAAAATAAAAAAATAAGCCGAGCGGACAGGCAGACCGGTCCAATAGGCCGGTCCGACAGGCCTGACACGCCGGATTGGCGTGCCAGGCAGGCCGGCTTGCCGGGCCTCCTCCAAGCGCCCCGGCAGACGGCCCGTCCTGTCCCGGGCCAGGCCTTCTCCTGGCCTTCTTCCTTCACGAGCCGTTCTCAGCACGGCCTGTGAACTTCCTGGGCCGGCCGACCCATTTTTACACCACTATATATTCACATAGGGTGTTTATCTCTTCTTCAAAGAGAAGTAAGTCTTGTGTTGCATCCGGGAGTAGGTTGCTTCAAGCGTAAGCAAATTGGACTAGGTTCACTTAATACCGGGATTAGGTAGTGGTAGTGGGTTATATACTGAGAGTAGGTTGTAACGCCTCTATCATCAGTGGATTCGTTGTTTAAGTGTGGCACACTTAACAACCCGTGGTTTTTTTCATTTGGAGGGTTTCCACGTATATCTCAAGTGTCTTTAATATTTCTGCAATATTTACACTTGTGATTTTGTTGTAACTAGCTATGGGCATTTTCGTCAACTTGACCTTTAACAAAAATTGGGTAAATTTGTTTAAAATCTATTCACCCCCCTCTAGATTAATATTATGCACACCATATTATTTGTTTCAGCTTTATTCGGTTGTAGTGGGGCCAGAGCTAAATGCATTGGAAGCCGGAAGGAACTCGGCTCCAATTAATCAAGCTGGATGTGAAACACCCGAAGAGGAACGACCACACCAGAAGCAGAACCAGGATCAGATACCCTGAACCAAACACCGTAAGCATGACCGGCACAGGGATTGGTCGTCATCAGAAGACAGCGATCATCACCATCGCAAGCGTCATCACGGAACCATACGTGAAACCCGGCATCAAAGTGAAGAACTAGAGAGAGGAATAACAATCACCCAGTGGTTCAACCATCATGGAAGTCCGGTGGGAGACAGAGATGTCATAATTCAGAGCCTAACTCGAGAAGTCGAGAACAATAGGCATCAAATGGACACGGATACAATGATTTATCTGATGACGATTCTGACAGGCCATTCATTAGGGAAATCTTGAGAACCCTATTCCTAGAAAGGTTCAGGATGTGCATGTGAAGCAGTTCAAGAAAGACATAGACCCTAAAGAACACGTCAGACGCTATAAAAGTGCCATGGCCTAGTATGCCCACAACGATCCCTTACTATGTCTCAACTTTCTACAAACTCTAGAAGACACAGACTCAAGATGGTTCGGGAGATTGCTCCCAGCGAACATCAGAAGTTTCAGTGAACTAAGCAGGAGTTTCTCAAGGAAATTTCTGAGCAACGTTCACAGGAAAAAATCAGTGGCGTATCTTTCTCAGATAAAACAAGGGAAAGACGAGTCGTTGAAGAAATACCTGGGGAGATTCGGCCAAGCGGTATCAGAAATCGGCAGTGCAAACGATAAAGCGACAATTGCTGCATTCATCAACAACCTGCAGAATGGACGGTTATCTTTTGATTTAAGAAGAGCCCGTCTAACCAGATATTCAGATATGATGGACATGGTGGGAGGATATGCACTAGCCGAAGAAGAAGAATTAGCCACGGGAGGATGCTACATGCAAGGAAGAAACCCCGAAAAGGACGCTGAGTCCAAGGTGCAGAACCAAAAAGGAAAATAGAAAAGAAATAGCAAAGAAAAGAGCAAGGACGGGGGAAACGGGCGTAATGCCGAACAGACCACGGAGAAATTCCGAGGTAGATACACCAACTACACTTTTCTTCAAAAAAATCAGGAGGAAATCTTGGCCATACTGGAAGGAAAGAATCTGGTACAAGAGCCACGACGATAGTCTTAGTTTGCCCTGCGGGATACAACCAAATACTGCAGATTCCACAAGAAAACCGGTCATGAGACTTCCAAGTGTTACCAACTCAGAGATTACATAGAAACCCTCATTCGGGAGGGACATCTTCAGGATGTAATCTTGAAAAGGGATGAGAAGTCAAAAACAAAGAAAGAGATTAGGGCAGATCACAACTCTAGTCGAAATCAAAGGGCCAGCTTAGAGGCCAATGAAATAATACATACAATCTTTGGAGGACCATCTACTGGGAGAAGTAACAGAGAGCGAACACAGGAAATCAGAGAAGCAGTAGAAGCAAGACATAACTTTGACATGAACTCGGTCGAGCCAAACCCGAAAAGGATAAAAGAAGGATGGGACCCAATAGTATTCACAGAAGCAGACTCACATGGGGTCGATGTTCGGCCAAATGATGCTCTGGTCATAAGTGCCCGAATTGGTCACCGGGAAGTCAGGAGAATCCTGATAGATAATGGAAGTTTGGTAGACATTCTCAATATAGCCGTCTGCGATAAACTCAGGTTGGACCGAAAGGACCTACAACTTTTCCATACTCCACTCAGAGGATTTGGAGGAGTTGAGGTCAGGTCACTCGGGACGGTAAAGTTACCCGTAAAGATTGGAGTGGCACCGTACTAGAGAAATGTATTGCTCTACTTCGTGGTGGTAGACTTAGACAATTGGCCGTATAATGCGTGGTTGGGTCGACCATTCTTAAATAAAATTAAGGCCGTAGCAACCGCTTATGCCTTAATGATCAAGTTCCCGACCGAACAGGGGGTCGGTGCAGTAAAGGGATCCCAAGAGATGGTCCGAAAAGCAAACCTGTCAGTATACAAAGACAAAAATGATGGTGAACATGTATGCACTATAACGCAGCTGAGTCAGAACAAAGAATCACTGTCATTCAAATTTGATCCAAGGGAAGAGTCGAATGAGTCCAAAAATGAATCAGTCAAAGAAATTATCTTGAAAGAAGATGAACCAGATAAGAAGGTCAAGATCGTGGCCAATTTGGAAGGAATAGTCAAACAAAGCCTCACTGATCTGCTCAAAGAATACAAACATGTGTTCGCTTGGAGTCATGAAGACATGGTCGGGATAGATGCCCGAACAATATATCACCATCTCGCAGTAGACCCGAATGCAAAACCAGTGATACAAAAGAGGAGATCATTCAATCTTGAAAGAAGTCAGGAAATCAAACAGGAAGTAGAGAAGCTACTCGCTGTAGGGTCAATTAGAGAGATCAACTACCCTCAATGGGTAGCTATTGTAGTCCTCGTCGAAAAGAAAAATGGACAATGGAGAATGTGCGTGGATTTCACAGATTTGAACAAGGCATGCCCAAAAGACAGTTTTCCACTTCCGAGGATAGATTAGTTGGTGGACGCTACATCAGGCCACGAATTGCTCAGTTTCATGGATGCCTACTCGGGATATAACCAAATCCGGATGAACAAGGTAGACGAAGAAAAAACAACATTACCAACTGATCAGGGCTTGTACTGTTATACAGTAATGCCCTTTGGGTTAAAAAATACAGGGGCAACATATCAAAGGTTGGTCAACAGAATCTTCGCACTACAAATAGGAAGGAACATGGAAGTATACATTGATGGCATGCTGACCAAAAACATCTTGGCAAACAAGCATACCTCAGACCTACGAGAGACATTTGATGTCTTGAGGAGACACCAAATGAAGCTAAATCCGAACAAGTGTTTATTTAGAGTTCCATCAGGCAGATTCCTGGGTTTTCAAGTTCACCATAGGGAATCAAAGTCAATCCTGAAAAGATCCAAGCTCTGTAGAGAATGACCTCACCAAGGACAATAAAGAAGTGCAGCACTTGACAGGATGTTGAGTTTCATTGGGAAGATTCATCTCAAAGGCCACAGACAGATGTGCACCCTTTTTCAAAGTAATCAAAAAAGGGAAAGGACTCGAATGGAATGAATAGTGCGAGCAGACTTTCTTAAAAATCAAAGAGTACTTAGG
This sequence comes from Dipteronia dyeriana, assembly GCA_032871835.1. Lineage (NCBI taxonomy): Eukaryota > Viridiplantae > Streptophyta > Magnoliopsida > Sapindales > Sapindaceae > Dipteronia > Dipteronia dyeriana. Next base: position 54,825,274 of record CM065299.1, read on the forward strand.
GCAGACTCCCATCCTTTCAAAACCACAAATGGGAGAGATACTCCATTTATACTTATCAATTATAGAACTTGTAGCAAGCTCAGTCCTAGTCAGAACAGAAGATGGAGTACATAAGCCAGTGTATTATACCAGCAAGGCACTTTTACCAGTCGAGATCAGGTATCCACAGGCAGAGAAAATGGCACTAGCATTGGTTTCAACAGCAAGGAAGCTAAGACCATACTTTCAGGCTCATACAATCCAGGTTCTCAACGACTGCTCATTGAAACAAATTTTACAGAAGCTAGAGATTTCAGGAAGTCTAACAAAATGGGCAATTGAGCTAAGTGAATTCGATATCCACTACGTTCCCAGAACATCCCTTAAAGGGCAAGCAATGGCAGATTTTATAGCAGAGTTTACAGAGTCAAACATGGAAGCAAAAAGGATGTTGGGAAAAAAATTCCCATGGAAATTGTATGTTGATGGCTCTTCAAACACTCATGGCAGCAGGGCAGGGATCGTAGTATGCACTCCAAAAGGAGATGAAGTCGAATGTGCCATAAGGTTTGACTTCAAAGCAACCAATCATCAAGCCGAGTACGAGGCGCTACTAGCTGGACTCAGAGTCTGCATAGCTCTCGGGGCAGATGAAGTCGAGATATTCAACGATTCACAGGTAGTTGTCAACCAAGTCCTGGACGAATACCAAGCCAAGGATGAAGGCATGATAGCCTACCATGACATTGCAAAACAACTCCTCTAGAAATTCAAAGAATACAGGATTTCCCAGATCCCTAGAAAGGAGAACGAAAAGGTAGACGCTTTGTCCAAACTAGAATCAGCAACAACCACAATCAGGCCAAAAATTATTCTGGTTGCACATCTCCTCAGACAGAGCACAGTTGAACAAAAAAACTTAGAAATTTCAGAAATCTGAACTTTTGCCAATCGGCCTCTAGAGACCTACCAGGAGGCCTACGACCGGACTTTAGAGCAAGTCGAAATTGACAAACAACTTAAGATCAAGATAGAACATGATGGTATGAGAACAGTAAAGCGATAAAAGAAGGAGGCACCTAAGCCAGAGCCATCTCAGAAATACCAGATCAAACCCCCCAACAGGTAGACATACCATTTCCCCATTTCTCAACCCAGGCCAGAAGGTATCCGGTAAGAAGAACTCCTCCGTGGGCTTCACCCCCTCCTCCCAAGACAGTAGCCCCTATAGCTCGAAGCGAGAGAGGGTACGATCATTACACCCCTTAAACGTATTCCGTGAAACAATTTGTCTTGCCATTCAGGATAGAGGACTACTACAGAAGCCTGCACCCATGAAAGCTTCAGCTGATAGGAGAAATCAATATAATTACTGCGACTTCCATGAAGATGTGGGACATAACAGCTCAGAGTGTTATAACATGCACAATCAAATCGAGGCTCTGATAAGAGGAGGGTGTTTGTTTGAGTTCTTACAGCAGGTTAGGGACAATATTCAGACCGGAAGAGAAGTACAAGTCGAGATCCATGAGCATGCTGAGAAAAGAAAGGGGGAACGGACGGATCTGATAAAACAAATCCACGTGATACATACCATCAATGGAGGACCCACTCTGGTCAGTACCTCCAATAATTCAAGTAAAAACCAGGTGAGGAAGATCCCTCGTGTAGATGAAAGACGAGGTATCTTTAAGGTCGACCGGAGCCTGACCAACCCTTCCCTGTTGTCAAAGATCATTTTCACCGAGGCGAATGTATATAACACCATGCAGTCTCATGATGACCCCATGATGGTTATGGTACAGATTGCCAACTGCATGGTCCGCCACATGCTCGTTGACACAGACAGCAGCGTCGACATCCTCTTCAAAGATACTTTGGAGAAACTGAATTTGAAACAATGGTGTTACAATAGTTGCACCACCCCGCTGTATGGATTCACTTGAGACTCGATCATACCTAAGGGATCGAAGATCCTCCCAGTAATTGTTGGAACATCCCCCATCTAGCAAAATATTATGAAAAACTTTGTGGTGGTAGATACCCCATCGACCTACAATGCGATATTGGGAAGACCTTTCCTGTCATCCATGAATGGGGTCCTATCCATCTACCACAACGTCCTAAAGTTCCCAGTAGGAGACAAGGTGGGGGAGGTACGGGGTGTCCAGCAAGCAACCAGGAGATGCTATGTAGTGTCTAACAACCCAATAGCTCTAGCAAAGCAACTTGCCCAGGTAACAACGATCCAGGATGGGGCAACACGTGTATTGACCTTGGAAGATATAGAACCCATAAATTGTTGGGGTTTATGCCCTGAAGATGTAATTTGTAAATGGATTTATGAAATAAATAAAAGGAAAAGTTCAATTCATTCTTGTTGTGTTGTTTATTTTGTAACTTGTGCATATATTTAGCATCCAAGATTACCGGATATAATCTCGAACTGTGTATATGAGTGTCATATACGGATGGATACAGTAAGAGACGTGCTATCTAAATAGTCCATAGATAGCAAATAAAGTTGGGTACTTTATTTGTGGTTAATCTATAGTTGCGGTCCATTCCGTAATGTACGATGATTCTATCCTGAATCATTCATATGAGATATGGGAATGGAGGCACCTTGTATGATGTGATCATATAGGATCGGGCCATGATCTATATGAATCTCTCAGCAAGATCCGTTTACCGATGAAATTCAAATATATCAACTAATGATGGCTATATGTGGGTGATCTTAATCCTGAGTGTCTTATCGACTCCTTCAGGTTAGATCGTGGTCTTTGATATACCATGGGTGAGGTCGGATGCTGTTCCCGTTCAATATGCTCCGTATGTTGAGATTACAGTTTGGCTTGCGGCTGGGAAATTTTGTACACAATAGTGAAAACCACTTCTTCTTATGAGAAGTAGGTGGTAGTTCCCATAAGGGTTGATTCGAGGCTTGGACAATATGAGCGCTCTCCTAATCCCATGAGGAAATATGATTTATTATCCATTAGAGAATCAATGGTACTTAAGGATATATGTGATTAGAGGGGTATAACGGACATCATGACCCAGCTCTAATTATGAACTACTGTGGAGGATCACACCATATGTAATAGCTATATCCATGGACACCGAGCTGTATCGGTATGTGTAAAGACGTCTGCAATTGAGAGAGTGCAACTTCGGATTTTTAGTGGAATAACACCGGAGTTAATAATCAATGAATATTAATTAAAGAGTTTAATTAATGATTTCGAGGATTATTGGAGCTCAAAATACTGTGGGTCCATTATGTCCCCTTGCTAACCCGATCGATTTAGGTAAGGGTCACTGTTAATTAATTGGATTGTCCAATTAATTGTGTTACAAAAGTGACACGTATATATTCGGAAATTAATTGAATAATGAGATTATTTAATTACTGAATGTTAGTAGTTAAATTAATTAAATTATTAGATTATTTAATTATATTGATAATTATGAATTATTAATTAACTATTAATTGGAGGGTGTGAGTTGATATATGGATTTAGGTGAAGATAAAATAATAGAATTATTTTATTTTACTAAATCATTTAACTTAGTATTTGAATTTTAGTTTAAATTTAAAATATTAATTATCACTTTTAATAAATTTGATATATTTAAAAAGGATAATTAAAAGATATATATCAATTAATAACATAACAGATTGCATTGGATATAAATTGGTGTGTGCACATAAAGCAATAGTCAAAAGAAGAATTTGCATAGGATGCAAATGCCTAATACACACATAATATACATATATATATAAAGTGAATAGTAGGCGTGATTTTGAGTTTTGGAGTTGTTTTTTTTCTTTTGTGTACTTGATAGATTTGTAAAAAAAAAAAGAGTTTTTTTTTTGATGCGTGAAACAAGACGAAAAAAAAAGAAAAAAGTTTTTAAAAAAAAACATATAAGCATATCTTGCTTCGTGTGTGCAGCGAAATATATATATATATATATATATATATATATATATATATATATATATCTTGTTTCAAGTTTTGTGTGTTTTTGAAACACATAGAAGAAAGAGTTTCTTTAATTCTCTCTACATCCTCCATTCAAGTTTATGAGACCGTGACGCGCCCACACGTAATTACCAGTCCCGGGAGATAGCGAGGAAGATCGAGTGGTTCGGACAGGAGCATATCGTAAAGTGAAGGAGCTTCCTAACATTGGTAAGATTGGTTCAGACATGAGCATAACGTAAAGTGAAGGAGCCTTCAAACGTTGGTATGTTCTTCTGATTATATCGATTTTAATTTCCTGTGTGTTACATATTGTATGTATTAGTTCCAAAACATAATTACGAACAAAAGTTCACTGGTCCCAGATACAGATTATGATCTATATTAAAATTTTTAAAATCTAGTTCCGCTACGTAACCGGTGAACGGGGTTCCAACAATCGGTATCAGAGCCAATTTTATTTTCGGAACCGCAAATTGTTTTCGATACTCCCTGTATGTATGATTGTGTAGGCATGATTTAAATTGACTGTAAGTTTTATATATATATATATATATATATTTAATTTACAAAAACATGATGGATCGTTAATTATATGGTACTGTGGATTTAGGGTTTATGGGTTGTATTATTATTTTTTTTGTTTATATTTTTTTTTACTGTTATTGTATTGTAAAAAAAAAAAATGTATCCTATATTGAAGACCTAGAAAAATCGTGAAGAAGGATTCACGAGATGAACCGGAGTGACCTGAAGAGATTGAAAGATATCTGAAGTTACTAGAAGACCAATGAATGCCTTGGGATTTTTTTTGTAATTTTAGATTCCAATTTTTTAGGTTAAATAATCCACAGTACTCTGTCAATTCGTGTATGCTTTATATTATGTGATGATAAAAGCATTGTCATGTATACGTATGTCATTTAGATTAGATGTGCCTACACAAATATATTTGATATGTCATACTTGCATCATATGCTGATATTTTATGTATTTTTTTTAATGTGATTAAAATAGGTAATATACATAATTGGCTATGAATAATGAGATTAGTTTTTTTAATGGTTAGAAAACTTGGTAATTCTCATTAATATTATTCTAGTTATTAAAGAGTTTAATAAATTAGATTAATAGGCTCATTTATTGTAATTATGATTAATATGATTAATTACCTAATAGTAAATGAACCAAATAAAGTGTTAGAGTTTTAACCGTTAAAACTTGGTAAACACTATCATAATAATCTAACCTTAATAAATAGTTTTAATTGCTAAAAATCATTAATAATTTATTAGTTAACTAGAATTTGTTTCTAATTGGTTAATGCGCTAGATAACTTGATTAAAGTTAGTCGTTTAATCCTGTAGAGTCTTGGTGCATTAACGGTTAATAGAAAATCCTAATTTTAAAATAGTTAATGGGAGAGGGATGTATGACATGTATATCCCGCAGTCTCCATCATTAGTTCAACACCGTGAGATTCGAGTGGTGCCTCGTGACGGCTTTGCTTTTGTCCTCCCTATGGAGGGTTTCCACAAAGGTCAATACCAAGGTTGACTTCCTAACGGATAGGAATTCTGAGGGTATTTCGGAATTGATCGACCCTAAGGCGGAAATTCTCGAGTTAAGCTCGTGAGACCTGAAATGGTGGGTTACACTCACGAAGGTTTTGATTAAGTTTGTTAATTAAAAACCTGACTGAATGATATGGAATAAGAGTTATTCTAGAATATCATTTGATTGAGAATGTCTCGATCAAACATGTAAAGACTTGACCGACCCTAAGGCGGCACTTCTTTGTGGTATGTTGGATTGTCGTGGTATAGTAAATAGTTTTAGGGTAGTACTAGTTCATTAAACATGTGCATGCATCATGTTTAAATTTATACCAAAGCACTCACACTTGTTTAAAATAAGTGACTGAATGAATGTTTTATTTATTTCAGCAATAATATCTTCTGCATTACTTAAAATTCTCGTAAATGACAAATTAACTGGTGATAACTACACTAAGTGCAAACTTAACATTAATTCAATATTGGTCACCAAAGACCTCAAGTTTGTGCTTATAGAGGAATGTCCTCCAGTGCCTGTTGCCAATGCCACACGAACTGTTCGTGAGGCATACGAGCGATGGGTCTCATCTGATGAGAAGACCAGAACATATCTGTTGGCTTCTATGACAGACATGCTTGTCACAAAGCATGAAGCAATGACTTCAGCATTCAAAATCATGGGGCCATTGCTAGCTATGTTCGGGCAGCCCTCCGAGTAAAAGCGACACGAAGCTATTTGTTCCGCTTGCTCTCACGTATGAAGGAAGGTACGTCAATTCGGGAACATGTTCTGAGCATGATGTCTTACTTCAACACGGCAGAAGTCAATGGCGGAGCCATTGACGAACCTAGTCAAGTGAGCATCATACTGACGACTATTCCGAAGAGTTTCGATCAGTTTAAGAGCAACTACGGGATGAACAAGTTAAGGTTCAATCTCACACAGTTGCTCAATGAATTCACTACTTTTGAGTCCTTGACTAAGGACAACAAGGGCATGACCGGTAAGGCAAATGTTGCCGAACCGTTTTCCTCCAATAATAAGAAGAGGAAGAGGTCCGCTGGGAATGCGAAGGGTAAGCCCAAACCCAAGAAAACCCAAAGAATGAAGAAGTCCAAGAAAGGTAAATATGATTTTCTTGTTCTTGAGTCATGTTTAGTGGAAGATGATTCTTCACCCTGGATAGTTGATTCAAGGGCCACTAACCATGTTTGTTCTTCTTTGCAAAGGATTGATTCTTTGACATAATTAGAGAAGGGATCCTTGTCAATATGTGTGGGGTCAGGGGATGTCGTGTCGACACGAGAAGTGGGCACAATTAGATTGGGTTTTATAATAATTATATATTGTTAAAAAATGTATTTTATATTCCTAGATTTACACGGAGTTTGATTTTCGTTTCCAAGTTGTTAGAACAAAATCATTCTGTTTCTTTTAATAATAAGTTTGTTATTATTGGAAAGAATGGTCTGAATATTTTTTCAGGAATTAATGAAAACAATTTGTATGTGTTAAGACCGTTAATACATACTACACTGCTCAACATCGAAATGTTTAAGGTTGAAAATCAAAAAACTAAACGACATAAGATTTCTCTAGATAATGATACGTATCTCTGACATCTAAGGCTTGGTCATATTAACCTTGACCGGATAGATAGACTAGAAAAAAGCAGACCTTTAAGTGAGTTAAAGGTTGGCACCTTACCTGTATACGAATCTTGCCTGGAAGGTAAGATGACTAAGAGATCTTTTACTGGAAAAAAAGGTTAGAGCTAAAAAACAGCTAGAGCTTATACATACAGATGTCTACGGACCGATGAATGTTAAAGCTAGGGACGATTATAAGTATTTTGTCACCTTTGTAGATTACTACTCAAGATACGGATATGTCTACCTATTACAACGAAAGTTGGAAACATTTAAAAAGTTCAAAGAATTCTGAGTTGAAGTTGAGAATCAATTAGATAGGGCTATCAAGTCACTACGATCAAATCGTGAAGGTGAGTACCTTGACCAGGAGTTTAAAGACTTCAAGGTCGAGCATGTGATAGTTTCCCAACTCACAACTCCCGGTAAACCTTGCAAATGCCGGATGTGTTCGGAAGATTGGTTTTATGGGCAATTGAGCTCACTCAGTTTGATTTAAGGTATAAGCCATAACCGAAATTAAAGCCTAGGCTTTGGCAGACTTTGTGGCAGAACTCTCAGTTCTTCTGGGCCGAGCAACCTCCGTGACAACAGATATAGCTCCTGAGAAAACTCCAGAGTCCGACAGCTGGCCGGAAGGTTGCAAATCATGGACCCTCTTCATAGACGGAGTGTTGGGGCAAGCTGGAGGAGGAGCGGGCATAGTTCTAATAGACCCAGAGGGAACTGAATGCTGCCATTGTTTCAGATTCGAGTTTAAGGCCACTAACAATGAGGCAGAATATGAAGCCCTCCTAGCCGGAATGATGGTGACCGCCGAGCTCGGGGTCAATTACTTGCTGGTCAAGAGTTACTCATTACTCATAGTTAATCAGGTTTTCGGGGATTATCAGGAAAAAAGGGATAATATGATTGCATATCTGGTTCAGCTGTTTAAAAATAAATTTAAGGGATTTAAGATCGAGCAGGTCCCTCTGTAACAGAACCATCGAGTTGACGTTCTTGCCAAGATAGCTACTAATGGTGGTCAGTCCTTGCCGCAGGGAGTTCCTCTCGAAGTAATCTCCCAATCAAGCATAATAGCGAGCACAAAGATTTATGCCTTGGATCGACAGCGATGTTGGATGTATCCCATAGTAGTTTATCTCCAAGAAGAAAGGCTTCCGAGGAGCCTGACCAAGCCAGAAGAATCAAAAGGCTCTCAGTCCAATACTGCTTGGTGGACGGGAACATCTACAGGAGGGGCAGGTCCTTTCCCTTGCTTTGTTGCTTGTATCCTGATAATTCCAAATGGGAATTAAGGGAGGTTCACTCTGGAGAATGTGGAAACCACGTTGGTGGGAAAGCGCTAGCATATCAGGTACTCTGCATGGGGTATTACTAGCCAACTATCCATCAAGATTCAAAGAGCTTTGTGCAATCCTGTAAACCATGCCAAAAGACCTCCAACTTGAGCTACCTCCTAGCGGAATGTCTGTCATCCCTCAGCTCGCCTTACTCCTTTGCTATGTGTTAGGTTTTAGTTTGTGTTGGCATGAATTCCATATCAAAATGATGTTTACTTGTAATGACTTAGTTGTTTAGGTTCATGATGATTCAAGCTTCAAGGAAGAAGAAACAACAAGTCAAAGCAAGTTCTAAGTCTTCAAAGAGAAAGGATGCAATTTGTTTCTACAAAGGTATACTAAGACCTTATCTTTCTCTTACAAGGCTTAAGCACACACACACATATCATACATTTGTGTCCCTGCATCGTTGTGCACCTTTATAGGTACATACATACAATTCATTCACATGTGTCCCTGCATCGTTGTGCACCATGTATAACACATTCACACACTTTAAGATGAATGCTCATGCATTGGTTTGGAAATAACATGTTTTGGAATATGCATGATTGGAAACTATCACTATGTAGTTTGCATTCTAGTGTGAATTGTGTTTGTGTGTGTATATGTTTGTATAACATGGATATTGAACTTGGATTTAGTCTTAAATCAGTCTTGATTGATTTTCGGTCATTTCGGTTACTCATACTATTGATTTCAAGTTCAAAGTCAAAAGATACTACACTTTCAACTCATGTTTCATACATTGTCTTTGTCTTCGTATATCGAGTCAAATTATTATATTTTGGGTAGAGTATCTTATATGTCCATGTATGTGTGAGAGTTACAGTTCGTAATCCACAAACAAAATTGAATTCCGAGTTCGGAGGACAGAGAACGGTTGAAGAACGAGAGGGAAGCGCGAGGGGAATGCACCATGGCCAAAAGGCCATGGAGGTGTGAATGCCCAAGATGGCGCGTGGCCATCTCGACCGCACAACCTTGCTGCCCTGAGATGCCCAAGCGCCATCTTAGGGGCGCACTTCCAAAGGAGGGAAAAATGGTCTTTTCATCTTTCTTCCTCCCACTCCTTTATAATCTCTCTCCCTCTCACATTTCATTCCAAGAAGAAATTCAAATCAAGTGTGCATAATTTTCTCTCTAAATTTTCTCACCTTCCAAACACCATAACTTCTTCATTTGAACTCTGATTTGAGTGATTTTAAGTTGAGAGTGTTCATCTATTCATCCTACATCTTTTCTCTGAAGGTTTGAGTTAATTTTGCTGCAGGTTTTGGTGTCTAATCAGACAAAAACGGGACTGCACCTAGATGAACTAAGGTATTGATTTTCTCTCTAAGTTTTCTTTTAAAACTTGGTCAATTGCCTTGGGTTTTCTTCTTCTACATATATTTGTATATTGTGAGTGTTTTGATTTGTGTTTTGAACACTTTCAAAGCTAGATTGAATTTCAATTGAGTTAGGTTTTGATTTTGCCTATGTTATCACATGTTTGGGATTGTATTGTGCTAGTTTTGATTCTAGGACTATTTTGTGATCTTTGATTGTTTGATTTTGTGAAAGATAGTTCATCACATGTATTAGGGTCTCTTGGCCGAAATTTTCACATAATACATGTGCTTATGTTCTTTTGAGCTATTCATGTGATTTGTTGAATCTATGATTAGGAATATGCTCTAGAACATATGCTTGGATCTATTTGACATTGTCATATGATTTTAGCATGTTTTAGGTTTTTGTGATTTAAACATGATCTTGTGATTTGTTGATCATATCTTGTGATTCAAGGTTAGATATATGCATGAATCTAGTTTGTGATTAATGTTGATCATATCTTAATCTAGATTGACTACTCATGCATGATGAACTAGACTATATGTGATTTGTGCATTCATGCTCATGTCTAGTATTTTCTATAGGATGTTTTGATCATAGCATTCTATGTTGCATGCTTGTTTGCATTTTGCATTCATGATCACCTAGATGCCTTGTGAGAAGGAAGTCTTGACAATAGGTGTGAGACCTATGGTGTTGAGCAAGAAGTCTTGGCAAGAGGTGTGAAGCCTTGGATTGTCGAGCAAGGAAGTCTTGGCAAGAGGTGTGAAGCCTTGGATAGTCGAGCAAGAAGTCTTGCCTAGAGTTGGGAAAACTTAGATAGGTGAGCAATGAAGTCTTGACTAGAGTTGGGAAGACTCGGATAGTTAAGCAAGAAGTCTTGCCTTGGGTTGTGAAGATCCGGATAAGGTGAGCAAGGAAGTCTTGACAAGAGGTGTGAAACCTCGAATTGTTGAGCATAGGGCAACAACTTCTAGAGTAGGATAAGAGGGTATTTTCTAAGTGAAGAGGTCACTTGAGAGATTGTACTTGTCTTATCTACTAGTGGATTTTGTTTGCCGATGGCTGCTAGCCCGTGGATGTTTCCTCTTCGGAGGTTTACCACGTTATATCTTGTGTCAACTTTTCTCTATCCCTATCCCGTTAATATTTGTATTGTGGATAGAACTCTTTATGTATGTTGACTTCCTTTTTATAATATAGATTGTGTATGTGTTACAATTACTTGTTTGTATCACACTTTACTTGTGTTTATATATTGATTATTTGTCTTTAATTAATATATATATTGTGATACAAGCAATCTAGAGGGACAAACTTTTGTTTGTTTCTAAGGGAGTCGAAAAAGGTGCCTAACCTATTCACCCCCCCTCTAGGTTAGCCTTGAGCATTTAACCGTGATTGTATTTTCACTACATGGGGGTAGACCTCATTGGTCCACTTCCAACCGCTCATGGACAAGCCAAACATGCTATTATGGCTATCGACTATTTCATGAAATGGGTCAAAGCCGGACCACTATCCTAAATATCAGAAGAGAATATGATAAGGTTTATAAAAAAACAACGTAGTTTGCAGATTCAGGACCCCTCTTGCCATTGTAGCCGACCTCGACAAGCAGTTTGATAACGGCCAATTCAAGAAATTTTGCCAAGGATTTTAGATTTGCTTCAGTAGCCCACCCGTAGACTAATGGGTTAGTGGAATCCACCAATAAGACTATCAAGAAGCTATTAAACAAGAAGTTACAGCAGAGAAAGGGAAGATGGGCCAAGGAGCTTCTCGAGGTCCTCTAGGCTTACCGTACTACAAGGAGAACAGCCACCAGGGAAACACCCTATTCATTAACCTTTGAGGTTGAAGCAGTTCTTCCCATCGAGCATAAATTAACAACTTTCAGAGTTCAACATTTCGAACGAAGAAGCAATGAGGATAAGCTCTGAGCTATCCTAGATCTCTTGAAAGAGAAACAAGGTCGGGTAGCTGAAAAAGTAGCAATTTACCAGAGCAGGATTCACTAGGTACTTTAACAGGAGGGTTAAAGCTCGAAACTTTAAGGAAGGAGACCTAGTTCTCAGGAAAGTAATCTTGAATACCAGGAAGAGCTTAGACGGGGTCCTGGGACTTAACTGGGAATGACCTTACTTAATAAAGGTAGTGCCAGCTGAAGAGTTGAGAGCTCGAGTTAATAATCTACTTTTATGCTTAAAAAAGAAAAACTGCTCGTTATCATCACTAAAGTTTGAGTAAGTCGAGTTGTTTCAGAGGTCACACCTAGGTTGGGATCAGAAATGAAGCAAGTAGATGCCAATCAAATCAAAATTCATTGAAGAAAGCATGAACGAGATCTAAAGTCAGTTTTCATTAATGGAATAGGAGCTTATCCTCTGGTAAGGCTACAATAATCAAACAGGTAGCCCAACCCCCGGTTCTTGGCTATAAAATAATAATAATAATAAAATAGAGGATAATGTTGATGGCGATCAAGCATGAATAAAGATGGGATGCCCACCCCCCCTTCCAGGTTATCAAGGCAAGATGTGAGTAAAGCGTATTAGGCTCATGCTTCTTTTGGATTCCCTTCTCCCTCTTTCTAGTGAACCTCTCCCTCTGCCCTTTCTTATGGTGGCTGCTCATTTTGGAAGACCATCCCTGCTACTCCTTCCATCGGAGGATTCCCGATTGCCTGTGGATCAGCTGGGTCGCACTGAAGCTCAGCCAGTTCGGCTTCCATCCCCCTATGACTAGAGGTCATCTCTTGTACCAAGGCTTGAGCCCGCGCCAACAATTCCATGACCCACTCAACTTTTGCTTCAGCCCGATCACAGAGAGAAGCCACTTGATGGCCCATCGCTACTTAAAATTTGAAAGCCTACTAAAGAATTAAAATTAGGAAATGACGAACCAAACTATTGCATGAGAAAATAAAAAGCGATGACTACCTTGGCCAAGAGAGCAGAACCCTTGGTGATCAGAATATCTATGGGCATTGAAGCCATCATAAAAAAGGCTGCCCCGGGGTAAGAAGCAATAAATTGTCCGATAACCTCGCCTTGAAAGGCAGAGCCAGATTGATTTGCCAGGCAAACGGGCCCCTTCAACAGCAACCTCAGGGTCCTTTGGAGCTCGGGGGGCTTGGAATATAGAAGAGAGGTAAAAGTATCTGGCAGACACGAAGCAGGGGTGACAAGAGAAGAAGCAGGAGTAGGGATACCTAAATCAGGAGCTGACATTACTGCATCAGCGGCTTGAGAAACGGAGGCCCCTTTACCCTGTACCTTGGCAACCCGAGATACAAGTAGTGATAACTTGGACCTGTGCTAGGAAGAGGATGGAGTAAGAGCAGACGAAAACCTAGTTGGAGCGGGTAGCCCCTCATTCTCTAGGGAAACAACAGGGCTTTCCCGATTCAACTTGGCTGAAGAGGGATGAGTGTGAGCTTGCTGGTCTTCACGGGAAGCTGGAGCAATAAAGAAAACTGTTTAAAAAAAGAGAAGAAGGTAAAGCCATCAGAACTGAACCATTCAACGACACAATGCATGATGGCTCAAAGTACTTATGAGGAGTAGCGTTGGATATTCACAGATAGCGGTTTACCCGATGAGAATCAAAAGGGTCAGCAGTCAGGAACTTCAGGTTCAAATAGTTCCTGGTAAAGATGGCCTTGAGCACCACCTCAGACTCGGCAGACAAGAAATCTCGATCCCACTAGGGCTTATCATTGAAAGTGGTTGGAACCGTGAACTCATGCCCGCCTCTGAAGGTCGAACTCCTCTAATCCTTGCCCACTACGATCCACTCCTCCTTCCAAGCAGGATTTTTTCTTGAGGTGCCAGGGATGATAAAATTGAGTTTGTTCTTTGCCTTGACATAGAACTGACCTCGAGGAGTCCCATCAAGCTCCCAATCTGAAAAAGGTAAGCTAGCTCCTCGGCTCCTGGCTCCTGGGTGATCTTGCTTAACTCGCATTGTTCCCTCCACAACATGAGAAAGCCGATCAGATGCCTCCAGAAGCCGGGTGTCAACTGGAGGAGAGCTAGTTGTAGGGCGTTGAGAGCCGGCCGAAGGGTAGGATGAAGAGGGAGCCTAACCCTGTTCTCGAAGGCCGCGACATGGATGTAAAGCACAACTTTGGATGGATTAAAGACGTCGTAGTTTGGTAAGGGACTGTGAGGGAGACACTGTCAGGAATGCCATATTTGGACCTCATGCGACCGATTGACTGTGGGTCAACAACAGAGTTTGGAATGACCCTATAGTCATAGGGAAGACACTTCTCCATAGCAGAACCGACAATCATGACTTGGTTCTTTCCAGCAATGTCATCCCTATTTTCCTCACCGGAATCTTCATCAACCAAGCTCAGGGGGTTATTTGGTCGATTGGAAAATCCAGTCTCGATTGCCATGTTCCTGTTCGATCGACGACGTTGTGGGGTCAGAGATGAATCATCCCCATCTAGGTCTCGTAGAGCCCGCTTTCTTTGGGCAAGACTGGGAACCTCTGTACCGTCAACGAGGGAGTCAACGGAGTCATGACTGATCTTCGACATGAAATGCTAAGGTTTGAAGGTTAAGAAAAAAGGGAAAGAACAGAGGCGAGGCTAAAGAAGTTTGCTAAAGAGAGGGAGTTTTGAAAATTTAAAAGTAAAGCGTGACCAAAGGAATGAGGAAGCCAAGATTAAATAAAGGTGGAAGAACCGGTGACGTCAACAAAATCTTCGGTAAGATCGCCTCGAATCGCAGAGCGGCCGTGACGTAGCCGGATTATTTTAGGGAACATACCAGTCCACCCATGCCACATCACTCGCACATTAAATGTGAAGATTTCCAGCCGGATTTGGTAACGGAAAATTTCTCAATTAAAAAAATAAGGAATATGAAACCAACCCCAACTCTACCACCCGTGTTCAAGTTAGAGAGGACTTCTATTAATAAAAAAAATTTGGCTAGGGGACCAAGGAGAAAATTTCCACTCTCCTAGCTAGAATCAAAGCCCGAATTCACCATTCATTGGACCCCGGGCAAATAATAATGCTACCCCATAGAAGCGATGAAGGATCATCGGGCTTCAGAACTATCAGGAATGAATCTAGGCACGACCAGGTCGAGCCCTCACACGAACACTGGAATCTGGGCTTCTCGAGATCACATATCCCAAAGCCTCGGTTCCTGGGGTTGGGCTCCAAAACCACCCCGTGAAAGCGAGGAAAGGTCTCCAGCTTAGGAAACACTCAAAGTGAAGCCCGACATAAACAAAAGTGAGCTTATTCTAGATCAAAGCTTCCCGAGGTTGAATTTAACTCGTAGCTTAAACCGAAAACCCACCAACCTCTCCAGAAGCCCCATGTTCCCACCAGATACGAAGAGAGAACCTTTAAGTGGATCAGATTCGTGTTATAGTCAATGCTCTAATTTGCTAGAGGACACTAGTAGCCTACCTAGACATGAAAGAAGAAACTCGTGCTACCCCCATGAATGTCCACAGGGATGTCTCAAGCTCTAAAGGACCGGGAAAGGTCCAACCAAGCTTCTAAGACTAGAAATAAAGCATGGGTCTACCTCGCCCTATGAAGCAGCGAGCAACTAACTCGACGACCTCTATGAAGAATCATGCCATGAATGCACATAAGATCATATCTACACTCTACTGAACATTAAAACTCTGCGTACGTGTAAAGCAAGAGATTGATTCCAAAGAGGAAACAAACTTATCTCCTCCAACAATATTCTTGAGCGATATTCTTGAGTCCGTTATTTATTCGAAGTCAACGACTTTTAAATAGATGATCCCTCCCGATAAGGAGGGAACAGATTCAGAGAATTGTGACGGGAAATACACCCGTTCAAATGGTTTGGACCATGTATAAATACGAGAAAGTGGAGGAAAAAAGGGAGGAGGGAGATAAGAGACAACAAAAAAAAAGAGAGATGAGAAGAGGACGCCGAGCCTAAATTCTGTGATCAGAACAAGACCACCATTGTATCTGCTATTCGACAGGCACGAGGTTGCCACACTTCGATGCCCTAGAGAGATTGTGAGTGTATATGAGAGATTCCTGTATACCACAAGTGATCAGTAATAATGCTCTCATTTGCCATCATATAAACATTCATATATTTTTTCTATATTAGCAGGTTAAATATCTAAGGTACTGACCCCGACCACGACCTCCTTGGTAATGGTCTTGAGTGTGTTAGTTGAAATTTCTCATCGCGAGCAAATTTCCCGTTAACATAGAATATTAATATACTGATATAATGTAAATATTAGAATCTATAATAGTATATATAATATTTATAAATAGTAATATATATTATAATATTGTATAAAAATATATAATATTATAATATAATTTATATTAATTATAATATATAATATATTTTATAATATACATACAATATATTATATTATAATATATATATATATATATATATATATATATATATATATGTAATATTTATAATATTGTGTGTATATATATATATATTATTGCATAAATATTTTTATTTCTAATTGGAAATAAGTTATTCTGAATATATATATATAAGAAGGGTACTTTGGTCATTTGAAACTCTTGTCCCGTCCTGTCCTGTCCTAGTCATACAAAGCACATAACAATATAATTAATAGTTAAAAAAATGATTTTTATTTTATGAAAAAAATGTGAAAAACAAATTGAAAAACAAAAATAAAAAACAAAAACAAGTATTTTGTGTTTTTCAAATATTTTATGGTTAACACTGATCTTTTTTTTCATTTTGTTTTTATTTTTTGAAAATAAAATGAAAAACGGTTAACTAATGCAAATTCGAAATCGTTTTTGAAAAACAAAAATGAAAACGAATCGAAAAACAGCTGTAAGACATGGCCTAATATCCATTGGAAACAGAATCCCATGGGAATGGTGTTTCCACCATTTTGGTGGAATGGACTTTTCATCCAAAACCCAATGGAAAGCTCTTTCCAATCCCAAATTAATTTGGTGTTCGAAAAATACCCTCCTATGCCCCAACTCTATAACTATATAATATTATATAATATATATACATACATATATTATTATTATTATTATTATTATTGTTATTATTATATTATATTATATAGTAACATTATTATTAATAATAAATAGTATATATATATATATTTTAATATATACATATAATAATATTTATATTATATATAGTATTATTATGTATAATCTATATATTATAGTATATATTATGAAAATATATATAATATCTAATATATTTTTAAATTTATTATTATTGTTATCCATAATATATAATATATATTATATTATTATATTAGATATATTAAAATAAATATAAATATGTAGGTGTTATATTATATATATATATATATTATATAATATATATGTTATATATTGTTATTATATATTATATAAAATTATGTTATATATAATAATAATAATATATAATATATAATAAATAATATATATTATGTTATATTATATATATATATATATATTCAGATATATATAATATTATTTAGATCATATATATTATTATTATATATATTATATATTATTATTATAGATACTATTTATTATATATATTTTTATATTTTTATATTTTTTTATTATTATCCATAATAAATCATATTATTATAAATTTTTTGTAATTAGGAGTATTTTGGTCAAAATAAAGTTAACTCCATTTTATTCAGTTGTTAATCAGATAAAATAATACTGATTTTGAGACTAATTCTAAATTCTCAACCAAACAAAAAAGTCAGTTTTCTTTTCCTTTTCGTTCACATTTCTATTTCCATTCCTATTACCATTTCTATTACCATTCTACCATAGTAACCAAACATCACCTAGATAGCTTGTAAGTACACCCAATAATTAATAATCATTTTCTTATTTTAATCTTTGATATTTACAGATATTATAAAATCCTTTTCTATTTTCTTAAACCGTAGCTTCTTTATATATTTTCAAAGTCTACTTTATGATAACGCTACGTAAACATTCTACTTCATCTTTCTTTCATCAATTATGTTGTATATCACTAAATAACCAGAAAAGAGAAAGTATTGAAGCCGTACACAAACAAGGCAAAAACCCTAACTACTCCAATATCTTGAGATAAACAAAAGAAAAACCAAATCAAAATTTCTCTCAAAATTTGCAACTTGTTTTTATTTTTATAGAAAAATTACTAAAATATCCCCTACTAGAAGGGTTTTTCGGTAATTTCACATGTAGGTTTTTTTTCCTTCCAGTCCAAATCGAACAACCCTATGGGGAGCTATCTTTGGTGAAGGCGACGTCGGTGTGAGATAAGAGAGACAAGAGTGAGGAGATGAGAGAAAAAAAGGAGAGGGTTTGCGGAATGTTGGTATTTTGGCAATTGCTCAAAACATGGTTATCAACGGTTAAAATTTTGTAGGTGGTTAAGTTATTTTTTTTTAAATGATCAACAATTTAAAAATAAAAAAATATATGAAAATAAAAAGTAAATAATTATAACTCACTTAATTCCAAATCAGTTGATTACATAATATGCATTTGAAATATTTTCTTCTAAGGCTTTTCTTTCTTTTATCATATTACTTATGATAAACTGTCTTTAAAATAAATGTTAATCACATTGTCACTTTCAACGTCATTATTGAGTCTTTAATTATTATTTTTTACATTTTTTTTAAATCAAAAGCATTATTTATTATATTTTAATCAAGAATAATTTATTATTAGTATTTACATAAAATTAGTATAGGATTTGTTATATTAGGTTTATTTAATTGTTTATATTATATTCAAACAAAAATACATAACAATTAATAGTAATAAAGGATAAATGCTAAATTACTTGTGTTAACGTTGAAATTTTGACACTTCTCAAGAGCGGATTCTCGTGTCCAATACGGGGGTCTAAAGGTTTAAGGAAAGCAAGTCAATATAATTTCGAGACCATGGGTGGAGTGGCAAAGTCGCTTTGAGAAATCCTCTCAGATCCACACTAGAGAAAGCCTCTCAAATCTTGGGGTGTCCAATGGATCAGATCCTTTGAATTTGTCAATACCATGATCTAATCTGATTGGATCGAAGAAATTAAAATCCGATCCGATCTAATCTTAGATTGAAATCAGATCTGATCCAACCCAATTATAATTAGATTCGATATGATTTGATTAAATTGTAAAATATTTAAATCTAATCCGATCAAATCCAAACGAGCATATTCATATGAAGGAATTATAAATATATAAAAGTAAAAACATTCCTAAAATTTTCAAAATCAATAATTAATTCACACGTTAATTTAAATAAAATCAACAAACTAATAATTTACAATGTTGGGGTTTCTGCCCTAAAGATGTAATTTGTAAATGGATTTATGAAATAAATAAAAGAAAAAGTTCAATTCATTCTTGTTGTGTTGTTTATTTTATAACTTGTGCATATTAACATCCTGGATTGCCAGATGTAATCTCGAACTGTGTATATGAGTGTCATATACAGATGGATACAGATGGATACAGTAAGATACGTGCATTCTAAAGAGTCTATAGATAGCAAATAAAGCTGGGTACTTTATTTGTGGTTAATCTATAGATACGGTCAATTCCGTAATGTATGATGATTCTATCCTGAATCATTCATAAGAGCATGGGAATGGAGGCACCTTGTATGATGTGATCATATAGGACTGGGCCATGATCTATGTGAATCTCTCACCAAGATCCGTTTAACGATGAGATTCATATATATCAACTAATGATGGCTATATGTGGGTGATCTTAATCCTGAGTATCTTATCGACTCCTTCAGGTTAGATCGTGGTCTTTGATATACCATGGGTAAGGTCAGATGCATTTCCTGATCAATATACTTCGTATGTTGGGATTGCGGTTTGACTTGTGGCTGGGAAGGTTTGTACACAAAAGTGGAATCCACTCCTTCTTGTAAGAAGTAGATGGTAGTTCCCTTAAGGGTTGATTCGGAGCTTGGACAATATGAGCGCTCTCCTAATTCCGTGAGGAAATAGGGTTTATTGTCCATTAGAGAATCAACGGTACTTAAAGTATATATGTAATTAGAGGGGTATAACGGACATTATGACCCTGGTCTAATTATGAACTACCGTGGAGGATCACACCATATGTAATAGCTATATCGATGGACATCGAGTTGTATCGGTCTATGTAAAAGCATCTGCAGTTGAGAGAGTGCAGCTTCGGGTTTTTAGTGGAATAACACCAGAATTAATAATCAAGAAATATTAATTAAAGAGTGTAATAAATGATTTCGAGGATTATTGGAGCTCAAAATACCGTGGGTCCATTAGGTCCCCTTGCTAGCCTGATCGATTTTGGTAACAAGGGTCTCGGTAAATTAATTGGATTGTCTAATTAATTGTGTTACGAAAGTGACACGTATTTATTCAGGAAATTAATTGAATAATAAGATTATTTAATTAATGAATAATGGTGATTAAATAAAATATATAATGATATTATTTAATTATGTTATTAATCACTAAATGGAGGATGTTTGTTGATAATTATTTTTTGAATAAAATAAGATAATGTGATTATCTTATTTTATTAAATTAAATATTTAATTTTTGAATTTGAATAGTTTAAATTCAAAATAGATGGTATCTTTTAATAAAAATAAAATAAAGATTTTATTTTGAATAAAAAGATACCAAGAAGTTTATAAAAAGAGGAAATATATATCTGATATATATTCTTTGAAAACTGACCAAAACAAGATATCAATTAAAAAGGATATATATATATATATATATATATATATATATATTTGATATATATATTCTTTAAAAGAAAAAGACAAATGGGGAAAAACAAGGATTTGTATATGATACATATTGGTGTACATAAAAAAGAGAAGATATATATATATATATATTCTTTTTTTTTTAAACGAATGATATATGTATCAAAATTAAACGCATCAGTGCATGACCATGTGATGCAAGTTTTGTTTTTTTGTGAATAAAATTATTAGACGTGCGTGAAGCACAAAAGAGATAAGAGAAACAATTTTTTTTTTTTAGTGCTGTGCAGTCGTGCACTATTTAATATATATATATATATATATTTATATTTATATATATTTATTTAAGAACTAGAATTGTTCTAGTTAGTTTTCTCTTAGAAGAAAGAGTTTCTTCAATTCTCTCTACATCCTCCATTCAAGTTCCTGAGATCGTGACACGCCCACACGCAGTTACCAATCCCAGGATATAGCGAGGAAGATCGAGTGGTTCTGACAGAAGCACAACGTAAAGAGCCTCCAAACGTTGGTATGATTTTCTTCTCTTTATATTGATTTCAATTTCCTGTATATACATATATTTTAATATTGTAATAATTTTTATATGTATAATTTCTGAAAAAGAATTACGATCCAAAGTTCGCTGGTCCCAGATACAAATTATGATCTGTATAAAAAATTTTAAAACCTACTTCCGCTACATGACCTGTGAACGGGGTTCCAAAAAATTGGTATCAGAGCCAATTTTTTTTTTCTGAAACAGGAAATTGTTTTTGATGCTCCTGTATGTATGATTGTGTAGGCACGGTTTAAATTGACTGTATGTTGTTTTTGTATGTATATTAAGTTTTTTAATTGATAAAAACATGGTTGATCGTTAATTATACGGTACTGTGGATTTAGGGTTTATGAGTTGTATATATATATATGTAGTTTAACTGTTATTGTATTAAAAATAATAATAATAATAATTGTAACATATATTGAAGACCTGGAAAAATCACGAATAAAGATTCATGAGATGAATCGGAGTGACTTGAAGATACTAGAAGACTCGGAAATTACAAGAAGACCAATGAATGCCTTGGAGATATTTTTATAATTTTAGATTCCAATTTTTAGGTTAAATAATCCACTGTACTCGATCAATTCATGTATGCTTCATATTATGTGATAATAAAAGCATTGTCATTCATACGTATGTAATTTAGATTAGATGTGCCTACACAAATATATTTGATATGTCATACATGCATCATAGCCCAATTTTTTATGTATTTTTTAAAGTGATTAAAATGGGTAAGTACATAATTGGCTATGAAAATGAGATTAGTTTTTTTAATGGTAAAAACCTTGTAATTCTCATTAAATATTAATCTAGTTATTAAAGTGTTTAATAAGTTAGATTAATAAGGTCATTTATCGTAATTAGGATTAATATGATTAATTACCTAATAATAAATGAACCGAATAAAGTGTTAGAGTTTTAATAGTTAAAACTTGGTAAAAACTAACATAATAATCTACCTTAGTAAATAGTTTACAAAGGCTTAGATTATTCACTAATATATTAGATTTTTAATAATTAAAAATCATAAATAATTTATTGGCTAATTAGAATTTGTTTCTAATAATGAACTAGTTAATGCATTAGATAACTTGATTAAAGTTAGCCGTCTGATCCTGTAGAGTGTAGGTGCATTAACGGATAATAGAAAACCCTAATTTTAAAATAGTGAGTGGGAGAGGGATATATGACATATATATACCGCGGTCTCCATCATTAGTTCAACATCGTGAGATATGAGTGGGGCCTCGTGTCGGCTTGGATTTCGTCCTCCCTAAGGAGGGTTTTCACAAAGGTCAATACCAAGGTTGACTTCCTAACAGATAGGATTTCTGAGGGTATTTCGGGATTGACCGACCTTAAGGCGACAATTCTCGAGTTAAACTCGTGAGATCTAAAATGGTGGGTTACACTCATGAAGGTTTTGATTAAGTTTGTTAATTAAATACCTGACTGAATAAACGATGATTGAATGATATGGAATAAGAGTTATTCTAGAATATCATTTGATTGAGAATGTCTCGGTCCAACATACAAAGATTTGACCGACCTTAAGGCGGCGCTTCTTTGTGGTATGTTGGATTGTTGTGGTATAGTAACTAGTTTTAGGGTAGTTCTAGTTCGTTAAACATGTTCATGCATCATGTTTAAATTTATGCCAAAGCACTTGCACTTGTTTTAAATAAATGACTGAATGAATGTTTTATTTATTTCAGCAATCATGTCTTCTGCATTACTTCAAATTCTCACAAACGACAAATTAACTGGTGATAACTACACTAAGTGCAAACTTAACATTAATTCAATATTGGTCACCAAAGACCTCAAGTTTGTGCTTATAGAGGAATGTCCTCCAGTGCCTGTTGCCAATGCCACACGAACTGTTCGTGAGGCATACGAGCGATGGGTCTCATCTGATGAGAAGACCAGAACATATCTGTTGGCTTCTGTTGACGTCGATTTCTCGATGGATGAGAAAGTCAACAACGTTGGATTTGGTTATGACTAGTCAAAAGAGAAAGAGAAAGAGAAAGAGAATGCAATCGAAGTTATTATGACACGAGTTTACGTGATAAAACTCTGATGATCGGAGAAACATCCACGGGTGGTTGAATGCACAGCCAAGCCAAATCCACTATTTAAACAAAGAATTACACAACTAGATCTATCTTGCAGTGATTAATTTTTTGAGTCTGCCTCTCTATATCCTTTTTCTATTTTACAATGAGATTATAGGCCTATTTGTATGTGCATAGAACCCTAATCCTTGTTGTACAAGTAAAAAAAAATGAATTGTATTTTAATTAAGACTGGTTGGTTATTGAAGTTGTTTTTATCTCATTTCCTATTTTTGAGACCTTGTAAAGATTGAGTTTGAATCTTAATTGGATTCTGGTGGCATAGTCTGTGTAGGACTTATTTCCTTATCGGCGTGTAGTCTTCTAGAATAGTAGATTTGTTGCCTAATTTGGGATTTATTTCCTGTTTGGTGTTTTATCCTTTTAGAAAATCCTTTTGACATATAGGTTTTACGTATTGGAGTATGATTCTCGGGCTTACCCATGATTGTGAATCATATGCTGAACTTCTTTACTCGAGTTGTCCCGAGTAGAACATAATGTGCCGAGTACTCGTGTTCGGACTTACTCGGGATCTTATTTCTTAGTGATGTCTTGGATGGTGTCTTCTAATTGCTAGCTTGGATGCCTATTTGGCGATCTTTTCAAAGGATTGTCTTACCTGTCGGTGACATGTACATTCAATAAGATATACATATAACAATCCCTCCTTAAAATATTTATGCCAAGTAGAATTCATTTTGGCGGAAATATTTTAATTGTTTCGAATCCTGACTAGCCTTTTTTTGTCTTTCCCTTCTTAATTTCTCATTAATGCAGGAATAATAATCATCAAACAATTCACTGCATTAATGACGTGTCTTAATGGCAACCATGTATGTGCGGTTTGTCTCTTCAAGCGAAATCCCAATGATTGTGATGTTTTGAAACCCTGACGGCCTGATCTGTTCTTTCCACGACACGTGTTCTTTAATCGTTTGGTTTCCCAGATAGCATTTATGAGATGCGACTCGTCGACTATCGGATATGCTGCCTACGTCACCAAATGTCCCTTCCTTTCTTTTAATTTTTCTTGATTCTTGAAACCTCAGGGTTTCGTGTCTTCGACCTTTTAAGTAGTTTATTTAAACTGAAGGGGGATTTTCCTATTCATTTTTCATAGAAAGAAACAAAAAACCCAGGTTTTCTTGCGTATAGATTCGTCTTGATTCTTCATCGAGGCTTTTCCTGGTTTCTTCACATCTGCTTTAAAGTTTAGTTCAGATGGATCCTGTTTCACGACAACACTTATTTGTTATAGTTTTCGATGCGCTTGAGCGTGGAGATTTTCAGTTGGTTTCTTGTGTTCGTAGATTATTGGGGGAAACTCTTCCTGATGAGCCATATTTTCTAAATTTTGATGTTTCCGAGCTTTATCCGGATGTTCGTTTTAGTTTTAGCTCTGAATCTTCTTCCAGCTCTGAGTCTTTCATTTCTGATCACAGGGTTCCTTTACGATCTAGGATGGGAAAGCATCAAAGTAACCGTACGGTTCACAAACATGGTTCAAGCGGTATTCAGATCAGAAAGCAAGTAATTGATGTGAATGATGTTGAAGAATAGCACAATGCATTTCGAATTCCCTTCACTCTTGATTTTCTGAGTGCGTACGATACCAAGCCGAACATGGTCGGAGAAGCAGAAATCGAAAAGTATCACGCTCGATTTGATCTAGACGATTCGGTTTTAATGGTTTCTGTTGGTAATAGAGCCGCGTGGAACCCTCCTCCGAATATGGTAGCAATTTATGGATCCATGCTCTGCTGTGGTGTGACTCTTCCCCTTCAGCCTTTCATTGCTTGGTTCCTTGCTAAGGCGGGGATCACTCTAACCCAGCTTGCTCCGAACAGCTATAGGATCCTTAATTGTATGTGGCACATGTGGAGCCGGATGAACTTGCTACCGCCTTATCCTCGTGAAATCAGGTATTTTTATAGTTTAAGGCAATCTGGTCAGACTGGAACTTACTTTCTTTTATCTAGCCAGCCAGATAGTTGGATTCCTGAGGGGACGATGGTGAACCGGGGAGTCGATATTGAAATTTCCCTTTATCTTTATAGTGTAAATATACCTAGAATTGGGGGGGGGGGGGTGAATAGGTATATGCTCCAATTTTTCTTGTCTTCTTTTAAAACAATGCAATTTTAATAAGTCTTAATGAAAATTGCAAACAATGACACACAATGTTTATGTGGTAAGCCTCCGAAGAGGAAACATCCACGGTTTGATACCACAACCACTGGCAAACGCAAATCCACTATTTCAAATAAGAGTTACACACTCAAGCAATCAACATATGCTCTCCAAGCTATCACTCTTACTCTACCCTTGAACCTAGTGATCTACTAAGCCGACTTTCTATCCAAGACCTCCTGTCTCTAGGAAGATTCCTTGCTCTCCTTTCCGAATCCTCCCGACCCTAGGCAAGACTTCTTGCTCAACTATCCGAGTCCTGCCGACTCTAGTTGAGATTTCCTTGCTCAACAATCCGAGGTCTCACACCTCTTGTCGAGACTCCCACTTGCTTAGCTATCCAAGTCCTCCCGACTCTAGCTAAGAATTCCAATTGCTCAAATCAAAGAATCACTCTAAGATATGAGACTTTCTACCTCTTCACAAGGCTTCTAAGTGATCATGAATGCAAAACGTAAACAATCACTCAACATAGAAAATGATGATCAACAAATTCTATGGACATGCAACTAGATAGCTAGATTATGCTTTCAAAGAACAATCACAAATGTATCTAGGCAACCTAAGCATGTTATCAACTAAGAACCAAATCAATGAAATGAATATAACAATTGATGTAGACCTAGTTCTTAGAAAATGAAATTAAATCTAGAAATAGTCAATCAAGCATAAGAACAAAAGATTTCTAGAAACAATTTCATGTTTATCAAGTTTATCACAAATCAATCAACTTATCACAAATCTAGCTAAACTTGAAAATCAAATCAACAAACCACAAAATGAATCAAAATCATCTTAGTCATGCTTTTTAATCAAAAGGCATCAATCAATAAGAAGATGATTTTACCAACAAGGATGAAAATCACGAACGGAAGATCTTATCACTACGAAAAATATAAACATCCTTTGGTTCTGGAAATGCTTGGGGTTTGTAGAACTCTTCAATACACTCGAAATCGGTTTTTGAATCAAGTGATTCGGAGTAGAAATAAAGAAGTTATCACAAAAACAAAAATCAAAATGTTGAGAGAAAAATTCTGCACTTGTTCTTCAAATTTTATTTTCTCAACTCCTTATGAAGTAGAAGGAAATGAGAGGTTTTAAAGAGAGAATGATCAAATGACCAAATTGCCCTCATGTGTTAGTGCCTCCCCGAGATGGTGCGTGGGCATCTCAGGGCAGCAAGGCTTTGGGGCCGAGATGGCCATGCGCCATCTCGGGAAGGTGCCCAAGTGATGGCTTATGCCATAACACCTCTTCCCTTGCGCTCCTCTAGTGTTCATCGACCGTTCTTTGGCCTCCAAACTCCGAATTCAAATCCGTTTGAAGATTACAAACCGGGACTCCCTCACAGACATGTTCATATAAGATACTCAACCCAAAAAATAAGAATTTGACTCAATATATAAAGATGAAGACAATGTATGCAACATGAGTTGAATGTATAGTATCTTTTGACTTAGAACTCGAAATCAATAGTATGAGTAACCAAAATGAACAGAACTCAATCATGAACAATATAAGACTAAAATCGAGTTCAAGATCCATGTTATACAAACAAACACATTTCACACAAGAATGCAAACTATATAGAGATAGTCTCCAATCATGCATTTTAAAAAACATGTCAATTTCTTCCCAATGCATGAGCATTCAATATCAAGTGTGTGAATGTGTTATACTAAATGATGCACTAGGATGCAGTGACACAAATGTATGATCTATGTATGTGTGCATATTTAATGATGCACAACTAAGTAGGGACACATATGAATGAATTGTGTGTGCGTGCGCGCATTTAATGATACACAACTAAGCAGGGACACATATGAATAAATTTTGTGTGTGTGTGCTTATGCCTTGCAAGAGGAAGAAGTATCTCGATACCTTAGCATTCAAGAATAGTACCAATCCTCTTAAATATGAACTATGCATCATGAGAAGTTGCTTTTCTTCATTGAAGCTCTTATTATCACGAACCACTTAAGCAACTAAGCATTACGAAGAAATGAAGTTTTGTTATGGAATCAAGCCAACAAAAATCTAAAACCTAACAGATATTTCCTCGGACGTCAAGAAAAGAGGTTTTACGTGGGGTTTTCCTACCTCAAACAAGTACTGGAAAATAGATGGTTTTTTACCGGAGGGAACTTGGGACTCTAGATCGAGCTCTCAGCTGGGGAAGATCTGGAAGTATTAAAGGTTCCCCATTTCTTTTTCCCTCCTGCTCGCTGGAACAAGTCGTGACCTACTTTCACTGATGCCAAGTTGACTAACCTTGCTTGAGCGACCGCACGCACTCTGGAGAAAAGAAGCCGGTCCTATCTTTTTGATGAGACGAAAATGATAGCTCTCGGTTTCTTTTCTCAGATTTTGAATTATCGCAGACATCGTAAGTAGAATCTCTTCTTGTTTTCATTTTACTTATTTTTTTATGTCTTTTCTAACTTGTTTGTATTAAGTGTATGACTCGGACATTGTCTGTGATGTCCAGGCTTGTCAGGTGAAATCGAATTTTCTAGCGAGTCTTAAGGAAGCTTCTCGCCAAAATAAAGAAGGGATTGCTTAGCCTGATGATGAGTCAGATGAGGTTTTCGATGAGGCAGATGAGCAAGTTCCTAAGTATATTCTTAAAGAGGTCGTTCAATAGACCGTAGGGGAATCAAACGGTCCGAGAGGCTCTTTTGGAAATGATAGTGCCTAGAGGGTGTCTGAGGATGAAGGTAGGTAGGGAAAGCATCCTAGTGGTGCAGCGTCTGGTGAGTCTAGTTGCCTGGTCGATGAAGTGTCTGCTGAGCAGTTTGTCATTGGGAATGAGGAAGGAGCTAGGGTACCCCATGATGAGCAGGTTAATCTTCATCCTGATCTTTTTGAGCCCTTCCGAGATATCACACAAAATCAAGAAAATCATGTAGCTGATCTCAGCTTTCATCGTACTTAAGCTGAGAAGAGGAAAGCAACTGATTCTCCCATTCGACCTCTTTCAAAAATTCCCAGAGTGGTTTCATTCATTGAGTCGAAAGATGAAGATACTGATATTAGGGGTTCCCCGGGTTCTCAAGCTGAGACGCCTTTGGGAAGAGTGGGAACTTCGGATATTTTGATTAAAGATTATTTCCCCCCTAAGGATGGAGACACAAGAGTGGGATCCTCGGGCAGCGCTATGCGTCCTAGCCACCAGGATATGTTGAGAACAATGTCATCTGGTCAGGTTTTTATTGGTGACGACCATTGGAGTCACTTCAGGGATGGTTCTCCTATGGAGCGTCTTCACAACATTTGTAATAGTGCGACTTACGTAAGTCTTTGGTCCCAAACTTCGTCTTAATATGCCTTTGTGCAAACCTTTTAACTTATTTCCCTGCAGGTGGTTGCTGAGTTTGCTGAGCTTATTCAGAAGTGACAACATCAAGTTGATCGGATTAGGTGTCTTGAAGCTCAGTTAAAAGTGATTGAGGATAGCCGTGCTCGAATTGAGGTGGCTTATCAGAAGGAAGCGAGTTCCACCTAGGAGTTTGCCAATCGTTGCTTGGCTAAACAGATAGAGGTCGTGGAGAAAGCTTCCGTTGCAGAAGAGAAGGCTGTATCCTTTCAAAATTTACTCTCTGCCGCCTAGGAGTCAATACTCAAAGCTAAATAAGAGGCTGAGCAAGCAAATCGTCTTACAAGCAAAAAATTGAAGACCTTAAACGTCAAGCCCTAACTGTCGAATTTCTTTCGAAGGAAGCCCGGCTGGAACTTGAAGTTCAAGGGGTTGATCGTTTTAAGAAGTCCCCAGCCTATGATGCTCTATTCCTTAGAGAGTTCCAACAAGGGTTGGTCTCGGCTGGCGAATTCTTCAAGGTTAAGAATCAGGCAACTGAAAAGGCTCGAGCCAACTAGGAGCTATCAATCAAAAATCATGCTGATCGGTCGTTGGAGAATAGAGAGCCTATTGTCACAGTAAGGGTGAAGATCCCCATCCTATGCACCTAGAAGTCTCGTCTGAACATTCCTTTTTGACTTTTTATGTCAGTCGAGAAACTGGTGTGGATGGGTCAGAGCCTGACGTCGGACCAGTCTCTGGGATGGATTACAGTGAATGGATGGATGATTCGATTGAGACAATCACTTGGCCTTTGAATGAAAGTCTCCTTCGTGAATACGAGATGGTGCCCGATTTGAACATTGGCAAGAGTTTTAAATCCTCAGCCCCATCATAAATGTATTTGTAAAGATTTATTTGATTAATAAAGTTCCATATTTTGCACGACTGCTTTCGTGAATTTGAAATGCCAAGTATCTTAACAGGCTATTGTCAATATCCGAATAACTTTTTTTTTTAAACGCCAAGTATCTTATAACTGGCTAACTCTGTTGCTTGAGTAACTTCGCCGAGTATCCTATTTAACTGGGCAGTTTCTTTGCCGAGCAATTTTTCAAACGCCAAGTATCTTATGAACTGGCAAACGCAATTTTAAATGCCAAGTATTTTATTAAACTGGCTAACGTAATTTTAAGTGCCAAGTATCTCATTAAACTGGCTAACGCAATTTTAATTGTCAAGTATCTTATTAAACTGGCTAACGCAATTTTAAGTGCCAAGTATCTCATTAAACTAGCTAATATTATTAACCGAGTCATCTCGAAACAGGCAAGTAGATTTGTACGTGTTTCATACTCAGTTACTACCCAAGGGTTACATAGAGGCTCACCACGATCATACGTTCGATTCCTTACGCAAGTCACTGAGGATGTCTCATTGTTTTGTCTGCCCAAGGGTTTACCAAATCGTTAAGCTCTGAATTGCTTAACACAGCTGCACAACTCACCGGGATTTTCCCGATGGCGTCTCGAGCCGTTTTCCATAATCTGGTGCACCAGGTTTGCCTTTTGGCTAAGGTCTTGGCTGACCTTGCTCGGCTAGCATGATCCTTTGAGATTCTCCGTCCATTCAGGATTTTTACCAAATTAATGGCCCCGAGCATTTTATTTTGTTATGCAATCAATTTCTTCATATGTTCTTGTTATCATATGCTTATTTTTTCCCTGTATGTTCTTATTATCATGTTTATCTTTTTTAATATGTTCTTATTATCATATGTTCGGATTTTTGGAATCCCGTGTCGAGTTTTTATTCATAATTGCAAAATTAACATTATGAAAATCTCTAAGAATTGCTAAGAATAAAGATATCTTGACTAAAATATAAAAACAAATTTCAAGGGTAGAAGATCTTTAAATATTAGGCATTGCATGGTCGGGGTAAAACCCCTCCATCTGGTCTGGCAATCTATTATGCTCTGTGACTAGCTATTCCTTCAATTTTGTATGGGTCTTCCCATTTGTCAGCCAATGAGCCTGTAACTTTGTTCTTCGTGTTCAACGATACTTTTCTGAGCACCAGGTCTCCTAACTGGAACTTCCTAATCCGAACATGAGATTTATAATGCCGGGCCACTCTTTACTGATATGCTGCATTTCGTACTCGAGATTTCTCCCTTTTCTCTTCCAACTCATTAAGGTTTTGTAACAACATATAAACATTCTAATCTTTATCATATAGCCTGAGTCTAGACGATATATATGACTTTTCTACCGGGATGACAACCTCTGTTCTGAATGCCAAGGAAAACAGAGTTTCTCCCATAGAAGTATTTGCTGTTGTTCGATAAGCCCATAATACTTCAAGAAGTTTTTTGACCCAACTGCCCTTTTTGGCATCTAGCTTCGCTTTGAACGTATGCATGATGATTTTGTTTACTACTTTAGCTTGTCCATTTATTTGAGGGTGGGCAGGTGTGGCATAATTATTTGCAGTCCGATACTCGTTGCATAGCTGTCTAAACTTTTGATTATCAAATTGGGTGCCATTGTCATTGATAATAGTGGTCGGGATTCCAAACATGTAGAGTATGTTTTTCTTTACAAAGTTTGTGGTGTTTGCTTCCGTGATGTGAACTAGAGCTTCAGCTTCCACCCATTTAGTAAAATAATCAACAACCATGATTGCATGCTTCACACCACTCCCTGTACCCGCTGGCATTGGACAATTTAAATCCAGGCCCCACATGGCGAATGAACATGGGGATGTGAGGCTTCTAAGTTGTTCAATGGGCTATTGAATATCATTGGCGATCCTTTGGCAAGCGTTGCAACTTTCTGAACATCGTTGTGCATCCGAGAACAAAGAGGGTCAGTAAAAACCTTGCCTGAGTACCTTATGTGCCAGACTTTTGTTATGATTATGCTCGATAGCAAGAGTATAATATTGTATTTGACAATATTATCATATTAATAAAGTGATTTCTAGTTTAACAAATTTTATAGCATTTATAGTTTAATTATTACAATTGTCAAAAGTAAATAATCATAAGGTCAAAAGACTATGAGAAAAGAAGAATTGTTCATACATCTAGATATGTATGAGGTAAACACAATTATTTAGTTAGTCTTGAATAATATTCACAACTTAAGATAATAAGTTTGGCGCCTTTATCTTGTCAAAGTTGTAGATTCTTTTGCTAGCATTTGAGTGGGATCAAATGTGTTATGATGTGTCTAAAATCATCAAAGTATGGTGTCCTTGGGCAAAAGAATCTAGTGCATTAGGTGCATTGAATTGGATCACAATCGAATACTTTATCTAGAACCGTCAATGGATAAAAGTTTTCATTAGAAGACAATAGAAGAGTCTATCTGAATCCTGAGATAAATGATGGACTTATGGTTGCAAGTGTTATCATTTGAGCTATCAATGAGTACGATTATATAGCACAATCTATCCTTGATAGTTTGGTGGTATTCATTTGTTAATCGATAGAGAACTTCACTTATAGATATGGACATTGTGGCCCCATTTATGAAATGAGAGTAGAATATCATCATATGGATGTTTTGAGGTATTGGATAATAAATCTTAACGTTAAGTTTTCAATAGTGTCTATTGAAACATGGCTTCGGGACAAGTCAAAATATCTAAGTTCAAAATGTGATCATATGAGTAAATATAGTAACCTGGAGAGCTATAGACGGTTTATGAGCTATAGGCGATTACTAGTATTCTTCACGAGGATACATTTTCTCCAATAAGGTTGTCTAGGGTATGAATGAGTAACATCAACTTATTCTATCTTTATTTAAGAGTTCAATTTTAGTTCTTTAGTGGAATGAACTAAAATTAAATAGATCGGACCTAAGTGAATCGTTTGTTGATTGTGATTGGGTTGTGTCTATTGGAGCTTAAATCTAGATAGTCCGCCAAGATCCCCAATCCACACGAACTTGCATAGATCACTTGATATATTCTATCTGACCAATTTAGGGGTCCATCTAGAATTGTATTGAGGCATGTGGACTTGTTTCTTTTTGTAAGAATGGGTCTAGTTCACATGTGGATCTTTTATAAAGGTCAAATGAGTTTAATAAAATAAGAAAATAATATAATGGGCCATTTATATTGGTATGGGCGGCAAGGCTATTTAGAATAGCTTAATTATATTATATTATTTTATTATTAAATTAAATGGAAATTAATTAATTTGTTGATTAATTAATTATTTAATTATAAGTCAAAATCTTTTTCCTAGTAGGAGATTGTCTCCTAAAATTATACTATTGTTGGTAGTATAATTAATGTTGATGGCTATATTTGATAAGTAGATAAATAAAAGGAATTATTTATCTAATCAAATTAGGAAGTCTTTAATATAGTTACAAATACACTATTGAGTTGGATTAGTAGTCTTGGTGTAGGATAGAATTCCTTTTTGAAAAGGATTCTTATCCACCAAGTAATTCTACCTAAGGAAAGGATTCTTAACAACAAAGTAAATCTTTCTTAGGAAAAGAATTAAGTCTCCAAATATATATCCTATGAATTTTGGCTAGCCCATGTGTATATAGGAGAGGATAGAATTTCTTTTAGATAAGGATTCTTAACTACCAAATAAATCCACCTAAGGAAAGGATTCTTGCCAACCAAGTAAATCCTTTTTAGGAGAGGATTTATAATCCTATATATATCTCTTGTGATTTTCGGCTAGCCCTAAGCAATTCTATGAGTGAATTTCGGCCAGCCCTAGCATAATTTCAAGAGAAGATTTCGACTAGCCTAGGCAATTCTTTGTGGAGATAATTCGGCCATCATAGGAATTTTAAGAGAGAAAAATCTGATTTTGCTCTAGACAAAATTCGATCAACTCTAAAAAATAGTGTGTGATTCGGGAAAGAAGAAATAGGAAGAAAGAACTCTTTGTTTTCGATAATACACTAGTAGCCTTTACATCAAATGGTTTTGTGTACAACATCGAATCAAGGTTCACGCGAGTTTCAATCAAATTGATAGATAATTCACAAGTGACCTGACGTTCTTTATTTTCTTCTTGGAGGATTATTGTAACTAACAAAGAGAAAGATTTTGTTTGTTTCCATCCTCAAGTATACGATTTAAAGAAAGGGTGCCCACACTCCTAGGTGATTCATGCTCATGATTGGATTGGAAGATCTTGCAGAATTGATTCGGCACTTGTTCAATTGTCACGAAAAAAAGGTACAACACTTTTATATACATCAATTAATCTAGGGTTAAGGTTCTCGTTGCAGAAAAGGGAAAAAAAATTATTTATACGCAAACCCTAATTTTCATTTTTATCACGCTTCCGTTGCGTTTTGAACCGTTTTTTCCCTACAATTGGTATCAAAGCCTGGTTGTACCCTTGATTAATTGATGTATGTGTACGTGAATCCTTTTCTTTTTATTGTATATATGCATGTTTTAGAAAGAGATGACACTCTAGGTATTCACATGTATATTTACATTGGAATGTATGGATATATATATGTTTTATATATGGATTTTTATTGCTCAATTTTGGTCCTAGAATTTCAATGTATTTTTGTTTTGGGATTGTAACAAGAACAGTGGTCTATCATCGCCATAATTTCCTTCTTAGTAGTTGCTAAGTATTTTATTTTTATTTTATTTTGTTGTTGTAATAATAATAAAAAAATCTGCAGTATTTTATTATTTAAATTCTTCTGTAATACACTCTAGTTTCGAAGACTTGAAGGTTTGAAGAATTAGGGGCAACCGGAACAAGTTTGGGACCGTGCGAGCCGTAGCAACGAACGTGTGTGCGAAGAGCATGCAGCCACGTTTGTTGTGGCATGGGCTGCACACGGCAGCGCTATGGAGGCCATGGCTGCGCATGGCAGCCCTTTATGGGTTTGTGGCATGCGCACGCCCATGGTAAGGGCCAAGGGTGCGCACGCCCATGGGAGGCAGCCGAGAGAGTTCAGACGACGAAGGTCGCGTGAAGACTTGTTCGCCAAGAAAGGAGTTTCTTATATTCCAAGACGTGTAATTTACTTGCTTTTCTAGGATGGGCCAAAAATTGAAGCTATTTATATTTGTTGTAAATATTGCAATGTTTGTCATTGTTTGATAACATGTCATATAGAATAGGAGTGCCACTCATATATCTCTTTTGGTATGAACATGCATTGAATGGTTTAAGTATCTAAATTGGCATCTAGATAACTTGGTAAATCATTTTTTGGAATTCGATCACACGCCTTAAACAATTGAGTGGGAGAAGGTGTTTTGGAACACCTACGGCCTCCAAGTTTAGTTGAGCTATTTGTTTCGTGAATAACCCCACAAGGGGTATTCATGAATGGAATTTAGCAAAATACTTCCTTAAAATCATAGACTAGACAATTAGCCCAAACGATATCTACTTCCAAAGGAGGGATATTCGTGAGGGATTATATTGAAGGTCGATAACTTGATATTACACTAAATGTAATTTTATTAATATCCTCCCAAGAGTTCTTGTTAATAAAAATTACAAAGCTAAAATTGAAAACGTTGGTTGTTATGTTAACAATTATGCGGGACCTAGTCCAACTAGTAAATGTCGCGAACTCCCAAAGGAGGCATGACATTTATGGGTGCTGGATCACCGTTGAATTTTTACGATTGAATTATTTTATTTAATTCAAGATAAAATATTCGAAAGTGCTCTATCATGATTATTTACTTATATAATTTTTGTTATTGCTCAGAAATCATGACCCCATCCATAATCAATATCCTTAAAGACAATACTTTAACTGGTGATAATTATGTCACATGGAAAAGGAAAATTGGGCTTTTTTTGCAATCCGAAAAGCATAAGTGCATTCTGTGCATTCCTAAACCACCTACTCCCACTAATGAATCTACTCAGGAGCAAAGAGATGAGTATCAACAGTGGGAGTTTTCTGATGAGATGGCTAAATGTTACATTACGGTCACCGTCTCCGACGTGTTGCAACAGCAACATGAAGGAACGAAGACTGCTGCCGATATAATGATGTCTCTAGAGGAGATGTTTGCTATGAGGTCTAGGACGACTATGAGAGAGGCAGTGACTGCTTTTATGAATCTTAGGATGAAACTTGGATAAGCTGTGAAAGATCACATGATGAAAGTCATAGCACATCTCAACATTGCTGAACTGAATGGTGCTGAGATAGATGGTGAGACTAAAATTGACTTGATTGTCAACTCATTGTTAGATTCCTTTGATCAATTCAAGTTGGACTACACCTTGAATAATAAGGAATACACCTTGCAAGGCCTGATGCATGATGTTCAAAGCACGGAAAAAATCCTTATGAAAGGCAAGGGTTAAGAGATTCATACCGTGGGTAAAGTTGCTACTGTTAAGACCCATAAGAAGGTCAAGAAACAACAGAAGAAAAATCAACTAGGACCTACAAAGAAGGAGACAAAGAAAGTAACCAAGATCTAAGGGAAGTGTTTCCTTTGTGGTGAAAAGGGACATTGGAAAAGAAATTGCCCAAAGTCTCAAGACAAAAAGGAAAAAGGTAATATTTGTTATCTTGAAACATGTTTTTTGGCGGATTCTATGGATTATTGGATCATAGACCTTGGAGCCACTAATCATTTTAGTTTTTCCTTACAGGGGTTCAAGGAAAGAAGAAGGCTTAATGAGAACGAATTCAACTTGCGTTTAGGCAATGAAGCGTTGGTGTCTACTTGTTCAGTGGGAGATATTAGAATTAGTTTAGATTTTAATAGGCATTTAGATTTAATAGACGTTTATTATATACCTCAATTCAAGAGGAATTTAATTTCAGTTTCTTGTTTAAATAAATTTGGTTATTTAGTTACTTTTAATAAAGCTTTTATTAGTAGTAAGAATGACAAAATTATTTGCAAAGGTACATTGGAAAACGGTTTATTCTATTTGCATGGAAATATCTCTCACTTGTTAGACACGAAATCAATGGAACCTAATCATAAAAGAGTAAAATTATAAAAAGATGAAACCTACCTATGGCATTTACGTCTAGGTCATATTAACCTAAATAGGATTAAGAGATTGGTTAGTGACGGACCTCTAAGTGACTTAAAGGTTGATGATCTACCAACTTGTGAATCTTGTTCAGAAGGTAAAATGACCAAAAGGTCGTTCACGACCAAAGGTGCAAGAGCCATCGAATGTTAAGGTTTGATACACACTGATGTATGTGGACTTATGAGCATTTAAGCTAGAGGTGGATATGAGTACTTCATCACTTTCACGGATGATCACTCAAGATTTGGCTATGTGTATTTCATGAGACATAAGTAGGATGCTTTTGATATGTTCAAAGCATTTAAAGTTGAGGTTGAAAATCAGCTAGAGAAACGTATAAAAATCTTGAGGTCTGATCATGGTGGAGAATATCTATTTGGTGAGTTTCAGTAATATCTTATTGATAATGGGATAGTTTCTCAGTTTTCTGCACCAGGCACATCTCAACAAAATGGGGTGGCAGAAAGGAGAAATAGAACTCTTTTGGACATGGTTAGGTATATGTTGAATTATTCAACCCTCCCTAATTCTTTTTGGGGATATGCTTTACAAACCGCAATGTACATTCTAAACGATGTACCATTTAAGTCGGTTCTTAAAACACCGCATGAGTTGTGGACTGGGCGAAAGCCTAGTTTACAACACTTAAGGATTTTTGGATGTCCTGCGCACGTGTTAAAAGGAAAGACAAAAAAGATAGAGTCCCGTTCAGAAACATGCATATTTGTAGGGTATCCAAAAGGAACAAAAGGATATTATTTTTATAGTTCTTCAGATCTTAAAGTATTTGTTTCGACAAATGCTAAATTTCTGGAAAAGGACTATATGAATAATTTTGTGCCTAAAAGTAGAATTGTCCTGAATGAGCTTTTTGGAGATACAATTCCACAAGAGGTTTTGCAACCTAGCCCAATTGTAAGTTCCGTACCAATACAAGATCAACAATCTACCATACCTCGTCGTAGTGGGAGGGTTGTTAGGCAACCCGAGAGATACATTGGTCTAGGAGAATCTGTAGAGAATCTTCCAGACGATGATGATCCATACACGTTCAAGAAAGCAATGGAAGATGTTAGTTGTCGCCATTGGCAAAAGGCAATGCAATCCGAAATTGAATCTACGTTCAAAAATAAAGTCTGGTCTTGTGTAGACTTGCCTAAAGGGATTAAACCCATCGGGTGAAAGTGGGTATACAAGAGGAAAAGAGGAATGGATGGAAAGGTGGAAACCTTTAAAGCTAGATTGGTAGCTGAAGGTTATACACAGAAGGAAGGTATCGATTATGAAGAAACCTTCTCTCTTGTGGCCATGCTTAAATCCATTAGGATACTCTTATCCATTGCGGCATCTCTAGACCTAGAGATTTGGCAAATGGACGTCAAGATAGCTTTCCTTAATGGAAGTCTTGACGAAAACATCTACATGATGCAACCAGAAGGATTCATTGAAAAGGGTCAAGAGGAAAAGGTATGCAAGTTGCAAAGATCCCTATATGGATTGAAGCAAGCATCCATATCCTGGAACGTAAGGTTCGATCAAGTCGTGAAAAGTTTTGGATTTATTCAAAACCTTAATGAACCTTGTGTATACAAAAGGATTAAAAGCGACAAGTTGGTTTTCCTAGTTCTTTATGTTGATGATATACTACTCATCGGAAACAATGTAGGTGTATTGACATCAATAAAAGAATGGTTAGTAAAATAGTTTTATATGAAGTACTTAGGAGAAGCAAGTTATATTCTCGGTATCCAAGATATAAGGGATAGAAAGAATAAAACGATTGCATTATCCCAAGCTTCATACATAGATAAAATCTTGTTTAGGTTTTCCATGCAAGATTCCAAGAAAGGTATGTTACCTTTCACACATGGAATCAAACTTTCTAAGGAACAAGTTCCTAAGAATGAGCATGAAGAACAATTCATGAGTAGGGTTCCATACGCATTGGCAGTTGGAAGTCTCATGTATGCAATGCTCAGCACTAGACCAGATATTTGTTTTCTGTGGGTATAGTTAGCAGGTTTCAATCGAAACCTGGTCCTGATCACTGGACTGCAGTCAAACATATTTTCAAGTATCTTAGAAGAACGAGAGATTATATGCTTGTAAACTCTGGAGGGGATTTAATTCCCGTTGGGTATACAGATTCTGATTTTCAGTCAGATTCTGACTCCAAGAGATCAACATCAGGATCTGTGTTTACTATTAGAGGAGGGGCAATCATATGGAGGAGTATCAAGCAATCTTGTATTGCCGATTCAACCATGGAAGCAGAGTATGTTACAGCATGCGAGGCTGCTAAAGAGGCTGTCTGGCTCCGCCAATTTTCGATTGACTTGGAAGTGGTTCCTGATGTGAATAAGCAGATCACTATCTATCGTGACAATAATGGAGTAGTGGCTAATTCGAGAGAACCAAGAAGTCATAAGAGAAGAAAACACATCGAAAGAAAGTATCACCTTTTAAGGGAAATCATGCATAGGGGTGACGTGACGATAACCAAAATCGCATCAGTAGAAAATCTAGCGGATCCCTTTACAAAGTCTCTTTCACAAAAGAGTTTTGATAGGCATCTAGAGAACATGGGGATGAGAGATATGACACATTTGCTATAGAGCAAGTGGGAGATTGTTAGGATTTTGCTCGATAGCAAGAGTATAATAATGTATTTGACAATCTTTTCATATTAATAAAGTGATTTCTAGTTTAACAAATTTTATAGCATTTATAACTTAATTATTATACTTGTCAAAAGTAAATAATCATAAGGTCAAAAGACTATGAGAAAAGAAGAATTGTTCATACATTTAGAGATGTATGGGGTAGACACAATTCTTTAGTTAGTTTAGAATAATATTCACAACTTAAGATAATAGGTTGGGAGCCTTTATCTTGTCAAAGTTGTAGATTCTCTTGCTAGCATTTGAGTGGGATCAAATGTGTTATGATGAGTCCAAAATCATCAAAGTGTGGTGTCTTTGGGCAAAAGAATATAGTGCACTGGGTGCATTGAATTGGATCAAAATGGAATACTTTATCTAGAACCGTCAATGGATAAAAGTTTTCATTAGAAGACAATCGGAGAGTCTATCTGAATCCTGAGATAAATGATGGACTTATGGTTGCAAGTGTTATCATTTGAGCTATCAATGAGTACGATTATATAGCATAGTCTATCCTCAATAGTTTGGTGGTATTCGTTTGTTAATCGATAGAGGACTTCACTTATAGATATGGACATCATGGCTTCATTTATGAAATGAGAGTAGAATATCATCATATGGATGTTTTGATGTATTGGATATTAAATCTTAACGTTAAGTTTTCAATAGTGTCTATTGAAACATGGCTTCTGGACAAGTCAAAATATCTAAGTTCAAAATGTGGTCATATGAGTAAATATGGTAACTTGGAGAGCTATAGGCGGTCTATGAGCTCTTAGCGATTACCGGTATTCTTCACAAGGATACATTTTCTCCAATAAGGTTGTCTAGGGTATGAATGAGTAACATCAACTTATTCTATCTTTATTTAAGAGTTCAATTTTAGTTCTTTAGTGGAATGAACTAAAATTAAATAGATCAGACCTAAGTGAATCGTTTGTTGATTGTGATTGGGTTGTGTCTATTGGAGCTTAAATCTAGATAGTCCGCCAAGATCCCTAATCCACACGAACTTGCATAGATCACTTGATATATTCTACTGTACCAATTTAGGGGTCCATCTTAAATTGTATTGAGGCATGTGAATTTATTTCTTTTTGTAAGAATGAGTCTAGTTCACATGTGGACATTTTATAAAGATTAAATGGATTTAATAAAATTAGAAAATAATATGATGGGCTATATACATTGGTATGGGCGGAAAGGTTATTTAGAATAGCTTAACTATATTATATTATTTTATTATTTACTTAAATGGAAATTAATTAATTTGTTGATTAATTAATTATTTAATTAAAAGTCAAAATCTTTTTCCTAGTAGGAGATTGTCTCCTAAAATTATACTATTGTTTGTAGTATAGTTAATGTTAAAGACTATATTTGATAAGTAGATAAATAAAAGGAATTATTTATCTAATCAAATTAGGAAGTCTTTAATATAGTTACAAATACACTATTGAGTTGGATTAGGAGTCTTGGTGTAGGATAGAATTCTTTTTTGAAATGGATTCATAACCACCAAGTAATTCTACCTAAGGAAAAGATTCTTAACAACCAAGTAAATCATTTTTAGGAAAAGAATTAAGTCTCCAAATATATATCCTATGAATTTCGGCCAGCCCCTGTGTATATAGGAGAGGATAGAATTCCTTTTAGATAATGATTCTTAACTATGAAATAAATCCACTTAAGGAAAGGATTCTTGCCAACCAAGTAAATCCTTCTTAGGAGAGGATTTATAATTATATATATATCTCTTGTGATTTTCGTCTAGCCCTAAATAATTCTAAGATTGAATTTCGGCCAGCCTCAGCATAATTTCACTAGAAGATTTCGGTTAGCCTAGGTAATTCTTTGTGGAGAGAATTCGGCCATCATAGGAAAGTGAACTGAGCATGAGTTTTTCAAGGCAATTTCTGAGCAATGTTCACAGAAAAAAATCAGTGGCTCACATTTCTCAAATAAAACAAGAGAAAGATGAGTCGCTGAAGAAATACTTGGGAAGATTCGGCCAAGCTGTATCATAAATTGAAAGTGCAAACAATGAAGCAATAATTGCCGTATTCATCAATAACCTACAGAATGGACGGTTGTCTTTTGACTTAAGAAGAGCCCGATTGACTAGATATGCAAATATGATGGACATGGCAGGAGGATATGCACTAGCCGAAGAAAAATAGTTAGCCACTTGAGGATGCTACATGCATGGAGGAAAACCCGAGAAGGACGCTGAGACCAATGTGCAGAACCAAAAAGGAAAACAGAAAGAAAATAGCAAAGATAAGAGCAAGGATGGGGGAAACGGGGGTAATATCGAACACACCATGGAAAAATACCTAGGCAGATACACCAACTACACCTCTTTTTGGAAAAAGTATAAGGAAATTCTGGCCATTCTGGAAACAAAGAATATGGTACAAGAGCCTCGACGACAGTCTCAGTTCACCCGGAAAGATACAACCAAATACCGCTGATTCTATAAAGAAACCGGTCTTGAGACATCCAAGTGTTATCAGCTTAGAGATTACATAGAAACCCTCATTCGGGAAGGACATCTACAGGATGTAATCTTGAAATAGGATGAGAAATCAGAAACAAAGAAAAAGATCAGGGATGATCACGGCTCTAGTCGAAGCCAAAGGGCTAGTCCAGAGGCCAATCAAGTAATACATACGATCTTTGGCGAACCATCCACTAGGAGACGTAACCGAGAGTGAACAAATGAAATTGAGAAGCAGTAGAAGCAAGACATAACTTTGATGTGAACTCGGTGTAGCCAGATAAGCTCATTTTTCATGTTTTATGTACCCATCATTTTGTATAGTTTTGCTCTCATTTTCTTTACAAACTCCATCTTTTGATGTTCCAAGTGCTTAAACAGGTCCTCTATAGCCAGGAGTTATCCTTGTACGAAACCGAAAGCTTTCAGAGTGAAAAGAAGGACAAGTGCGGTACATGTACTGTACGAGAAGAAAGTGTGTACCGTACTTTGTACCGCTTAGAAGAGTAGAAGAATAGGTGCAGTATGTGGCATCGAAGTGAACCTCACTTCGTACCGTGTAGGAGAGCAGAAGAATAGGTGTGGTACGCAGCGTCGAAGAGAACCGCATCACGAACAGTGAGAGATGGCAGAGGAATTATATAAGGCTTCAAGCGCGGCTAGCGAACCGCACCAGAAGGAATCGCGAACCGCATCAAGTACAGCGTAAACTTCTAGCAACCAAAATTAAGCTGATATGCTGTACGCGGTGTCGAAGTGAACCGAACTTCGTACCGCACATTATGGCAGATTGTGAA
This sequence comes from Dipteronia dyeriana, assembly GCA_032871835.1. Classification (NCBI taxonomy): domain Eukaryota; kingdom Viridiplantae; phylum Streptophyta; class Magnoliopsida; order Sapindales; family Sapindaceae; genus Dipteronia; species Dipteronia dyeriana. Next base: position 54,868,095 of record CM065299.1, read on the forward strand.
ACCTTTGTTTCATGAATAGAGGAGTGGCTTTATTATGGGACCCCCTCTCTTATCTCTGATTAAACAGTGAGGGGGGATATTCCTAGAGGATAAGAGAGTGTCTATGGGACCCTCCTACACAAGTGGAGGGGCTTGTTGTTGCCTATAAAGTAAAGAAAGAGAGGTGGGAGAAAGGAGATCTGGGAATTAACAAACACACCAGACCAGCTCTACACTTGGACTATTTTGGGGTTCTCTTTTCATTTATAGACCTAGTGCTTCATGTTTTGATAAGCTAGGGCAAGGTTTTGTTGATCCAATGAAGCTAGGTAAGCTCAAGCTATAAGAGATTGAAGCTACAATTTAGTTTTATCTCTTCAACTCTTCTCTTGTTTCTTTATTTTGATTCATGATTTGTATTGATGTTAGCTCATCTATGTTTATTTTTGTATAGAATGAGCTAATTATTCTTATGTTAGAACACGATGATGCTTAACCCTTGATTCATATGTGATAGACTCTTTGATTTCTCTAGTTTTGTGATTGTGGAGCTATATGGATGTTTTGAATACTTATGGTTTTTACATAATTGATCATTTTGTAATCGATCTATGGTTGGATGCTAAGTACTGAGAGGAGATGTATTTGACAATGCTTAGATAAATGTTCACTATGCTTGACTAGAAAGTGCTAGAACCACTAGGCTAGCGTATAGGGTTCAAATTGTATTCTAAGTGCTTAATGGGTCTATACATATTATCTAGATTGCTTGAGAAAGATTCAGGGTATGTATAGATACGATCTATAATACATCGAGAGAGGTTAGAGATTTGTGTAGGGAATAGGAATCTATAGCATGTACACGCACGAATTAGGAGTGAAAGAAGTCGATGTGTGTTATTAGGATTTTTAAAGCGGATTCGAGTTCTAACATGTTTTCCATACATTTCTACAAGTGTTAAGTTAGATAATTTAGCTTGTGTTTGAGTTAGTTTACTTTATTGCAATTCTTGACAACTCATGTTTTTAGATTGTTCAAATAGTTGACAAGCCTTTGAGTTCCAGTAATCAGAACCTTTTTCCCTATGGGAACGATCCCTACATTGTCACTTTACTATCGTTGCGACCTCGTGCTATTACAAGAGTCAACAAGTCTAGTTTGACACGATCAGTTTTTGGTGACGCTGCCGGGGATTAAGTTGTATTTGATATTGGAAGTATTTGGTTATAACTAATTTGAACGTTTTACTTTTAAATTTCTTATTGTATCATTTCAGGCAAGTTGCTATTGTATGGACAAACGTACAAGGAGTAACAGTCCGCAATAACTGTAATTTGATCCAGATATTGAATTAACGACAAGGAGAAATCACCGAAATCGATGGAGAAATCACCGAAATAGAGCAATGACAGATCTTGCTCATGTTCAAAATCCTCCCATAGTTACAGATCAACCAGAACTGGTCCAAGGACCAGTAAATATCAAGGGAGTTGACCAAAGGAGTCTCCATGAGATTATCAGTCCAAGGGTGGACCAGAATGTTTCATCCATTAGAAGATAAACAGCTGCAGCTTATAACTTTGAGATCAAGCCAGCTTTGATTCAAATGATCTCGAACACGATTAAGTTCTATGGCCATCCACATGAAGACCCAAACCAGCATCTCCATAACTTTAACGAGATATGTGAGACCTTCCGCTACAATAGAGTAACAGAAATCTTCATCAAGCTGAAGTTGTTTCCATTCTCTCTAAAGGACCGAGCGAAAGCTTGGCTACAATCACTGCCACTGGATTCCATTGAATTCTTTGAGCAGTTGGCTCAGCAGTTTCTGAACAAGTATTTCCCTCTGGGAAAAGCTGCCCTCCTTCAGAACGACATAACTTCCTTTGCGGCATTTGATAAGGAGAATCTCTACGAATCATGGAAGAGATTCAAGGAGTTGATTAGGAAGTGTCCAAATAATGGATTGGCAAAATGGCAGATTTTTTAATCCTTTTACAATGGAATCTCAGAAGCAACTAGGAATTTTGTGGATGGAGTTCATGAGGGTCGCTCCTGACAAAGACAACAGATGTGGCCTATGACTTCATAGAAGGAATGGCCAGTAATAATAGCCATTGGGGAGAAGAAAGACAAGTGCTGAAAAAAGAGTCCCAACATCCTTGAGTTTGACGAATTGACAAGTGTGAAAGCTCAGCTTGAATCGCTTTCTAAGCAAATGAATAGGATGAATGCAGGGAGTAGTCATGCTATAGCTGCTTGTTGTGAGCTATGTTAAGGACCACATATGAGTTCCGAATGTCAGGATGGGAACCCATTTGCTTCAAAGTCGTCTGATCAAGTTGCTTTCGGTTGATATAACAGACACTTCAGCAACCAACAAGCAACTAAGAATCCTCAGAACAATCCTTATTCAAACACATATAACCCAGGATGGAGGAACCATCCAAACTTCTCTTGGAAGGATAACCAACAACAACAACCACAACCCCAACAAAATTTGATCCAGAGACAACCTTCAGGCTTTGACAACAAACAGCAACCTCAGGGTTACAATCGACAGAATCCTAGTTATCAGAACCAGAATCGAACTTTTGAGGCGGAAAGGAAGCCAGCAATTGAAGATCTTCTTTCCAAGTACTTGGTAAAGATAGACAGCCGCATGGATACCCAAGATACCACACTTAAGAAGCTAGATGCTAAGACAGACCAGATATCACAGCACAACCAAGCCTCCATTAAAAATTTTAAGATGCAAGTCGGTCAGTTATCCAAGGGAGCCCAAATGAGAAAGCAAGGGACCTTTCCCAGCGATACCATCACGAATCTGAAAGATCAATTTCAAGCAATCACTCTAAGGAGCGGAAAGAATATGGAGTTATCGAAGGACTTTGGGGCAAGAGAGAATGTCGTGATGAAGGATAGAAAGGGAGTTGAGGTTGATGAGAATGTAGAGTTGAGAAATGAGGAAGTGATCTTGGAAAAGGATCAAGAAAGTGAACCACAAACACCTCCACAAGTCAAAACATATGTTCCACCTATTCCATATCCGTAAAGGCTGAGAAAGCATAAGGATGCTCAGAACTTTGCAAAGTTCTTAGAAATGTTCAAGAAATTGTACATCAATATCCCGTTTGCTGAAGCTCTAGCACGGATGCCGACCTATGCAAAGTTTTTGAAGGAGCTTCTATCTAATAAGAGAAAGCTAGAAGAGTTTGAAATGGTAACTTTGACTGAAGAATGTAGTGCTATATTACAGTACAAGCTTCCACCCAAATTGAAGGATGTGGGGAAATTCACCATTCCTTATACCATTGGAATTCAGTAAGGCGTTAATTGATTCGGGAGCTAGCATTAATCTAATGCCGTTCTAAATTTTTCAAAAGTTGGGAGTACAGAAGTGACGCCTACCAATGCCACTTTGCAATTAGCGGATCGATCAATCAAGTATCCGAGAGGAGTGATGGAAGATGTTTTGGTCAAGGTGGACAAGTTATACTTCCCAGTTTACTTCGTGATGTTAGACATCGAGGAAGATGTAGAAGTACCTCTACTCTTAGGAAGACCATTCTTAAAGACTGCCGGAGCTATGATAGACCTAAGGGATGACAAGATGACTTTAAGAGTTGGTGAGGAAAAGGTCGTATTTGACATGGTTAAAATTGTGAAGAAGCCAGATCCAGTAGATGATTGTTTGAGAGTGGAGAGTATGGATACAAGTATGGACAAACTTCTAAGAATGAAGGAAATGGAAGCACCTTTGCTAGCTTGCATCAGTAAAAGCATAACAACTGAAGATAAGGATGAGGAAGTAGCGGAGTGTGCAGCGAGTTTGGATGTAATACCGGTGTGGTAAACCAAGAATAGATGGAGATTCGAAGACCTTTGCCAAAGCAAGCTAAGAATTCTTCCTTCTATAGAAAGGCCTCCAATACTAGAGCTAAAAAATTACCTTCTCACTTAAGGTATGCCTTCCTAGAAGAACCAACAAGTTTACCATTGATTTTGTCATCTCTGTTGAATAAGGTGGAAGAGGAAAAGTTGTTAAGAGTTCTTAGAGAGCATAAGAAAGCTATACGGTGGTCTATTTCAGATATTAAGGGAATTAGCCCATTCTTGTGTATGCATAAGATCTTGATGAAAGAGCAGTTCAAGCCATCAGTGGAGCAACAAAGGAGATTGAACCCAAACATGAAAGAGGTAGTAAAGGCAGAGATCTTAAAACTTCTAGATGCAGGAATTGTATATCCAATTTCGGATAGTCCGTGGGTGAGCCCTGTTCAGGTAGTGCCAAAGAAGGATGGGATCTGCGTAGTACAAAATGCCAACAATGAATTGATTTCTTCCCGAAAGATTTTAGGATGAAGAGTATGTATAGACTACCGAAAGCTGAATAGTGCTACAAGGAAAGATCATTTCCCGCTACCTTTTATTGATCAGATGCTTGAAAGATTGGCGGGACACGAATACTACTATTTCCTTGATGGTTATTCAGGATATAACAAAATCCCTATAGACCCCGAAGACCAGGTAAAGACCACCTTCACATGTCGTTATGGGACATTTGCCTACAGAAGAATGTCGTTTGGGTTATGTAATGCTCCGGCTACGTTTCAAAGGTTTATGACGGCAATATTCTCTGACATGGTGGAGAATTTTATAGAAGTCTTTATGGATGACTTCTCGATTTTCGGGACATCTTTTGACAACTGTTTAAAGAACTTAACATTTGTGTTGGAGAGATGTAAGGAAATGAATCTTGTTCTCAATTGGAGAAGTGTTTATTTACGGTGAAAGAAGGGATAGTGCTTGGTCATCGAATTTCAAGCCAAGGAATAGAAGTGGATAGAGCGAAGATTGAAGTGATAGAGAAGTTACCACCTCCTATGTCAGTTAAAGGCAATAGAAGTTTCCTGAGGCATGCCATGTTTTACAGGCGCTTCATCAAAGACTTCTCAAAAGTTTTGAAGCCCTTGTGTACTTTGTTGATGAAAGATTCACCTTTCATATTTGATGCAGGGTGTCATACAACTTTTGGCCTTTTGAAGAAGGAGCTTACATCGGCTCAAATCATTTCTGCCCCAGATTGAAGTTTGTCGTTCGAATTGATGTGTGATGCCAGTTATTTTACAGTGGGAGCAGTTTTGGGGCAACGGAAAGAGAAAAGGCTTCATGTGATCTACTATGCAAGCCAAACCTTGAATGACGCCCAAGTCAATTATACAACAATAGAAAAGGAACTTTTGGCTATAGTGTTTGCATTCGACAAGTTTAGATCATACTTGGTAGGTTTAAAGGTCATTGTGTACACAGATCATGCAGCCATAAAGTATTTTTGAACAAGAAAGACGCGAAGCCTCGTTTGATAAGATGGGTTTTGCTCCTACAAGGGTTCGATTTGGAAATCAAGGACAAGAAAGGAACAGAGAACCTTGTAGCATATCACTTATCCAGGTTAGAAAGAGATGAAAAGGAAGAGGTAGTGATTCCAATCAATGAGAAGTTTCCAGATGAGCAACTCTTCGTTCTGAAAGATCTTATGGTTCCATGGTTTGCCGACTATGTGAACTATCTAGCCAATGATATTATGCCCATTGACATGAACTATAATAAGAGGAAGAGATTTTTGCATGAAGTAAAGTGGTATTTGTGGGATGAGCCCTTGTTATGCCAAACTTGTGCAGATGGAATGATAAGAAGGTGCTTATCGAAAGAAGAGATAAAAAGCATTTTAGGCCATTGTCACTCCAGAGAGTGTAGGGGACATTTTGGTGGAATCCGAACAGCACGAAAGATTCTTCAGTCTTGTTTCTGGTGGCCTACCCTTTTTCATGATGCTAGAAGCTTTGTAGAAGCGTGCGACCGATGCCAAAGAACCGGAAACATCAGTTAAAGGGATGAAATGCCATTGAATTTCTTGTTGGAGGTGGAATTATTTGATGTGTGGGGTCTATACTTCATGGGCCCTTTCCTAAATTCACACGGGAATCATTACATACTGGTAGCAATGGACTAACTGTCCAAATGGGTTGAAGCCGTGGCCACTTCAGCAAGTGATGCGAAAATAGTCACTGAGTTTCTGAAGAAGCATATTTTCTCACGGTTTGGCACGCCAAGGGCAATAGTGAGTGATGGAGGGTCACATTTCTGTAATAAACAATTTGAAGCATTGCTCAGAAAATATGGTGTAAGGCATAGAGTGACCACTCCTTACCATCCGTAAGCAAACGGGTAAGCTGAAATATTGAACCACGAGCTCAAAAGTATTCTAGAGAAGACCGTGGGGATTTGGAGAAAAGATTGGGCAAAACAGCTCGTTGATGCATTATGGGCGTACAGAACTGCTTTCAAGACTCCAATTGGCATGTGTCCTTTCAGGTTAGTGTTCGGAAAAGCATGTCACCTTCCAGTTGAGTTGGAGCACAAAGCCTTTTGGGCGGTAAAGGAATTAAACTTCGATATGAGATCTGCTGGTGTAAAGAGACTTATCTTGTTGAATGAGCTAGACGAAATACGTCTAGATGCTTATGAGAATGCCCGTATTTACAAAGATAAAAGTAAGAAATGGCATGATAATCGATTGGTGAAGAAGGACATTCAGATGGGTAATCAAGTCTTACTATACAACTCAAGACTTCGTCTCTTCCCTGGAAAATTGAAGAGCAAATGGACAGGCCCATATACTGTGAAGCGTGTTTTCCCATATGGAACGATGGAGATCGAAAATGATGCAAGGGAAAGCTTCAAGTTAAATGGACAGAGGCTGAAAATCTACCGGGAGCATGAGACTGATCAAATCATTAAGGTAATCCGCCTCCGAGACCCCACTTGAGAAAGAAGGAAAGGTACCATATCTGTAAATAGTAAGTTTAGTTTTCAGTATTAATTTAAATTTCCTTTCGAATGGTATATTTGTTTTTAGTTTTATTGCATGATGAATCACCCATTTTAACCTTCACATTTGATGTGATTTTGTGAGTTTTTGAAAGAGTTTAGGAGTGCAAACAGGAGGGAGAAAAGTCTGGAAAAGCCTAGAGCAAGAGGAAAGCCTTCATCAGGCTATGGCTGGTAAGAAGTGCAGTACGCGTACCGTACAAGAAGGAAGTGCGTACCGCACTTCGTACCGCGTATGACGGTAGAAGAATTTAAATGCCCAGGTGCGGTACGATGTGTCGATGCGAACCGTATTGCATACCGCACCTGGGCCTTTGAAACGAGCGCTAAGCCACGCATAAGCTAGTAAGTGCTGTATGAAGTGTCGAAGTGAACCGCACTTTGTACCGCATCTATTGAGAATTTTCAAGATTTAAAGAACCAAAATCTCGACATCTCTCATTCTTCCCTCTCTCCCCTCTTTTCAAAACTCTCTCAAGCTAATATCTACAACGATTTCAACCGGTATGCAGCTCTAACTTCCTTTTTTCTCTCTCTTTATCTTTTATTCATGGAATATTGCTCTAGATTAAGCATATTTCAATCAAAATAAGCTAGGGCCTAGTTTAATGTATGATTGGGTAGGTTAGGGTTTCGAAAATTTAAGGGGTTTTTCTTGTAGTTGCTTTTCTTGAGTTTTAATTTGTTTTGTAGACCACAATCACACACAAAATTCCATAATATAGTATTGTTAGATTGTTTGAGCAATTTTTGTGTGTGGATTTGTGGGTTTTTGAAGAGATTCCAATTTTAGGGTGAATATGGGTGTAATTGAGTTGTTGTTTTTTTTGTGTGAGTAGTTTTTCGCCTATGATTGAAGAATAATTGATAAATTGGGCTATAATTGTGGCTATGCTTGGCTTCAATTTTGTGAATGCTTAAAAGGAGATAGATGCTTTTGGTTGTCATGTTGATTTTGTTTGTTGAAGCGCTAGAACTAAGAGTGGTTGTGGTTTGTTTTTTTGTTTTTTTTTCTTGGTTTGTTTTTACAGGAACATAATCTCACAACTAAAGATGCCTCCCAATAAGAATACAAAGTCCACTCCTGGCGGAAAGAGAATTGTCGGATCGTCATCCAGAGTGAGGCAACAGTGTGTGCGGAACCGTGATTATGGGAGACGAATGGAAAAGCTCAACGGCGCAAACATTATTTTTGAGAGTGGTATGCATCTTGTTGAACTCAAGGACACACCAGTCCCCACGACCGTGACACAACGGGGATGGCAAAATTTTGTTAGTGTCCTGGCGGTCGCTAATGTTTCATTGGTAAAAGAGTTCTACGTAAGTATTATTCCAGAGGCAGTGAAGGAAGGTAGACCGGTTTTGGTAAGAGACATACCGATCATGATCAATCCCACCAAGATCAATGCTCACTTTGGCACTTCAAACTACCCACAACTCAGTAAAGGGTATACGAGCAGGCATAACACGAAGTCAAGTTTGGCTATAGCGCTCAGAGGGATAGATGATGGTGTGTGGGAGCATGGTCACATGCTTAAGCAGTTAGAGCTTCCTCAAGAGTTGGCATTTTGGAACCTTTTCAACACTTTCTCCCTCTTGCCAACCACTCACAGGACTACAGTTTCAGAGCCAAGAGCAGATTTACTCAGCTGCATCCAAGATCAGACAAGGATTGATATGGGCCAAATTATAATGAATGCAATTTTAGAGGCATCCTTGATTAATGTGCATCCGTAAGCAATGCCAAGGTCAATCATCTTTCCTAGCCTTATCACTGCTCTTCTGAAGAAGGAAAGAGTCCTAGAAATTACCACGGATGAAGTAAAGATCAACCATATAGGGGACCTTAATAAAAGATCGTGGCAGGACGTTACAGTCAAAACCAAGGGAAAGAAGAAGCAGAGAATTTCTGAGGGTCCATCTAGCACTCTGGGTGAAGAGGAGCCTGATTTCGAATTTGGGGAATCAAAGGAAGAGGACCAGAACTACGAGGACCTTACATCGCAGTCCATGCTGGCCAAGATTTTGAGCGCTGTAGAGGGCATCCAGCTTGGTATGACTGGCCTCGAGGATAGCCTTCAGGTAGTGAGGGAGAGGACAGATCTGATCTATTTAAGGTTGGATATCTTTGAGGAAGAGATAAGAGATCAGAGTGATGATCTTGCTGACATCTGGAGGCTAGCGGGCTTCCAGACTTATCAGAGCAGGAGGAGACCTCACCCATCTTCATCCGACATCTCAATTTCTGAAGACTAGGCTGCTTAGAGGGCTGCAACAGAGGCTGAGAGGGTTCGCGCAGAGGAGACGGCTGCATGGCAGGACAGAGGAAAGAGACACTTATAGCACTAGCAGTCAGCTGCCGGGATATCTCTATCAAACTTTTGTGTTTATGATTGTTTTTCCATTTTATTATTGTTTTGTTGATTATAACTAGTAAACTTAGCTTATTATACGAAATGTGTAGATAACTCTTTTTCGGTTTTTGTTTAGCATATTTCGGATTTTTTTTGGATTTATTTAGTCTTCGCTTTGAAATTTCATTCTGAATAATGTTAGTTTTGGTTTGGGGGTGTTGGAACAGAAATTTAGAGAACATGATACATTGTACAAATTTTTTTGTTTTTCTTGCTAAGTAGAATTTCAGAGCACTAATCCTGCTCGAACGAGATGCTTTTGGGTTGTGCCTTTTCAGGCAGTTGTTGCATGCTTTGTACCACTAAGGTTGTACTTACTAAAGCAGCACCACATGGCTTGCACACATCTTACCGGGCTCTATAGTGTCTCAGTGAAGAGGGTAGCACGCTTGAAATGTTTAGGCCATTAGTGGAGACTACCTTGTAAGTCGATAGAGTCCAGAAATGCGACACTTGAGCGATAATGTTATTTACCTCTCTATACACTTTTCCATTAGGCATTTAGGAGGCATCATTATGAATCAGGCATATTTGTACTTATTTATGAGTTTGTTGCCATGGTTTCATTTCCGCTTGTTCTATACCTTTTGAGATGAAGTATTCTTATGTGTGAAACTTGAGACAATGGCCTAAACACGTCCCATAACCGTGTGTGCTAAAAATTTCTGTGAAACTTTATCTAGCCATGTTACACACTACATCACAATTCCTAAACATAAACCCAACCGGCTAAGATCATGACTTGGTTGTTCTAATGAGGCTTAAATAAAGAAGCTCAGCAATTTGTGCAGTTCGAAATGCAGCCAAATGAACCATCTTGATATAGATCTTTCATCTCTAAATAAAAAAAAACAAAAAAAAAATTGATGCCAAAGAATGAAAGAGTTGTGGCAGTCAACACCTTTAGAGCCACTTAATTCTCTGGGGTATAATCAATGCCTAGTAAATTGGGCTAGCAAATAAGGTTACTCATTTTTGTACTTTGAATAGCCAAGCTTGATCACTAGCCTCACCTGTATCTATATCATACCAACCTAGCATCGCCATTCCATTGACATAAACCTAGTGAAACAAAATAGAAGTCCTAGCTGATCCTTGGGAAGGACTTGTATTTGGAAAAGTTACCATGGTAACATGATATTGTCTGATTCTCGTTTACTTTTTCACTTCTCCTAAAAATACTAATGTTCAAAGATTTTTCATATGTGCATTTCTTAATCTTTTCATGCATAACTTCAGTATTGTTCATATGCTTGTTGAGTGAGCCTATGATCTATGTGGAAAAACGAGAGTTGAATCCGGTAAGGTTTAGAGTCAAGGCAAAATGCAGTCATATGACTTTTGTGTTTGATACTATTGGATCTAGAGTCACAATATAGCCTGGAATTGCAATCCTTCGTGTTGAAACACCTTGGTTTGCACTTCTCAGTGGTCTTAGCATGCTAGTTTTTTTATTTTAGAATTACCCAATCCGCTTCTCGTTCTTCAGTTGATTCAACAAGAAATAAAGTAAATCTAGATAGAGTTTAGTTCTCTTACAATTTTTTGTCCCAGGTTTTGCTCGAGGACGAGCAAAAATTCTGGTTTTAGGGTATTTGATAAGCTCGTTTTTCATGCTTTACATACTAGTCATTTTGTATAGTTTTGCTCTCGCTTTCTTTGCAAAATCCATCTTTTAATGTTCTAAGTGCTTAAACAGGTCCTCTATAGCCAGGAGTTATCCTTGTGCGAAATCGAGAGCTTTCGGAGTGAAAAGAATGTTTTAAGCTCAGTATAGAATAGCAAGTGCGGTACGCGTACAGCACCAGAAGGAAGTGTGTACCGCACTTCGTACCGCGTAGGAGAGTAGAAGAATTGGTGTGGTAAGCGGTGTCGAAGTGAACCGCACTTCGTACCGCGCATGAGAGCAGAAGAATAAGTGTGGTACGCGGCGTTAAAGCGAACCGCATCACGAACTGTGTGAGATGGCAGAGGAATAATATAAGGCTTCAAGCTTGGCCAGCGAACCGTGCTAGAAGGAATCGCGAACCGTATCACGTACCGTGCAAACTTCCAGTAACCAAAATTAAGCTGATGTAAGGTACGCGGCGTCGAAGTGAACCGCACTTCGTACCGCTCATCACGACAGATTGTGAAACCTCTATTTCGCGAACAGAGGAGTGGTTTATTGTGGGACCCCCTCTCTTATCTCTGATTAAACAGTGAGGGGGGATGTTCCTAGAGGATGAGAGGTTGTCTATGGGACCCTCCTACACAAGTAGGGGGGCTTGTTGTTGCCTATAAAGTAAAGAAAGAGAGGTGAGAAAAAGGAGATCTGAGAATTAACAAACACACCAGGCCAGCTCTGCACTTGGACGATTTTGGGGTTCTCTCTTCATTTCTGAACCGAGTTCTTCAAGGTTTCATAAGCAAGGGCAAGGTTTGGTTGATCCAAGGAAGCTAGGGAAGCTCAAGCTATAAGAGATTGAAGCTACAATTTAGTTTTATCTCTTCAAATCTTCTCTTGTTTCTTTATTTTGATTCATGATTTGTATTGATGTTAGCTCATCTATGTTTATTTTTGTATAGAATGAGCTAATTATTCTTATGTTAGAACAAGATGATGCTTAACCCTTGATTCATATGTGATAGACTCTTTGATTTCTCTAGTTTTGTGCTTGTGGAGCTATATGGATGTTTTGAATGCTTAAGGCTTTTACTTAATTGATCATTTTGTAATCGATCTATGGTTGGATGCTAAGTACCGAGAGGAGATGTATTTGACAATGCTTAGATAAATGTTCACTATGCTTGACTAGAAAGTGCTAGAACCACTAGGCTAGCGTATAGGGTTCAAATTGTATTCTAAGTGCTTAATGGGTATATACATATTGTACGGATTGCTTAAGAAAGATTCCGGGTATGTATAGACACGATCTCTAATACATCGAGAGAGGTTAGAGATTTGTGTAGGGAATACGAATCTATAACCTGTACACGCACGAATTACGAGTCAAAGAAGTTGAAGTGTGTTATTAAGAGGGTTAAAGCGGATTTGAGTTCTAACATGTTTTCCTTACATTTCTACGAGTGTTAAGTTAGATAATTTAGCTTGTGTTTAAGTTAGTTTACTTTATTACAATTCTTGACGACTCATGTTTTTAGATTGTTCAAATAGTTGACAAGCCTACGAGTTCCAGTAATCAGAACCTTTTTCCCTGTGGGAACGATCCCTACATTGTCACTATACTATCGTTGCGACCTCGTGCTATTACGAGAGTCAACAAGTCTAGTTTGACACGATCAGAGCCATACCCGAAAAGGGTAAAGGAAGGATGGGACCCAATAATATTCACAGAAGCAGACTCACATAGGGGTCGATGTTCGGCCAAATGACGCCTTAGTCATAAGTGCCCGGATTGGTCACCAGGAAGTTAGAAGAATCTTGATAGACAATGGATGTTCGGCAGACATTCTCAATGTAATTGTCTACAATCAACTGAGGTTTGACCGAAAGAACCTACAGCCTTTCCACACTCCAATCAGAGGATTCGGGGGAATTGAGGTCAGGTCACTCGGGACGGTAAAGCTACCTGTGAAGATAGGAGTGGCACATTGTCAGAGAACCGTGTTGCTCGACTTCGTGGTAGTAGACTTAGACAATTGGCCGTATAATGCGTTGTTGGGTCAGCCATTCTTAAATAAAACTAAGGCCGTAATAGCCATTTATGCCTTAATGATCAAATTCCCGCCCGAACAGGGGGTTGGGGTCGGGGTATTCAAGGGATCCCAAGAGATGGCCCGAAGAGCTAACCTGTCAGTATACAAAGACAAGAATGATGAACAGGTTTGCTCTATAACACAGCCGAGTCAGAAAAAAGAGCCACTATCATTCGAATTCGATCCAAGGGAAGAGCCGAATCAATTCAAAACTGAACCGGTCGAAGAAATCATTTTGAAAGAAGATGAACCAGATAAAAAGATTAAGATCGAGGCCAACCTGGAAGGAAAAGTCAAACAAAGCTTCATAGATATACTTAAAGAATACATGGATGTGTTCGCTTGGAGTCATGTAGACATGGTCGGGATAGATGCCTGAATAATATCTGACCATCTCATAGTAGACCCGAATGCAAAACCGGTAATACAAAAGAGAAGATCATTCAATCTCGAGAGAAGTCAGGCAATCAAACAGGAAGTAGAGAAGCTACTCACTGTAGGATTGATTAGAGAGGTTACTTACCCTCAATGGGTAGCTAATGTAGTCCTCGTCCAAAAGAAGAATGGACAGTGGAGGATGTACGTAGATTTCACAGATTTAAACAAGGCATGTTTGAAAGAAAGTTTTCCACTTCCGAGGATAGATCAGTTGGTAGACGCTACATCGGGCCATGAATTTCTCAGTTTCATGGACACCTACTCGGGATATAACCAAATCCAGATGAACAAAGCTGACGAAGAAAAGACAACGATCACAACTGATCGGGGTTTGTACTATTACACAGTGATGCCCTTCGGATTAAAAAATACAGGGGCAACATATCAAAGGCTGGTCAACAGAATCTTTGCACGGCAAATAGGAAGAAACATGGAATTGTAAATTGATGACATGTTGACCAAGAGCATCTCTATAGATAAGCATACTTCAAACCTACGAGAGACATTTGATGTCTTGATGAGATACCAAATGAAGCTAAATCTAAACATGTGTTTATTCGGGGTTCTTTTGGGAAGATTCCTGGGTTTTCAAGTTCACCAATGAGGAATCGAAGTCAACCCCTGAGAAGATCCAGGCCCTGCAGAAAATGACTTCACCAAGGACACTCAAAGAAGTACAACACCTAACAGGATGCTTAGCTTCCTTTGGTAAATTCATCTCAAATGCCACAGATAGATGCACACCCTTTTTCAAAGTAATTAAAAAAGAGAAATGACTCAAATTGAATGAAGAGTGCGAGCAGGCATTCTTAAAAATTAAAGAATACCTAGGGCATGCTCCCTTCCTTTCAAAACCTTAGATGAGAGAGACGCTTCATCTATACTAATCAATTACAGAACTAGCAGCCAGTTCAGTCCTAGTTAAAATTGAAGATAGAATACAGAATCCAGTATACTATACCAGTAAGGCACTTCTACCAGTCGAGACTAGGTATTCACAGGCAGAGAAAATGACCCTGGCATTGGTTTCAGCAGCAAGGAAGCTAAGGCCATATTTTCAGGCTCATACAATTCAGGTATTCATTGACTGCCCATTAAAGCAAATTCTACAGACGCCAGAGATTTCAGGAAGACTGACCAAATGGGCTATCAAGCTAAGTGAATTCCATATCCACTACGTCCCAAGACATCTCTCAAATGGCAAGCAGTGGCAAATTTTATAGCAGAGTTCACAGAGCCGAACCTGGAAGCAAAAATGATATTGGGAATAAATTTCCCATGGAAATTATATGTTGATGGTTCCTCAAACATTCATGGCAGTAGGGCAGGGATCGTAGTATGCACTCCAGAAGAAGATGATGTCGAATATGCCATTAGATTTGACTTCAAAGCAACCAAAAATCAAGCCGAGTACGATGGGCTACTAGCTGGACTTAGAGTCTGCATAGCTCTCGGAGCAGATGAAGTCGAGATATTTAGCGATTCATAGGTAGTTGTCAACCAAGTCCTGGACGAGTACCGAGCCAAGGATGAAGGCATGATAGCCTACCATGACAGCCTACCATGACATTGTAAAACAGCTAATCCAGAAATTCAAAGAATATAAGATTGCCCAGATCCCAAGGAAGGAGAATGAAAAGGCAAACGTATTGTCCAAACTAACATCAACAACCACAATCAGGCCAAAGACTATTTAGGTTCCACATCTCCTCAAACTGAGAATAGCTGAATCGAGAAACTTAGAAATTTCAAAAATCTGAACGCCAGACGGTTGGATGACTTATCTGAAAAGGTTCCTGGAAGAAGGCATGCTCCTGGAAGATCCCTTGCAAGCAAAACGTATCAGGTATAGATCAGCAAGGTACATATTTGTTGGAGGAGAACTATACATAATTTGGTATTCTCGAACACTCCAAAGATGTGTGTCAAAGGAGGATGCATATCGGATATTACAGGAATCTATGGAGGAGTTTGCGGAAACCACACTGGTGGTAAAAGTTTGGCACACAAGGTACTAAGGTAAGGCTATTATTGGCCTACTTTGTTCTCAGATGCACAGCAATGTTTGGAAAGTAGCAATACTTGCCAAAGGATTGCTAATGACATCTGACAACCCCCTGAACAACTCATAAACCTCACATCCTCATGTCCATTTACCATGTGGGGTTTGGATTTAATCGGCCCAATGCCAGTTGGGACAGGGGGTGGAGCAAAGTATGCCATAGTAGCCGTTGACTATTTCACGAAGTGGGCAGAAGCTGAAACATTAGTGCATATCACAGAAGCAAACACCACAAATTTCATGAAAAATAACATACTTTATAGATTTGGAGTCCCAAACACTATAATCACGGACAACAACACCCAGTTCGATAACTTGAAATTCAGACAGTTGTGTAGAGAGTACCAGATTTCCAATAACTATGCCACACCTGCCCACCCTCAAACAAATGGGCAAGTCGAAGTAGTGAAAAAAATCATCAAGGACACAATCAAAGCAAAGCTAGATGCCAAGAAAGGAAGCTGGGTTGAAAAACTTCCAGAGGTATTGTGGGCATACTGGAAAACAATAAGAACGTCAACCGGAGAGACTCCATTCACTTTAGCGTTTGGAACAGAAACTGTTATCCCAATAGAAACATCATATGCGCCACCCCGGGTCAGGTTATATGATGAAGAACAGAATGTTGATATGCTATTGCAAAGTCTAGATGAGCTAGAAGAGAGAAGGGAGAAGTCCCGAATACGAAATATGGCATATCAACATAGAGTAGCTAGCCACTACAACTCTCATGTTCGGGTCAGGAAATTCCAGCTAGGTGACCTAGTACTCAAGAAGGTGTCATTGAACACAAAAAATAAAGCTGCAGGTTCCCTAGCTGACAAATAGGAAGGCCCGTACAAAGTCGAAGGAACAGCTAGCCATGAAGCATATTGGATTGCACGACCCAATGGAGGGGTTTTACCCTGACCATGCAATGCCCAATATCTGAAGATTTTCTATCCATAAATTATTTTTTGTTCTTTTTTCTAGCCATGACGATTTTAGTTAAGTTAGATATTAGCTGTGGAATTTAAAACTTCATTGATTTTGCATCTATGAATAAAAACATATGGAAGACAAGCATGATAATTAGAACATGCAAATAGAATACTCGGGACCATTGATTCCCGAACGGGCGGAGAACCTCGAAGGAGCATGCTAACCGACCAAGGTCAATTGATCTTAGCAAAAAGGCAAACCCGATGCACCAGCTCGGGACGCTATCGAAAAAATTTCTGGTGAAATGTGTAGCTGTGTTAAGCAATTAAAAAAACGTAACGATTCAGTAAACCCTTGCGTATAAAAACTAGGGAGACGTCCTCGATAATGCGTAAGGTCTCAAACATATGATCATGGTGAGCCTTGATGTAATGTTCGGGTAGCAACCGTGTATGAAACACAAGTATAAACCCACTTGTCTGTTTTAAGATGACTCGGTTAATAATACTAGCCAGTTTAATAAGATACTTGGCATAAAGATTGCAAGAGCCAGTTTAATAAGATACTTGGCATTAAAATTATTCGGGTGACAACAGGTTTAATAAGATACTCGGTGAAGTTACCTGAACATCAGAGTTAGCCAGTTTAATAAGATACTTGGCATGAAGATTGCAACAGCCAGTTCAATAAGATACTTGGCGTTAAAAATTATTCAGAGAAAAAAACCAGTTTAATAAGATACTCGGTTAAGTTACCCCGAACATAAATAGCTGGCTTAATAAGATACTCAACAACAAGAATCAGAAGAAATTTCATGAGCAATGAAACAAGATTGAAAACCACTCGGTTCTGAAGCTACTCATAATTTAATTAATCTTTCAAAAGAATGGTTACAAAGTTCTTTTACAAAAGAATTAGTACAAAGAATTCTTTACAAAAGAATGTTACAAAGAATTACAAAGAATTTTCTACAAAAAACTATGAAAATTCTACAAAAATTAAGGTTGTGAGGATTTCAAACTTTTGCCAATACTAGTGTCGGGCACCATCTCGTATTCACAGAGCAGACTCGCGTTAGAAGGCCAACCGATTGTGTCGACTGAGTCATCCATTCACTGGCTGTAATCCTCTCATGGGATCGGTTAGACATCGGGAACCACACCCTCCACGACCGACTCTTGACTACTATAAAAAGTCGAGAATGAGTGCTCGGATGGAACCTCTAAATTCATAGGATGGGGCTCTTTGCCTCGGCTATGGCAGTAAGCTCTCCACTCCTTCATCTGAGTCCGAAAATATTCCAAAGACCGATCCACATGATGTTTGACTGACAGCTCCCTGTTGGTTTAGGTCTTCTCAGTCGCCTTATTCTTGAAACTAGCCCACGTTGAAACTCCCGAAGGAGAAAGGCTTCGTAGGCAGGGGATCTTTTAAAACGGTCAACACCCTAGACTTCAAGTTCCAGCCTAGCCTTTTTAGATAGAGATTCGACTGTCAGAGCTTGGTGTTCCAAGTTCTCGATCTTTTGTTCATAAGCCAACTTGGACTACTCCGCTTCCTGCTCGGACTTAAGCATTGATTCTTGGGCAGAAGACAATAAATTTTGAAGTAATATAGCCTTCTCTTCTGTCGAAAAAGCCTTTTCCTCGGCCTCCATCTGTTTCGCCAAACAGTGGTCAATAAAAACTTGGGCATAACTAACCTCTTGTTGATAAGCCGTTTAGACCAGAGCACGGCTATCCTCACTTTCCTTTAACTGAGCCTCAAGACGCCTTATTCTATAGGCTTGATGTTGCTACGTCTGAACCAGCTCAGCGAACTCGGCCACCATTTACCAAAAAGTTTAATTAAAAACCTAGCAAGCAAAAATGAGCAAAACAATTGAAGTTAAGGATAACTTACATAAGATGCACCGTTAAAGACATTTTGAAGACGGTCTGACAGAAGCCATCCTAATAACAACTCCAGCGGTCTTCCCGGATGAAAGACCTGTCGGATGACAACTCCCGCAGCATATCTTATGGAGAAAGATATGAGGGAACCCCCGAGGGTTCAATCCTTTGATCTTTAACCTCGGAGGGAGGGGAACCCCTATTTGGCTCTGAAGTCTCTGCATCCGCCGATGCAAGGGAACCCCTGTTCGGCTCTGAAGTCTCCATATCTGCCGATGCTCCAACATCAATGCGGGGGGAATGTCAGCCATAATATCTTCATCGCTGGAGTTGATGAAAGAGACCACCAGAGGGACCTTGAGAGGGTGAGTTGGAGAGATGACTGCATTTCGCTTCTCAACCCGTGAACGGTGGAAGCTGAGATCAGCTGCGGAATCTTCCTGAGCCTCATCCTGAAAAGACTCAAAAAACTCAGGACCTAAAGGTACTTGTCCCGCGGAGGATTTACCTCCATCACCAGCATCTGACCGTATAGTAGGTCCTTCACCAAGACCCTTACTCTGCCTCTCCCTATCATCAGGCAGTTGAGTACCTGTCCGGCCGCTCGAACCACTAGTGTCCCCTACGGTCTGTTGAACAATGTCCTCGGGGACATATTCGGGAACTTGCTCTTCAAACGCATCAGGTTCCTCGTCAGACTCAGGTGGGGCAATGCCGTCATTGCTCTGACTAGAAGTTTCTTTTCGACTCGTCTGAAGAATAGACTTCACTTGGCGAGCCTGAAGATCGCAGACGATGTCCGTATCGTACACTTAGAAGAAAAGAGGAACTGTGTCAGAATATAAAAGCAAAACAAATAATAATATAAAGGGGGCCACAAAGATCACTTACATCGTCTGTGGTATCTCGAAATCTGTTTGAAGAAGCCGAAATCTATCATCTTCGACTCAGTAAAGAGATAAGTCTTGCTTCTCTCTTCTAGAGTGCGAACTGCTGCCGAAAAAAGTCTAGTCAGCTTAGTATCACTGTAATCAATTTTCTTCTTGTTCCATATCTCAGGGGAACAAAAGAAATGGGGGACTTTCAACACCGCCCTAGTATCCCCAGATCTGAGGGTGACTTCAAGACCGAGAATCCCTCTGGTGAAAAACAAACTGTTCTTCTAGAACTTGTTGGATGTAGGGAACCCCTATACGAAACCTCTTTTTTTAGGGTCATCAGAGATATCAGCTCCCCGTTTCACCTTTGTCCCATTGGGGACCCAACAGTCTGGCAGATTAGACATGAGGAAATAGGTTCCTATCTTGCCAGACTCAGTGTAAAGAAATGCCTGATTTCACTCGGGGAGGGCTGCGATAAGTTCATCCAGCTGTACATGTGCCACATGCACATCAAGATTTTATAGCTTCTCGGGGCCAGTTGGGTCTGAGCGATCCCTGCTTCAGCCAAAAACTAGGTAATGAATGGCTGAAGAGGGAGAGTGACACCGCAACAGAGCATGGATCCATAGATCACCACCATGCCTGAGGGAGGATTCCACACGGCTCTATCACCCGCTGGAATCAAAGTAACCGAATTGGGCAGATTGACTCAGGCATGATACTTTTCTATCTCACCTGGCCTGACCACATTCGTCTCGGTGTCAAACCTACTCAAGCGATTAGCAGAGAAAGTGAGATGAGACGTTCTGAACGCCTCTTCGACATCGTTATCGTTGACAATTTGCTCCCTGATCTGAATGTTGCCTGAGTTGTTCTTGTGGACTTCACTTCTACTTTGATATTTCCCAATCCTTCGTAGAGGTGCCTTGTGATTAGAAACATCAGAATCATAACTAGATGAAGAATTAGAACTAGATATAGGACTAAAAGTGATGTCAGGGTGAAGCCCAGAAACATCAACTTCTAAAAATGAAGGTTCATCAGCAGGGATTTCCCCAGTAATCTTCGAATGCAGGAAACCAACTAAAAAAATCCCCACGATCTAATACATCAAGAGCAGTATTAAAAAGTCGATGACGGGAAGACGGATCCATTGAAACTAACCTTGAATAAAGAACTGGTGAAAAATCTTTTACGGAGAGGTGGAAATTTTATACGTAAAGAAATCTGGGTTTGAGAAATTTTTTCTGCTAAACATTTTTAAGAATGAACCAACGCTGTCACTCACTGAAGAATATAAAGAAAAAATAGCACGAAACCCTAGGATCTTAAGGCGGGAAAAAATTATGATGAGGTTTGATAGCGAAGGCGGTGCAAGGGGAAACGCTTAGGCCGTTTCTCATAAATGATATCCAAAAACGAAGAGGCAAGGGACAAGTGTCAAAAAGAGAACTGGTTTTCACCGTTTGAACTCCAAAATGGCGCCGTCATTAAAGATCTCGTGTGAGGAGGAAAATCGAATTTACAGGGTCACCATTAAGACACGCCATTATGACAAGACATTTACTCGGGTACTGAAAAGATATTGAAAAACTAATTAAAATACTTTTGCCCGAAGTAAGACCCTGTTCAGCAAAAACTAATTAAGGGGGTATTGTCATATGTGAATTTTATCGTACATACATGTCATCAACAAAGAGGATAAATTGCCAGGTGGACATCCAAATAGTCATTCAGAAAATATCCTACAAGACATCACAGAAGAAGAGAAAACAGGAGTAAGCAGATGTTGAACAAAACCTACTTAGGGTCAATCGACATCATATACTACTCGGGATCAGTTAACGACACTCGGGTTAAATGACGTTTCTACTCGGGATCAAATGATGTTACTCAGGACCAGCAGGTATTGTCCTTACTCTGGACAAATATGAAGAAAACTGAATAAAAAGCCCAGCGCTTAGCTCACACGGGTAAGGTCATTAAATACACGAAGATATCCATATCAAAAAGGAATCCCAATGAGAACGGAATACTGAGCAAGAAGGGTTCCCAATCAAGCAACAACTTTATTTCTTTAAAAAGACTACGCTCTTATAAGGAAACAAGTCTTAATTAGACTATATTACTAGAGCCCCCTTCGATTTCAATACAAGACTCTGAAACAGGAAAGAAGACAGGCCGCTTCAAGCAAGTAACCATAATCAAATACAAAGATCTATTACTTGTACAAAGCAGATTAGGGTTCTATAAACATATAAATAGATCCATAATCTAGCCAAAAAATATATATACAACAATCATAGAAAAATACAGAGAGAAGAAAGAGAGATCAAGAATTGTATTTCTATTATTTCATAGTGGATTTTGGTTTGGTTGATCATTCAACCACCCATGGACGTTTCTCTGGTCATCAGAGTTTTACCAAGTAAAAAACTTACGTCTTGATTACTTTCTCATATCTCTTTCTCTTTGAAATGACAGCTAAAATCCAATCCTTGTTGGCTATTTCTCACACATCATGAAATCGACTTCAACATATATGTATGTTAATTTCAGCCAGCCTAAGGTTATTTTAATAAAAGTTTTTGGCCAGACCTATTTTTCTAAGAGAAGAATTAGGCCACCATAGAAATTTTGAGGGAAAAATATATGATTTAATTCTAGACAAAATTATCAACTCTAAGAAATAGTGTGTGAATTGGGAAAGAAGAAAAGGAAGAAAGAACGATTAGTTTTTGATAGTACACTAGTAGCCTTTACATCAAAAGGTTTTGTGTACAACATCGAATCAGGGTTCACACGATTTTCTATCAAATTGATTGATAATTCACAAGTGACATAACGTTCTTTGTTTTATTCTTGGAGGATTATTGTAACTAACAAAGAAGTTGTTTGTTTCCATTCTCAGGTATACAATTTAAAGAAAGGGAGCCCACACTCCTAGGTGATTCACGTTCGTGATTGGATTGGAAGATCTTGCGGAATCAATTCGGCACTTGTTTAATCGTCACGAGAAAAAGGCACGACACTTTTTATATACATCAATTAATCTAGGGTTTAAATTCTTGTCATTTAAAAGGGAATTTTTTTTATTTATACGAAACCCTAATTTTTTATTAAATTTTCTCACGCTTCCGCTAAGTGCGGATTTTCCCTACATGTACGACAGTTCAGGAACCTGTCCTGAGCATGATGTCCTACTTCAACACTGCAGAAGTCAATTATTGGGCCATTGATGAACCCAGTCAAGTGAGCATCATACTGACGACTCTTTCAATGAGTTTTGATTAGTTTATATGCAACTACGAGATGAACAAGTTATAGTTCAGTCTTACACAGTTGCTCAGTGAGCTTGCTACTTTTGAGTCATTGATTAAGGATAACAAGGGCAAGACCGGTGATGCAAATGTTGTCGAACCATCTTTCTTTAATAATAAGAAGAGGAAGAGGTTTGTTGGGAAGGCTGAAAAGTCCTCATTTGTTGATTGTCTTATTTCATGAACAACCATATTGTTGGGTTCATGTGAGGGTAGCTTAGGCTCTCAAGACCTCAAGAGGATAAGCACCAAAGATAAAATTCTTATGCTTACTTACTTTGAATAGATAGTTGCACACACTCACATATTCATGCATAACTCTTGATCTTATATGTTGAGTGTTTTCTTGTGTGTATTTTAGTTTAAATGACTCTTGTTGACCTATTTGCATCTTGCTATGAAAGTTTTATGTCATGCTAGGCATTAAAATAGGATGCATTTTCATCACTCTTGTACTTGTTGCTTGTGTGGTTGTTTGAGTGTTGAAATAGGAATTGCGCTGGTGGTACGCTACTCGACCAGCGTACCTCACCAGTGCAACATTCATAGTGGACTGTCGCCAATGTTGGGCCACTGGGTTACGCTGCTGCACCTGTAAGAAGTTGCAAAAAGTGGGTGTGCGCTGGTGGTGCGCTACTCGACTAGCGCACCCCCACCAGCGTAAACGTTCCAGTGGTTTTGTGCTTGTGTTGGGCCACTGACTTGCGCCACTTGACCAGCGCCTATTGAAAATTTTAGGCAGTGCACTGGTGGTGCGCTACTCGACCAGCGCACCTCACCAGCGTATAAAGAAGAAGCTGGAACGTTTTTTTTCCAAAACGACATCACTTTGTTTGGATCTCATATATATATATATATATCTCATTGTCTTAAGGTCGTGTAAGAGTTCAAAACATCATATATTTTCCTTACAACACATTTAAAAGGAAAAACACGTCCAAGAACTCATTTTTAATCACTCAAAGCATCCTCATGAGCATCAAAACTTCATCTTGCATTTTCTAAGTTCATCTAGAGTGCATCTATGGATAGGGTTGCTTCATCACATCTTGTTTGGTAAGCTCTTCACTATCTTCTTACAAGTGAAGTGTTTTTGCTTGCTAAACCATCTCTTTAATTAATTGTACTCTCTTAGAATATTTCTAGATACAAATTAGAGATTGTTGTGATGACATGATTGAGTGTTGTATTGTGATAGGTTCATAGGATTGATTGATCTATGTTTAGCTAAGCTATTTGAACATGTCATTTAGCACTGATATCTAGGATTGCATTAATTGTCATCTCATTATCCTAGATAAGCATATAGGGTTTCCTAGCCTTGTTTGTTCATTGAATATCATCATATATTCACTTAGGAAATTTTATCTCTTCATTGAGAAGTAAGACTTGTGTTGCTTCTAGGAGTAGGTAGCTTAAAGCACAAGCAAGATGAACTAGATTCACTTATACAGGGATTAGGTAGTGGTGGTGGATTAAACCGGGATTTGGTTGTAATTCCTTGCCATTAGTGGATTCGAGGTTCTAGTGTAGTGCACTCATCAGCCCGTGGTTTTTCCCATTTGGAGGGTTCCACATATATCTCAAGTGTCGTTTATATTTCCGTATTTTTACACTTGTGATTTTATTGTAACTAGCTAGGGGCATTTTCGTAATCTTGACCTTTAATGAAAATTGGGTAAATTTGTTTAAAATCTATTCACCCCCCCTCTAAATTAATATTAAGCACACCATAATATTTGTTTCAAAGGCGAAGGGTAAGCCCAAACCCAAAAAAGCCCAAGGCAAGAAGAAGCCCAAGAAAGTTAAATATGATTTACTTGTTCTTGATTCATGTTTGGTGGAAGATGATTCTTAACCCTGGATAGTTGATTCAAGGGCCACTAACCATGTTTGTTCTTCTTTGCAAAGGATTGATTCTTTGACATAATTAGAGAAGGGAGCCTTGTCAATATGTGTGGGGTCAGGGGATGTCGTGTCGACACGAGAAGTGGGCACAATTAGATTGGGTTTTATAATAATTATATATTGTTAAAAAATGTATTTTATATTCCTAGATTTACACGGAGTTTGATTTTCGTTTCCAAGTTGTTAGAACAAAATCATTCTGTTTCTTTTAATAATAAGTTTGTTATTATTGGAAAGAATGGTCTGAATATTTTTTCAGGAATTAATGAAAACAATTTGTATGTGTTAAGACCGTTAATACATACTACACTGCTCAACATCGAAATGTTTAAGGTTGAAAATCAAAAAACTAAACGACATAAGATTTCTCTAGATAATGATACGTATCTCTGACATCTAAGGCTTGGTCATATTAACCTTGACCGGATAGATAGACTAGTAAAAAGCAGACCTTTAAGTGAGTTAAAGGTTGGCACCTTACCTGTATACGAATCTTGCCTGGAAGGTAAGATGACTAAGAGATCTTTTACTGGAAAAAAAGGTTAGAGCTAAAAAACAGCTAGAGCTTATACATACAGATGTCTGCGGACCGATGAATGTTAAAGCTAGGGACGATTATAAGTATTTTGTCACCTTTGTAGATTACTACTCAAGATACGGATATGTCTACCTATTACAACGAAAGTTGGAAACATTTAAAAAGTTCAAAGAATTCTGAGTTGAAGTTGAGAATCAATTAGATAGGGCTATCAAGTCACTACGATCAAATCGTGAAGGTGAGTACCTTGACCAGGAGTTTAAAGACTTCAAGGTCGAGCATGTGATAGTTTCCCAACTCACAACTCCCGGTAAACCTTGTAGGGAAAAACGCGCAATGGAAGCGTGAAAATTTGAAAATTAGGGTTTCGGTATAAATAAAAAAAATATTTCACTTTATAATAACAAGAAACTTAACCCTATTTTAATTGATGTATATAAAAACTATCGTACCTTTTTTTTCGTGATGATTGAACTAGCGTCGAATTGAATCCACAAGATCTTTCAATCCAATCACGAACGTGAATCACCTGGGACTGTGGGCTCCCTTTCTTTAAATTGTATACCTGAGGATGGAAACAAACAAAATCTTTCTCTTTGTTAGTCATAATAATCCTCCAAGAGAAAAACAAAGAACGTTAGGTCACTTGTGAATTATCATTCAATTTGATTGAAACTCGTGTGAACCTAGATTCGATGTTGTACACAAAACCTTTTAATGTAAAGGCTACTAGTGTACTATCGATTACAAAACGTTCTTTCTTCCTTTACCTTTTTGCCGAATTTTCACACACCAATCTTTAGAGTTAGATGAATTTATCTAGAGCAAGAATCAAATTCTATGTACTTAAAATTCTATGGTGGCTGAAAACTCTATTAAGAAATTAGGGCTTGACTGAATTTTTCTTCTTAGAATTACCTAATGGGTGAATTTTTCCTCTCTCTAAATTTTCTTTGGCTTGCACGAAATTTGGAGCTTCAAAATTTTTCTCTTTGTCGAAATTTAGAGGTAGTATAAATAGGCATACAAATCCTTTCCTAAAAAGGATTTACTTGGTGGGCAAGAATCCTATCCTTATGTGGATTTACTTAGTGACCAAGAATCCTTTTCCAAAAAGAATTCTTTCCTACACCAAGACTCCTAATTCAACTCATTAGTGTATTTGCGACCATATTAAAGATTTCCTAATTTGACTAGATAAATAATTGCTTTTATTTATCTACTTCTCAAATATAGTCTTTAATATTAATTATACTACCAACAATAGTATAATATTAGGAGACCATCTCCTACTAGGAAAAAGATTTTGACTTTTAATTAAATAATTAATTAATTACTAAATTAATTAATTTCCATTTAATTAAATAATAAAATAAAAAACTATATATTAAGCTATTTTATATAGCCTTGCCGCCTAACACATATACATAGGCCAATTTATTATATTTCTTATTTTATCAAATCCATCGGACCTTTATAAAAAGTCCACATGTTAACTAGACCTATTCTTACAAAAAGAAACAAGTCCTCATGCCTTCATACAATTCTAGACGGACCCCTAAATTGGTCTGGTAGAATATATCAAGTGATCCATGCAAGTTCGTGTTGATTGGGGATCTTGGCAGACTATCTACATTTAAGCTCAAATAGACACAACCCAATCACAGTTAACAAATTTTTCACTTAGGTCCGATCTATTAATTTAAGTTCATTCCACTAAAGAACTAAAATTGAATTCTTAAATAAAGATAGAATAAGTTAATATTTC
Organism: Dipteronia dyeriana; assembly: GCA_032871835.1. Taxonomy (NCBI): domain Eukaryota; kingdom Viridiplantae; phylum Streptophyta; class Magnoliopsida; order Sapindales; family Sapindaceae; genus Dipteronia; species Dipteronia dyeriana. The sequence goes on from CM065299.1 coordinate 54,894,813, forward strand.
TCATTCATACCCTAGATAACCTTATTGGATAAAGAGTATCCTCGTGAAGAATATCAGTAATCGCCAAGAGCTCATAGACCACCTATAGCTCTCCAAGTTACCATATTTACACATATGACCACATTTTGAACTTGGATATTTTCACTTGTCTAGAAGCTATGTTTCAATAGACACTATTAAAAACTTAACGTTAAGATTTAATATCCAATACCTAAAAACATCCATATGATGATATTCTACTCTCATTTAATAAATGGAGCCACGATGTCCATATCTATAAATGAAGTCCTCAATCGATTAACAAATGAATACAACCAAACTATCGATGCTATATATGTTAGGATTGTGCTCGATAGCAAGAGTATAATAACGTATTTGACAATCTTTTCATATTAATAAAGTGATTTCTATTTTAAAAAATCTTATAGCATTTATAGTTTAATTATTATAATTGTCAAAAGTAAATAATCATAAGGTAAAAAGACTATGAGAAAAGAAGAATTGTTCATACATCTAGATATGTATGAGGTAGACACAGTTCTTTAATTAGTCTTGAATAACATTCACAACTTAAGATAAAAGGTTGGGCGTCTTTATCTTGTCAGAGTTGTAGATTCTTTTGCTAGCATTTGAGTGGGAAAAAATTTGTATTGATGAGTCTAAAATCATCAAAGTGTGGTGTCTTTAGGCAAAAGAATCTAGTGCACTGAGTGCATTGAATAGGATCAAAATGAAATACTTTATCTAGAACCATCAATGGATAAATTTTTTCATTTAAAGACAATCGGAGAGTCTATTTCAATCCTGAGATAAATGATGGACTTATGTTTGCAAGTGTTATCATTTGAGCTATCAATGAGTACGATTATATAGCATAGTCTATCCTCGATAGTTTGGTGGTATTTATTTGTTAATTGATAGAGGACTTCATTTATAGATATAGACATCGTGGCTCCATTTATTGAATGAGAGTAGAATACCATCATATGGATGTTTCGAGGTATTGGATATTAAATCTTAACGTTAAGTTTTCAGTAGTGTCTATTGAAACATGGCTTCTGATCAAGTCAAAATATCCAAGTTCAAAATGTGGTCATATGAGTAAATATGGTAATTTGGAGAGCTATAGGTGGCCTATGAGCTCTTGGCGATTACTGGTATTCTTCACGAGGATACACTTTCTCCATAAGGTTATCTAGGGTACGAATGAGTAACATCAACTTATTCTATCTTTATTTAATAGTTCAATTTTAGTTCTTTAGAGGAATAAACTTAAATTAAATAGATCGGACCTAAGTGAATCATTTCTTGATTGTGATTGGTTTGTGTCTATTGGAGCTTAAATTTAGATACCCCGCCAAGATCCCCAATCCAAACGAACTTGTATGGATCATTTGATATATTCTACCGGACCAATTTAGGGGTCCATCTAGAATTGTATTGAGGTATATGGACTTGTTTCTTTTTGTAAGAATGGGTCTAGTTCACATGTGGACTTTTTATAAAGGTCAAATGGATTTAATAAAATAAGAAAATAATATATTGGGCGGCAAGGCTATTTAGAATAACTTAATTATATTATTTTATTTTATTATTTAATTAAATGGAAATTAAAAATTTGGTGATTAATTAATTATTTAATTAAAAGTCAAAATATTTTTCTATTAGGAGATGGTCTCCTAATATTATACTATTGTTGGTAGTATAATTAATATTAAAGACTATATTTGATAAGTAGATAAATAAACGGAATTATTTATCTAATCAAATTAGGAAGTCTTTAATATGGTTACAAATACACTATTGAGTTGGATTAGGAGTCTTGGTGTAGGATAGAATTCTTTTTAGAAAAGGATTCTTAACCACCAAATAAATCTACCTAAGAAAATGATTCTTAACCACCAAGTAAATCCTTCTTAGGAGAGTATTTGGTCTCCTATATGTACTACTTGTAATTTCGACCAACCCTTAGTTTTTGGTGTGAGAAGTTGTGTTTTATTTGTTTTTTTATTGTTATAAAAAAAAGAGGGAACGTTTTTGTTTTTGATAGTACACTAGTATCCTTTGCATCAAAAGGGTTTTGTGTACAACATCGAATCAAGGTTGATGCGAGTTTCAATCAAATTGATTGATAATTCAAAAGTGACCGGACGTTCTTGGTTTTTTTCCTAGAGGATTATTGTGACTAACAAAGAAGATGATTTTGTTTGTTTCCATCCTCAGGTATACAATTTAAAGAAAGGAAGCCCACACTTCTAGGTGATTCATGTTCGTGATTGGATTGGAAGATCTTGCGGATTCAATTCGACGCTAGTTCAATCGTCAAGAAAAAAAAAGGAACGATACTTTTTTTATACATCAATTAATCTAGGGAATTTTTTTTTTATATATGCAAACCCTAATTTTCTAATTTTCTCACACTTTCGTTGTGTTTTGAACCGTTTTTTCCCTACAATATAATCGTACTCATTGATAGCTCAAATGATAACACTTGCAACCATAAGTCCATCATTTATCTCAGGATTGAGATAGACTCTCTGATTGTCTTCAAATGAAAACTTTTATCCATTGACGGTTCTAGATAAAGTATTTCATTGTGATCCGATTCAATGCACCCAGTGCACTAGATTCTTTTACCTAAAGACACCACACGTTGATGATTTTAGACTCATCATAACATATTTGATCCCACTCAAATGCTAGCAAAAGAATCTACAACTTTGACAAGATAAAGGCGTCCAACCTTTTTCTTAAGTTGTGAATATTATTCAAGACTAACTAAAGAATTGTGTCTACCTCATACATATCTAGATGTATGAATAATTCTTATTTTCTCATAGTCTTTTGACCTTATGATTATTTACTTTTGACAATTATAATTCTTAAACTATAAATGCTATAAGATTTGTTAAACTAGAAATCACTTTATTAATATGAGAAGATTGTCAAATACCTTATTATACTCTTGCTATCGAGGATAATCCCAACAAACCTTAGTAAAATGATGTAGCGGAGAGGAGAAATAGAACCCTAATGGAAATGGTGAGATCTAAGATTAGTTTCTCATCATTACCAAATTCCTTCTGGGAATATACGTTACAAACAATGGCATACATTTTGAATGTAGTGCCATCCTAATCTGTTCCTAAGACTCCCCTAGATTTGTGGAATGGTCGTAAAGCTAGTTTGTGACATTTCCATATATGGGGGTGTCGTCTAGCACACATGTTGAAGAACAAAAGTGGAAAGCTAGACACCAAGTCTATTGTCTGCCTGTTTGTAGGATACTCTAGGAGACTAGAGGTGGACATTTCTATAGTTTCGAAGACAACAAAGTATTTGTATCGACAAATGCAACGTTTTTTGAGGACAATTATATTAGTGACCAAAAACCTTATTCAAAGATTGTATTGAATGAGTTGGAGCCTGGTGAGACTAGTGCTTCATCAACAAGAGTTGTTGATCCATAAACATCTGAGAGTCTAATGGTTTCTGATTAAGATACACTACCACCTAGACATAGTGAGAGGGTTGTGAGACAACCTGAACACTATTTAGATATAGGTGAGGGACAAGGTGTTGTCTCTGTTGATAGTATGGATTATCCATTGACATTTAAGAATGCAATGGAAGATCCTTATAAAGAGGAATGGCTTAAAGCCATGAATCTCGAGATGGAGTCCATGTACTCTAACTCAGTCTGGGATCTTATAGACTTACCGAATAGGTTAAAACCCATAGGGTGTAAGTGGATCGACAAAAGAAAAAGATGAGTAGATTGGAATGTAGAGATCTTCAAAGCAAGACTAGTTGCTAAAGGTTATACCCAGAAAGATGGGGTCGATTATGAAGAGACCTTCTCGCCAGTAACCTTTATTAAGTCTATTAGGATTCTCTTATCCATTGCTGCCTATTTCGATTATAAAATTTGGCAAATGGACGTCAAGACTGTATTCTTGAAGGCCAATTTTGACGAGAGAATCTATATGATGTAACCAGAGGGGTTCGTGTCTCCATATCAAGAGCAAAATGTTTGCAAACTACAAAGGTCCATTTATGGACTTAAGCAAGCATATAGATCTTGGAAGGTGAGAAAATTTGAGAGAAAATTATGCAGTCAAATTTTGAATCTCTTCTTAGAATGAAATGTGAGAGGGAATGGATATATAATAGAATAGGGAAAAGAATACAAGAAAAATGACCAAAAGGGCCTTAAGTGTACCAAGCACACTTGCTGCCCAAAATGGTGCATGGGCATCTTGGGGCAGCAAGCATTCTGGCCCAAGATGGCCACGTGCCATCTCGGGAAAGAATGCTTGGTTGCACTTGCGCACTCCCCTAGCGTTCTTCAACCGTTCTCCGGCCCCCAAACTCAGAATTAGAATCCGTTTATGGATTACGAACCATAACTCTCTCATGGACATGGAATATAAGATACTCAACCCAAAAAATAAGAATTTGACTCGATATACAAATATGAAGACAATGTACACAACATGAGTTGAAAGTGTAGTATCTTTTGACTTAGAACTTGAAATCAATAATATGAGTGACCGAAATGATCGAAACTCAATCAAAAGAATGATTTAAGACTACAATCAAGTTCAATATCTATGTTATACAAATATATACACGTACAAACGCAATTTACACTAGAATGCAAACTACATAGAGAGAGTCTTCAATCACACATTTTCCAAAATATGTTATTTTCATACCAATGCATGAGCATTCATCTTCAAATGTGTGAATGTGTTATATATGGGCACAACGATGCAAGGAAACATATGAATGATTTGTGTGTGTGTGCCTTTAATGGTGCACAACTATACAGGGACACAAATGTATAAATTCTGTGTGTGTGCCTAAAGCCTTGTAAGAGAAAGATACGGCCTTGATATACCTTTGTAGAACCATATAGCAACCTTTCTCTTTGAAGACTTTGTACTTGCTTTGACTAGTTGTTCCTTCTTCTTTGAAGCTTGAATCATCATGAATCTAAGCAACTAAATCATTACAAGTAAACATCATTTTGATATGGAATTAATGCCAACATAATCTAAAACCTAACACTATGCTCAATAGCAAGAGTTGAAAAGATATTTGACAATCTTTTCATATTAACAAAGTGATTTCTAGTTTAACAAATCATATAGCATTTATAGTTTAATTATTATAAGTGCCATAAGTAAAAAATCGTAAGGTCAAAAGACCGAGAAATGAAGAATTTTTCATACATATGGATATGTACGAGGTAGACACAATTCTTTAGTTAGTTTTAAACAATATTCACAACTTAAGATAAATGCTGGACTTTTTTACCTTGTTAAAGTTGTAGAATCTTTTGCTAGCATTTGAGTGGGATCAAATGTGTTATGATGAGTCTAAAATTGTCAAAGTGTAGTGTCTTTGAGCAAAAGAATCTAGTGCACTAAGTGCATTGAATAGGATCACAGTGAAATACTTTATCTAGAACCGTCGGTGGATACAAGTTTTGACTAAAGTACAATCGGAGAGTCTATCTCAATCCTGAGATAAACGATGAACTTATGGTTACAAGTGTTATCATTTGTGTTGTCAATGAGTATCATTATATAACATAGTCTATCCTCAACGGTTTGGTGGTATTCATTAGTTAATCGATAGGGGACTTTATTTATAGATATGGACATTATGGCTCCATTTATTAAATATGAGTATAATATCATCATATGAATATTTTGAGGTATTGAATATTAAATCTTAACGTTAAGTTTTCAATAATGTGTATTGAAACATGACTTTTGGACAATTCAAAATATCAAAGTTCAACATGTGACCATATGAGTAAATATGGTAACTAGGAGAGCTATAGGTAGTCTATAAGCTCTTGGCGATTACTAGTTTTTTTCACTAGGATACACTATCTCCAATAAGGTTATCAAGGGTACAAATGAGGAATATTAACTTATTCTATCTTTATTTAAGAGTTCAATTTTAGTTCTATTGTCGAATGAGCTAAAATTAATAGATTAAACCTAAGTGAATCATTTGTTGATGGTGATTAGGTTATCTATTGGAGCTTAAATTTAGATAGCCTGCCAAGGAGGTGCGGTCATGTGGATCAGGATATACAATAACTCTTCAAATACCTGGAATAGACGGCCAAGGTTGTGGGAATCCTTGGGCGGCCCTAATGGGATGCTATTAGCACTTTATTAATACATTAAGAATGTAATTTACACATTTTAATTAAATGGGCTGTTAAATTATATTAATGTGTTAATTTTTGTAATGCGAACATGTTTATTTTTTTTAACAAGAATGGGTCTAGTTCACATGTGGACTTTTTATTAAATTCTAATGGATTTAATAAAACGGAAACAAATATATTGTCCATAGAATAGGCTTGGGAGGAAAGGCTAAAATTATTAGACTAATATATTGTTTTATTTTATTATTTCATTAAATAGAAGTTAATTAGTTATTTGATTAAAATTTTAAAAAAAAATTACTAACTAGGAGAAGGTCTCTTAGTGTTATACTATTGTTGGTAGTACGATAAGTATCAAATACTTTATTTCATAAGTTGATAGATAAAAGGAATTTATTTATCTAGTCAAATTAAGAAGTTTTTGATATCTATCAAAACTCGAATTGATAGTTGATCAAATTAGAAAGTTTTTGATTAAGTCACAATTAATTGATATTCAGTAAATTATTATTGAATAATACACTAATGAGTTGGGATATGATTCAACTCTAAAGTTGATAGGAGTTTTGGTGAAACACAAATCCTCCATGTGTGAGGATTTTTAGCCACCTGTAAATTCTATCAAGAGAATTCGGCCAAGAGATATGTTTAAAGAGACTTTTTTTATTTGCCTAAAAATAAAACTCATCCGAATCATAGAAAAGTTTTGTGAGAATTCGGCCAAGAGAAAAAAAAATGGAGCTTTTTGTTTTTAATAGTGCACTAGTAGCTTTTATATTAAAAGGCTTTGAGCACAACATCAAATTAAGTTCATGCGAGCTTTTGATCAAAAGTTTGGGAATTCACAACTGACCAAATGTTCTTTGTTTTCTCTAAGATGGTTATTGTGACTAACAAAAGTTTTTTTTTTGTTTTCCATCCTCAGGTACATAATTCAAATAAAGGGAGCCAACACTTCTAGGTGATTCACGTTCCTGATTGGATTAGAAGATCTTACGGTTTCAACTTGGCGCAATATCAATCGTCATATAAAAAAAGAAACAATATCTTTTATTATATGTTAATTAATCCAGGGTTAAGATCCACTCCTTTAAAGGATTTTTTTTATATATATACATACCAATCAAAATTTTCACTTCCGCCGCGTGTTTTTTTTCGACAATAGGTATTAGATCCTGGTTGTACCCTTGATTACTTGATGTATATATACGTGGATCTATTTCTTTTTATTGTAAATATGCATGTTTTAGAAAGAGATAACATTTTAGGTATTCACATACATAATTACATTGGAATGTCTGTATATATATATATATATATATATATATATATATATATATATATATGTGTGTGTGTGTGTGTGTGTGTGTGTGTTTTATAATGTGATTTGTTATTGCTCAATTTTGGTCCTATAATTTCAATGTAATTTTGTTTTGGGATTGTAACAAGAAGGGTGACCTATCATCGCCATAATTTCCTTCGTGGTTGTGGCTAAGTTTTTTTTTTAAACAAAAATTGTTGTATTAAAAAAAGGATCTGATGTAATATATTCAAGTTTCGAATATTAGAAGAGTTGAAGAATTTGAAGTAGAAAATGTAGCAACAATGTAACCCGAGGTATCCCGTTCGTAACAAGGCAACATACGCGTGCGACCGAGTGTGTAGTTGCACTTGTTGTGGTGTGACAACACATGTCCTTGGCTTCGGGCATCTGCATAAGGCTTCGGGCGTGCAAGTGCCCTGTTACGAGACTTTTCGACCGCTTGATGAATTGTTCGCTAAGTTAGGATTAGGATTTTTTTTTTCAAAACAAATATTTTTTACTTGCTTTTCTAGGATGGACCAAAATTGTGGCTATTTAATTTTATGTAAATATTGCAATGTTTGTCATTGTTTGATAACATGTCATAGAGAATAGAAGTGCCACTCATATATCTCTTTTGGTATGAACATGCATTGAATGATGTAGGCATCTAAATTGACATCTAGACAACTTGGTAAATCATTCTATAGAGATCAATCACACGCATTAAATAATTGAGTAAGAAAAGGTGTTTTGGAACACCTAAGGCCTCCAAGTTTAGTTGAGCTTTATGTTTCGTGTGATAATCCCCAAACGGGGTATCCATGAAATGAATTTAGCAAGATACTTCCTTGCAAGGATAGACTAGACAATTGACTCAAACGATATCTACTCTCAAATGAGGGATTTTCATGAGGGAATATATTGAAGGTCGATAACTTGGTAACACACTCAATGTTGTTTTATTGATATCATCCCAAGAGTTCTTGTTAATAAAATTGCAAGGCTAAATTGAAAATGTTGGTGGTTATGTTAATAATTAGGTGAGACCTAGTCCAACTAGTAGATGGTGTGAACCCCCAATGGAGGCATGACATTTATGGTTGTTGGATCCTTGTTGAATTTTATGATTGAATTATTTAATTAAAGATAAATATTCAAAAGTGCTTTATCATGATTGTTTACTTATATATATATATATATATAATTTTGTTATATAGTAAGAAATCATGATCCCATCCCTGATCAATACTCTAAAATAAAATACTTCAACTGGTGATAATTATGTCGCATAGAAAAGGAAATTGGGTTGTTGTTACAAGCTGAAAAACACAAGTTTGTTAAGTGTATCCCTAAACCACATACTTCTACTGATGAATATATTAATGTGTAAAGAGAAGAGTATGAGCAGTGGAAGGCCTCAGATGAGATGGCCAAATATTACATTATGGGCACCATCTCCGATGTGTTGCAATAGCAACATGAAAAAATTGGGACTGCTGCTGATATACTGATATCTCCAGAGAAGATATTTGCTATGAAGTCCAGGATGACTAAGAAATAAGCAGTGACTACTTACATGAATCTTAAGATGTAACTTGGACAGGATGTGAAAAGTCACATGATAAAAGTCATAGCACAAATCAACATTGCTAAACTCAATGGTGCTGAGATAGATGGAGAGACAAAAATTGACATGAGTGTCAACTCACTGTCGGATTCCTTTGTTTAGTTCATGTAAGTTCTTCAGTTTTTTATTGGCTCATTTCATTGACAACCACATTTGGGGATTAATAAGTAAGGGTAGTTTAGGCCATCATTGCTCGAGACTAAGCTCAAGCTTCAAAAGGTAAATCACTTGCTTAACCTTTTCTGAAGAGCTTTTAGTGCACACACACACTCTCATGCATGAATGCTTAAATTGCCTTAATTGTGTGCCTCTTTGCCATAAATCTTGGTTGGGTGTTTGTTAAATTTAGCTTGCCCTTAGAAGAGGATTTTCCCCTTGACCGCGACTGGGACCGCTCCCTGTACATTGCCTCCGCCGCGGTATGCACAACGGTGTACCCCAGGCGTTGCATGCTGCTGCTTCCGTGGCCAATGCACGTTGCATGCACAACGGTCTCCCAAGCAGAGTTTTCTAGTGATGCACCACTTACTCTACCGCGGTCTGGACATTTCCTGTACAGCGGTCCAGACAGCGGAGATTCCCAGGTGATAAACCGCTCGTTCTACTGCTAACTAGACACTTGCCTAGGCCGTGACACGCACATCGGTCATGACGGGAATCAATTGCCATATGTCCAAAATGATGCCGTTTCGTGTAAGACACATTATTTATATGTTATCTTCTCTTCTCTTTGGCTTTGGGGAGTCCAAGAAACCATTATTGAGAGATCAAGTTTTTGTTGAGAGAGAAATTGACTCCAAGAGAGAGAGAGCTCCCATGAATCCATTTTTACTCCACAAATCTTTAATCTGTGAGAATCTAGCATCTTCTTGCATCTTCTAAGCATGGATTCCTCTTGTTTTAATTGACTAGGTAATCTCTACATGCCCTAGAACTTGTTGTTTCATTACTAGGCCATGTTTACCTAGGAATAACATTTATTGCTTATTGATTGTATGCTCTTATGTTGAATTGCATTTATAACATGCTTGGGTTGTTGATTGTTAGTTAAGATTTATATTTTGTGATAGCTAGGGTTTGTAACCATTTTACCCTTCTAGATAAATCTCTATGCTTTGCATTTAGATATTGCTTAGGACTCATTGATTGCATTTTATGATTGCATTATAGTCCTTGTCGTGCTTAATGACAACTTGTGTTGATTGGCCCTTTGTTTGATAACTAGGATATATTGTTGCATAACTATATCTAGTCAAGTCTTTATGAACATTCATTTAGCCATTGATATCTAGGAATTGTACTTAGTGACATTCTTAAATTTCTAGATAAGCATTTAGTGTTGCTTAGCATTACTTGCATGTTTGAATATTTTATCATATTCACTTGGGTTTTGTTTGACTCTTCATTGAGGTTAAGTCTTGTGACTAAGTGGTTAGTACACAAGCAAATAGATCAAGAATCACTATTAAGGCCCGTTGGGTAGAGTGAAAGGGTTAGTAACTGGAGGGTGTGAAAGGAGGTCAACCTAGGTTGTAAACTTTCATTCAATAGTGGATTTGAGGATCTAGTGTGGCGCACATATCAGTCCATGGTTTTTCCCATTTGGAGGGTTTCTATGTAAATATTGTGTGTTGTTATTGTTTTAAGCATAATTGATTTTATTGAATGCTTGTTTAATCGGGGTAATTTGTGTTAAAATTGATTAATCAAAAGATCAGTAATTGATTCGATTAAAACCTATTCACCCCCACTCTAAGTTATAGACACACACTTTTTTAGGGAACTTTCAATTGGTATCAGAGCAGGTGCCAAGATATACTTAGGTGATCGGTGCTCTGTGTGTGTCGTGCTTTGTGCGTTTTTTGTGTAGTGCTAGCATTTTGTGTTGTCGCATTGCATGTGCATTCATATAACCCAAAACACAATTAGTGATTTTGAGAGACTAGAGGGTGCTTTGATCTCTGAACCACCAATGCTTACCAAGGATAACTATTCCTCTTGGAAAGTGAGGATGGAAGTTTTTTGTGTGACCTTGATGTGCATGTGTGGATGTGTGTGGAAGAAGGGTATTTATCTCCCATAGAGACACAAGAGAATGGGGCTTCTATGCCTAAGCCCAAGTCCAAATGGACAGTTGACGAACTCGAGGCTGCCAAATGGAACTCAAAGGGCCTCCGTGCCTTATATTGTGCAGTGGGTGAGAGTCATGTAAAACTCATCCAAACAACTCAAGATGTTCGAGAAGCTTGAGAGATTCTAAGAGTCATCGATGAAGGTACCGTGAAAGAAGAACACAACAAATTAGGTACCTCAAAGATCAAGCTTAAATGTTTTGATTGCGGTGGCTATGGGCACATCTCCACAAATTGTGGAAACTCAAAGAGCAAGAGTCGAAGAGTCAAACCAAAGGCCTACTTTTGTAGTGAAAGTGAAGAATGCTCTTCGGGTTCGGATGGATGTGAAAGGAATCATATAGTCTTGCACGCTTTACATAATGACAACTCTAAAGCGGCCACAAGACACCCATCACTCAAGTTTGACATTGAAGAAGCTAGCTTAGATGATGATTACCATGAGAGCACAAGTGGTAGAAGCTTCAGTGAAGAAAGTTCAAGCTCCAAGAACTTGAGTTGTGAAGGGTTTTATTATGAAGACTTCATCGAAAGTCTTCAAAGGTCCTTGAAAAAGAAAAATGAAGAAATCAAGGAGTTGAAGATGAAAAATCTTCAACTAAGGACCAAGTTAGATGACTCCTTGAAAGTTGAAATAGTTGATATGTAAAAGTATGAGAAGGAGATTAATGATTGCCATCAAAGGATGAAGGCAATGAAGGCAATGAAGGATGAACTAGACAAGAAAGACAGATCCTTGAAGATTATCAAGAATAAAGAGATGACGTCCTTTGAAGAATCGAAGAAGGTCAAGGTCAAACAACCTTAAGCTCAAGGCAAAAGGAAAACTTCACCTCCACAACATCCTAGGAGGAAGATTGATCTTAGAGAGTCATCCAAGAACGACCAAGTGGAGATGCCAATGAATAATGAAGCTAATCCTCAACAATTAAGATCTCCACCTCCAAGCTTTTGTCAACCAAGAAGGCAAGCCAAGCAAGCTCAACCAAGGAAGCAATCTTCTCCAACTCAACAACATAAAAGAAGAGAACACCAAAGGAAAGCTCAAAGACATGGGTAAACCCCTCATTTTATTCCTTCTTGTCATTTTTGTGGTGTTGATGGTCATATCAGACCAAATTGCTTCAAGTATATTAACATGTGTAGAATTAAGAGCATGATTGAAAGAAAAATGAGTAGAGCCAATATGCATGTGCCTAGGAAAGCTAGTGTTAATGATCCTAAGATTAATATGATGATCTTGCCCACTAAGAATGACAATGTGTCACCTAAGTGGATTAGAAAAGATGAACCCATATGCCATTGTGCTAAGGTTTCACCCATAGGCTCAACTAGGTCAAATGGACTTGGTAAGTCTATAGGGACTCATATCCCCTCTTGACTTGTTTTGATTGACCCCATATGGGGAGCTCAAGCAAATAGAGCAAATTGGTAATGCATTGTGCTCTTTGATAATATTTATGCCTCTTTATTAATTGCTTGAAATGATTGGTTGTGCATATTTTTTTAATGAGTGTGCAACTTTGCTTTACATGCAATCTATGTCTTATTTATGACCAAACATGCATTTTTGGAATAGGAGAATTGATTGGGAAGTACATTTTGAATGACCTAGAATTGATCTCCATGACATGTTGATTCTTTATATGACATGCTTTAAAGTAATATGCATGATGAAATTGTTGAATGCTCTAAAATGAATGCAAAACTGTGTGTGTGAAAGCAATTATGAGACTTCAATCAATAAGGATCTTGTATCCATTTCAAGGATTTTACAATCCAAAAGTCTATCTCTCTTTAATTGTTGAACAAGGCTACTATCATACGGGCATTCCACCTAGAAAAATCGAAAAGGGCGCAATAGTCGCTCATGTCTTGTTTTGCTCGTAAAGTTTGATATAGTTGTTCTTAAAATGAATTTATTTTACAGTCTATATCTTGCTTACTCCATGACAAAGGGTGAAATTAGTTTGAATTCTCGTGGAAACCCTTGTTATTTTGCTTTGCCAAATACCATGTTTTGATCTTGAGTACAACTTGTCTTGTATGCAAAGCATTCGTTCACACATTTTTTTATATAATAAAACTTATTGATTCTCTCACCTTAATTAAGTTGTAAAAATTTGGTTTTATGATTATGCATATGTCTTGTGCCTTAAGCTCTCCTTGCTAATGCCTTCTTAAGGGGATACTCATTTGTCAATCTCATAACAAAAAGGGGGAGTAGTGTGGATTTAGGAGGAGTTGAGAGTTGTATATGAGAGGGAGTTTAATTTGTTGAGGGGGAGTTAACCTATTTAGGGGGAGCATTTGCATTTGCATTGCTGATGCATGTTGCTTGTTTTTATGTCTTTGATCACCTCACATACACTTATTTTGGAAAGTGTAGTTATTTTGTTTTGTAGGGATGTTGATTCTACAAGATTGGATGACTTGAAGATCTAGTTTATTAGGCATCTCTTTGTAATGTAGAAAAACTTTGTTGATCCCTAATTTTTTTGTTTTGTTGTTTGGTAAGGTTGAATTGTGAGTGGTGGTTTTGTCATGAAAAAGCCAAAGGGGGAGATTGTAAGTTCCTTAGTTTTTGATTAACTCATTTCGTTGACAACCACATTTGGGGATTAATATGTAAGGGTAGTTTAGGCCATCATTGCTCGAGACCCAGCTCAAGCTTCAAAAGGTAAATCACTTGCTTAACCTTTTCCGAAGAGTTTTTAGTGCACACACACACTCTTATGCATGTCTTTGATCATCTTGCATTAATGCTTAAAGTGCCTTAATTGTGTGCCTCTTTGCCATAAATCATGCTTGGGTGTTTGTTGCATTTAGTTTGTCCTTAGAAGAGGGTTTTCCCCTTGACCGCAGCTGGGACCACTCCCTGTGCATTGCCTTTACCGCGGTATGCACAGCGGTGTTCTTCAGGCATTGCACGCTGCTGCTACCGCGGCCAATACGAGTTGCATGCACAGCGGCCTCCCAAGCGGAGTTTACCAATGATGCACCGCTTGCTCTACTGTGGTCTGGACATTTCTTGTACCGCGGTCCAGACAGCGGAGATTCCCAGGTGATGAACCGCTCTCTCTGCCGCTGTCTGGACACTTGCCTAGGCCACGTCACCCACATCGGTCATGACGGGAATCAGTTGCCCTGTGTCCAAAACGATATCGTTTCGTGTAGGGCACGTTATTTATATATTCTCTTATCTTCTCTTTGGCTTTGGGGAGTCCAAGAAACCATTTTTGAGAGACCAAGTTTTTGTTGAGAGAGAAATTGACTCCAAAAGAGAGAGAGCTCCCATGAATCCATTTTTACTCAACAAATCTTCAATCCGTGAGAATCTAGCATCTTCTTGCATCTTCTAAGCATGGATTTCTCTTGTTTTAATTGACTAGGTAATCTCTACATGCCCTAGAACTTGTTGTTTCATTACTAGGCCATGTTTACCTAGGAATAGCATTTATTGCTTATTGATTGTATGCGCTTATGTTGAATTGCATTTATAACATGCTTGGGTTGTTGATTGTTGTTGAGATTTATATTTTGTGATAGCTAGGGTTTGTGACCATTTTGCCCTTCTAGCTAAATCTTTATGCTTTGCATTTAGATATTGTTTAGGACTCATTGATTGCATTTTGTGATTGCATTTTGTGATTGCATTATAGTCCTTGCCGTGCTTAATGACAACTTGTGTTGATTGGCCCTTTGTTTGATAACTAGGATATATTGTTGCATAACTATATCTAGTTAAGTCATTATGAACATTCATTTAGACATTGATATCTAGGAATTGTACTTAGTGACATTCTTAAATTCCTAGATAAGCATTTAGTGTTGCCTAGCATTACTTGCATGTTTGAATATTTTATCATATTCACTTAGGTTGTGTTTGACTCTTCATTGAGGTTAAGTCTTGTGACTAAGTGGTTAGTGCACAAGCAAATAGATCAAGAATCACTATTAAGGCCCGTTGGGTAGAGTGAAAGGGTTAGTAACTGGAGGGTGTGACAGGAGGTCAACCTAGGTTTTAAACTTTAATTCAATAGTGGAATTGAGGATCTTGTGTGGCGCACATATCAGCCCATGGTTTTTCCCATTTGGAGGGTTTCCACTTAAATATTGTGTGTTGTTATTGTTTTAAGCATAATTGATTTTATTGAATGCTTGTTTATTCGGGGTAATTTGTGATAAAATTGATTAATCGAAAAATCGGTAATTGATTCGATTAAAACCTATTCACCCCCCCCCCCCCCCTCTAGGTTATAGACACATGTTTTTAGGGAAATTTCAGTTCAAGTTGGACTACACCTTATAGGGCCTAATGCAAGATGTTCAAAGTGCTGAGAAGATCCTTGTGAAAGGCAAGGGTCAAGAGTTTCATATAGTTGGTAAAGTTGTTACTGTTAAGACCTACAAGATGGTCCAGAAATAACAGAAGATAAAGTAACTTAGGCTTACCAAGAAGTAGACAAAGATCAAAGGGAAATGTTTCCTTTAAGGTGAAAAAGGGACATTGAAAAAAAAAAAATCCAAAGTCTCAGAGCAAGAAGAAAAAAGGTAATATTAATTTTTTTGAAACATGTTTTTTGACAGATTCTATAGATTCTTGGATCATAGAATTTGGAGCCACTAATCATGTTTGCTATTCCTTACAAGTAAAAGACTGAATGAGAATGAATTCAACTTGTGTTTAGGTAATGGAGTGTTAGCGTCTGCCAATGCAGTAGAAGATATTAGAGTTAATCTAGATTCAAGTAGGCATTTAGATTTGATAGATGTTTATTATGTATCTCAATTAAAGAAGAATTTAATTTTAGTTTCTTGTTTAGATAAATTTGGATATTCAATTACTTTTAATAAAGGTTTTATTATTAGTAGGAATAACAAATTTGTTTACGAAGGTACATTGGAAAATGATTTATTTCAATTGCATAGAAATATCTCTCACTTCTTAGACACGAAATCAACGGAACCTAATCGTAAAAGAGTTAAATTATCAAAAGATTAAACCTACTTATGCATTTGTGTTGGAGTTTATGCCCTAAAGATGTAATTTGTAAATGGATTTATGAAATAAATAAAAGGAAAAGTTCAATTCATTCATACCGTGTTGTTTATTTTATAACTTGTGCATATATTTAACATCCAAGATTGCCGGATGTAATCTCGAACTATGTATATATGTGTCATATACAGATGGATGGATATAGTAAGAGACGTGCAATCTAAAGAGTCTATAGATAGCAAATAAAACTGGGTACTTTATTTGTGGTTAATCTATAGTTGCGGTCCATTTCGTAATGTATGATAATTCTATCCTGAATCATTCATATGAGATATGGGAATGGAGGCACCTTGTACGATGTGATCATATAGGACTGGGCCATGATCTATATGAATCTCTCACCAAGATCCATTTACCGATGAGATTCATATATATATCAACTAATGATGGCTATATATGGGTGATCTTATTCCTGAGTGTCTTATCGACTCCTTCAGATTAGATCATGGTCTTTGATATACCATGGGTGAGGTCGGATGCAGTTCCTGATCAATATGCTCCGTATGTTGGGATTGTGTTTTGGCTTCTGGCTGGGAAGGCTTGTACACATTAGTGGAATCCACTCCTTCTTGTGAGAAGTAGACGATAGTTCCCTTAAGGGTTGATTCGGGGCTTGGACAATATGAGCGCTCTCCTAATTCCGTGAGGAAATAGGATTTATTGTCTATTAGAGAATCAACGGTAGTTAAAGGATAAATGTAATTGGAGGGGTATAACGGACATTATGACCCAGCTCTAATTATGAACTATTGTGGAGGATCACATCATATGTAATAGCTATATCGATAGACACCGAGTTGTATCGGTCTGTGTAAAAGCGTCTGCAGTTGAGAGAGTGCAGCTTCGGGTTTTTAGTGGAATAACACCAGAGTTAATAGTCAAGGAATATTAATTAAAGAGTTTAGTTAATGATTCCAAGAACTATTGGAGCTCAAAATACTGTGGGTACATTATGTCCCCTTGCTAGCCTGATCGATTTAGGTAACAAGTGTCATGGTAAATTAATTGGATTGTCCAATAAATTATGTTACAAAAGTGGTACATATATTTTCGGGAATTAAGTGAATAATGAGATTATTTAATTAATGAATTACAATGATTATGTTAATTAAATAATTAGATTATTTAATTGTGTAATTAATAATTAGTTAGAGGGTGTTGATTGATATTTAATTTTTAAAGATAAAATAATTTGATTAATTTATTTTTAATTAGATATATTTTTTTAAATTCAAAGAGTTTGAATTCAAAACAAAATGATTAATATCTTTAAAGATATCAGATATCTTAAAAGATTTAAATTGATTAGTTTTAACAAAATATAAATATATATATATATATATATATATGATATATTTGTTTTAAATATTTAAGATATGATAAATACAATCAACACAGGAAGAGAAGCACATGACACACACCATCTGCTATTTAATTTGACACACACCATCTGCTATTCAATTTTAACCCAAATCCTAATTCTGTGAGGAAATATGATTTATTGTCCATTAGAGAATTAACAGTAGTTAAAGGATATATGTAATTGAAGGGGTATAACGAACATTATGACCCCAACAATATTTATGAACTATTGTGGTGGATCACACCATATGTAATTGCTATATCTATGGACACCGAGTTGTATCGGTCTCTGTAAAAGCGTCTACAGTTGAGAGAGTGCAGCTTCAGGTTTTTAGTTGAATAACGATGGAGTTAATAATCAAGGAATATTAATTAAAGAGTTAGTTAATGATTCCAAGGATTATTGGAGCTTAAAATATTGTAGGTCCATAGGTCCCCTTGCTAGCTTGATAGATTTAGACAACTAGAATCATGGTAAATTTATTGGATTGTCCAATAAATTATGTTAAACCAGTGGCACGTATATTTTCAGGAATTAATTGAATAATGAGATTATTTAATTAATGAGTTAGAATGATTTTGTTTATTAAATAATTAGATTGTGTAATTAATCATTTGTTGGAGGTTGTTGATTGATATTTAATTTTTAAAAATAAAATAATTTGATTATTTTATTTTTAGTAAGATATTTTTTTTTAATTCAAAGAGTTTGAGTTCAAAACAAACTGATTAATATCTTTAAAGATATGAGATATTTTACAAAATTTAAATCGATTAGTTTTAACAATATATATATATATGATATATATGTTTTACATATTTAATATAAGATAAATACAATCAACACTAGTAGAGAAGCACATGACACGCACCATCTGCTATTCAATTTGCATTTGATGCAAATTGTGGCGTTTGAATTTTTGATAAGAATGCATATAGTGTTTGCATAGGATGCAAACTTGTGTGTGTGAATCAATAAAAGACAAACACATATCATTGCAACATGAGGAATTTGGCATGAGATGCAATTCATATGGTTTTGGTGCGTGATATCAATGCACACAGTAGATTTTGCATCAGATGCAAAACAGTGAGTGCATTATGTTAAAAAGAGAGAAAATTTTGTGTGTTTTTTATTTGGGTGGTCGATCACTGTTAACACAAAAAAGAGAAAAATAATATATATTTTTTAAGAACTAGAATTGTTCTAGTCAGTTTTCTCTTAGAAGAAAGAGTTTCTTCAATTCTCTCTATATCCTCCATTCAAGTTCCTGAGACCGTGACGCGTCCACACGCAGTTACGAATCTCGGGAGGTAGCGAGGAAGATCGAGTGGTTCAGACAGGAGCATATCATAAAGTGAAGGAGCCTCCAAATGTTGGTAAGTTTTTCTTCTTCTGATTATATCGTTTTCAATTTCTTGTGTTTACATATTGTATGTGTTAGTTCCGAAAAATAATTATGATCCCAAGTTCACTGGTCCCAGATACAGATTATGATATGTATAAAAAAATTTAAAACCTAGTTCCGCTTCGTGACCGGTGAACGGGGTTCCAACAATTGGTATCAAAGCCAATTTATTTTTCGGTACATGAAATTATTTTCGTTGCTCCTGTATGTATGAATGTGTAAGCACCATCTATATGATTGTATGAATGTTTATAATTATATTGTTTAATTTAAACATGGTTGATCATAATTTTTTATGGTACTGTAGATTTAGGGTTTATGGGTTGTATAGTTTTTTATTTTTATTTTTAATGTTATTGTATTATAAATAATAAAAAAAATTGTAACCTGTAAACGAAGAACTGGAAACTTGCGTGACGACGACACTGTTCACGGCGGGCACTGTTCACGGTAGGTACTTTTCACGGCGGATACTGTTAATGGGTACTTTTCACGGCTGGCACTGTTCACAGCGGTTACTGTTCATGAGTATTGTTCAGACGGTACTATTCACATATTGCACGGTTCCGTTGGAATGCGTTGCCTAGTGAGTTCCATGTAGATTTCCCGTTTATAATCCATGTTATGAATCAGAGTGATCTGAAGAGACTAGAAGATATCTGAAGTTACTAGAAGACCAAGGAATGCCTTGGGATTTTTTTTGTAATTTTAGATTCCAATTTTTTAGGTTAAATAATCTACAGTACTCGGTCAATTCATGTATGCTTTATATTATTTGATGATAAAAGCATTGTCATGGATACATATGTCATTTAGATTAAATGTGCCTACATAAATATATTTGATATGCCATAAATGCATCATAGCCTGATACTTTATGTATTTTTTTTAATGTGATTAAAATGGGTAAATACATAAGTGGATATGAATAATGACAATAGTTTTTTAATGGTTAGAAAACTTGGTAATTCTCATTAATGTTAATCTAGTTATTAAAGAGTTTAATAAGTTAGATTAATAGGGTCATTTATTGTAATTATGATTAATATGATTAATAACCTAATAATAAATGAATCGAATAAAGTGTTAGAGTTTTAATAGTTAAAACTTGGTAAACACTATCATAATAATCTAACCTTAGTAAATAGTTTACTGAAGCTTAGATTTTTCACTAATAGATTAGATTTGTAATTGCTAAGAATCTTTCAAAATTTATTAGTTAATTAGAATTTGGTTCTAATTAGTTAATGCGTTAGATAACTTGATTAAAGTTAGTCATTTAATCCTGTAGAGTCTAGGTGCATTAACGGATAATAGAAAACCCTAGTTTTAAAATAGTGAGTGGGAGAGGGATATATGACATACATATCCCGCGGTCTCCATCATTAGTTCAACATAGTGAGATCCGAGTGGGGCCTCATGACGGCTTTGCTTTCGTCCTCCCTAAGAAGGGTTTCCACAAAGGTCAATATCAAGGTTGACTTCTAAACGGATAGGATTTCTGAGGGTATTTCGAGATTGACCGACCCTAAGGTGGCAATTCTCGAGTTATGCTCGTGAGATCTAAAATGGTACGTTACACTCACGAAGGTTTTGATTAAGTTTGTTAATTAAAAACCTGATTGAATGAATGATGGTTGAATGATATGGAATAAGAGTTATTCTAGAATATCATTTGATTGAGAATGTTTCGGTCCAACATGCGAAGACTTGACCGACCCTAAGGCGACACTTCTTTGTGGTATGTTGGATTGTCATGGTATAGCAACTAGTTTTAGGGTAGTTCTAGTTCGTTAAACATGTTCATGCATCATGTTTAAATTTATGCCAAAGCACTCGCACTTATTTATTTCAACAATAATGTCTTCTGCATTACTTCAAATTCTCGCAAATGACAAATTGACTTGTGATAACTACACTAAGTGGAAACTTAACATTAATGCAATGTTGGTCACCAAAGACCTCAAATTTGTGCTTATGGAGGAATGTCCTCCAGCGCCTGCTGCTAATGCCACACGAACTGTTAGTGAGGCATACAAGCGATGGGTCATCTAGTGAGAAGGCTCGAACATATCTGTTGACTTCAATGACAGACTTGCTTGTCACAAAGTACGAAGCAATGACTTCAGCATTTGAAATCAAGGAGTCATTGCAAGCGATATTCGGGTAGCCCTTCGAGCAAAAGCAACACAAAGTTGTTCGTTCCGCTATGCTCGCTCACATGAAGGATGGTACGTTAATTCGGGAACATGTCCTGAGCACGATGTCATACTTCAACACGGCAGAAGTGAATGGCGGGGCCATTGATGAACCCTGTCAAGTGAGCATCATACTATCGAATCTTCCGAAGAGTTTTGATCTGTTTAAAAGCACTACGAGATTAAAAAGTTAAGGTTCAGTCTCATACAATTGCTCAATGAGCTCACTACCTTTAAGTCCTTGACTAAGGACAACTGTAGGTAAAAAACGATTTAGAAACGCAGCGGAAGTGTGGGAAAAAACGAGATTAGGGTTTACGTGTTAAAAAAAAATTCCTTTTTATGCAACGAGAACCTTAACCCTAGATTAATTGATGTATATAAAAGTATCGTACCTTTTTCGCGTGACGATTGAACAAGCGCTGAATTGATTCCGTAAGATCTTCCAATCCAATCACGAACGTGAATCACCTAGGAGTGTGGGCTCCCTTTCTTTAAATTGTATTCCTGGGGATGGAGACAAATCAAATATCTTTTCTTTGTTAGTTACAAATATCCTCCAAGAGAAAAATCCAAGAACGTTCGGTCACTTGTGAATTATCAATCAATTTGATTGTAACTCGCGTGAACCTTGATTCGATGTTGTATACAAAACCCTTTTGATGTAAAGGATATTAGTATACTATCGAATACAAAAACGTTCTCCTTTTTTCTCTACTTGGCCGAATTCACACACTATTGATTAGAGATGATCGAATTTTGTCTAGAGTAAAATCAGATTTTTCTCCCTCAAAATTCCTGTGATGGCCGAAACTTTTTCTTTCTCAAATAAAGCTTGGCCGAAATTACCTCTAATTGCCTTAGGGCTTGTTGAATTTATCATCCACATATATATAGGTTCATAAATCCTTTCCTAAGAAGGATTCACTTGGTTGGCAAGAATTCTTTCCTTAGGTGGATTTATTTGGTAGTTAGAATCCTTATCTAGAAGGAAATCTATCCTATCCTTTATTATACATGTGATGAACGAAATTCCCATGTTTGAAGTAGATTAGGAGTGTTTAATCTCTCCTAATAATCCTATCCTCAGGTAGATTAACTTGGTGGTTATGAATCCATTTCAAATAAGAATTCTACCACTAAGTAGTTTTACTTGGTGACCAAGAATCCTTTTCCAAAAGCATTCTTTCCTACACCAAGACTCCTAATTCTACGCAATAGTGTGTTTGTAACCATATTAAAGACTTCCTAATTTGATTAGATAAATAACTCCTTTTATTTATCTACTTATCAAATATAGTCTTTAACATCAACTATACTACCAACAATAGTATAGTATTAGGAGAGCGTCTCCTAATAGGAAAAGATTTTGACTTTTAATTAAATAATTAATTAATCAACAAATTAATTAATTTCCATTTAATTAAATAATAATAAAATTAAAATAATATATTAAAGCTATTATCCATAGCCATTGCCGGCCATACCTAGTATAAAGGCCATATATTATTTTTCTCATTTTATTAAATCCATTGGACCTAAATAAAAAGTCCACATGTGAACTAGACCTATTCTTACAAAAAGAAACAAGTTCACATGCCTTATTACAATTCTAGATGGACCCCTATTGGTCCGGTAGAATATATCAAGTGATCCATGCAAGTTCGTGTGGATTACTGATCTTGGCGGGCTATCTAAATTAAAGCTCCAATAGACACAACCCAATCACAATCAACAAATGATTCATTTAGGTCCAATCTATTTAATTTTAGTTCATTCCAGTAAAAAACTAAAATTGAACTCTTAAATAAAGATAGAATAAGTCGATGTTACTCATTCATACCTTAGAAAACCTTATTGGAGAAAGTGTATCCTCATGAAGAATACCAGTAATCGCCGAGAACTCATAGACCTCCTATAGCTCTCCAAGTTACCATATTTACTCATATGACCACATTTTGAACTTGGATATTTTGACTTGTCTAGAAGCCATGTTTCAATAGACACTATTGAAAACTTAACGTTAAGATTTAATATCCAATACCTCAAAACATCCATATGATGGTATTCTACTCTCATTCAATAAATGGAGCCACGATGTCCATATCTATAAATGAAGTCCTCTATCGATTAACAAATGAATACCACCAAACTATCGAGGATAGACTATGCTATATAATCGTACTCATTGATAGTTCAAATGACAACACTTGCAACCATAAGTCCATAATTTATCTCAGGATTGAGATAGACTCTTCGATTGTCTTCAAATGAAAAGTTTTATCCATTGACGGTTCTAGATAAAGTATTTCATTTTGATCGTATTCAATGCACCCAGTGCACTAGATTCTTTTGCCCAAAGACACCACACTTTGATGATTTTAGATTCATCATAACACATTTGATCCCACTCAAATGCTAGCAAAAGAATCTACAACTTTAACAAGATAAAAGCGCCCAACCTTCTATATTAAGTTGTGAATATTATTCAAGACTAACTAAAGAATTGTGTCTACCTCATACATATCTAGATGTATGAACAATTCTTCTTTTCTCATAGTCTTTTGACCTTATGATTATTTACTTTTGAAAATTATAATAATGAAACTATAAATGCTATAAGATTCGTTAAACTAGAAATCACTTTATTCATATGAAAAAGATTGTTAATTACACTATTACACTCTTGCTATCGAGCATAATCCTAACAATCTCCCACTTGCTCTATAGCAAACATGTCATATCTCTCATACCCATGTTCTTTAGATGCCCATCAAAACTTATTTGAGGAAGAGCCTTTGTAAAGGGATCCGCTAGATTTTGGTAATCGTCACGTCACCCCTATGCATAATTTCCCTTAGAAGATGATACTTTCTTTCAATGTGTTTCCCTCTCTTATGACTTCTTGGTTCTCTCGAATTAGCCACTGCTCTACTATTGTCACAATAGATAGTGATCTGCTTATTCGTATCAGGAACCACTTCCAAGTCAATCAAGAATTGGCGGAGCCAGACAACCTCTTTAACAACCTCATATGCTGCAACATACTCGGCTTCCATGGTGGAATCAGCAATACAAGATTGCTTGATACTCCTCCATATGATTGCCCCTCCTCCAATGGTAAACACAGATCCTGATACCGATCTTCTGAAGTCAAAATTTGACAGAAAATCAGAATCTGTATACCCAACCGGAATTAAATCCCCTCAAGAGTATACAAGCATATAATCTCTCGTTCTCCTTAGATACTTGAAAATATGATTGACTATTATCCAGTGATCAGGACCAAGTTTTGATTGAAATCTACTAACTATGCCCACAACAAAACAAATATCTAGTCTAGTGCAGAGCATTGCATACATGAGACTTCCAACTGCCGAAGCATACGGAATACTACTCATGAATTGCTCTTCATGCTCATTCTTAGGAACTTGTTCCTTCGAAAGTTTGATTCCATGCCTAAAAGGTAACATACCTTTCTTGGAATTTTGCATGGAAAACCTAGACAAGATTTTATCTATGTATGAAGCTTGGGATAATGCAATCGTTCTATTCTTTCTATCCCTTATGACTTGGATACCAAGAATATAACTTGCTTCTCCTAAGTCCTTCATATCAAATTGTTTTGCTAACCATTCTTTTATTGATGTTAATACACCTACATCGTTTCCGATGAGTAGTATATCATCAACATAAAGAATTAGGAAAACCAACTGGTCGCCTTTAATCCTTTTGTATACACAAGGTTCATCAAGGTTTTGAATAAATCCAAAACCTTTTACAGCTTGATCGAACCTTATGTTCCAGGATATGGATGCTTGCTTCAATCCATATATGGATCTTTGCAACTTGCATACCCTTTCCTCTTGGCCCTTTTCAATGAATCCTTCTGGTTGCATCATATAGATGCTTTCATCAAGACTTCCATTAAGGAAAGCTGTCTTGACGTCCATTTTCCAAATCTCTAGGTCTAGAGATGCCGCAATGGAAAAGAGTATCCTAATGGAATTAAGCATGGCCACAGGAGAGAAAGTTTCTTCATAATTGATACCTTCATTTTGTGTATAACCTTTAGCTACCAATCTAGCTTTATAGGTTTCCACCTTTCCATCCATTCCTCTTTTCCTCTTGTATACCAACTTGCACCCTGATGGGTTTTATCCCTTTAGACAAGTCTACAAGAGACCAGACTTTATTTTTGAACATAGATTCAATTTCGGATTGCATTTCCTTTTGCCAATGGCGACTATCAACATCTTCCATTGCATCCTTGTACGTATAGGGATCATCGTCGTCCGGAAGATTCTCTACAGATTCTCCTAGACCAATGTATCTTTCGGGTTGTCTAATAACCCTCCCACTACGATAAGGTATGGTAGATTATTGATCTTGTATTGGTACGGAACTTACAATTGGGCTTGGTTGAGAAACCTCTTGTGGAATTGTATCTCCTAAAAGCTCATTTAGGACAATTCTACTTTTAGGCACAAAATTATTCATATAGTCCTCTTCTAGAAATTTGGCATTTGTTGAAACAAATACTTTAAGATCTGAAGGACTATAAAAATAATATCCTTTTGTTTCTTTTGGATACCCTACAAATATGCATGTTTCTGAACGGGACTCCATCTTATCTGTCTTTCCTTTTAACAAGTGCGCAGGATATCCAAATATCCTTAACTGTTGTAAACTAGGCTTTCGTCCAGTCCACAACTCATGCGGTGTTTTAGGAACTGACTTAGATGGTACATCGTTTAGAATATACATGGCAGTTTGTAAAGCATATCCCCAAAAAGAACTAGGGAGCGTTGAATAACTCAACATATACCTAACCATATCCAAAAGAGTTCTATTTCACCTTTCTGCCACCCCATTTTGTTGAGGTGTGCATGGTGCAGAAAACTGAGAAATTATTCCATTATCAATAAGATATTGCTGAAACTTACCAGATAGATATTCTCCACCATGATCAGACCTCAAGATTTTTATACGTTTCTCAAGCTGATTTTCCACTTCAGCTTTAAATGCTTTGAACATATCAAAAGCATTCGACTTATGTCTCATGAGATACCCATAGACAAATCTTGAGTGATCATCCATGAAAGTGATGAAGTACTCATATCCAACTCTAGCTTGAATGCTCATAGGACCACACACATTAGTGTGTATCAATCCTAAACATTCGATGGCTCTTGCGCCTTTGGTCGTAAACGACCTTTTGGTAATTTTACCTTCCAAACAAGATTCACAAGTTGGTAGATCATCAACCTTTAAGTCACTTAGAGGTCCGTCACATACCAATCTTTTAATCTTATTAAGGTTAATATGACCTAGGCGCAAATGCCACAGGTAGGTTTCATCTTTTGATAATTTTACTCTTTTATGATTGGTTTCCGTTGATTCCGTGTCAAACAAGTGAGAGATATTTCCATACAAATAAAATAAACCATTTTTCAATGTACTTTTACAAATAAATTTGTTATTCTTACTAATAATAAAACCTTTATTAAAAGTAATCGAATATCCAAATTTATTTAGACAAGAGACCGAAATTAAATTCCTCTTGAATATTGGTACACAATAAACGTTTATTAAATCTAAATGCCTATAAGAATCAAAATTAATTCTAATATCTCCCACTACACTAGTAGACACCAACTCTCTATTGCCTAAATGCAAGTTGAATTCATTCTAATCCAGTCTATTCCTTTGACCCTTTTCACCACAAAAGAAACACTTTCCTTTGATCTTGGTTACTTTCTTGGTATCCTTCCAAGATGGCTCAAGTTGCTTTTTTTCTGTTATCTCTTAACCTTCTAACGGGTCTTAACAGTAGCAACTTTACCAACCATATTGATCCTTGTCTAGAGACATCATAATATCGGTAGCAGTCTCCATTCCTTCATGTTGCTGTTGCAACACGTTGGAGATGATGGCCATAATGTAAAGTACATTTAGCCATCTCATCTGAAAACTTCCACTACTGATACTCATCTCTTTGCTTTCTGAGTTAGATTCATTAGTTTGGTGGTTAAGGAATATACATAATGAACTTATACTTTTCAGCTTGCAACAACAACCCAATATTCCTTTTCCATGTGACATAATTATTACCAGTTAAAGTATTATCTTTTAGGATATTGATTAGGGATGGGGTTATGATTTCTTTTTAATAACAAAAATTATATAAGTAAACAATCATGATATAGCACTTTTGAATATTTATCTTGAATTAAATAAAATAATTCAATCGTAAAAATTCAACGGTTATCCAACACCCATAAATGTCACGCCTCATTTGGGACTACGCACCATTTACTAGTTGGACTAGGTCCCACCTAATTGTTAACATAACAACCAACGTTTTATTTTTAGCCTTGTGATTTTATTAACAAGAACTCTTGGGAGGATATTAATAAACTCACATTGAGTGTGTTACCAAGTTATCGACCATCAATATAATCCCTCACGAATATCCCTCATTTGGAGTAGATATCGTTTGGGCTAATTGTCTAGTTTATCCTTGTAAGGAAGTATCTTGCTAAATTCCATTCATGAATACCTCTTGGGAGGTTATTGACGAAACATAAAGCTCAACTAAACTTGGAGGCCGTAGGTGTTCCAAAACACCTTCTTCCACTCAATTGTTTAAGGCGTGTGATCGAATTCCAAAGAATGATTTACCAAGTTATTTAGATGCCAATTTAGATACTTAAACCATTCAATGCATGTTCATACCAAAAGAGATATATGAGTGGCACTCCTATTCTATATGACATGTTATCAAACAATGACAAACATTGCAATATTTATAAAAATATAAATAGCTACAATTTTGGTCCATCTTAGAAAAACAAGTAAATTACATTTATCTTGGAATACAAGAACTCTTTCTTGGCGAACAAGTCTTCACGTGACCTTCGTCTTTCGGACTCCATCGGCTACCTCCTATGGGCGTGCGCACCCATTGCCCTTACCAATGGGCGTGCGCATGTCACAAGCCCATAAAGGGCTGCCGTGAGCAGGCCATGCCACAACAAACGTGGATGCGCGCTCTTCGCACGTACGTTCGTTGTTACGGCTCGCACGGTCCCAAACTTGTTCCGGATACTCCTAATTTTTCAAACCTTCGAGTCTTCGAAACTTGAATGTATTATAACAAAATACTGCAGTTTTTTTTTATTATTACAACAAAAAAAAAAAAAAAACTTAACAACTACCAAGAAGGAAATTATGGTGATAATAGACAACCCTTCTTGTTACAATCCCAAAACAAAATTACATTGAAATTCTAGGACCAAAATTGAGCAATAACAATCCACATATAAAACATATATATATATCCATACATTCCAATGTAAATATATATGTGAATACCTATAGTACCATCTCTTTCTAAAACATGCATATATACAATAAAAGAAAAAGATTCACGAACACATACATCAATTAATCAAGGGTACAACCAGGCTCTGATACCAATTGTAGGGAAAAAATGGTTTAGAAATGCAGCGGAAGCGTGGGAAAAAATGAGATTAGGGTTTGCGTATAATTTTTTTTTTCCCTTTTATGCAACGAGAAACTTAACCCTAGATTAATTGATGTATATAAAAGTATCGTACCTTTTTCGCATGACGATTGAACAAGCGCCGAATTGATTCCGCAAGATCTTCCAATCCAATCACGAACATGAATCACCTAGGAGTGTGGTTCCCTTTCTTTAAATTGTATTCCTGAGAATGGAGACAAAGAAAATATCTTTTCTTTGTTAGTTACAAATATCCTCCAAGAGAAAAATCCAAGAACGTTCGGTCACTTGTGAATTATCAATCATTTTGATTGTAACTGTCCAACACAAGTGCTAAAGAACAAAAGTAGAAAGCTAGACTCCAAGTATGTGGTCTGCCTGTTTGTAGGATACTCCATGGAGACCAGAGGTGGACACTTCTATAGCCTTGAAGATAACAAAGTATTTGTATCGACAAATGTAACGCTTCTTGAGGACAATTTTATTAGTGACCATAAACCTTGTTCTAAGATTGTATTGAATGAGTTGGAGCCTGGTGAGACTAGTGCTTCATCAACAAGAGTTATAGATCCATAAACATCTAAGAGTCATATGGTTCCTGCTCAGGATACACTACAACCTAGACTTAGTGAGAGGGTTATGAGACAACCTGAACGCTATTTAGGTATAGGTGAGGGACAAGGTGTTGTCTCTGCTGATAGTGTAGATGATCCATTGACATTTAAGAATGCAATGGAAGATCTTGATAAAAAGGAATGGCTTAAAGCCATCAATCTCTAGATGGGGTCCATAAACTCTAACTCAATGCAATCTTGACAAGAGCATTTATATAATGCGACCAGAGGGATTCGTGTCTCCAGATCAAGAGCAAAAGGTTTGCAACCTATAAAGGTCCTCTATGGACTTAATCAAGCATTTAGATCTTGGAACATAAGGTTTGATGATGTGATCAAAACCTATGGCTTTGAGCAGAACATCGATGGGCCTTATGTCTACAAGCGTATCATTGACAAGAATGTAGTTTTCTTGTTCTTATGCATAGATGATATCCTACTCATTGAGAATGATGTGGGAGTATTGTCTGATGTAAAGGGCTGGCTGGCTAGCCAATTCCAAATGAAAGATTTGGGAGAGGCAAGTTATGTTCTAGGTATCCAACTTATAAGGGATCGTAAGAACAAACTCATAGCATTATCTCAGGCATCATATATCGATAAGATTCTTATGTGATTTTTTATGGAGAACTCCAAGAAAGGTAATTTACCTTCCAAGCATATAGTTCACTTGTCTAAGGAACAGTGTCCTAAGACACCTTAAGAAGTTGAGGATATGAGACGTGTACCCTATGCATTTTGCAGTAGGTAGTCTCATGTATGCTATGCTATGCACCAGACCGGACATCTGCTATGTAGTGGGAGTAGTTACCAGATGCCAGTCTAACCCAGGATTGGATCATTGGGTTGTTGTCAAGAAAATTCTCAAGTATCTTCAGAGAACAATAGACTATATGCTAGTGTATTCCGGGCAGGATTTGATTCTGTTAAGATACATGAATTCTGATTTTCAATCAAACAGGGATTCCAGGAAATCCATGACTAGATCAGTATTTACCTAGGTGGTGGAGCCATTGTGTGGAGAAGTATCAAGCAATATTGCATTGTTGACTCCACCATTGAAGCCAAATATGTAGCCACTTGTGAAGCTACTAATGAGGCTGTTTGGCTCCATTAGTTCATGAGTGATCTGGAAGTTGTTCTAGATCTGGATAGGCCCATCACACTTTATTGTGATAACAGTGGTTCTGTGGCTAAATCCAAAGAACCAAAAAGCCACAAGGGAGGGAAGCATATAGAGAGAAAGTATCATCTCATTAGAGAGATAGTGTAGAGAGGAGACGTGATCGTTACCAAGATAGCCTCACAAGACAATAATATGGATCCATTTACGAAGACCTTACCGGCTAAAGTGTTTTTAGGTCACCTAGATGGTATAGGGTTACGAGACATGCCTCATATGCTTTAGTGCAAGTGGGAGATTGTTGGTGTTTATGCCCTAAAGATGTAATTTATAAATGGATTTATGAAATAAATAAAAGGAAAAGTTAAATTCATTCATGTTGTGTTGTTTATTTTATAACTTGTGCAAATATTTAACATCCAAGATTACCGGATGTAATGTCGAATTGTGTATATGAGTGTCATATACAGATGGATACAATAAGAGACGTGCAATCTAAATTGTCCATAAATAGAAAATAAATGTGGGTACTTTATTTATGGTTAATCTATTGCTGCGGTCCATTCCGTAATGTACAATGATTCTATCCTGAACCATTCATATGAGATTTGGGAATAGAGGCACCTTGTATGATGTGATCATATAGGACTGGGCAATGATCTATATGAATCTCTCACCAAGATCCGTTTATCGATGAGATTCATATATAAATATATATATATATATATATATATATATATATATATATCAACTAATGATGGCTATATATGGGTGATCTTAATCCTGAGTGTCTTATTGACTCCATCAGGTTAGATCGTGGTCTTTGATATACCATTGGTGAGGTCGGATGCAGTTCCCGATCAATATGCTCTGTATGTTGGGATTACGGTTTAGCTTGTGACTGAGAATGATTGTACACAATAGTGGAATCCACTCCTTCATGTGAGAAGTAGACGATAGATCCCTTAAGGGTTGATTCGGGGCTTGGACAATATGAGCGCTCTCTTAAATCCGTGAGAAAATAGGATTTATTGTCCATTAGAGAATCAACGACACTTAAAAGGTTATATGTGATTATAGGGGTATAACGGACATTATGACCCATCTCTATTTATGAACTATTGTAGTGGATCACACCATATGTAATAGCTATATCGATGGACACCGAGTTGTATCGGTCTGTGTAAAAGCGTCTACAGTTGAGAGATTCCAGCTTCTGGTTTTTAGTGGAATAACGACGGAGTTAATAATCAAGGAATATTAATTAAAGAGTTAGTTAATGATTCCGAGGATCATTGGAGCTTAAAATATTGTAGGTATATTAGGTCCCCTTGCTAGCTTGATAGATTTAGGCAACTAGAATCATGGTAAATTAATTGGATTGTCCAATAAATTATGTTACAAAAGTGACACGTATATTTTCAGTAATTAATTGAATAATGAGATTATTTAATTAATGAGTTATAATGATTTTGTTTATTAAATAATAAGATTATTTAATTATGTAATTAATCATTAGTTGCAGGGTGTTGATTGATATTTAATTTTTAAAGATAAAATAATTTGATTATTTTATTTTTAGTTAGATTTTTTTTTTGAATACAAAGAGTTTTAATTCAAAGTAAATTTATTAATATATTTAAAGATATGAGATATCTTAAAAGATTTAAATTGATTAATTTAAACAATATATATATATATATATATGTATATGTTTTAAATATTCAATATAAGATAAATACAATCAACACTAGTAGAGAAGCACATGACACGCACCATCTGCTATTCAATTTGCATTTGATGCAAATTGTGGTGTTTGAATTTTTGATAAGAATGCATACAGTGTTTGCATAGGATGCAAACTTGTGTGTGTGAATCAATAAAAGACAAACACATATCATTGCAACATGAGGAATTTGGCATGAGATGCAATTCATATGGTTTTGGTGCTTCATATCAACGCACACAATAGAGTTTGCATCAGATGCAAAACAGTGAGTGCATTATGTTAAAAAGAGAGAAAATTTGTGTGTGTTTTTGATTTGGGTGGTTGAGCACTGTTAACACAAAAAGAGAAAAATAATATATATTTTTTAAGAACTAGAATTGTTCTAGTCATTTTTCTCTTAGAAGAAAGAGTTTCTTCAATTCTATTTATATCCTCCATTCAAGTTCCTAACACCGTGATGCGCCCACACGCAGTTACCAATCCCGGGAGATAGCGAGGAAGATCGAGTGGTTCAGACTGGAGCATATCATAAAGTGAAGGAACCTCTAAACGTTGGTAAGTTTTTCTTCTGATTATATCGATTTCAATTTCCTATGTTTACATATTGTATTTATTAGTTCTGAAAAATAATTATGATCCCAAGTTCACTTATCCCAGATAGAGATTATGATCCATATAAAAAATTTAAGACCTAGTTCCGCTGCATGACCGGTGAACGGGGTTCCAACAATTTGTGCCTTGGTCATATAAACCTTGATAGGATCAAAAGAGTGGTTATTGATGGACCTTTAAGTGGCTTAAAGGTTGGTGATCTACCAACTTGTGAATCTTGTTTGGAAGGTAAGATGACCAAAAGATCATTCACGTCCAAAGGCTCAAGAACCACTGAATGTTTAGGATTTGTACACACTGATGTATATGGTCCTCTAAGCATTCAAGCTAGAGGTGTATATGAGTACTTCATCACTTTCACAGATTATTACTGAAGATTTGGCTATGTGTATCTCGTGAGACGTAAGTCGTGTAAGTCGTGTAAATTCCTCAGTTTTAATTGGCTTAATTCATTGGCAATAACAATTAAGGATTATATTTGTAAGGGTAGTTTAGGCAATCTTTATTCGTGACCAAGCTTAAGCCTCAAAGGTTTATCACTTGCTTAACTATTGAAGTGATATTAGTTGCACAAAAACACTTACATGCATTTGTTTCTTATTGCTCTTGTGTGCATTCATGTCACAATCACATTTGCACTTAATTTCTAGAATTAAGTGTGGTTTTGGGTTGTGTCCGTGCTTGCACGATGGTGTGATTATTTTAACTCGTTAAGTGACCTTTTAAGAAGGTCCTATTCTTCTCTTGTTCTGGTTTTTGGTTGCATGTTTTTTTCATGAGTTTGGGTATTCTTGTTGTTGTCCACATCTAACCTTTGGCCACTCATTTAACAATAACTCTTTCTATAGTAATCCAAATCATGTTTTGTTCATTGGAGTAGAAAGTAGACTTTCATACCTTAACAACGATATATTATATGAAAGGTTTCAAATTCGTTTGGCCATGTTTTAAATATCAAGCTGGAGTGCTAAGAGTGGATTTCACTCGAGCCTTAAGCGAAGTCTCAATCGAAAAACCTGATTTTTGGACAAAACTGCCTTTTCTCATGTAGCTTATTTTTCCCACCCTATATATCATCTTCTTCATCATTTATGGCCTACAGAGCTCTAAAAATATATCCCTTAGTGAGAGAAAGTAACTCCTAGTG
Organism: Dipteronia dyeriana; assembly: GCA_032871835.1. Taxonomy (NCBI): domain Eukaryota; kingdom Viridiplantae; phylum Streptophyta; class Magnoliopsida; order Sapindales; family Sapindaceae; genus Dipteronia; species Dipteronia dyeriana. The sequence goes on from CM065299.1 coordinate 54,928,855, forward strand.
AGAGTGAGCACCAAGAACTTGTTTTTACTCAACCAAACTCCCATTCGAGAACATCTAGCATCATTCTTTCATCTTCCAAGCATGGGTTTTCTTGATTCTCTTTTACTAGGTAAACTTTACATGCCCTAGAATCTCTTGTTTATTTCTTATGATATGTTTGCCTAGGTTTAGCAATTACTGTTGATTAAATGCAAGTCTTGGAGTTAATTGCATTTATAACATGCTTTGGTTGTTGATTATTGGTTGATAATAGTATTTAGTGATATCTAGCATTTAGAACGGTTATACCCTTCAAGCTTAATCTACTTGTAATTGCATTCAGATAACTGATATCTAGGATTTGCATTCATTGCCATCTTTAAATCCTTAGATAAGCTTAAATGTCTTGACCTAGCATTTTTGCATATAGAATATTGTTACATATTGACTTAGGTTGATTTATTCTCTTAATGGTTATTAAGATTTGTGACTAGGTGTTTAGTGCATAAGCTTGTTGGTTCAAGATCACTATTATAGGCTTGTTGGGTAGAGTGAAAGGGTTTGTAACTGAAGGGTGTGACCATAGTTCAAACTAGGTTTTAAACTTTTATTCAAATTCTGGATTTTATGGATTGTGTATGGCTAAGTGGATTAGCTAGTGAGTTTTGCTTTATTGGGGGGGTTTCTGACGTAAATCAAATTCTTGTGTTTTTATTATTTTATGCTAAATTGTGTTCAAGTGAATGCTTGATAATATGGGATAGTTTCATTAATGTTGATTAATCTAAAAATTGGTAACCGATTCGATTAAAACCTATTCACACCTTCTAGGTATGTAGACATACACATTCTAGGGAATTTCTATTGGTTTTAGAGCCGGTGCCTAGACATACTTAGGTGATCCGTGCTTTGTGTGTGTCTTGCATTTTGCATTTTTTTTTGCTTGCTTTCTTTTATTTTGTTTGTTGCATTGCATTTACACTCATCTCATTCATAAACCTTAAACACAATGAGTGGGAATGGTGGAAGAACCGAGGGAGCTTAAAGCAGAAGACCTCTCTTACTCACGGGAGTGAACTACGCCTCTTGGAAAGGCAAAATTGAGTCCTATCTCTGCCAAATTGATGATCATGCTTGGATGGATATTGAAGAAGGGTACACTCCTCTAAAAATGAGCACCAAAGAGGGAGACGCAGTTCTCAAGCCCAAATCTCAATGGAGTATACAAGAATTTGAGGCATCCAAGCGGAACAACAAAGACAATGCACACTATCCCTTGTGCCATGGATGACAATCAGTATAAATTGATCCAAACAACTAGGAATGCAAAAGAGGCTTAAAATATTCTACAAATAGCTCATGAAAGGATCGAAGTAGTCAAGGACTCTAAGCTTCATGACCATCTAATGCAATTTGAGACTATTAGGATAGAGAAGCATGAATGCTTCAACGACTTTCAAGTGAAGTTGATGGACGTTATTAATCAAAGACATTAACTTGGAGATCCCTATTCGGATTGGAGAATCAAGCAGAATATTATGAGGTTTCTTCCATCAATATTTGAATCAAAGTTGATGGCAATAGAGGAGAATAATGACTACAAGAATTTGAAGCCTAGTGAGATCATTGGAAGACTTTTAGCCTATGAGTCTAGATACACCTCTGCACCTACACCTCCAAAGAAGCAAAATAGTATTACATTGAAGACCTCCAAGGTTGAAGAAGAGGAGGAAGACTCAGATGAGGAGATGTCCCTCATGGTTAAAAGATTCAAGAAATTCATGAAGTTTTAGAATAAAGGACTTTGATCCAAGGGAAAGAGAGTGAAGAAGAAGACTTCTTTCAATAAAGTGGAAAAATCACAAGTGATTGACTCAAAAAAGAACATTCAATGTTATGAATGTAGTGGATTAGATCACATTACTCTGGAGTGTGTCAATTTAAACAAGAAGAAGAAGAAGAAAGGAAAAGCCATGGCAGCCACTTGGAGTGATAGTGATGACCCAAAAGGAGAAGAAATGTCTTCGGATGATAAAGACCGAGTTGTAAACTTCATTGCCTTCACATCATCTCCAAACGGTAAGAAAGTTGAGAGTGAAAAGGAAAAATCAGTGACTTAAGTGATGAAAGCACTTCATCTAAGTCCAAGTTTGAAATTGATAAAGAGATGGACTATGTAGACTTCATGAAGTTCTTTGAGAGTTCTAGATTGAAGAAGAAGAAGGATATTAAGAAGTTGAAAAATGAGAATCTCGAGTTGACTTCAAGGTGACTCACTTGAGTGAGAAAGTGAAGACTGGAAGAGAGTTGGAAGAAAGCTTGAAGTTGGAGCTTGTTCTTGTCAAAAAAGTAAAGAAAACTTGAAGAAGGAGCTTAGAGAGGCTGAAGAGTTAATTGTTAAGATGACCTCCAAAACAGAAAAGCTTGACAAGATACTCTTGAGTGGGAAAAGCCCTAGTGATAAGAGGAGCTTAGGATATATGGAAGACATGGAAACCACATCCTTGAAGAAGACTACTTTTGTCAAGAGTGAAGAGTTAAAGAAAATCCAAGGCACACAACAACAGAAAAATGGGTTGAAGTTGAAGAATCTTCAAAACAAGCTCTAGTTAAGGCTCCAACAAAAATTCAAGCCAAATCTCAACCACAACATGCTAGAGTACATCAAACAAGGCCTCAACCTTCAAGGATCCCCCAATCTATACAAAGGACCTTTCATGCTTAATCAAGAAGGGATGTAATCTTGGCTCAACCACAAAGAAGAGAAGTGAATCAACGTTAAAAGACAAATCAAATGAGAAGAAAGCCTTAGATGTTTGCACAAGGCTATGGTATGAATTCTTACTTTACTCTTATTTGTCATTATTGTGGTATTAAAGCCCATATAAGGCCAAATTGCTTTAAGTATATTAATTTGTGTAGAATAGAAATCATGATTGTGAAAAATGTACTTAGAAGTGTCAAAAGCAAGCACCTAGCAAATTTAGAGCCAACGAACCTAAGGCTCCTAGGAATGAAAATGTTTCTACTATATGGACTAGAAAATATGACTATGTTTGCTATGTGGCTCAAGTAGCTTTGAAAGCCCAAGCCTCTAACACTTGGTATCTTGATAGTGGGTATTCTAGGCATATGTCCGAAAACAAGTGTTTCTTCGAGACTCTTGTGATGGAGAATGGTGGATTTGTCACATTTGGTAATGGTTCACGAAAGATGGTTATAGGGAAAGGAAACATATCCATTCATGGTTTTCCCTCCTTGACCAATGCTCTTTATATGGATGGCTTGCAAGAAAATCTTATTATTATATCATATTTAAGTGATGAAGGGCTTTCAGTTATGTTTGGTAAGGTTGATTACTCTATTCTCAAAGAAGATGGACAAGTCTTAATGAAATGCAAGAGATCAAGTGACAATCGTTATTGTCTTGAATCCAATGATATCTCTTGCAATTTGTCTAATTATGATCAAGTTGAGTTATGGCTTCAAAGACTTGGCCACATGAATTTTAAAGACTTGAAAGTCCTTGAGAGGTTGAATGTTGTGAGAGGCCTTCCCATGCTTGGGAAGAGTATTAAGAGAGTTTGTGGACCTTGCCAACAAGGGAAGCAAACTAAAATTGTGCATAAAAAGGGTAAATATCTTGCCACTAAGGAGCCATTAGAGCTTCTTCATATGGACTTTATGGGTCCCATGCAAACCGAGAGTCTCGGTGGCAATAGATACATTTTTGTTTGTGTTAATGATTTTTCTAGATTTACATGGACTTATTTTCTTAGAGAAAAATCTAAAACTTTTGAAAAGTTTAAAATGCTTTGTACTAAAAGTCAAAATGGAAGAATTCTCACATTAAAATCATTTAGAGAATTAAGAGTGATCATGTTTAAGAATTTGAAAATGCCCGTTTTAAAAATTATTGTAATAGTGTTGCTACTTCTCAAAAGTTTTTGGCTCCTTGAACTCCTCAACAAAATAGGGTTATATAGAGGAAGAATAGGGTCCTCCAAGAGATGGCCCGTGTGATGTTGCTTAGCGACAATGTGCCTAGGAATTTTTAGGTCGAGACCATGAATATGGCTTACTATATAAGAAATAGAGTGTTTCTAAGACCCGACGCTAGGCAAACCTCCTATGAATTGTGGAAGGATATGAAGCCAAATGTTAGCTACTTACACTCATTTGAAAGCAAATGCTACATTCTTAGTGACCGAGATCAACTTGGCATGTTTGATGCTAAGAGTGATGAGAGGATTTTCATTGGCTATACCTTAAATAGTAAGGTCCATAGAGTCTTCAATTTAAAGACTCAGAATGTCATGGAATCATCTAATGTTGTCATAGATGATTATAGGCCAAAGTCTAGTAACCATGATGAGGGGGTTGATATGTCTCTTGACTTATCTTTGAATGAGTGTGGTTAGACTTTAAGTGATGTGAAGTCGAATCATAATGAGGAGGATAATAAACCGATTGATAGAGATTCCATCTTTGGACTGTAATGAACCCGTTCCTTAGGTTAGGAGACTCCATGATAAAAGTAATATAATTGGGGATGCCAATGATGGTGTTAGAACTAGGCAACAAATTGCTAATGAAATTAGCTATACTTGTTACACCTCTTAAATTTAACTCAAAAAGGTTGATGAAGTCTTGAATGATGAATTTTAGGTTCTTACCATGCAAGAAGAGCTAAACCAATTTGAAAGAAATGAGGCTTAGACTCACGTTCCAGACCTAAAGACTCAAATGTCATAAGCACCAAATGGGTGTTTAGGAACAAGTCAGATGAGGATGGCAATATTGTGCTCAACAAGGCTAGACTTGTAGCATAAGGATACTCTCAAGTTGAGGGTATTGACTTTGAGGAGACTTTTGCTCCTATTGCCCATCTTGAGTATATTATGCTTCTCTTGTCCATTTCATATGTGCATAAGTTCAAATTGCATCATATGGATGTTAAAAGTGTCTTCCTTAATGGCTACTTGCATGAGAAAGTGTTTGTTGAACAACCTAAGGGGCTTGTGGATTCACACCATCCTAACTATGTCTATCGCCTCAAGAAGGCCTTATATGGCTTGAAACTAGCACCGAGAGCTTGGTATGGGCATCTAACCCTTTATCTTGTTGACAATGGCTGCTCTAGAGGTAGTATTGACAAGACCTTATTCATCAAGGGCAACAAAGATGAGCTTTTCATAGCTCAAATCTATATTGAAGATATTGTTTTTTGCTCCACCAACAAAGCCAAAGTCCAACAATTTAATAATGTTATGTCTCATGAATTTGAGATGAGTCTTGTTGGGAGCTCAATTACTTCCTAGGTTTGCATATCAAATAATTGCATAATGGGATCTTCATATCCCAAGCTAAGTATGCCAAGAACCTAGTAAAGAAATTTGGCCTTGAGAATGCCAAACAATGTGACACACCCATGAGTACCACTTTAAAACTTAGAAAGGATGCTAATGGGAAAAGTGTTGATCAGAGCCAATATCGTGGCATGATTGGTATCTTGCTCTAATTGACAGCTAGTAGGCTTGATATAACATTTAGTATGGTGTTTGCGCGAGGTGCCAAGCAGATCCCAAGGAGTCCCATCTCTCTAACGTGAAGAGAATCATTCAATATGTGAATGGGACATCCATTTATGGGATATGGTACTCTTTTGATACTAATACTAGTCTCGTTAGTTTTAGTTATGGAGACTAGGCAGGTAATTGTGAAGATAGAAAAAGTACTTCAGGAGGTGGCTTCTTTCTTGGAAACAACTTGGTGTCTTTGCTTTGCAAAAAGAAAAATTCAATCACCCTATCCACAACTGAAGCGGAATACATAACCACCGAGAGTGCTTGCACACAACTCCTTAGGATAAAGCGAATGCTTATGGATTATGGCTTTGATCAAGCTACTCTTACTCTTTAATGTGATAACTTGAGTGCTATTATTATTTCAAAGAATCCTGTTCAAGATTCTAGGGCTAAGCATATAGACATTAAGCATCATTTCGTTAGGGAGCTAGTTGAAAACAAATGCATAGCACTTGAGAATGTAGGCATAAATGATCAACTGGCAGATGTCTTTACAAAGCCCTTAGACTCAACTAGGTTCAAGTCACTTAGCCGGTTTATTGGTATTTGTCATATGCCTTGATGATTTTGTGATTGACCCAATATGTGGAGCTCAAGCAAAGAAAACAACCTTGCATTGTTGAAATAAGCAGAAAATTGATCAACTTTATGCTCTTTAATTAATTGCTTGAGAATCATGGTTATACATAGAATATATATATATATATATATATGGCTTTTTATTCAATATGTGTGCCTTTGCCTTGCTTGCAATCCATGTTTCATTTATGTTCAACCATGCAGTTTTAGACTAGGAAAATTGATTGGGGAGTACATTTGATTGACCTATAATTTATCTCCATGTTTTGAGAACTTGATGTTGACATGCTTAATATTTTGCATTGTTTATGTGTGTGCAAGCTTCCGACAAGGCTAAACTCAATAAGGACCTTGTGTCCATTCTATGTATAAGGATGTCTCATCCAAATTTAGTCTTGTATCTTTTCTTAATAGTTGAACAAGACAACAACCAGTAAGGATTTCATATCCATTCAATCAATAGGGATTTTATATCCATGTCTTGGTTGGTCATTAAGAATTGAAAAAGTTGATCATGTGTGTGATAAAAATTTCCAATGCTATAGCTTGTTCAATTTTGAAAAAAGTGTACAAATTGGTTTGACTTCTTTTGGAAACTCTTTTGATATTTACTTTGTCAAATACCATGCTTTGAAAGTTGATGTTGCATGTCTTCCATTCAAGGCAATAATCTCACACATTTTCTTAAAAATCAAATATCCTTGCTCTTCTCTCTCACTTAATTAAGTTTCATAAAGTTGATGTATATGATTATGCAATTATCTTTGATGATAATAACTCTCTTTGCTAATGTGACCTATTTTTGGAATGCCCCTTTGTCTATCTTGTGACAAAAAAGGGAAGTAGTGTGGATTTAGGGGGAGTTGAGGGTTGCATATGAGGGGAGATTGACTTATTGAAGGGGAGTAACCAATTTAGGGGGAGCATTTGCATTTGCATTTGTAGTGTTATTGTATGATTGCTTGTTTTATTCTTATTTTTATTTCTTCTAATCACTTCACATACACTTGTCTTGGAAAGTGTAGTCATTTTGTTTTGAAGGGGTGATTATTCTACAAGAGATGAAAGACTTGAAGATCTAGTGACTAGGCATCTTATTGTAATGTAGAAAAACTATTTGTTGACCTCCAGTTGTTTTTGTTTTGTGAGGATGATTTGTGAGTGGTGGTTTTGTCATGAAATATCCAAAGGGGGAGATTGTAAGTTCCTCATTTTTAATTGACTTAATTAGTTGACAACCACAATTGGGGATTACATTTGTAAGGGTAATTTAGGCCGTCTTTATTCGAGACCAAGCACAAGCCTCAAAGGTATATCACTTGCATAACTCTTGAAGGGATATTAGTTGCATATGCACACACACACACACACACACACACACTTGCATTTGTTTCATATTGCTCTTGTGTGCATTCATGTCACAATCACATTTGCACTCCATTTCTAGATTTAAGTGTGGTTTTGTATTGTGTCTGCGCTTGCACGATGGTGTGCTAATGTTAGCGCATTGAGTGACCTTTTGAGAAGGTCCTATTCTTCTCTTGTTTTGGTTTTTTGGTCACAAGTTTTTTTTTTAAGTTTGGGCATTCTTGTTGTTGTCCACAACTGACCTTTAGTCACTTAGTTGACCGTAACTCGTTCTATAGTAATCCAAATCATGTTTTGTTAAGTAGAAAGTATCCATACCTTTCCAACAATATATTATATGAAAGGTTTTAAAGTTCTTTGGTCATGTTTTGAACTGCTTATATTTCAAGCTGGAGTGTTCAGTGTGGATTTCGCTCTAGCATCAAGCGAATTCTCAAGCGATAAACCCTTCCAGTGGTTTTTGCTCCACAGGTCTCCGCTCGAGCCTCAAGCAAAGTTTCAAGCGAAAAACCCTTCCAATGGATTTTGCTCGACAGGCTTTCGCTTGAACCTCGAGCGAAGTCTCAACCGAAAACATGATTTTTGGACAAAAACGTCTTTTCTCATGCAACTCATTTTTCACACCATGTATATCATCTTCTTCTTCATTTATGACCTAGAGAACTTATAAAATATATCCCTTAGTGAGAGAAAGTAACACCCAGTGAGAGAGCTCCAAGAACTTGTTTTTACTCAACCAAACTCCATTCATTAACATCTAGCAACATTCTTTCACCTTTCAAGCATGGGTTTTCTTGATTGTCTTTTACTAGGTAAACTCTACATGCCCTAGAATCTTTATTTATTTCTTATGACATGATTTCCTAGGTTTAGCATTTATTGTTGATTAATTGCATGTCTTGGAGTTTAATTGCATTTATAACATGCTTGGCTTGTTGATTGTTGGTTGGTATTAGTATTTAGTGATAGCTATCATTTAGGATGATTATACCCTTCTAGCAAAATCTACTTGCAATGGCATTTAGATAACTGATATTTTGGATTTGCATTCATTGCCACCTTTAATTCCTTAGATAAGCTTAAATGTCTTGACCTAGCATTTACGCTTATAGATTATTGTTACATATTCACTTCGGTTGATTTATTCTCTTCATGGTTGTTAAGCTTTGTGACTAAGTTTTTAGTGCATAAGCTTGTTGGTCCAAGATCACTATTATAGGCTCGTTGGGTAGAGTGAAAGGGTTAGTAACTGGAGGGACAACCTAGGTTGTAATCTTTCATTCAAATTGTGGATTTTGTGGACCGTGTGTGGCTAAGTGGATTAGCCCATTAGTTTTTCTCAGCTGGAGGGTTTATGACGTAAATCAAATTCTTGTGTTTATATAGTTTTATGCTAAATTGTGTTCAAGTGAATGCTTGATAATATTGGGTAGTTTCATTATTATTGATTAATCAAAAAATTGGTAACTGATTCGATTAAAACTTATTCACCCCTTCTCTAGGTATATAGACATACACATTCTAGGGAATTTCAAGTCGGATGTTTTTGACATGTTCAAAGCACTTAAAACTGAAGTAGAAAATCAGCTTGAGAAACACATAAAAGGATATCCATTTGGTGAGTATAAGTAATATCTTATTAATAATAGGATAATTTCTCAGTTTTCTGTGCTTGTCACGCCTTACGAAATGGTGTAGCAAAAATGAGAAATAGGACACTTTTGGACATGGTTAGATCTATGTTGATTTATTCAACACTTCATAATTCCTTTTAGGGATATGCTTTACAAACTGCTATGTATATTCTAAACGATGTACCATCTATGTCAGTTCCTAAAATACTGCATTAGTTGTGGACTGGACAAAATCCTAGTTTATAACACTTAAGGATATTTGGATGTTCTGCACACGTGTAAAATGGAAAGACACACGATGGAGTCCCATTAATAAACATGCATATTAGTAGGGTATCCAAAAGAAACCAAAGGATATTATTTTTGAAGTCCTTCAAATCTTAAAATATTTGTTTCGACAAATGCTAAAATTTTGTATAAGGACTATAAGAATGATTTTGTGCCAATGAGTAGAATTGTTCTGAATGAGCTTTCATGAGATACAATTCCACAAGAGGTTTTACAACCTCGCCCAGTTGTAAATTTTGAACCATCACAAGATCAAAAACCTACCATTCCTCGTCGTAGTGGGAGGGCAAGCCATAACCCAAGAGATACATCGGTCTAGAAGAGTCAGTGGAGAATCTCCCATATGACGATGATTCCTACACGTACAACGAAACTATAGTGGATGTTGATTGTCATCATTGGAAAAAGGCAATGCAATAAAAATTTGAGTCTATGTTCAAAAACAAAGTCTAGTCTCCTATAGACTTGCCTAAAGGTATAAAATCCATTGGGTACAAGTGGGTATACAAGAGGAAGAGAGGTATGGATGGAAAGATAGAAACCTTTAAAGCTAGATTGGTAGCTAAAGGTTACACACTGAAAGAAAGTATTATTTACGAGGAAACCTTCCCTCTTATAGCCATTCTTAAATCCATTAGGATACTCCTATCCATTGTAGCATCTCTAGACATAGAGATTTGCAAATGGATGTCAAGATAGCCTTCCATAACGAAAGTCTTAACGAAAGCAACTAAATGACGCAACCAGAAGGATTAATTGAAAAAAGCCTAGAGGATACGGTATGCTAGTTACAATGATCCATATATGGATTGAAGCAAGCATTTAGATCCTAGAACATAAGGTTCGATTAAGTTGTGAAAGGTTTTGGATTTATGCAAAACCTTGACGAACTCTGTGTATACAAAAGGATCAAAGGCGACAAGCTAGTTTTCCTAGTTCTTTACATTGGTGATATACCATTAATCGAAAACGATATAGGTGTATTGACATCAGTAAAAGAATGGTTAGCAAAACAATTTGATATGAATGACTTAGGAGAAGCAAGTTATATTCCTGGTATCCAAGTAATAAGGGATAGAAATAATAAAATGATGCATTATCCCAAGATTTATACATAGATAAAATCTTGTCTAGGTTCTATAAGATTCCAAGAAAGGTATGTTGCCTTTCAGACGAGGAATCAAACTTTGTAAGGAACAAGTTCCTAAGAATGAGCATAAAGAGAAATTCATGAGTAGGGTTCCATATGCCTCGGCAGTGGGAATTCTCATGTATGCAATGATTTGCACTAGACTAGATATTTGTTTTGCTGTTGGCATAATTAGCAGGTTTCAATCGAAACATGGTCTTGATCACTAGACGACAGTTAAGCATATTTTCTAGTATCTCAAGAGAACGAGAGATCATATGCTTGCATACTTTGGAGAGGATTTAATTCCCGTTAATTATACAGATTCTGACTTCAAGTCGGATTCTGACACCAAGAGATCCATATCATGATTTGTGTTTACTCTTACAGGAGGCGCGATCATATGGAAAAGTAAAAAGCAATCATGCATTGCTAGTTCCACCACGGAAGCAGAGTATGTTGCTGCATGTGAAGCTGCTAAAGATGCTGTCTGGCTTTGCCAATTGTTGATTGACTTGGAAGTGGTTCATCATGCAAATTCGAGAGCCAGTGACAACAGTGCACCAGTGTCTAATTCGAGAGATCCAAGAAGCCATAAGAGAGGGAACACATTAAAAGAAAGTTTCATCTTTTGAGGGAAATTGTGCATATGGGTGACGTGACGACTACCAGGATCACGTTAGCAAAAAATATAAAAGATCCCATCACAGAGGCTCTACCATAGAAGAGTTTTGATGGGCACCTAGAGAATATAAGAATGAGAGATATGACACACTTGCTATAGATCTTTTATTATTAATAAAGTGATTTATAGTTTAACAAATCTTATAGCATTTACAGTTTAAATATTATAATTGTCAAAAGTGAATAATCATAAGGTCAAAAGACTATGAGAAATGAAGAATTGTTTGTACATCTGGATATGCATGAAGTAGACACAATTCTTTAGTTAGTCTTTAACAATATTCACATCTTAATATAAAGGTTGGGCACCTTTAACTTGTTAAAGTTGTAGATTCTTTTGCTAGCGTTTGAGTGGGATCAAATGTGTTAGGAAGAGTCTTAAATCATCAAAGTGTGGTGCCTTTAGGCAACAGAATCTAGTGCCGTAGGTTCATTGAATAGGATCACAGTAAAATACTTTATCTAGAATCGTAATAGGATAAAAGTTTTCACTTGAAGACAATCGGAGAGTCTATATCAATCTTGAGATAAATAATGGACTTACGGTTACATGTGTTATCATTTGAGCTGTCAATGAGTACGATTAAATAGCATAGTCTATCCTCGTTGGTTTAATGGTACTAATTTGTTAATCGTTAGAGGACTTCATTTATAGATTTGGACATCGTGGCTCCACTTATTAAATATGAGTAGAATACCATCATATTGATATTTTGAGGTATTGGATGATAAATCTTAATGTTAAGTTTTCAATAGTGTCTATTGAAATATGCCTTCTGGTAAAGTCAAATTATCCAAGTTCAAAATTTGGTCATATGAGTAAATAAGGTAACTAGGAGAGCTATAGGTGGTCTATGGGATTTTGGCGATTGCTGAAATTTTTCACGAGGATACAATATCTCTAATAAGGTTGTCTAGGATACGAATGGGGAATATTAATTTATTCTATTTTTATTTAAGAGTTGAAGTTTAGTTCTTTAGTGGAATAAGCTAAAATTAATAGGTCGAACATAAGTGAATCATTTGTTGATTGTGATTAGGTTATATCTATTGAAGCTTAAATTTAGATAGCCCGCCAAGATCCCCAATCCACATGAACTTGCATGGATCACTTGATATATTCTACTAGACTAATTACTAGGTTCATCTAGAATTGTTTTTAGATTTCAGAATCCAAAAGTTTTGGAGAGGAGCGGTCATGTGTGATTAAGACACACCGTAACTCTTCAAATACTTGGAATGGGCAACCAAGGGTGTGGGAATACTTGTGTGGCCCCAATGGGGTGTGATTAGCATTTCATTAAAACGTTTAGAGTATAATTTACACATTTTAATTAAATGGATTGTTAACTTATATTTATGTGTTAGTTTAAGGCATGTGGACTTGTTTGTTTTTTGGTAAGAATGGTTCTAGTTCACATGTGAACTTTTCATTAAATTCCAATGGATTTAATAAAATGGAAAAATATTATATTGTTGATAGATTATGTTTGGGTGGCAAGGCTAAATTTTTTAGCCTAATATATTGTTTTATTTTATTTTTTAATTAAGTGGAAGTTAACGAATTAATTAATTAATTGATTGATTGATTCAAAGTCAAAATCTTTTTCTAACTAGGAGAAAGTCTCTTAGTGTCATACTATTGTTGGTAGTATTATAAGTATCAAAGATTTTATTTAATAAACAGATAAATAAAAGGAATTTATTTATCTTGTCAAATTAGGAAGGTTTTGATATCTATCAAAACTCTAATTGACAATTGGTTAAATTAGAAAGTTTTTGATAAAGTCATAATTAATTGATATTCGATAAATTATTATTGAATAATACACTAATGAGTTGGGATATGATTGAACTCTAAAGTTGATAGGAGTTTTTGTGAAACCCAAATCCTTCATGTGTGAGGATTTTAAAATACCTACAAATTCTATCAAGAGAATTCGGCCAAGAGATATGTCTAGAGAGATTTTTTCTTATCTGCCTTAAAAATATTAATTCATCCAACTCATAGAAAAATTGTGTGAGAATTCGGCCATTTTGTTTTAGATAGTGCACTAGTAGCTTTTATATAAAAAGGCTTTGTGCACAACATGAAATTTGGTTCACACAAGTTTTCGATCAAAAGATTTAGAATACACAAGTGACCCAATGTTCTTTTTTTTTTCTCTAGGAGGGTTATTGTGACTAACAAAAGAAAACAAAAATTATTTACCATCCTCAAGTACATAATTCTAAGAAAGGGAGGTCACACCTCTAGGTGATTCAAGTTCATGATTGGATTGGATTGGAAGATCTTACGATTTCAACTTGATGCCACACCAATCGTCATATTAAAAAATAAGGTATAATACCTTTTATTACATGTTAATTAATCAAGGGTTACGATCCACTCTTTTAAAGGATTATTTTGTTTTAAAAATATACCAATCAAACTTTTTACTTCCGCTGCGTGTTTTTTCCTATATTCGCAACCCCTGGACATTCCATATTAAAATTTTCATGGTGACCGACAAGCCGAACGAGACCGATCCGTCGATGATAGTTCAGAAGTTGTTCGGACACCACCATTGCTCTTAGCAAACTTCGGTTTTGAATTAATACTATCAAATTTTGTCTCCAAATCACGTTTTCTTGTCCTCATCTTTGATTGAAGACCACTGTTCATTTTGGCCATATCCCGAGCCAATCGCTTCCACTTACTTGCCTTTGGTCCTACCACGTTGTTCTTACCCACCTCCAACACATTTTGGCCTACCAAATTTACGTTACTATCCACTTCAACAATCCTATTATTCATCCCATAGTCTACTTCCATCTTACTGCTGTCTGGGCTTAGTTTTACAGGCCCATCCGGCTTCTTTAAGCCTACGTCCTTACACTATGTTAATAACAATTGTCCCTAAGCCCACTACTAAGATCCTAAATATCCCTAACACCAATAGTAGCTCCAATATTACAATTTATAAAAGTACACAGTGATGGACAATATGTCACTTTACCCTGATCTTGACAAGAATCCTCAATATATATCACTGTTTCAATGCTCAAATGAATCGTAAATTCACGTCCATCATTAGGGCCGATACTTTCGCCTTAAGGGTCTAGAATCACAGACATCTCGCCAGATAAGTCAGCATTTTTCCTAGAATCAGGGGTGAAATCAGTATGTTTCCCAAATAGTACGTTGACTTTTAGCTCGCTCAGATTTGTCCCTACTAACGGACTTGTAAATCCCACTGCTATCGCTAGTAGAGTACCACTCCTAGCCACCTTTAAAGCCTCACCATCGTCCTGATTTCCAATACCGCCAGCATTTGATCCCGTAGGCCGACGATCCTCTCTCCTACCATGGCTTTGATCTCTTTGCATCGGACTTGTGGCCCTCAACCAAGGGCCAAATAGTAATGAAGACGTTGCCTTCAGATGACAATCCCTGACAACATAGCCAATCCTTCCTCACCGGTAGTACTGCTCTAGAAACCTTTCATAACGAAGCAACATTATTATCTCTATACCATCTCGTATAACACCCACACGCAGTACTCACCGATGAAGTTTACTAACGTCTATCCCGACACGGACCCTGATAAATTTACCTACACCATCAACAAAACCACCATCATCAATCTCCAAGTTCTCACCAATTAGGCTCCCTAAAAATGACCAATTTTCGATGTCATACAAAGCAATGGATTCCTATGTATTTGAACCCAAAAGGCTGCTTTGTTAAGCTGCATCTCACGAACATCCCTCTTCCGTATCGATTTTTCCAGCACCAGAAGCGCCTTATCAAAACTCCATAGACCTCCTTGTAACATGTTTAACCTATCATTCTCATTCTTAAAGGTAAAGGAAAACACATTCCCATCCAGAATGTCAATCTCAAAATCCTCCAACATCCTCCATATTCATGGAATAACCGAAAGGAATGCTTCTCTATTAAAAAGCTTTGTCGATAATAGTTTTCCTGCCAACCGTAATGCCATTCGCTTCTCGCATCTAACCTTCAGCCTTGCCTGTAATGACATCAGCGGCCCTTCATTATCTTTAACGTGAGTGCCTCACAAATCTTCTCGGTCCCCTCTGCATTCGTCCTGACGAAATCTACACCCTACTACACCCCTAAAGAGTGAAAGAATGATCCCAAAGAATCCCCAACTATTATCACCAAAAGTTTCACTAAATCGTAAACAGAGTTTCAGAGAAATCCTATGATACAGATTCATTTCTAATTTTTGTTCTTTCCTTTAATTCTTTTACTATCCTTTCTTTTCCCTACATCTTTTCGGTACTTGGTTTATCAAAATCAAACTCCATTTTTTGTTAAAAATCCATTTTAAGATTTTTTTTATTGGAGAACAAATTTATGTTTAAAAGAGTTGTAGAGATACGAGATTTCTGTCATATCCCAAGTGATGTAGAAGTGGATAGGTTTTAAATGGTATTTAAAAAAAAAACTATGTTCGATGAAATTGAAGAACATCTAATATTTTTTTAATAAGAAAAAACATATAATATTAATAAATAAACATAAAGTCTAAAGTGTGTTTGAAAGAAAAAAAAATTATAAAATAGTTAATTTAAATGTCTGTTTATATACATAATGATTTTGTTCTTCTAATAACAATTAATTTTAAATTTTACTTTTTCACTGTCAAATTTGTCTCATGATTTTGATTCATTTTCCACACTTGGCAATCAGTTTGTATTTTCTTAAAAGAGATGGAAAAATATATTTAAAAGAGAAACTAGGGTTTATTAAAATGGAAAAAGTTTTTATTATATAGATATATTAATATTAAACCATTAAATATAAATATTAAACCATTAATAGTTTTGTTTTTACAAAATATTAAAATAGGAAACTAATTAATAGTTATTGGTGGGTGTACTAAGTACTTAAAACAATAGTTCTATTAGTAATTTTACTCATGAGTATTATTGGATTTTTAAGAACATACTAATTAGGGGTGTACATACGGTTTTTAAGGGGATGCAAATATCGTCACTCTTTAATTTTATAACTAAAGTGTCTTTTGAAAAGAAGTGAAAATAGAAAAAATTGAATTGTCAAAAGAAGCTCTGTTTTAAAAAATATAACACTTGTTATTCAAAAACATTTTGTTGAAAATGGTAATTTCATTAAAAAATGATATTATGGGACAAATACATTCAACATACAGGCAAACAGATTTCTCAAAACTCATATGCAAAAAATGTCTAGACATACAATTTGGTTGTAATAATTCATTAGTTACATAACAGCACAAAAATTACTCTCTTTTCTTTTACAATTTTTAACATTTTTCTTTAAACTATAAATTGAAGTCCGTGATGCAAATTTAATTTGTTTGAGTTGGTTTCTATTAATAGATATTTTTTTACGAAGGACCAAGGTGGAATTTTCCACCCCCTGGTACCTGGTAGGATACACCACCAGGTACCTGGTAGAACCTACCTCAGATCCAATATCCACGTGACCTTAGAACCACGATACCGCTATCAGGAAAAACAGGCAGTGCTACTTCCCCAATACTACCTTGTTTCAAGAAGAGCCATCTCTAAGAAGTTTTCTACTCGGTACCTAGGTACCAAAATGTCTGCCTGGTACCCCCAAATACCTTTTGTTTGCCTAACGAGGAGAAAAACACCGGTCCATCCCTTCGGGGTATGTTGCCTACCTATCTAGCAAGTGGGACATCGCCAAGCACCATTGAGGTAGGTCTACCATACCAGCACCAGCAAAGTAGAGTAAATCAAGCGCCACGATAGTAGGAACAAACTAAAACTTCAAGGTACCACACCTCCAAGTTACAAAAGCTAGAATTCTCCTCCAAGCAACATAGTTAACTCCTTCACAATTAAAATGCCATAATGTGACCAGACAGATCAATGAATTCACCATTAATTAATATTCAAACTCAAATAAAAACGTGACATAATCAACGGGAGCAATTCTCGCCTAAATTGATATCCTCCATCCATGCCAATCAATCCCAAACACGGTCAATCGATTTGTCTAAATTATGGGGATTCGATGGGTGTTGATGAAAGGGTAAAAATACAACACACTAGTCTAAGAAAAGGCATCAAAAAATCAGATATTGAGAATGGAGTGTTTTGCTATTTTTTAGTAGTTCTTCACCATAGAGGAAGTAACCACTTATCGATAGGCACAAATTCGCCATCTCCAATTGTGTTTACAAGAAAGAGAGAATGAGATAAAATTATTTGAGATCACCATCATCACTGTGGTTATTATATCCCTTTCTTAATAATACTGATCAAATATTTAATAAAATAGTTCACTAGTTTTATCCATATGATTCATATCTCACTGTTCATGCCTATCTCGTTCTCTCTCTCTCTTTAATCACCTAGGTACGAGCTACCTACCCCCCGTAACCTACCTAGTAGTGGGTTGAGGGTGCTAACTAAAATTCCTTACATATAGTGAATTTTCTGTTAACATTTTTTGGTGCCGTCTTTAGGAAGTTCACTTGACCAATGTGGCTTCCATGTCTCTATATGAGCATCCTCACACTACTAAGGTGATCGATTTATCATTCATTGTTTATGATATCCAGTCTCCATATTTGTCTATATTGCCTACGCATCACATGTGGTGCTCATTTTGTCGTTTAACAAGTTTTGTTTATTATGGAGCAAATATGGTACGTGGGACTCCTGGTGGAACCGGTCTACTATGTTGCTCCTATGAAATGAACCTACTCATTTACTCGTGGTACTTCAATACAGTAGCTCCATACCTGGAGGGCTCCTCCACAACTGAACTGATCTGATACATTGATAGCTCCTATACAGTAAAATTACACCTCTCCAGCTTCTTTACAACATATTTGCTTCACTGACAGTATATCTTCTATCCAACAGATACACTGGATTTGTACCTGTTCATCAGATCCCCTCATGTCACTGGATCCACTCTTCAGAAGCTCTTAAGTAACGGTAGCTGCTAAACTCATGAATCCGAGTGTGTAACTGCTGGAGCAGCATGACCGGTAGAAGACTAATAGGTCCTCATTTTATGTACCAAGCCAGTCAACGTCCAAGTGAGCCACTAAGCTCCTAGATAATTCTATGAGGGTCCAAAGCCTCTCTATAGCTGCTGGGGACTTTTAGGA
The DNA here is from genome assembly GCA_032871835.1 of Dipteronia dyeriana. Classification (NCBI taxonomy): domain Eukaryota; kingdom Viridiplantae; phylum Streptophyta; class Magnoliopsida; order Sapindales; family Sapindaceae; genus Dipteronia; species Dipteronia dyeriana. The sequence continues at coordinate 54,947,249 of CM065299.1, forward strand.
TCCCAAGCATGCCTCTTGACCAGTATCATGCCACCAGCTCCTCACCACTTATTCTGGGCCACTCAATGCCCTTGCAAGCCACCGATGTCCAGATCAGTTTGGGGAGATCCCAGAGGCTTCCCACATTTGCTAAGGCCTCATAAATGCCCAAGCAAGCCTCTGTCGTAGCAGGACTAGTAAAAGATTAATGGTTCCTTACTTTGTGTACCTGGCCGATAACGCTAAAGTCAGACATTGAGCTCCCGGTTCATTCCAATAGGGTATAGAGCTTTATTTAAGTTGTTGGGGACTTCTGAAATCCCAAGCATGACTCATCTACACTTATACCGAGCAACTTAGTGCCTTAGCAAGCCATCGATGTCCTGATCCGTTCGGGGAGACCCTATAGGCTACCCATGTTGAGTCCTCATTCATGCCAAAGCAAACCTCTAGAGCAGCAGCAGCACCGCTGTAAGACATAGTGGCTCTTCACTTCTTGTACCAGGCAAGTCAATGCTCAAGTGAGCCACTGTGGATCCTATTCATTCAAGGAAGTTCCAACTGCTGGAACAATTGAGGGTTCACCTCCTGCTTGCACTATCGTCTCAAAATTAACCTCTACTTGAACTGGATCAATCTGAACATCCTCCACCCATACCAGACCAGTCTGGACTTCCCCTTCCTTGGTAAGATCGATATGGACCTCTACCTTCTTGACAGGTTCAGATAGAGAGGTAGGCAGGTTTGAAGCTCTTTCTATAGCTCAAACTTTTACAACAGCCCACCACTGCCAAACCAGTTCAGACCTCATTTTCCTTAGTAGGATCAGTCCCAACTTCTACCTCCTTGATAAGTTTAGATGAAGAGATAGACAGGTTTTAAGCTCCTTCTGCATCATAAACTTTTGTAGTAGTAGGGGACTTCGAGGTAGTTCAACCCCAGTGCGGCTCGACATGAAAGCAGATGTAGGCACCAAGTCCTCCTTATCACCTGTGGACCTAATGGCTCATGAAGGATCGATTTCAGTAAGAGCAGACCGAATTAAATATTTAGCATCCTCCGTGATCTCCTACTATTCCCATCCTCCAATGATGATCAGATAAAAAGGTGGAATAGCATAAGGTGTCTAGTAAGAAGTTTAGAAGTGTTCCTCAACAAAGGAAATGCCCACATTGGCTTCTAAGGCAGCCACACTGTTGCGCAGAATTTAGACCACTTCTTCATATTTCTTATTCTCCTTCAGAGTGATCCTAATGATGTATGGTGTATGGAATTAAGTCTCTCCGGAGCATAAGCATGATAGATCCACTCTTTGTCTAACAGTGCCTTAGCCACAGTTGCCTCATCTTTGGTCAGAGCTTTGTTTAGAATGACCACACCTCTCGCTGCCATGGTCAGCTTATCTTATTCCTGGTTCGACCTCCCCTGAGGGAGTAGCTTCCCCATTTAAAGCACCTAATCTTGGATCAATTTGGGGATCACTTTCCACTTGTATAACTTCCTTAGCTGTGGACTCTATCAGGATTGGATCAACATAGGTATATGTAGAGTGGTAGGATGGTCTTAAGCTCTCTATTTGGATTGATTCTCTACTACAACATGGGTATTTGAACTACGGTCTACCTCAACAGCCCAAGGCGGGCTAACTATAGTGGAAGTTGTATCAGCCATCCCAATAGCTCTTTTCTTAATCTCCTTCCTTTTCCATCCATCATTGACACATAAGGCAAATGAGAAAGTTAAAGCTTGATCCACCAGGTAGGCTACGAAGAATTAGCCATCCTCATTGGCTGTGAAGAAGTAGCCATCCTCATTGGCCTGCCCAAGCTCGGTATTAGTAGCACCAAAAGCTTCCCAAGTGTATCAATCTGGTGGCCTATAGCCACATTAAATTTGAAAGCCTATCAGTTATAGAGTGAGCACTAATCACTTCCCAGGTACCTAACCTAGGTAAAAAAAAGGTTGAACAAAGAAACATACCTCTACCATGAGCAGACCTCTAAATCTGTTACATTACTAAGGGTCTCGAAGCTCACCGTTCTCTTTAGTGCTCCAGTGAGTCCCATTATAAGAAGATTTCTCCTAATAATACAAAGCACCTTTATAGAGGTTCACTCTATTATCTACACCTAGAACACAGATCATCACAAGAGATTCTACCCGTAAAAAGTTCATAGAACAAGGTTTGTTACCGACTGGTACCCCCTTGCATTCAGACCACCTCGCACTGGTATCGCCATGATTTTGTATCACCAGTTGAATTATCAGTAAAGAAGAATTTCTATCTCCTTCTACATCCTACAACTTGTCTTTTATTTTACCAAAATTCACCACAGAAGTTCACCATGATCAACAAGAACCGGGAAAGGCCACATGGCAATCTTGATGCCTTGGTCGGGCTACCACCCCCAAGAAGAGTCTGTATTGTAAGAGCATAGTTACCCGCCAGACAAAAGTTGTAAATGTGTAAAGTTATGGCCTTAGTTGTCCGTCGCTTCCTCAAGACTAGGATAACCAAATGGCCACCTGTTGCCTTGGTCTGGCTACCACCCCTAAGAAGGGTTTCGATTATAAGAGCATAGTTGCCTACAAGGTTGCAAAGTTATAGCTGTAGTTGATCGTCGCTTCCTCAAGACCAGAATAACCGAATGGCCATCTTGTTGCCTTGGTCGGGCTAATACGCCAAATAAGGGTCTGGATCGTATGAGCATAGTTGTCGGCCAGACCAAGGTTGTAAAGTTATGGCCTTAGTTGCCTGTCAATTCCTTAAGACCAAAACTTTTAAAGGGCCATCCTATTGCCATGGTCAGTCTACCACCCCAAAGAAGGGTCTAATTGGTAAGAGCATAGTTGCCTACCAGACCAAGGTTGTGAAGTTATGGCCTTAGTTGCCTCCTCAAGGCCTGGACAACCGAATGGCCATCCTGTTTCCTTGGTCGGGCTACCACCTCTTAGAAGGGTCTGGATTGTTATAGCATAGTTGTCTACCAAACCAAGGTTGTGAAGTTGTGGCCTTAGTTATCTGTCGCTTCCTCAAGACCAACAAAACTAAATGGCCATCCTGCTGCCTTGGCCGGGCCAACCCCACCAGTAAGGATCTAGATGGCATAGTTGCCTACCAAGATCAGGCTCGCCTAAGTACTAGGGTTCCTAGAACAAGAGTGCCAGGTACCTCGATTCACCTTTTTTTATTCTTTCGTGCCAAGATTCTTAGAGCAAGAGTTACAGGTACCTCGATACACCCACTTTTTTACTTTGTACCAGGATTCCTAGAATAGGAATGTCAGGTACCGTGATACTTGCCTATCTTTCTATCAAGGTACCAGGATTCCTAGAACAATAATGCCAGGTGCACAGATTCTCCTATGTGTTTTCGCCCAAGTACTAGGATTCCTGAAAAAGGAATGCTAGGTATCTAAATTGGCTACCGAAGCCGCATCCCAAATAATCATGCAATACGATTTGTCATATCTTAACTTTCTCACTTATCAAATTTTATATAGATTAGAGCATCAGAAATTCCACCCAAGGGAATATCCATATTCAATTTGATTTCGGAAATATGTAAACCCTAATACCAGTTCCATTTATTTGATTGACTGACATGTATTTGATTTCTTCTTTTATTGTCCCATTCAATTGCACTTAATTAATTCTTGACTTGTATTGAGTAGGTTTGACAACCCAACTCTGGATGCATGTTTAGGGATAACACTTGTCTTAACATTACTGGAATGTAGAGTAGAAATTGATGTATGTTTAGGAATAGGATTAGGAGTAGATTAATGTTATTTAGGACTAGATTAATTAAGCATCCCATGATTGCTCATATGTCGATGGATTAATCGAAATGCATGTTTTGGATTGGCTTGAGTGCTTTTGTTGTTTGGGTTGAACTCATGAAGAGCATACCCTCTGCCTTTGTGGGTTTCGTTTTTATAAACCTACATGCTTACTTGAACCTTTAGCATTGCTCGTACAATACACTCTCGGTCGGTAGCATTCGGGTCATGACTCTTATTTGTTGCTCGTACGGTACCCTCTTGGTGAGTATTGGTCGAAGGCCCATTTATGCTTAAAGCTTCCATTGGTTGTTGTTTATTTATGATAGATGAGTAGCGATCGATGGTCGATCTTATGTTTGTTGAAAGTTCCCTAAAAATTGAGCATCTAATAACCTAGAGGGGGGGAGGGGTGAATAGGTTTTAATCAAGTCAATTACCATTTTTTCTTGATTAGTCAATATTCAAAATTCACTAAATAAAACAAACATACAACATCAAGTGTAAAGTGTGGAAATATAAACAACACGAGATATATACGTGGAAACCCTCCAAATGGGAAAAACCACAGGTTGTTAAGTGTGCCACACTCGATCGCAGAAATCCACTATATGAGTAAAAAGTTAAAAAAGTTACACCCTCAAGTGATACTCGGACTCTCACTCTCGACAACCTCAGGCTATGGCCACTACCACTCAACACTCTTGGTTCAATCCCTTGTGATATCCCCTGATCCACTACTCTTGGCATGAGCACTTCCTACTCTACCCCTCGAGCCTTTTACAGTGGAAACCCAACCAATTGCTTGCCAACGTACCCTTGGTTGCAAGACTTGACTTGCTTGTGCAACTTCACCTATAAGCCATAAGACTTTGACTCTATGAAGAGTATATGGTCTAAGTGAACAATCAATGAATTCTCAATGAAAAATATGTTAGACCGAACATACAATGCTTAACTAGGTATAGATAATGCAATACAACAACCTAGTTATCAAACAATGCCTACATGCCCATACATAAGGACTCAATTAGATGCAAAAGGATTCTAGCAACCTAATTGTCAATAAAAGTCCAACCAACCCACAAGTTGTCACAACATATAATCAAAGGCAATATTTTGCAATCAATAAATGCAATCAATGAAGCATAAACACAAATGTTCATAAACTAGACTAGAAGCACAAAGTCAATCTAATCATCAATTATGTATACATGAACATTCATGGATTAGCTATTTAGGCATAAATGACCTAATAATGCAAGCTATCACAATACAAACCCCAAACATGTCATAATTTCAATTAATATGCAATTAATATGAAGAAATACTAATTTAAGCAATAAAACACATGTCTTGGTAAGCTAGAACAATAAATGAACAACAATGGTGGTTCTACTTACCAATCAATGAAAACCCATGGTTGTAATAATGCTTGAATGTAAGATGAAGATGAGTTTGGTGTTTAGAGAGTTAAAAACAAAGCTTGAAGCTTGAAGCTTTCTCTCTCTAATGGAGGTTCTCTTACTCTAAAAATGTATTCTTTGAGCTTTAAAGAGGCAAGGAAGAAGAAGAGACCATATATGTAAAAGCCCTAGACAAAACGGCGTCGTTTTGGACTTCAGAAACAAAATCCCGTCATGAATGCTGTGCATACCGCTGGCCAAGCAAGTGTCTAGGAAGCTATCCAGGAAGCATGACATGGCTGGACTTTACCGCTGCCTAGGTCGCTGGCTAGGCATGTGCCCCAAAAGCGGTCTAGACCGTAGTACACTCCTGACAACACAATAGCTCAAGATTTGAGCGACCCAAAACATGACCAAACAACATCCAAAACTTTCGTATAATATACCGTTGGAAAGGTATGGAAGTATAAGTTCTACTTCAATTTACAAAAAATGATTTGGATGTCTTTAAAAAACGTTATGGTCATTTGAGTGACCAAAGGTCAGAAACGGATAACAGCAGAGTTGCCCTATTTTTGTGGTTACTTTGGAGATTTCAAAACCAATCCAAACGATCATGAAATATTGCAATATTATACCATTGCAAAGGTATGGGTGTCTATTCTGTACATAAATTTTTAAAATTCATTTTCAATCATTTTATAAAAAGATATGGCCACAAGATCATACAAAGGTCAGTTTTGAAAAATATTTAAATCATTGAAATATACTCTTTTGAAACAAGACACCTTACTCCATATAACCAAACCAAGAGAAGAATGAGACCTTCTCATGTGTTCACTCAAAGCGCTAAAAAAAGCACACCATCATGCAAGCACGAACACAACACAATACCACACTTAAATCTATAAATGAAGTGTAAGTGTGATTGTGAAAAGATGTACACATATAAACAATATCAACACAAATGCAAGATCAACAAAGCATGCATGAGGTGTGTGTGTTCACCTAAATTCTTTAAGAGGCAAAGTCAAGTGAATATACCTTTTGCTCTTGAAGTCATGGAGATGCTTGGAAGCTTGCCAATGAGGACCTAAACTACCCATTACACAATCATTCCCAATGTAATGTGGTTTGTCATGAAATAAGCCAATCATAGAATCAAGGTCCTTACATTTATCTCTTTGATTTATATGCTTAAAGATGGTACTTAGTAGTTGCATATGCATTACACTCTCGGTGAGTAGTGTTAGAGGACTAGTCGACTCTCTCATTGCTATATCTAGAGGTTGCACTTAAGCCTAGGTTGAACCCTCTATAGGAGTGTCTTTACGGTTGGTTATTTTAGGTGGTCAAGAGTACCACATGTATCCATTCTCTTGCATATCTCCTACCCATCACTTTATATTTATCAATTTTATCACCATTCTCATCCCTTCATGTTCTCTTATGTTTTCTTTATTTGATTCCTTGTTCTCTCTCACACATGCTCACATGTTACACTTCACACACGCCATACTAACCCTTGCCATGTTCTTCTTTATGTTGCTTTCAATAATAACTAAAACGAGAGACAATTGATGGATGATACCTCTTTGTGGATGATACCGTCGCTTACCGCTTTACAAAGTTTTCATAACTTTATAGCACATTACGTAGGAACAAATTTATAAATATCTTTTGTGTTCACAATTTTTTTAACGACGGTAAAAGCACGTTCAAAAATGGGAAGTGGCCTATTCGTTAATTGTTTATTGTTTTAGCAAATAATGTAGCAATACAAATATTTCACTTGTTATTTCTATTTTTATTTAAAGCATATGCATGTAATCTTGTTTGAGTTGTGTTTTTGCAAGGAATGACAAATTTTCAGGATTGGCAAGCTATTAATGGAAGTTGGAGTAGGGACTAATAATCAAGGATGCCAGGACCAAGAACTCAAGAGAACAATGAGTGCATATTGCATTGCAATAACTTCACCAAGCTAAATGGCATCGCCAAGATGACCTATGTGGTTGATACAACCAAGGATACGAGTATGGTCGTGAAGAGCATCAAGTGGAAAAGAGGTCAGAGTACAGCCAGAGGCGGGATCTCTACAAGCTTCTTCCTAAAACTAATTTTTGGTATCGATTCCTCTCACTGTTACTATCTTTTTATATTACCCTACTTATGAGGGCATAGCTTAAACAATTATGGGTAATGTGTGTATTGCCAAAGCATATGTGAGTAAGTTGATGAGGGTACACCAATATATGTGCTTTAATGCTTGTGTGATGTTATCATTTATGCTTGTGTGATGGTTGTTGATATTGAGGTGTAAACCACCTATGTGCTTCATGATTAAAATGCTATGCTTGTTTTCATTTTATTTACTTTTGAGTGTTTTATGAATGCATAATTTACTTTTCTCTTTTAGACTAAGTTCTTATCCTTCAATTTATTATTATGAGCATGAATGTATAGGATGAGCTAGGTTTGAGGGGGAAAATCTATTGTGGAATTGCTTAGTTTGTTTGAGTTTGTTTTTCTCTAATAAGTTGTATATCGAGCTTTGGCTTGGCCATAGGCATGTCTCGAAAAATTTTACTTGCCTGAACTGTCTAATATGTTTGGTAAGTGTACAGATTATCTATAACTTCTTAAGGAAGCTTGTGTAGCTTGTGTTTAAAATGATGTTTCTCTACCTCTTGGGAAGAAACATCAACAACTTGCGAGTCTTGGAGGGACGAGCAAGCAAATAGTGCTCATAAAAAGTGTAAGAACCTCATCTCATGAAGGAAGGCTACAATTTGGAGTTCAAGATTCGATATGCCATAACAACGTCATGCATAGACGATAAATAGAGCGCTTGTGGGAGGCAACCCACCTAATTTTGCATTTCTAATTCTCTTTTTCTCATTTTCATTTTTAATTGCTTTAGTAAATAATTGGCAGAGATTTTATGAATATTTTGTGGATGGTATACTTGTACATGATTGAATATTTTGAAGGTTTATCCTCTAGATTATATTGGTTATTTTTCATGATGAATGAGCCGAAGGCTCCTATTGATAGAATTGCAATTTTGATAGATCACTTGTAAATGATGATATCTGATTTTTGATACTATTGATTTGTTTCTTTATTGATGAATGAGCCAAAGGCTCTTATGGATGATTGCATGTGAGTGTATATATTTAATTGCCATATATAGCCCAATTCGGTTTCAAGGTTTTGAATGAATGCATTATTTTTGTATGATTTTGATACATATAGTTAGATTCGGTTTGGTAAATTTTATGCCCTCGTTCCTTCATTTTTGGTAAATGTGTGATGTTGGTTTTGAGCATGAGTTTATATGCTTTTGAGCTTAATTGCTAATTGCATTGATTGTCTTGTTTTAAATGTTAAGCCATGTTTGAGTTGTGTTTGGTGTGCACCACTAGGCCGGACTCTCATGTCCAACATCGAGGACGATGTTGAGTTTAGGTTTGGGTGTCCAGAAGCCTTTGTGAGTTGTCTTTTTGAGTCTTGAGTCTTTTTAGTGCATTGTTTTTTTTCAAATTGTTGCATGGGCAAAATTTTTGAGCTTTAACAACTTGTGTGTAATGCCTTGAGCATGTGTTTGTGGTAAGTTTGTTTATGCTTGGTGTGCTTAATGTCATCGCTCTTAGTCACTCTAGGGTCTCACTTGCACTTCATGGGCTAGGCCCATCCTTTTAGTGTTCAAGTTTAGGGGACTTAGTGCTCAAGGACCTTGTTCTAATAGTGGAGACTTCCTAGAGAGTTCATAAACACAAGCCTTAAAGTGCACATCTGATTGTTATAATTGTTATATCTTAAACACTTTTCTCGACACGGATGTCATTTGCCATAGGACATTACATTGCATTATATTTTTGTGGACTGCTTGATGGATGCTTACATTCCCTTGATAAATTGAGTTATGGAAATGATCTTAGACAATTTGTGTGCATTAACTATCTATATAGCCTACACACATTTCCAAGTCCCTTATGTGTCCTCCATAGCCAAACTTAAGTCCAAACACATATCCCTTTCATTTGGTACCATAATATAACTATATAGCCCATAGCCCCTACCCTTGTTGCCAATCATGTGAGGATGTGTAGGTGTGGTGGTTGAAAGTTGAAAATCTCTAAAATGTAAATATAACGTGTACTTAGGCAATATTTATAAATGTTCAAGGCAAATGACTCACAAATGTAAAAAAGCCAAAAATGTGCACTTAAAGCCTAAATAGTCAAATGTGAAAAGTGTACAAAAGTGCAAAGAAAAAGGAAAAACATAATAAGATGAAAAGAAAAGAAAAGTAAAGAAAGGCACAAAAGAGCTATGAATGTTAAATGTAGTGTACTCATAAAAGTTGAGTACAATGTGAAGCACAAGTGTATGTGAAAGTTATGCCTAGACGCTAGTGTTCATAAATGGGAAGAAAGTAGAACTTAAGTAAGGGGTGTGTATTGTATTGAGTCTAGCATGGTTGGTGACCTTTGAACTCAAAATTTTCCTATTTCTTTTGCTCAGAACATTTCACCCCATGGCCATACTACAACAAAAAAAGGAAGTCCTAATTGATCTATAAAGAAATCTAAATTGGTATTGTTTGTTGAAGCATGATCTTTCATGTCCATGGCATTTGATTCTTTTCATAGGCTAGTTCACCAAGACATTAGTGTTATTTCAATGATAAATGTATGTAATGCATTAGATTCGTATGCATAACTCTATCTTTGCATACCTTGTATGAGGGTAAACTTAAGAATCCAAGAGGAAAGAAAAAAGAGACTCCACGTGGGGCTTAGAGTCAAATTGAATTATGCTTAAGGTGTGAGAGTGAGTAGTTCCTAATTTGAGAGCACTTTTAGGTGTGGGATTCGTGATTGTGTGAGTTTCCCAAGAGTGCTTTCAAGTTTCCTTAGAATATTTTGCATGTGTCTACTCTTCTCTATCACACATCCTTGCATCCCACTAATAATTGGAAATGCTACATTTGAATCATTTTCTTTGTGTTAGGAAATTTCTAGATACAACCATGTTTGTTGTGTCTTTTGTCTTTTTGCTTATCTTTTTATTTTCTCGAGGATGAGCAAAGGTTTGGTTTTGGGTATTTGATTAAACCAAAATTTTCATATATTTTGGCCCTCAATTCCATATCCTTTAGCTTGTTTTTGAGCATATTTTGGTGTATAATGGCTTGTTTTGTAGTGATTGCAGGCATTAAATGGATTTCAGGTGTTGTAGGTGGAAACCGGGATTTTTAGGCACAAATGAGCAAAATTTGTCATGTAAATGGGCCTAGTATGCACGGACACTGCACGAGTCCTTACTCGTGCATAACCAGTGCACCAACCACGTATATGACTAGACCAGAGAAGCAGATCAAAGACCATCCGACAACTGTGCGGGTCACTGCATGGGTCCATACCCGCGTAATTGCCAAAATTAGAGAACAAGATTAGCAGTAATCAGGTCACTGTATGGGTTAGTGCGAGAGTCCTTACCCTTGCACCGAGTGTTCCAGCTCAACTCGAGATGGGTTTTTCAGCCATTTCAAGAAGGGCAAAGTCATCCTTTCAAGCCTATTTCGTGCCCTAGCCTCTTAAACCAGTAAATACATTACTTTGCCATAAGACCTAGAGGAGATTATCTATCTAATTAATCCGTCCATCCCACACTTCATCTTCTTCACCAAATTAAGAGAGAGAGGACCTTGTAAAGGCATCCATGGGGGTTTTCCTTCATGGATGCCTCCTCACCATCACCTTTTACCTTCAAACAGTAATTTTTTAAAGAGATTCTAGAGGAAAAAGCACCCTATCATGTCTATGAGAAGCAGAAGCTTCAATGGAGCTTGGAGATCCAAGATGACAATTGTGCCACTTTCCGAGCATAGAGATCCGAGATTAACACCTTTAAGTTTATTCTATTTACTCTTCTCTCATTATTTTTGTCTTTAATGTGTATCATCATTTGGGAAATATGTAAACCCTAATACTAGTTCCATTTATTTGATTGACTTGTATTTGATTTCTTCTTTTATTGTCCAATTCAATTGCACTTAATTGATTCTTGACTTGTATTGAGTAGGATTGACAACCCAACTCTTGATGCATGTTTAGGGATAACTCTTGTCTTTAGGCGTAGACTAATGTAATTTAGGAGTAATTTAATTAAGCATCCCATGATTGTTCATATGTCCATAGATTATTCGAAATGCATGTTTTGGATTGGCTTGAGTGCTTTTGTTTGTTTGGGTGGAACTCATGAAGAGCATATCCTCTGCCTTTGTAGGTTTCAGTTCCATATACCTATATGCTTACGCAACCCTTGAGCATTGCTCGTACGATACACTATCGGTAGGTAGCATTTAGGTTAGGACTCTTGGTTGTTGCTCGTATGATACCCTCTAGGTAAGTAGTGGTCGAGGGTCCATTTGTGCTTAATGATTTCATTGGTTGTTGCTTACTCGTGATAGATAAGTAATGATCGGTGGTCAACCTTATGTTTATCTTTTTACTACATGTGATTAAAATTGGTCCTTAATAGTTGTTCATGTGATATACTCTCGGTGAGTAGCATTAAAGGACTAGTCCAATATAGGAGTGTTTTGCAGTTAGCTATTTTAGGTGGTGCGAATATTTTGGGTGGTCAAGAGTACCATATGTATCCATTCTCTTGCATCTCTCCTATCCATCACTTTATATTTATCATTTTAATCACCATTCTCATCCCTTCATGTTCTCTTATGTTTCTTTATTTGATTCCATGTTCTCTCACACACACACTCACATGTTACACTTCACACACACCTTTCTCACCCTTGCCATGTTCTTATTTACGTTGCTTTCAATAATCAGTAAAACGAGAGACAATCGACGGATGACACCTCCCTATGTACGATACCCTCACTTACTGCTTTATTATGTTTTTGAAACTTTAGAGCACATTGTGTAGGAACCAATTTATAAATATCTTTTGAATTCACAATTTCTTAACGATGAAAAAAGGGCGTTTACTATACATCTAGATTGGAAATCCATGAGAGAAATACAACCAACACTATACATCTAGGTTGGTTATATTAGTTTAATGTTCACTAATGGTTGAGTTCATCCTAGCCCATTATTTTCATGTGGACTCCATCAACTCCCTTGTCCACATATCATATAGTCACACACCAATCATCTCTTAGTTGCATTTTTGTCCTTTCTATTTAGTTTTCATTTAGTTTATCTCATCTCAACAATCATATCATTTCACTCTTAGTGCATTTTAGTCTTAGTGCTTTGTTAATCACTAGAGTTTCAATTTAATCATAGTTTTATGTCAATCTCTGTGGACAATACCCCTAGCTTGCCACATATACTACTTTCATACATTATAGGTGCTTATTTGATTTTTTAAAATTTTGTTTGATGAGTGTTTTCTAATGTCAAAAAGCTGCTACGTCAAAATGTCGTCGCTATCAGGCATTAGCTTACATTGCTATGCCTAGATGGTGCTTTAGTTATTAGTTTAGAAAGTTATATCACATTTCGTATTCAATTGTTTTACGCTTGATTGTTTGATAGATTTGTGGGTATTTGTTTTAGTAGAACTTTAGTCTATTTGAATTCTCTTTACTTCTCCTGGTATTTTTATTTCAAATTGTTTTTAGAGTCATGGATTATTTTTAGCAAGACTCAAGTCAGAATTCTGGTCAGTGTGACTACGTATATGATCAAGAGTGGGGAAACAAGACTGAATTTCAATGGAACACTTATGAGATTGGGGGTTTTCCTCTTTAAGACATGGTGAATAGTTTTACAAAGTCTACTAATCTGTTAGGTGAAGAGCTCAGAGAATTTTAGTAGAGCACCAACCAGGATAGGCACACCCCATAACCATTATGTGAAGAGTGCTTCCAATACAAAGAGAGCAGTAATGTTTATCAACTCAGTACGGATCTTCTTGAGGAGCAAATGAAAAATTTCGTGCAATTGACATAGCAAAGAGTAAAATAAATTCAAGAAGAGGAAAGAAGAATCAGGGGAAACTTATAGAGATATATTAAGGAGAAATGTAGAAGAATGATGGCTTGGACAATTCTGTTCGGAATATAGAGAGGCATTTAGGACAGTTGGTGAAACTTCTAAGGGAAAGAGGGAATGGAAAATTCCCTAGTCAACCTGAACAAGCAACGACAATCCTTAGAAGTGGACGTGTACTAGGTAATGGAAATCAAGAAAGCACTTTCGAAGAAGAAAAGAGTAGGAATAAGGGGGAGGACGAAGACAAGGATGAGGTGTCTCAACTGGAGCTGAAGCCACTACTTCACAAAGCACTTAACCCCTACATTCCACCTATATTATGTCATGGGAGAATGAAGAATTCAAAAATGGAGAAATCCTTCCAAGATATCTAAGACATACTCTCCAAGGTGAATATGAATTTACCTCTATTATACGCTATTCAGAAGATGGCTACATATGGGAAGTTCTTTAAGAAACTAAGCATGGAAAATGAGAGGTTCAAGCCAAGGCAGCAGGAAAGGTTGAACGAGAATGTTAGTGCAGTAATTTAGAAGACGGTTCCACAGAAGATGAAGGACCCTGAGAGTTTGATCATTGACATCGTCATAAAATAAGCTAACTAACAGTGAGAGGGCTATGCCAGATTCAAGAGCAAGTATTAGCCTCATGCCATTATCCATTTATTAGAAGTTAGGTCTCACGGACCTCAAACCTACCACCATGTCACTAGTCTTAGCTGAATCTTCTTCAAAGGGTCCGAAGGGAATAGTGGAGAATGTTTTGATTCAAGTGGAGAATGTTTTGATTCAAGTGGAGAAATTGATAATCCTGGCCAACTTTGTAGTGATTGACATAGAGGAAGGCAGAATTGAGAAGGATGTGAAGCTTCTATTGGGGAGACCATTTATGGCTATATAACGTGTTATGGTAGACATGCATGAAAAGAAGCTCACCATGAAGGTTCTGAAAGAAAATATGGAATTTAAATTCTTCAATTGTATGACCTATCTAGTGGGATCAGATGATTGCCACAAAGTGAATGCATTAGAATGCGAGTTAGAATAAGCTGTTGAAAAAAGTTAGGAGGACTGGACATTGAGGAAAACATAAGCGTAGAAGACAATGATGAGGGTTCAGAGCAGGGCATAGAAGAATTGGGAGCTAATTTGGAAGGTTCGAGAGAAATGGAAATGGGGTACAAACGAAGAGAAGGCTCTAGAGTTGGAACATAAGCCACTTTCATTTAAGCTAAAGTATGTTTATCTTGATGAGGATAAAAGGCACATAATGATTATTTCTACAAGTTTGGATCAATTTCAGGAGAGCAAAGTACTGGAGGTTTTGACTGAGCACAAAGAGGCTATAGGATAGACCCTAGAGGATATAAAGGGGATTAGCCTTACCATTTGTATGCATAGAATTGTGTTGGATGAGGGATACTAAACCATCTATGGTAGCGTAGAGGAGGCTTAATCCCATTATATTGGAGGTTGTCAAGAAGAACATATTGAATCTATTAAATACGGGGATCATATACTCGGTGCCAGATAGCTAATGGGTTAGCATCTAATTCATGTGGTACCGAAGAAGCTGTGGATTATAGTAGTGGAGAATTAGAAAAAGGAGTTAGTGGATTAAAGGCCTCATACAAGATGGAGTGTGTGCATAGACTATAGAAAATTGAACTTGACGACTAAGATAGATCGTTTTCCATAACTATTCATCGATCAGATGTTAGAGGGGCTTGTAGGATAAAGTTTTTATTGCTTTCTGGATGGGTATTCAGGGTACAACTAGATAGTGATAGCACTAGAAGATCAGGATAAGATAACCTTCACATGTCCATTTGGTACTTTTGCTTACAGGATGATGCCTTTTGGGTTGTGTAACACTCTAGGGATGTTTCAGAGATGCATGACTTCTAACTTTTCAGACATGGTAGGGGAGATCATAGAGGTCTTTAAGGACGACTTCTTAGTTTTTGGTGATTCCTTCGGTCAGTGCTTAGAGAACCTATCGTTAGTTCTGAGATGGTGCAAGGAGAAGAACTTGGTCTTGATTGGTAAAAATGCCATTTTATGGTGCAGGACGGAATAGTTTTGGGACATGTCATCTCTAGCATAGGGATTGAAGTAGACATGATGAAAGTGGAAGTGATCAAGAGCCTACCTACACCTCGATCAGTTAAGAACATCAGGTTCTTATTATGTCAAGCGGGTTTTTACAGGGGATTTATTAGACATTTTTCGACGAAAACCATGCTATTGTGTGAACTTCTCCAGAATGACAAGGAATTTGTTTTTGATGAGAAATGTTTGGTGGCATTCGAGTTATTGAAGTCAGCCTTGACCACAGCACTAGTGATGGCACAACCTAACTGGGATTTACCATTTGAGTTGATGTGTGATGCTTCAGAATACGTAGTAGGTGCGGTTTTGGGGCCAAGGGTTGACAAGGTCCCTCTTGTGATATACTACTCATCACGGACCTTGAATGACACCCAACTAAACTGTTCAACAACAGAAAAATAGCTAGTGGCGGTTATCTTTGCATTGGAAAAGTTCAGGTAGTATCTAGTTGGTGCAAAGGTGATAGTGTGCTAAGACCATACAGCACTCAAATACTTGTTAAAGAAGAATGATGCCAAACTGAGGTTGATTAAATGGGTTCTTCTACTTCAAGAGTTTGATTTGGAGATCAAGGATAAACAAGGGTGCGAAAATATGGTGGCAGACCACTTGAGCAGACTGGGTTAGGAGGGTCCAATCGAGACATATGAGATACCTTTGAAAGGGGACTTTCCAGATGAGTAACTTTAGACAGTACATGATAAGGAGCCATGGTATGCAGATTTGGTTAATTACTTAACCTACAAGGTGTTCCCACCGAAGTTGGACTCAAAAGGAAGGGAACGGTTCATAGCAAAAACAAGACAGTTTTTTCAGGATGAGTTGCATTTGTTTATGTTTGGTCCAGATCAAGTAATTCGAAGGAGTGTACCAGAGTCTGAGCAAAGGGATATCCTTAGATTTTGCCACAAATTGTAGTGTGAAGGACATTACAGTGGAAGAAAGAATGTGTTAAAAGTGCTTCTATGAGGGTTCTTTTAGGAGTCACTCTTTAGGGATGCTTGTTAGGTTTGTACAACATGTGATAGATGCCAGCGCATAGGAAATATTGGGAAGAGGAATGAGATGCCTCAGATAGGGATCTTTGTGATAGAGATATTTGATACTCGGGGGCTTGATTTTATATGGCCTTTCCCAGCATCGAAAGGGAACAACTATATCTTGGTAGAGGTTGACTTTGTATCTAAATGGGTAGAGGCAGTTGCAATAAGAAAAAACGATAGTCATGTTGTGGTTAAGTTCATAAAAGACAATATCTTGGCTCGATTTGGGACTCCAAGTGTCATAACTAGTGACAGAGGTAGCCACTTATGTAATAAAATTTTTGGCAACATAATGAAGAAATATGGAGTCCATCATAAGGTAGCTACATCATACCGTCCACAAACTTCAGGACAAGTTGAGGTCAACAACCGGCATATAAAGCATATTTTGGAAAAGACAGTTAACTCCTTGAGAAAAGGTTGGGCAAAAAAGTTGAATGATGTTGTATGGGCACATAGAAAACATATAAAACTCCCATCAGAATGAGTCCTTATAGATTGGTATTTGGAAAAGCATGCCATCCTCCCGTTGAGTTTGAATACCGTGCTTGGTGGGTTATTTGGAAAGAGTTTCACTCGGGAAAGCTTGCATTACTTCATGTCTCTTGGCTGAGACTCTTTCCGAGAAACAGAGATCAAAGTATTCAGGGCCACATAGAGTAGTTGACATTCTACCAAATGGAGCTGTGGAAATCCAAAGTCTAAAAGATGGTGGGAAATTCCGAGTGAACGGACATATATTGAAACCATATAGGGTGTTGAGGATGCTTTAGAGGGAGTTGGATCCCTATGCCTGAGAGATGAATGAAAAATTCAACGTCTTTCCAAGCAGATAAATAAGGCGCTTATAGGAGGCGACCCATGGAGGTCCATTTGTTTTAGCACTTCATTTCTTTTTCATTTAACTATTATAATTTTATTAGTTTCTAGGATGCATTTATTTTCACTTCATCATTTGGATATTATTTTGCTTAGTATCTAGAGACATATTTTTGAACATATTTTCCATCGCATTTGTTGTGGTGATGTTGGCATTTGGTAGTGAAGTGCTCAAACGATGGTTCTTTTTATCTCTTGGGAAGACCCAACAACAACTTGCCAGTCGAGAAGGATGAGCAAGCCAAGAGTGCTTATAAAAAGAGTGAAAGGCCTTATCTTCAAAGGGAGTTCCTACCACTTGCCACTTTAAATTTCATTGTATATCGTTGTGAATGCTTTCAATTTTGATGCGGTGCACTCAATTGTGAATACTTTTCGTAAATGGTTGTGATGAACTTTATTTGTGTATATTGAATTCAATTTTGGGTAAATGTTGATTTAGTTAATTATATAAATTTTGAACAAAATGTTGAGTCGAAGGCTCTCTAGGATATATGAATGAGCGTACATGTGACTTCATTGCAATATAGTTCCCCATTCGGTTTGGGGATATATAATTATATATACTTGTACATGGTTGAGCATATAGTGTTAATCGGTTTGGGGGTTGTGCCTCATTCCGTTCAATTTTATGACACGGTTGTGCTTGTTATGGTTGGTTTTACAAGTTGCATGCATAAGCTTCAAATATATTGTATTGAGTTGCCTTTGTGATAATGATCCTATTTTGAGTCTTTTTGTTCTGTTAGGCATTGATTGTGTATGATTAGTGCCTAGGTTGTTTGTTTTGTAATTTATTAGGTGTTGTTAGATCGATAAATGTTGATATTTGTGACCCCTAATTCCTATGTTTTATGCTATGTTAAATTGAATATTTTAATGTGTTTGTTAATATTGTGTAGAAGATAGCTCTTGAACTGAGTTTGAAGACAAAAAGGAGATTTTTAGTGAAGTTTGGAGAAATACGTCTACAATACATCCAATTTGTGAAGACTATATCTCCCTTCTCAAATTGAACCAGGTTGGCATCTTTATATTTTTGGAATGGCCCAGAAGTCTAGTTTCTGGAAAACTTTACGGTTTGTAAATCGGAGTTTGCTAGAGGAAGTTAAGGTCGTTTTAATAACCTGTTGACGTCAATTTCTGGATTATGCCAGAAAAACCAACAAGGATTGGATTTCGGCTATTGATTTAAAGAGAAATAGATGCAGAGAGAGTAATAAAGACAAGGTTTACGTGGTAAAACTTTGATGGTCAGAGAAACATCCACGGGTGGTTGAAGGATCAACCAAGCCAAAATCTACTAAGAGAATAAGATGTTTACAAGCTCTCGATCTCTCTTTTTTCTCTCTGTATTTACTATGATTGTTGTATGCTATATTGCCTAAATCTTTTTTAGCCATATTATGGGTCTATTTATATGCTTATAGAACCCTAATCTGCTTTTTACAAATAATACAAGATCTTTGTATTTAATTGTGATTCGGTTACTTGCTTGAGGTTGATTTGTCTTATTTCCTGTTTCGGAGTCTCATGGAAATCGAATGGGATCCTAGTAGTGCAGTTCAATTTGGACTTGTTTCCTTATAAGAATGTAGTCTTCGTAAAGAAATCAAGTTATTTCCTGATTGGGGACTCTTCTAATTTAATACTCTATTTCATTTGGGATTCCTTTCTGATGGATATCGTCACGTATTTAATGACAATCCGTATGAAATAAGCACCAAGTTCTTACTCAGGTCGTATTTATTCCCGAGTAAGAATAATACCTGATGGTCCCGAGTAGTACCGTTTGAGCCCGAGTGGAAGTGTTATTTAACCAATCCCGAGTGCTGTTAGCTGATCCCGAGTAGGTTTTATTCAGTATATGCTTATTCGGGCTTTCTTCTCTTTAATGATGCCTTGTAGGATATTTCCCGGATGCCCATTTGGGCATCCACCTGGCTATTTTTTCCTTCCTGTCAATGACGTTTATGCTTGATAAAATTTACATACAACATAACCAAAGATCAAAGTTAGAGAAGTCTACCATGAGCTAGACCGCCTCGCCTGCGTAGCGACCTAGGCTGCGATAAACATCAGAAGTGTAACATGGTTTGGACCGTGTGCAACCTACAAAGTGACCCAAACCTTAGTGCTTAAGTATTTTGACGGATTTTCACTCCGAATTGGTCCAATTTGTCCCGCAACTTCCCAAATCAAATCCTTATGACTTTAGAAGATCAAGATATGTTTGGGAAACTTCCTAAAATCAAATTTGAAGTCAATCTTCCAAAAAGGAAATCCAATTTGGAAAAGCATTCTTATTCCTTGTTCAATCCTACTTTCCTACCTTATGTGTTTCGTACAACAAAACAAATTGGGAATCTACAAGGAGTAGTCATCTATAACTACCAATAGATGGAGGGATTGGTGGAGAGTTGAAGATTGAAGATTGAAGACTTCATCAACATTCTTTTCTTCTACTTTTCTTTAGATTAGATGTTATATTTATTTTTCTAGTTTTTATTTCTAGCTAATTACTTTGTTATGATTCTAATTCCATAGACAATTTTTGTGTTTTAATGAAGTATTATTTTTCGTATATGATGATTTCAATTTTTCCGTAAGAATTGTTTTTCTATTATCTTTGTTTCTATGATTGGCCATCTTAGGCATATGATTTTAGGATCTATGTTGTAGGATAGAGTTCAAATACCTGATGAACATATTCTTGTATGCAACAATTAATTGGAATAAGACCTAATTAAGGGAAATTGGTTCATGAATAGCCTAGAATAAATACCATGTTTTAGGGTTCATGTGATATTCACATTCTCTTTGTTCTAAATGGATTTCAATTATTAAATCTAGTAAATACCCATGCTAGGTTGTAATTTGGGATAAAAGTATTTATGCAAATACCGTGCAATCTACATACTAACTAAGAGAGAATTGATACAACTTGTGTGGAATACCCACCGCCTTGTTGTGAATATATTCATCACATTTGTTATCTTTAACTTTATTATTGTCTATGGATTGGATGACTGTTTAGTGGTGGATAGAATGTCCTAACTAGTGTTTTTCCATATAATATTCCTCATTAGATTTTATGTTGCATTTTCTTTATTGTTATTAATTTTCTTTAGTTCTTATAATCAAATAAAAACCACCATTCGTGTGTGTGCGTTAAGTGATTTCTTTTTCTTGTTTTGTTAGTTAGATTAGAGTCATAGAGTGTCATAGATAAACTCATTATTTTTGTAAGTAAGTAATTCTCTGTGAGTACAACCCTTGCTTTTCCATTGTGCTATTGTTTACGATTTGTGCACATGCAAGGTTTTTGTTGTTTTTATTTGCTTATTTGTTAACCAACAAGTTTTTTGGCACCGCTGCCGGGGAATTAAATTACTTAATAGTATTTTGAGTTTATTATATTTTGTTTTATTTATTTGTTTTAGGTTTTTTTGATTTATTTTTCCCTTAGGTCTTTAACTTTTCTTTTATTTTTCTTTTATTTTTATTTTATTTTATAGGGAAACATGAATGGTTATGGGTTCTAGGTTGCTCATCTAATTGGTTTGGTTCAGCAATTGATTCTAAGAGCTCAAGTGTTTGCGCAAATTATAGACATTCGTCGAAATCATGCCGAAGTCTAGGAGGTTATTTGGGGGAGATAGCTTGAGCGAACTACATGCAACAAAGGAATGACATATTCTCCAACACTTACAATCAAGGATGACATCATATCCACACCCATTAATGCAATACTAATTTGTGCCTCAACAACTCGCACCTTAGCAACCTCCAAAACAAGGTAAGTCTCTCAAAGAACTAATTGAATATTTGGATCTAAGTACTCATTCTTTTGTGCATGAAACAAGACAATCTATCAAAAAAATATGGAACCAAATAGGACAAATTGCAACCTCACTAAGCCAAAGAGATCAAGAAGGGCTTCCAAGTCAAGTGATTCATAACCCAGGAGACAACATGGAGTCATGCAAAGAAGTCACACTCCAAAGTGGCGAAGAGTGAGGCAAAAGAAGAAGATGAAGGTAACAAAAAAATTCCAATAAGTTTTATGAGCTACTCTGTGACCCAAAACGTGATACAATGTCATACCAAAGACTCATTGGACTAATTCGACACCAATAAAAAGAACAATAAAAAGAATGAAACTTTCATTGACGAGATACGTAATGAAAAGAAGATGGATACATTTGAAGTGAATGATTTGTGCAAGGTTCCATAGCGGGATTGAAGAGATGAGCAAAATGCGTCAAGCCGAGACATTAACCCAAGTGCTAGGGGGGGAGGCAACCCATTCAGGGTTTTCTTTCCTTTTTGTTTTTGTTTTTATTTTTTTTGTTTGTGTGTCGACCCTCCTTCCCTATTTCTTTCATTTTATTTCTTGTTCATACATTAAGAACAACATTTAGATTAGGTTTGGGCATGTGGTTTATTTTTATTTTAATTTTTGTGTGTTTTGAGTTTTTGATTTTTCGTGTTCTGTTAGAGATATTTTTGGGCAAACTTTTTCTTTAAAACCGTAAATTTTGGCAAGTTAATAATTTTTTTTTTCTGTGATTGGTTCTTTGAAGTTTTTTATACGAATCCAATGGCATAAAGAACAAAAAATTATGGGTTGTATTTTTAAAGTTATGATCAATTATTTGACCTAAGGTCAGAAGCGATACTGTGTTTCGTGAATCTACGAGTGAGCTATTTTCATCACTTGTTTTAACACTTTTTCAAATCGATTTTTGAAATGTTTTTTGAATGAAAAATGGTTGTTTACGTGTCTATTTTATTTTTAAAAAAATTGAGCAAATTGTTTTTTGTATTTTGGGAGATGTGCATCAGTTAACAGACATGTGATGATTTCAAAAGTCATCAGTTTTTGAAATTTTTGCTCTCCATTTTTAGATGCTTCTTTTGTGTGCTTTAAGAGCCATAATGTATGCTTATTTCACTAAGTTTAGACTAACATCTTGCCACTTAGAGTAGTGGACTGTATTTTTCAAAACTTATGACATGTTCTTGATCTGATATGGGTAGGATGCTTAGTTGGATTGTCATGTTTAATAGTGCAGACTACCCTTGTGAGTTCACTAAGCCAAAAAGTGTACAATTAATAACATTATATGAGGGTTTTGCTCTTTCTGCTCCTAAACACTTATTAGGTTCTTAGTATTAGAATTGATATCAATAGGTTATGCATTGGACATTAAAGAACATTAATCATAAAAAGATATCACATGAGGACTTTGCCCTTGTTTTGGTTAAACCATTAGAAGTGACATAGGCAATGTGTGTTTAACCTATGTAAAAGGCCTTAAATTTTCCTACCCATGTGTGTGCACCATTAGCCCTTTTGAAGCCAAACACATATAAGTCTTTTTCTTTCATCACCCATAAAACCATATCCCTTATACCCATTTTATATTGGATGTACCATATAGAATGGGATCATGTCGAGTGGAAGAAGTTCAAGAAGAAGTTGAGGTTCAAGTTCAAGACGAAGATGAAGAAAAAGAGAACAGAATCATGGATAAATTCTATAAAATGCATGTACTAAGGTATAAAAATTAATAAAAAATGCTCTTTAAAAAAACAATAAAAAAAGCATAATAGAAAAAAGTAAAATTTGAAGAAGAGCAAGGCAACAAAAACAAAGAAGAAAGTGTTAGGATTATGCTTGATAGCAAGAGTATAATAATGTATTTGACAATCTTTTCATATTAATAAAGTGATTTCTAGTTTAACAAATCTTATAGCATTTATTGTTTAATTATTATAATTGTCAAAAGTAAATAATCATAAGGTCAAAAGACTATGAGCAAAGAAGAATTGTTCATACAACTAGATATGTCGACACAATTCTTTATTTAGTCTTGAATAATATTCACAACTTAAAATAAAAGGTTGGGCGCCATTATCTTGTTAAAGTTGTAGATTCTTTTGCTAGCATTTGAGTGGGATCAAATGTGTTATGATGAGTGTAAAATCATCAAAGTGTGGTGTCTTTGGGCAAAACAATCTAGTGCACTGGGTGCATTGAATTGGATCACAATGAAATACTTTATCTAGAACCGTCAATGGATAAAAGTTTTCATTTGAAGACAATCGGAGAGTCTATCTCAATCCTGGGATAAATGATGGACTTATGGTTGCCAGTGTTATCGTTTGAGCTATCAATGAGTACGATTATATTTTATAGTCTATCCTCGATAGTTTGGCGGTATTCATTTGTTAATCGATAGAGGACTTCATTTATAGATATGGACATCGTTGCTCCATTTAAGAAATGAGAGTAGAATATCATCATATGGATGTTTTGAGGTATTGGATATTAAATATTAACGTTAAGTTTTCAATAGTGTCTATTGAAACATGGCTTCTATACAAGTCAAAATATCCAAGTTCAAAATGTGGTCATATGAGTAAATATGGTAACTTGGAGAGCTATTGGCGGTCTATGAGCTCTTGGCGATTACTGGTATTCTTCACGAGGATACACTTTCTCCAATAAGGTTGTCTAGGGTATGAATGAGTAACATCAACTTATTCTATCTTTATTTAAGAGTTCAATTTTAGTTCTTTAGTGGAATGAACTAAAATTAAATAGATCGTACCTAAGTGAATCATTTGTTGATTGTGATTGGGTTGTGTCTAATGGAGCTTAAATCTAGATAGCCCGCCAAGATCCCCAATCCACACAAACTTGCATGGATCATTTGATATATTCTACCGAACCAATTTAGGGGTCTGTCTAGAATTGTATCGAGGCATGTGGACTTGTTTCTTTTTGTAAGAATGGGTCTAGTTCACATGTGAACTCTTTATAAAGGTCAAATGGATTTAATAAAAAAAGAAAATAATACAATGGGCCATATACATTGGTATGGGCGGCAAGACTATTTAGAATAGCTTAATTATATTATATTATTTAATTAAATGGAAATTAATTAATATGTTGATTAATTAATTATTTAATTAAAATTCAAAATCTTTTTCCTAGTAGGAGATGGTCTCCTAAAATTATACTATTGCTGGTAGTATAATTAATGTTAAAGACTATATTTGATAAGTAGGTAAATAAAAGGAATTATTTATCTAATCAAATTAGGAAGTCTTTAATATGGTTACAAATAAACTATTGAGTTGGATTAGGAGTCTTGGTGTAGGATAGAATTCATTTTTGAAAAGGATTCTTATCCACCAAGTAATTCTACCTAAGGACAGGATTCTTAGCAACCAAGTAAATCCTTCTTAGGAAAAGAATTAAGTCTCCTAATTTATAACCTTTGAATTTCGGCCAGCCCATGTGTATATAGGAGACGATAGAATTCCTTTTAGATGAGGATTCTTAACTACCAAATAAATCCACCTAAGGAAAGGATTCTTGCCAACCAAGTAAATCCTTCTTAGGAGAGGAATTATAATCCTGTATAAATCTCTTGTGATTTTCGACCAGCCCTAAGCAATTCTAAGAGTGAATTTCGGCCATCCCTAGCATAATTTCAAGAGAAGATTTTGGCTAGCCTAGTTAATTTTTTGTGGAGAGAATTCGGCCATCATAGGAATTTTGAGAGAGAAAAATCTTATTTTGCTCTAGATAGAATTCGATCAACTCTAAGAAATAGTGTGTGATTCGGGAAAGAAGAAATAGGTAGAAAGAACGTTTGGTTTTCAATAGTACACTAGTAGCCTTTACATCAAAAGGTTTTGTGTACAACATCGAATCAAGGTTCACGCAAGTTTCAATCAAATTGATTGATAATTCACAAGTGACCTAAAGTTCTTTGTTTTCTTCTTGGAGGATTTTTGTAACTAACAAAGAGAAAGATTTTGTTTGTTTCCATCCTCAGGAATACAATTTAAAGAAATGGAGCCCACACTCCTTGGTGATTCACGTTCATGATTGGATTGAAAGATCTTACGGAATTGATTCGGCGCTTGTTCAATCGTCACTAGAAAAAGGTACGGAACTTTTTGATATACATCAATTAATCTAGGGTTAAGGTTTTCGTTGCAGAAAAAGGAAATTTTTTTATTTATACGCAAACCCTAATTTTCATTTTTATCACGCTTTTGTTGTGTTTTAAACCCTACAATTGGTATCAGAGGCTGGTTGTACCCTTGATTAATTGATGTATGTGTACGTGAATCTTTTTCTTTTTATTATATATATGCATGTTTTAGAAAGAGATGGCACTCTAGGTATTCGCATATATTTACATTGGAATGTATAGATATATATATATGTTTTATATGTGGATTGTTATTGCTCAAATTTGGTCATAGAATTTAAATGTATTTTTGTTTTGGGATTATAACAATAAGGGTGGTCTATCATCGCCATAATTTCTTTCTTGGTAGTTGCTAAGTTTTTTTTTTATTTTGTTTTGTTGTTGTAATAATAATAAAAAAACTGCAGTATTTTATTATTTTAATTCTTTTGTAATACACTCAAGTTTCGAAGACTCGAAGGTTTGAAGAATTAGGAGCAACCGGAACAAGTTTGGGACCGTACGAGCCGTAGCAATGAACGTGCGTGCGAAGAGCAGGCAGCCACGTTTGTTGTGGCATGGGCTGCATACGGTAGCCCTATGGAATCCATGTGTTGTGCATGGCAGCCCTTTATGGGTTTGTGGCATGCGCACGCCCATGGGAAAGGGCCAAGGGTGTGCACACCCATGGGTGGCAGCCGAGAGAGTCCGGACGACGACGGTCGCATGAAGGCTTGTTCGCCAAGAAAGGAGATTTTGTATTCTAAGACATGTAATTTACTTGCTTTTCTAGGATGGACCAAAATTGAAGCTATTTATATTTGTTATAAATATTGCAATGTTTGTCATTGTTTGATAACATGTCATATAGAATAGGAGTGCCACTCATATATCTTTTTTGGTATGAACATGCATAGAATAATTTAGGTATCTAAATTGGCATCTATATAACTTGGTAAATCATTCTTTGGAATTCGATCACACGCCTTAGATAATTGAGTGGAAGAAGGTGTTTTGGAACATCTACGACCTCCAAGTTTAGTTGAGCTTTATGTTTCGTGTAATAACCCCTCAAGGGGTGTTCATGAATAGAATTTATCAAGATACTTCCTTACAAGGATAGACTAGACAATTAGCCCAAACGATATCTACTCCCAAAGGAGGGATATTCGTGAGGGACTATATTGAAGGTCGACAACTTGGTATTATACTCAATGTAATTTTATTAATATCCTCCCACGAGTTCTTGTTAATAAAATTTACAAGGCTAAAATTGAAAACGTTGGTTGTTATGTTAACAATTAGGTGGGACCTAGTCCAACTTGTAAATGTTGCGAACTCCCAAATGAGGCGTGACATTTATGGGTGTTGGATCACTGTTGAATTTTTACGATTGAATTATTTCATTTAATTCAAGATAAAATATTCAAAAGTGTTTTATCATGATTATTTAATTATATAATATTTGTTATTGTTCAGAAATCATGACCCCATCCCTAATCAAAATCCTTAAAGACAATACTTTAACTGGTGATAATTATATCACATGGAAAAGGAAATTTGGGATTTTATTGCAATTCGAAAAGCATAAGTTCGTTCAGTGCACTCCTAAACCACCTAATCCTACTAATTAATCTACTCAGGAGCAACGAGATGAGTATCAACAGTGGGAGTATTCTAATGAGATGGCTAAATGTTACATTATGGCCACCATCTCCGACGTGAGGCAACAACAACATGAAGGACTGGAGATTGCTGCCGATATAATGATGTCTCTACAGGAGATGTTTGCTATGAGGTCTAGGACGACTAAGAGAGAGGCAGTGACTGCTTTTATGAATCTTAGGATGAAACCTGGACAGGCTGTGAAAGATCACATGATGAAAGTCATAGCACATCTCAACATTGCTGAACTGAATGGTGCTGAGATAGATGGTGAGACCAAAATTGACATGATTGTCAACTCACTATCGGATTCCTTTGATCAATTCAAGTTGGACTACACCTTGAATAATAAGGAGTACACCTTGAAAGGCCTGATGTATGATGTTCAAAGCATGGAAAAAATCCTTATTAAAGGCAAGGGTCAAGAGATTCATACCGTAGGTAAAGTTTCTACTGTTAAGACCTATAAGAAGGTCAAGAAACAAAAGAAGAAAAAGCAACTAGGACCTACTGAGAAGGAGACAAATAAAGTAACCAAGATCAAAGGGAAGTGTTTCTTTTGTGGTGAAAAGGGACATTGAAAAAGAAATTGCCAAAAGTCTCAAGACAAAAAGGAAGAAGGTAATATTAATTATCTTGAAACATGATCTTTGGCGGATTCTATGGATTCTTGGATCATTGACTCCGGAGCCACTAATCATGTTTATTTTTCCTTACAAGGGTTCAAGAAAAGAAGAAGGCTTAATGAGAACGAATTCAACTTGCGTTTAGGCAATGGAGTGTTGGTGCCTGCTAGTTCAGTGGGAGATATTAGAATTAGTTTAGATTCTTATAGGCATTTAGATTTAATAAACGTTTATTATGTACCTCGATTCAAGAGGAATTTCATTTCAGTTTCTTGTTTAAATAAATTTGGTTATTCGGTTACTTTTAATAACGCTTTTATTATTGGTAAGAATGACAAAATTATTTGCAAAGGTACATTGGAAAACGGTTTATTCTATTTGCATGGAAATATCTCTCACTTGTTAGACATAGAATCAACGGAACCTAATCATAAAAGAGTAAAATTATCAAAAGATGAAACCTACCTATGGCATTTACGCTTAGGTCATATTAACCTTAATAGGATTAAAAGATTGGTAAGTGACGGACCTTTAAGTGACTTAACGGTTGATGATCTACCACTTTGTGAATCTTGTTTGGAAGGTAAAATGACCAAAAGGTCGTTTACGACCAAAGGCACAAGAGCCATCGAATGTTTAGGATTGATACACAATGATGTGTGTTGACCTATGAGCATTCAACCTAAAGGTGGATATGAGTATTCCATCACATTCATGGATGATCACTCAAGATTTGGCTATTTGTATCTCAT
Organism: Dipteronia dyeriana; assembly: GCA_032871835.1. Lineage (NCBI taxonomy): Eukaryota > Viridiplantae > Streptophyta > Magnoliopsida > Sapindales > Sapindaceae > Dipteronia > Dipteronia dyeriana. Next base: position 54,975,525 of record CM065299.1, read on the forward strand.
GAGACATAAGTCGGATGCTTTTGATATGTTCAAAGCATTTAAAGTTGAAGTAGAAAATCAGCTTGAGAAACGCATAAAAATCTTGAGGTCTGATCGTGGTGGAGGATATATATCTGGTGAGTTTCAACAATATCTTATTGATAATAGGATAATTTCTCAGTTTCTGCACCAGGCACACCTTAACAAAACGGGGTGGTAGAAAAGAGAAAAAAAACTCTTTTGGATATGGTTAGGTCTATGTTGAGTTATTCAACGCTTCCTAATTCTTTTTCGGGATATGCTTTACAATCCGCAATGTATATTTTAAACGATGTACCATTTAAGGTAGCTCATAAAACACCGCATGAGTTGTGGACTAGGCAAAAGCCTAGTTTACAACACTTAAGGATATTTGGATGTTCTGCGCACCTGTTAAAAGGAAAGACAAAAGATGGAGTCCCTGTTCAGAAACATGCATATTTGTAGGGTATCCAAAAGGAACAAAAGGATATTATTGTTATAGTTCTTCATATCTTAAAGTATTTGTTTAGACAAATGCTAAATTTCTTGAAAAAGTACTATATGAATACTTTTGTGCCTAAAAGTAGAATTGTCCTAAATGAGCTTTTAGGAGATACAATTCCACAAGAGGTTTCGTAACCAAGCCCAATTGTAAGTTTCGTACAACCATAAGATCAACAAACTACCATACCTCATCGTAGTTTGAGGGTTGTTAGACAACCCAAAAGATACATCGATATAAGCGAATATGTAGAGAATCTTTCAGACGAAGATGATCCCTATACGTACAAGGAAGCAATGGAAGATGTTGATTGTCGCCATTTGCAAAAGGAAATGCAATCCGAAATTGAATCTTTGTTCAAAAACAAAGTTTGGTTTCCTTTAGACTTGCCTAAAGGGATAAAACACATCAGGTGCAAGTGGGTATACAAGATGAAAAGTGGAATTGATGGAAAGGTGGAAACCTTTAAAGCTAGATTGGTAGCTAAAGGTTATACACAAAAGGAAGGTATCGATTATGAAGAAACCTTTTCTCCCGTGGCCATGCTTAAATCTATTGGGATACTCTTATCCATTGCAACATCTCTAGACCTAGTGATTTGTCGAATGGATGTCAAGACAACTTTCCTTAATGGAAGTCTTGACGCAAGCATCTACATGATGCAAACAGAAGGATTCATTGAAAAGGGCCAAAAGGAAAGGGTATGCAAGTTGCAAAGATCCATACATGGATTGAAGCAAGCATCTAGATCCTAGAACATAAGGTTAGATCAAGCCGTGAAAAATTTTGGATTTATTCAAAACCTTGATGAGCCTTGTGTATACAAAAGGATTAAATGTGACAAGTTGGTTTTCCTAGTTCTTTACGTTGATGATATACTACTCATCGGAAACGATGTAGGTGTATTGACATCAATAAAAGAATAGTTTGCAAAACAATTTTATATGAAGGACTTAGGAAAAGCAAGTTATATTCTTGGTATCCAAATCATAAGGGATAGAAAGAATAGAACGATTGCATTATCCCAAGCTTTATACATAGATAAAATCTTGTCTAGGTTTTCCATACAAGATTCCAAGAAAGGTATGTTACCTTTCAGACATGGAGTCAAACTTTCTAAGGAACAAGTTCCTAAGATTGAGCATGAAGAGCAATTCATGAGTAGGGTTCCATATGCATCGGTAGTTGAAAGTCTCATGTATGCAATGCTCTGCACTAGACCAGATATTTGTTTTGTTGTGGGCATAGTTAGCAGGTTTCAATCAAAACCTGGTCCTGATCACTAGATGGCAGTCAAGCATATTTTCAAGTATCTTAGAGGAACGAGAGATTATATGCTTTTACGATTTAATTCTCATTGGGTATACAGATTCTAATTTTCAGTCAGAATCTGACTCTAGGAGATCAACATCAGGATCTGTGTTTACTATTGGAGAAGGGGCAGTCATATGGAGGAGTATCAAGCAATCTTGTATTGTCGATTCCACCATAGAAGTCGAGTATGTTGCCGCATGCGAGATTACTAAAGAGGTTGTCTGGCACCGCCAATTCTTGATTGACTTGGAAGTGGTTCCTGATGCGAATATACAGATCACTATCTATTGTGACAATAGTGGAGCAGTGGCTAATTCTAGAGAACCAAGAAGTCATAAGAGAGGGAAACACATTGAAAGAAAGTATCACCTTATAAGGAAAATTTTGCATAAGGTGACGTGACGATTACGAAGATCGCGTCAGCAGAAAATCTAGCGGATCCCTTTACAAAGGCTCTTCCACAAAAGAGTTTTGATGGGCATCTAGAGAACATGGGGATGAGAGATTTGACACATTTGCTATAGAGCAAGTGGGAGATTGTTAGCATTATGCTAGATAGCAAGAGTATAATAATGTATTTGACAATCTTTTAATATTAACAAATTGATTTCGAGTTTAACAAATTTTATAGTATTTATAGTTTAATTATTATAATTGTCAAAAGTAAATAATCAAAAGGCCAAAAGACTATGAAAAAAGAAGAATTGTTCATACATCTAGATATGTATGAGGTAGACATAATTCTTTAGTTAGTCTTGAATAATATTCACAACTTAAGATAATAGGTTGGGCGCTTTTACCTTGTCAAAGTTATAGATTCTTTTGCTAGCATTTGAGTGGGATCAAAAGTGTTATGATGAGTCTAAAATCATCAAAGTGTGGTGTCTTTGGGCAAAAGAATCTAGTGCACTGGGTGCATTGAATTGGATCACAATGGAATACTTTATCTAGAACCGTCAATGGATAAAAGTTTCATTAGAAGACAATCGGAGAGTTTATCTGAATCCTGAGATAAATGATGGACTTATGGTTGCAAGTGTTATCATTTGAGCTATCAATGAGTAGGATTATATAGCATAGTCTATCCTCGATAATTTGGTAGTATTCATTTGTTAATCGATAGATGACCTTATTTATAGATATGGACATCGTGGCTCCATTTATAAAATGAGAGTAGAATATCATCATATGGATGTTTTGAGGTATTGGACATGGCTTCTGGACACGTCAAAATATCCAAGTTCAAAATGTGGTCATATGAGTAAATATGGTAACTTGGAGAGCTATAGGCGGTCCATGAGCTCTTGGCGATTACTGGTATTCTTCACGAGGATACATTTTCTCCAATAAGGTTGTCTAGGGTATGAATGAGTAACATCAACTTATTCCATCTTTATTTAAGAGTTTAATTTTAGTTCTTTAATGGAATGAACTAAAATTAAATAGATCGTACATAAGTGAATCATTTGTTAATTGTGATTGGGTTGTGTCTATTGGAGCTTAAATCTAGATAGCCCGCCAAGATCCCCAATCCATACGAACTTGTATGGATCACTTGATATATTCTACCAGACCAATTTAGGGGTCCATCTAGAATTGTATTGAGGCATGTGGACTTGTTTCTTTTTGTAAGAATGGGTCTAGTTCACAAATGGACTTTTTATTAAGGTCAAATGGATTTAATAAAATAAGAAAATAATATAATGGGCCATATACATTGGTATGGGCGGGAAGGCTATTTAGAATAGCTTAATTATATTATCTAATTAAATAGAAATTAATTAATTTGTTGATTAATTAATTGTTTAATTAAAAGTCAAAATCTTTTTCCTAGTAGAAGATGATCTCCTAAAATTATACTATTGTTGGTAGTATAATTAATGTTAAAGAATATATTTGATAGGTAGATAAATAAAAGGAATTATTTATCTAATCAAATTAGGAAGTCTTTAATATGGTTACAAATACACTATTGAGTTGGATTAGGAGTTTTGGTGTAGGATAAAATTTCTTTTTGAAAAGGATTCTTAACCACCAGGTAATTCTACCTAGGGAAAAGATTCTTAACAACCAAGTAGATTCTTCTTAAGAAAAGAATTAAGTCTCCTAATACATATCCTATGAATTTCGGCCAGGCCATGTATGTATAGGAGAGGATAGAATTCCTTTTAGATAAGGATTCTTACCTACCAAAAAAATCCACCTAAGGAAAGGATTCTTGTCAGCCATGTAAATCCTTCTTAGGAAAGGATTTATAATCCTATATAAATCTCTTGTGATTTTTGGCCAGCCCTAAGCAATTCTAAGAGTGAATTTCGGCCAGCCCTAGTATAATTTCAATAGAAGATTTCAGCTAGGTTAGGTAATTCTTTGTGAAGAGAATTCGGCCATCATATTAATTTTGAGGAGAAAAATCTGATTTTGCTCTAGACAAAATTCAATCAACTCTAACAAATAGTGTGTGATTCGAGAAAGAAGAAATAGGAAGAAAGAACGTTTGGTTTTCAATAGTACACTAGTATCCTTTACATCAAAAGGTTTTGTGTACAACATCGAATCAAGGTTCACGCGAGTTTCATTCAAATTGATTGATAATTCACAAGTGACCTAACGTTCTTTGCTTTCTTCTTGGAGGATTATTGTAACTATCAAAGAGAAAGATTTTGTTTGTTTCCATCCTCAGGTACACGATTTAAAGAAAGGGAGCCCACACTCCTAGGTGATTCACGTTCGTGATTGGATTGGCAGATCTTGCGGAATTGATTCGGTGCTTGTTCAATCGTCACATGAAAAAGGTACGACACTTTTTATATACAACAATTAATCTAGGGTTAAGGTTCTCGTTGCATAAAAGGGTATTTTTTTTGTTTATATGCAAACCCTAATTTTCATTTTTATCACGCTTCCGTTGCATTTTGAACCGTTTTTTCCTTACATAAAGTAGAATGATGGAAAAAGAATTTGAATTCAAGTTGAATAAGAAGTTGAAGAAATTGACAAAAAAGCTTGGATGCTATTACAAAGAAGATTCAAAGGAGAGATGTCCACACACCGACATGTCACAATACTTTTTTTGGCATGATCTTAAGCTCTCTGAATTTCCTTTTTCAGTTCTTTCTATTAACCTTTCACCCAATGACCCCAATACAACCAAAGAAAAGACCTAATTGATCTTTTGGGAATGCTAGCTTGAGAATATAGGTAAACAAGTGCGATATCTTGTTCTTAATGTCTGATTTTGTTCATGACACCCTTTACATTAAATAAAGAGTTCTTTTAATGATATATTAATATGCGATTATAAATTGAAATTTCTTGTGGATAAACTCCATTTATCTATGCTTGATGAGTTTATTTGCCTAGATTCTATGTAAAAATATGTCCTACATCTTGTGAGAGTTAAAGTCGAGGTGAATTATATCTATGGCATTTGACGATGTGTTTTTGAAGCTAGAGTATCTTGAGTATGGGCTTTTCATTCAAACGAAGCATTGTCTTCAAATTTGTGGCATAATTTTTGTCTTTATTCAGTGGCTTTAGTATGCAATCGCTTTGAATGGTACATTTGAGTTGCATCTTGATTATTTGATTCTCAATATATTTATGTTTGTGGGTAGCTTTGCTGTAAACCATCAGGAGACAACACTTCTCCTACTAGAGACACCTAGAGGTTTAAAGGCTTGTATCATACGCTCAATGCTACCATATTTCCCTACGAAAATGGCCTAGTTTAGATTAGTTTGCTTTTGTTTCGGTTTTGCTCGAGGACTAGCAAAAGCTAGGTTTGGGGGTATTTGTTAGGCCGATAAATGTTGATATTTTAGACCCCTAATTCCTATATTTTATGTTATGTTCTTAGTTGAAATTGAATATTTTATTGTGTTCGTTGAGATTGTGTAGAAGAAATCTCTTGAAGTGAGTTTGAAGACAAAAAGGTTATTTTTAGTGAAGTTTGGAAAAATGCCTCTAAAGCACATCCAACTTGTGAAGACCATATCTCCCTCCTCATATCAAACCAGGTTGACATCTACATGTTTTGGAAAGCCCTAGAAGTCTAGTTTCCGAAATGCTGTATGTTTCATCAATCCAAGTTTTTTAGAGGAAGTTATGACAATTTTAGTAACCTAAGGTCAGAGATGGAGAAGTCTACCATGGGCTAGACAACAGTTTGTGCACCTTGCCTGGGTAACGACCTAGGCAATGATTAACATAAAAAGTGTTACACGGTTTGGACCAAAGGGCAACCTACTGAACGACCCAAACTGCTATACTTATGTACTTTGATGTATTTCCACTTCGAATTGGTCTAGAATTGTCCCAAAACTTTCCAAACCAAATCCTAATGACTTTAAAAAATCTAGATATGTTTGGGAAACTTCCTAAACTCAAATTGAAAGTCAATCATCCAAAAAGGAAGTCCTATTTAGGAAAGTATTCTCAACCCTTGTTCAATCCTATAGATCGTGCCAAAATTGTCGTATATTTTGGCTCTCAATTCCAATTATCTTGTATTATTTTTATGCATTTTTATGTGTCTTACAGCTCTTTTGGTTTGTTTGCGGGCAATTAGGTATATTTTGGAAAATTAGACGAAAAACACAAAGTTGTGCAGAAAATAGGTCAGAAGAAGAAAAAATTAAGACTAGCAAATGCACGAGTCATAACCCACACACAAATCACACACAACCCACACATTTGAGAAAACCAAGGAGCAGACCAATGAGCATAGCACAAGCCTATCAGGTCCCTATACTGGTCCTTACCCACTCACAACCCGTACATTTTGTCAAATCTTGGAAGCAAATCAGAGGCAATAAGGTCCTAGTACAGGTCACAAAACAAATCAAAAGAGCAAACGTTATATTCCCTATCATTGGGGTTTAAGCTTAAAGTAAGTTTGGGATGCAACAAATTAGCAAATAGTGAGACTTGGAGGCAAAAGGAGCTGAAATGGTAAATGCTCATGCAGATCATCCAACTTCAAAGAGTAGTATCTCTCTCCTTAGATCGAACCACATTTCAAATCACATATATTTGGAAAGCCTCGGAAGTTTAGTCTCTAACGGTTTTTACGGATTGTGATTCCAAGTTTTCTAGAGTTAGTTATTCCCATTCTACTAACTGTTGTGGGTCACAGCACGAGTTCATACATGCGCACAACCCGTGGACCGGGATTTATGATCTGACAGGATCAGCTCTTGTGACGAAAATCAACCAATTTTGAAGGGACAAATGTGTCTTTTCGTGCCCAGATCATGCCCTAGCCTCCCAAGCCTATATATACACCATTTTCTTACTGAAAGCCTTCTCTTCCACACTCTTCTACTCTCTTCCTGTCTGTTCAACACACTCTTAACTCTTCCAAGAACAAAATTTCTCCCATTTTTATCTCTAGTTACTAAACAAGATTTAGGAATCATTCCTCAGTTAATCTAACCATCTTTCATCTTCATCTACTTAAGGAAAAGATTCAAGGAAGAAGAAGTTGTACATGGGTCTTCTCTATCTCTTTTCTCCTAGTTTTTATTTATGTATTTGTCATAAGTAGCTAATCATCCCACTAGGGGATTGATGAGATTCATTTGTGAACCTTGGGATGTATTGAACTTTATCCACTTTATTAAATCTAGCAAATATGTTTCATTCATTGTTTTAATCGATTTTATGAATAATTTATCTTAGAATGTACCCTTTTTTCTTTGCTAATTGTTTGAGGAATTATTTGAGTATAGAATTGGGTATAGCCTTTATTCAATTCTTTTAAGCTCATTTGAATGGAAGGATTGTACAAGATTACCCTTCTCAAGTAAAATCTGGACAATTAATCTCAATCTCTATCTAATATCAAATGGGTGATAAATTCTATACTCTGTAGGTTGGTTGCTTGTGAGATAAATTCTATACCCTTTAGGTTGGTGAATTTAAAATGAGATTAGTCCCTTATTTTGATAGATGTACATTCATGAACAATCACTTGTGGGTGGCCAGTACTATACCCTCTAGATTGGAAACCCATAAGGGATATACAGCCAATTTTATACCCTCTAGATTTATTACAATAGATTATTGTACTTTCATGTTAATTACCAATACACATATAATTTGCTAGTTGAATCCTTCATCTCCCTAGTTTTAACCATCATATTTTTAACACACATTTCTCATTAACACTAATTGCATGTTAGGTTAATTAACTTAATTGTAGTTTGCATTTTAACCATTAACTCTTCAAAACCCAAACCATTTATATTATTTTTCATGCTTTGTTTAGATAGTTTTAGTTAACTTGTTTTAGCCATTTGATTTCCCTTTCCCTGTGGATGACACTTGATTTGCCATTGTACTACTTGTAAAAACTTTTGAGGCATTGTTGTGATTTTATAAATTTTGTTTGACAAACTATTTTTCATATACAAAACGATAGCCTATGAGAATCGTGCCGCTACCGGGGAAAGGCGTTAATTAGTTGGCTTGCCTTAGTTATTTTAGTTTTCTTTTGTTTCTTTTTACTCCATTTGGTAGATTTTTTTTTCTTTGTTTTTAGATACGATGGACTTCTATGGGCATCACGGTTATGCATTTGAGAGAGATTAAGATGATGCCTACTTTCAAGAGTGAGAACGAAGATGGAGTTAACAAAATCGAGAAAGGCAAGCAATAGTGAGAAGAATTGAAGCATGTTTTGAGACAATCATTATAGCTCTAAGCAAGAGAATGCATGAGGAGACTCAAGTCAACCAGAGCCAGAAAAATAAAAAAGCAACCACCAGAATGGTGAGATTGTTAATGGTGAAGATAGTCACGATTTTGTTGAGGACTCATTCAATGTTGCAACTGAAGAGTTGATGAAGGATACAGTTACGCCAAATTAAGTGTAAGTTTTTGAGGAAAAAGTAAATAAAGGAGGGTGCTTCACATTGGAAGTACCAAAGAGACAAAGGAGGAAAGGTAAAGTTTGTAAGTTAGTAAAGGTTTTTGAGTTAGCTTCAGAGATGAAAGAAGGAGTGCAAGATAGCAATGAAGAAAAAGAAGCCTTGAAATGGAAGAAGTAATTTTTGATGAGAAAATGGTTGAAGAAGTAACAAAAGAATTTGATCAAGAAAAAGTCAACAAGTTAAAAGAGGAGAACAAAAAGCTTCATCGAGAGATCAAACTTCTTAAGGAGGAAAATGAGGCTTAGAAGACGAAAGTGCAAGAATTCTCCAACCACAACAAAAAGATTGAGAAGAAAGTTGAGAGGGTTGAGGATGAAATTAAGGCCATTTCAAAAGACCTAGAAGAACTTGCTTCACTGTTGGAAGAATTTGAAGAAGAATGTGCAAGAAAAACTAGAAGAATGATGACAGAGAAGGAATAAAAAGCAAATGCCTTAAAGGTAGTCAAAGAGCAATTAAACAAGAAAGAAGAACAATTGAAAATCGCTGAGGTTAAGGAATACGACTACATAGTCCAACTTGACAAAGTGGAGAGGGAAGTGAAGACCCTTTAATGGAGGCAACACCAAAGGCCTCACGACAATGACTATAGAGGGAGTTCTTTTCATCACCCATTTACTTGCTTCTTTTGTTCGAAGAAAAGGCATATTAAGGCCCGTTGCTTTAAGTTCCAAGAATTTAAGAAAAGCCATCATAGGTCCAGGAAGAACCCACCAAAAATCAAGAAAATTTGGGTTAGGAAAGAAATATTAGATAAAGTGAAAACCAAGGAAAGGGATAAAATGAAAAAGCTCTCGAAATTTGTTTGGATTGAAAAAATGAGAGAGTTTCCTAACTAGGTTAAACCACCCATGGCATCCCATTGAACACATTTTTGATGCAACCTCTTTATGTTTATTTTATGTTTCATGTTTGTTTTTGTTATTTTATTTTATTAGTATACTTCTAAGTGCCTTTGTTAGTTTAGCATAATAACTTTTGGTGGAGGATAGATGCTTTGGGGAGTTGTGGAGAGTGATTTATCTTGAGAGATATTTGATTTGAGATATATATTTTTGTGCTTGTTATAATTTGTGCTTTAAGGATAGGTTCTTTACCTCTTGGAATTAACACACCAACAACTTACAAGTCTTAGAGGGATGAGCAAGCCAAGAGTGCTCATACAACGGGCGGGAATCTAATCATATTTGAGAAACAACCACCTCGGTTTCACCTCTTCATCTCAATTTCTATCTCTCTATTTTTTTATAGGCAATTTTGGATACTTGTGAATGTGAATATGCAAATTAAACAATTTTTGGGGTGCATATGTGGATAAGTGTTAATAGATGGAAATGATTGTGAATGTTGATACAATTTTGGGTTTCCAAGATTTTCCATAGATTGATTATTTCATTTTTGATTTGATGAGCCAAAGACTCTTTAGGATATTGCATGAGAATGTACAGGTGCTTAAATTGCATATATATTGTCCCATTCAGTTTGTGGGTAGAAAACTTAAATATACCTTGTACATGTTTTAAGCTTATAGTACAAATCAATTTGGGGGCCGCTATGTCCCCATTCCATAATTTTTGTGAATTGCTTGATGTTGGTTTGTGCTTATATGTCGATATTGCACTTGATTGCCTTATTTTATATTTATCCCTGTTTGAGTTTTTTTTATTTCTATCTGGCAATAATTGCGTGTCATTAGTGTCTAGGTTTGGTTGGTTTTGAGTTCTTGCCTTCTTTTCTCCGTTTATTCATTGTCTACGCATCTCAAGTCATATAAAAATTGAAGACAATGTTTTGATTAGGTTTTGGGGTGTGGATTCATGTTTGAGTCATATTTCATTTTACCTTTTTTTTTACGTTTTTCTTTGACCTTTACGAAAGTACCCAGTTTTTAAATTTTTGAGGCCAATTGTTTCATTTAAACTTAGCCTTTTGGTGAGAAAATAAATTATTTCATCCACGATGCATTATTTAATTTTTCAATCTGGTTCCAACGAGATAAAGAATGTAAAATTCTGAGTGGGGGTTCAAAAGTTATGAATGTTTCTTCGACAAAAGGTCATGGGTGATGCCCTGTTTTGAAAATCTGCATGAGAACCATATTCAATGTCCGCTTACAAACTTTTATACGTTGATTTTTTAAACCTTTTCTAAATGAAAAGTGTGCATTTGTATATGTAGTATCATGTGCCAAAATTTGAGCAAGTTTTACTGAGTAATTTTGGAAATATACAATAAAAAGCGGACATAGATCGATTTCGAAAGTCACCATTTTTTTTGAAATTTTGTCCTCCACGTTGAGATGTTCTTTCGCATTGTGTTTTTGTTAATGTTTTTAGTTTGTGTGTTTTTTGTCCAGTGAGGTGCAAGCTGTTTTGTCGTGCTCTTTTGTCTTCAACATGAGGACAATGTTGGGCTTTGGTTTGGGGGTGTAGATTACTTGTTGAGTCGTCTTTTTCTTTATTATGAGTCATTTTTAGTCTTTTTGTTCAAAAAAATTCAATTTTGTCAGAATGACCAAAATTTTCGAGCAGTCTTTAGCTTGGATGTGATACATTGAGTTTGTGTTTTTGACGAGTTTATTGATGCATTGTGAGTTTGAGTATCAAATTGTTGCCACTCGTGGGTTACCCTTGTATTGTCATGGGCTAGTACCATCTTTTGTGTGCAATACTGAAGGGGACTCAGTGCTTTTGTGCCTTGTTGTAATAGTAGAGATTACCCGTGAGTTCACAAACACAAGTCTGATAAAAAACACATCAAGTGTTAAATTCTTTCTATTCTTTAAACACTTTTCTCGTCAATATGCCCCACATGCCGTAGGACATACATTGCATATATATTGTGGATTGTTTGAAGGATGCATTCATTCCCATGAAAGATTAATTGTGGAAATGATTATAGACAACGTGTATGCATTATCTACTTAAAAACCCCAAACACATTCCTATGGCCCTTTGTGCACTCCAAAGCCAATTTTATGGCAAAAAACTTACATTTTTCATTTGGAACAACAATTAACCATATAACCATAAGCCCAAACGTAGACCAACCCTTTTAATTGCCAATCATGCAAGGGTGTCTGTATTCTGTGGTTTATAGGTAAGTAGCTCTCAGATGTAAGAAAAGTGTTTACTTAGGCCATTTAGTGATGTGCAAGTATAGACTCAAAAATGTAAAAGTGCCAAAATTGCACTTTGAGCTAAATTTTAAGAAGTTCATATGTATGAGTACAAAAGAAAGGAAAGATCAAAAGAAAGAGAAAGGAAAAGAAAGAAATGAAAACGAAAAGAAAAAAATCAAAAAACAAAAAGAGAAAGAAAAGAAAGAAAGGAGCCTTGAAACTAATTGTAGAGTACTCACAATTTGAAGTACCAATCTGTAAGCACAAAGTGTGTGTGAAATATGATGTCTAGACGCTAATGTAAATTGTTTGTAAGTAAAGCTTTGTGTGGGGTGTGTGAGTATGTTTAGACATGAATGATGATCTTTGAACTCAAAATTTTTTCTATTTTCTTTGTTCACCACATCTAACCCCATGGTCCTATTTCAACCAAAAGGGATAGTCTTATTTGATCCATGATATATCTTGATTGGGAATGTTGGTTGATGCTTGATCTTCCACGTTCATGGCATAGTGAATCATTCTTAGGCTAGTTCACAGATAGTATCAGTTTTTGAATATACATTGTATGCAATGCATTAGAAGTCTATTCATAAATTTTATCTTTGTATACCTTGAATGAGTGTGAACTTAGGACTCTCAGTGGTAAAAAAAGAGTAAAGCCAGGTAAGGTTTAGAGTCGAAGTGAATTATGCTCAAGGTGTGGGAGTGAGTAGTTCCCAACATGAGAGCGCTCTTAGGCGTGGGATTAGTGATAGCGATAGTTTCTCTCAAGTGCTTTCGTGTTGTTTTAGATTACTTTGCAAATGTCTACATCTCTCTATCACACATCCTTGCATCTCATCACCTGTTAGCCATGCAACTTGTTGAATTAATTTTTTTTAGTCTAGGTGAGTTTTAGATCGAGTAATTTTTATTTGTGTCTTATTTATTTTGTTTTAGAGTTTGCTCAAGGATGAACAAAAGTTTGGTTTGAGGGTATTTGATCTTGCCAAAATTGTCATAAATTTTGGCCCTTAATTCAATTTTCATGCATTTTTACGTGTATTATGGCTATTTTGGTGTGTTACAGGCAATTAGGTACATTTTGGAATATTGGACAAAAAACGAGGAGTTGTGCAAAAAATAGGTCAAATTCGATGAATAAAAATATAAAGTTTGGCAAATGCGCGAGTCCTAACCCGTGCACAAACCACACACAACCCGTGCATTAGAGGAAACTAGGGAGCAAACCAAGGAGCAGAGCATAAGCCTATCAGGTTCCTACCCAAGCACAACCCGTACATTTCATCAAATCTTTGAGGCAGATCAGAGGCATTCAGGTCCTAGTAAGGGTCACAAAATGAGTCAAAAGGGACAATTTTATATTCCATATTGATGTTGATTAATCTTAAAGTAAGTTTGGGAGGCAAAAAATTTTACAAAGAGTGAGATTTGGTGGCAAAATGAGCTTAAATAGTAAAAGCTCATGCAAATTATCTAACTTCAAATAGTCATATCTTTCTCCTCGGATAGAAACTTATTTCAAATCATATATATTTGGAAAGGCCTGGAAGTCTAGTTCCCAGTGAATTTTATGGATTGGGACTCTTAGTCCTCTAGAGGGAGTTATGCCCATTTTACTGACTATTGTGCAGAACTACATGGGTAGATGCGTGGCCGATACCCTCGCACAACCCGCGTACCGGGATTTGTGGATCTGACGGGATCAGCTCTTGGGATGAAAATCAACCATTTTTAGAGTGGCAAATGTGTCTTTTCATGCCCAGATCATGCCCTAGCTTCCCTAGCCTCATTTTCTTATTGAAAGCCATCTCTTCCACACTCTTCCACTCTCTTCCCGTATCTTTAACACACTCTCCGCTCTTCCAAGAACAAAACTTCTCCCATTTTTATCTCTAGGTACTAACCTAGATTTAGGAATCATTCCTCACCCTATCTAACCATCCTTCATCTTCATCTACTCAAGGACACTTGGAGAATTGGATTCAAGCTTCAAGGAAGAAGGAGTTCTACATGTGTTTTTTTTTATCTCTTTCCTCAAAGTTTTTTTTATGTATTTGTCATGAGTAGCTAATCAACCCACTAGGGGATTGATGTGATTCATTTGTGAAAATACAAACACGGTTAAACGGAGGGGGGTGAATAGGTTAGACACATTTTTCGACTCCTTTAGAAACAAAACACATGAATAACTCAAAAGAACACAAGCACATGTATCATTGTGAGATTTTGGCCAAAGAGAGCCTAATACATGTGAGGAACTATTTTTCACAAAATCAATCAATCTAAGATCATCAAATAGTCCTAGAATCAAAGCTTGCAAAATACAATCCCAAACATGTGAACATAGGCAAAATCAAAACCTAACTCAACATGTGAGATTTCAATTGAAACTCAATCTAGCTTTAAATGAGTTCAAAACTCAAATCAAAACAATCAAAAGACACACACACACACACACACACACACACACACACACACACACATATATATATATATATATATATATATATATATATATATATATGTTGAAGAAGAAAACCCAAGGCAATTGACCAAGTTTTAAAAGAAAACTTTGATAGAAAATCAATACCTTAGTTGATTTTGGTACAGTCCCGTTTTTGTGAGTTTTGACTCCAAAAACATCAATAAAACTAACTCAAACCTTCAAAGAAAAGATGAAGGATGACTAGAAAAACAATCTCAACTTTGAATCACTCAAATCGGAGTTCAAATAAAGAGGTTATGGTGTTTGGAAGGTGAGAAAATGTAGAGAGAAAATTCTGCACTCAAGTTTTAATTTCTTCTTAGAATGAAATGTTAGAGGGAAGGGAAATATAAAGGAGAGGGAAAGAACAAAAGCAAAAGGCCAAAATGAACTTAAGTGCACCAAGCATGATTGCATCCCCAGATGATGCGTGGGCATCTCGGGGCAGCAAGCATTCTGTCCCGAGATTGCCACGCGCCATCTCGGGAAAGAGTGCTTGGTTGCACTTCTTTTCCTTGCGCTCTCCCCTTGCGTTCTTCAACCGTTCTCAGGTCTCCAAACTCGGAATTTAAATCTGTTTATGGATTATGAACCATAACTCTCTCACATACATGGAAATATAAGATAATCAACCCAGAAAAAAATAATTTGACTTGATATACAAAGACGAAGACAATGTATGCAACATGAGTTGAAAGCGTAGTATCTTTTGACTTAAACTTGAACTCAATAGTATGAGTAACCAAAATGACATAAACTCAATCAAGAATGATTTAAGACTAAATTAAAGTTCAATATCCATGTTATACAAACATATACACATACAAATACAATTCACACTAGAATGCAAACTATATAGAGATAGTCTCCAATCATGCATTTTCCAAAATATGTTATTTCCATACCAATGCATGAGCATTCATCTTCAAGTGTATGAATGTGTTATACATTGTGCACAATGATTGAGGGACGCGTATAAATGAATTGTATATGTGTGCCTATAATGGTTCACAATGATATAGGGACACATATGTATCAATTGTGTGTGTGTGCCTAGGCCTTGTAAGAGAAAGATAAGGTCTTAGTATACGTTTGTAGAACCATATTGCATCCTTTCTCTTTGAAGACTTTGAACTTGCTTTGACTAGTTGTTCCTTCTTCTTTGAAGCTTGAATAATCATGAATCTTAATAACTAAATTATTACAAGTAAACATCATTTTGATATGGAATTAATGCCAACACAATTTAAAACCTAACAATCTCTCCCTTTAGCAAATTCCATATCAAAACACCTATACATTTACTACAAATATAAAAATGAAGATAGGTCTTAAAATCACTCCCTCATATTACAATGAGTAAGATTCCTATAACTAATCTTCATCAACTCTTGAACTTCATTTTGATCTTGTTAGGATTATGCTTGATAGCAAGAGTATAATAATGTATTTGACATTCTTTTCATATTAATCAAGTGATTTCTATTTTAACAAATCTTATAGCATTTATAGTTTAATTAATATAATTGTCAAAAGTAAATAATCATAAGGTCAAAAGACTATGAGAAAAGAAGAATTGTTCATACATATAAATATGTATGAGGTAGACACAATTCTTTAGTTAGTCTTGAATAACATTCACAACTTAAGATAAAAGGTTGGGCACATTTATCTTGTCAAAGTTGTAGATTCTTTTGCTAGCATTTGAGTGGGATTAAATGTGTTATGATGAGTCTAAAATCATCAAAGTGTGGTGTCTTTGGGCAAAAGAAACTAGTGCATTGAATAGGATCAAAATGAAATACTTTATCTAGAGCCGTCAATGGATAAAAGTTTTCATTTGAAGACAATCGGAGAGTCTATCTCAATCCTGAGATAAATGATGGATTTATGGTTGCAAGTTTTATCTTTTGAGCTATCAATGAGTACGATTATATAGCATAATCTATTCTCGATAGTTTGGTGGTATTCATTTGTTAATCGATAGAGGACTTCATTTATAGATATGGATATTGTGGCTTCATTTATTGAATGAGAGTAGAATACCATCATATGGATGTTTTGAGGTATTGGATATTAAATCTTAACGTTAAGTTTTCAATAGTGACTATTGAAACATGGCTTCTGAACAAGTCAAAATATTCAAGTTCAAAATGTGATCATATGAGTAAATATGGTAACTTGAAGAGCTATAGGCGGTCTATGAGCTCTTAGCGATTACTGGTATTCTTCACGAGGATACACTTTCTCTAATAAGATTGTCTAGGGTATGAATGAGTAACATCAACTTATTCTATCTTTATTTAAGAGTTCAATTTTAGTTGTTTAGTGGAATGAATTAAAATTAAATTGATTGGACCTAAGTGAATCATTTGTTGATTGTGATTGGGTTGTGTCTACTGGAGCTTAAATTTAGATAGCCCGCCAAGATCACCAATCCACACAAACTTGCATGGATCACTTGATATATTCTACCGGACCAATTTAGGGGTCCATCTTGAATTGTATTAAGGCATGTGAACTTGTTTTTTTTGTAAGAACGGGTCTTTTTCACTTGTGGACTTTTTTATTAAGGTCCAATGGATTTAATCAAATAAGAAAATTAATATACAGCCTATTTACATGTGTTGGGCGGCAAGGCTATTAAGAATAACTTAAATTATATTATTTTAATTTTATTACTTAATTAAATGGAAATTAATTAATTTGTTGATTAATTAATTATTTAATTAAAAGTCAAAATCTTTTTTCTAATAGGAGTTCGTCTACTAAAATTATACTATTGTTGGTAGTATAATTAATATTAAAGACTATATTTGATAAGTAGATAAATAAAAGGAATTATTTATCTAATCAAATTAGGAAGTCTTTAATATGGTAACAAATACACTATTGAGTTGGATTAGGAGTCTTTGTGTAGGATAGAATTCATTTAGAAAAGGATTCTTAACCACCAAGTAAATCTACCTAAGGAAATGATTCTTAATTACCAAGTAAATCCTTCTTAGGAAAGGATTTGTAATCCTAATATATATCCAATGAAATTTCGGCCAGCCCATATATATATAATAAGATAGAATTCCTTTTAGATATGGATTCTTAACTACCAAATAAATCCACCTAAGGAAAGGATTCTTGCCAACCAAGTAAATCCTTCTTAGGAGAGGATTTATGAACCTATATATATGTATGTTAATTTCGGTCAGCCTAAGTTTTTTTATGAGAATAATTTCGGCCATGCTAAGCAATTTTCAAGAAGAGAATTTGGCCTAGCAAGAGAGAATTTTGAGGGAGAAAATTTTGTTTTTTACTCTGGACAAAATTCGACCAAGTCATAGAGTTACTGTGAATTCGGCCAAGAAGAGAAAAAGAGAAACGTTTTTGTTTTCGATAGTACAGTAGTATCCTTTGCATCAAAAGGGTTTTGTGTACAATATCAAATCAAGGTTCACACGAGTTTCAATTAAATTGATTGATAATTCAAAAGCTACCGAACATTCTTGGTTTTTCTCTTGGAGGATTATTGTGACTAACAAAGAAGAAGATTTTGTTTGTTTCCATCCTCATGTATACAATTTAAAGAAAGGGAGCCCACACTCCTAGGTGATTCACGTTCATGATTGGATTGGAAGATCTTGCGGATTCAATTCGACGCTAGTTCGATCGTCACAAAAAAAAGGTACGATACTTTTTATATACATCAACTAATCTAAGGTTAAGGTTTTTGTTATTAAAGGGAATTTTTTTGTTTATACGCAAACCCTAATTTTTTTAAATTTTCTCACGCTTCCGTTGCGTTTTGAACCTTTTTTTCCCTACAGATCTTCTCTTGAAGCAACCTACAAATCATCTCAAAGCACAATGCATATAAAAGAGAAAAACAACAAATGGCAACATATAATATGGATAAGAATATACAATTAAGTGCACAAATACATGTATCTCCCCCTCAATACATGCCAAAACACAAGCATTCTTTACCAAATCTTAAGACTAATTATTACATGCCATTGAAAGTTCAAAAATTCACAAAAACAACATAAAAAGAAACTAAGTAACTAACATCTCTTTCTCCCCCTTTTCGACATGAAATGGTGCCAAAAGTTAAGAAATATACCACAAGACTCAAATACTAGCTAATTGTTCCACCCAAGAAAGTTGTGTGAGTAGTTGATCTAACATAATGTTTGAGAGGTGGTCTTGAACTTGAAGCAATGCACTCTTTCAACTCTTTTATCCTAGCATCTTGTTGAACAACTATAGCACTAAGTTTAACAACATTCTTCTTCAATTGTATAGCCCAATCCGGAAGAATATTTGTGCTAATCACATGACTATCAACTTGAGAACTACTAAATAGTCCAAAAGTATCACAAGTCTTACCCTTATTCTTATATGACATGTATGACACACGTTTATCACAATACTTTTCCAAGGGTTGAACTAACACATCATCTTCTCTACTCATAACCCCACGAGCAAAACATATTGAAGTTATAAACCCCGGTAATGCAAGCTTTTTGTCACCTCTAGTAGAGAAAGCCGCACTATCAATGTAATACATGAGAAGATCTCTAAGGTTTATAGATTGATTAGTCACCAAGGCATACACTATTTTGTCCTTATTCAACTTGATTGAATTCGAACATCCAATAATTTTAGTGCAAATGAATAGATGCCAAAATGCACTAGCCTTAGTTAACTCATGTTGACTAATATATGCTCTACCTTTCCACTCAAAAAAAGCATTTTCACAAAGAGTTCTACCCATGATATTTAGATTTTCAATGACATCCACATCTAGAAAACTAGAATCTATATCATTAGATAGCCCAAGAAACAAAGTGTGTGTGTGAGAGATATGCTAGATAGCCCAAGTCAAAATATGCCAACATGTAACAAAATGAAGCATGTGAACATATCATAAAAGAGAACAATGTCTAGCATACAATGCTCCCCCTTGATAGATGCTATAACTAAAATCAATGATAGCATAAAGTTAAAAAAGATGTTCATATAATCACACATTCAAGCAATTTGAAGAAATATCAACAAAATAAGCTTCATATGTTAAGAGAGATACACAAAGATTTTTCAAGTTCTCTTATAACTCTTCAACAATTGCTAAAATATCATCATACTCATAAACAAAGTGTGTGTGTGAGAGATATGCTTCAAATATATATCAAGAAGTAGTTTGATAATCAACATGCAAACAATTTCCAACAACTATTCATCTTAAGCTTTTTCCATAAAAAGTCAAACCGATTATCATCCGGAATTTTTACTTTTAAGAGAATAGATTTGAACATATGAGCGTGTGTGTGCATGTGGCTCGTCTCCCATTTCTATTTTTCAACCCGAGCTCATTTGATTTTTAACTATATTATTTTTTAAGCCTTCCTCCTTTTCTTTTTAGGCTTTGAATCAAAGAATTTTTTTTATGATTCCTTTTCAACACTCATCACAATGGTGTAGCTCTTTCCAACATTGGGTAGCTTTCACAACCAATGTGTGTAGCCCTTTCCATGAAGGTGCTCGTTGAGTTCTATGTATTTGGTGAAGCAAAATGGATACTAACCATAGGTCATTTTAAATGTACTTAAGCACAAAAACTTCAAGGTGTATCCAATGTTTACATATTAGAAAACTCAACCTACTAGCAAAACATATAAGAGAAGCTAGGTACAATTTTTGAAAACCAAGATTTTATGGCTCATAAGCACATGATCTAAGAGCAATAAGTAGAGACTTATTCAAGATCATTACTTCTCTAATGAGTAGCTTTCAAAGAATATGAAGCTCATATTTTCAAAAGTAATGCCACTCAATATACTATACACAAACAATCATCAAAATTAAGATCAATGTGAACAATATCACTATTAGATCCTAAAATAGCAAATGTCAATGAGAACCATATGTATGCTATACAAATTCTCTAATATGACATGCTATGAGATGTATATCAAAAAATTGAGTCAAAAGATGAATATCTTAGAGAACATGCATTAGAGTATAGAGATACCTTTTTGCACATTATATTCACCAAATATCATACTTCCCCCTTTTTTATAAGTACTCTTGCCTTGAATGTCCTCATGACACCAAGTTGACGATGTTTCACAACAATAGTATAAAAAGCATAATATCTTAACTCAATCAACACATATATCAAAAGAACTTCTCTAAAGTTAATCAACAAATTTTGACCATCATAACAAACATGATGTGAGATAACCAAGTTCAAATCAATACATAGAGTATTCAAAGCTAGCAAGCAAGAATTCTCAACACAATTGATATATTGCATCAAAGCTACCTCACATGTGCTTCTTATATTAGTGATAAGAGCACTCACCCTTGAACCACTTGTTCTTAGGTGTACCTACACAAACATTTCCAATATCATCCTTGACAACAATGTTAAATCTAGAGTAAAGTCCTTCAATGACTTGATTAACAAGAATATCATTAACACACTCTTTCTTAACATTTTCAACACAAGCTTTGTCAGGTTGAACAAGATTAGTATTCTTTCTACTCCACAACTTCTTCTCATGCTTAGCAATATTATCATGTTTTTCAACTTTCAAATCCTTAGCATGTTCAAGTTGAAGTTTAATCTCCTTATCTCTAGATTCATTTCCTAATTTGCATTTTTCAATATATTTATAACACCTAGGCTTAATGTGACCTATTGTTTTGTAATAGTGGCAAATTGGAATAAAATATGAGATTGTACCTTTTGGAGTTGAACTAGCTTCACTAGGAGTTTGCAAAGATACCTTGTTTGCCAACTTCTTCTTGGCTTTTGATCTTCTCTTCTTTTGTGGTTTATTATCAATCACAACTTCATCAAAGTGAGTAGGAAGTGGTGCTTCTAAGAGCTCCTCTTCAACTACCAAGTCATTTTTACCACTATGAGAGTTAACAAGATTCCTAACACTAGATACACTTATCGAATCATTCACTAAGTCCTTGATGGCCTCCTTAGCTGTGTCTATTTCTTCCATTAATTCTTGTTCTCTCTTCCTCAAAGAAGATATCACATTATCCTTCTCAAGGTTTATCTTTTCAAGTTCTCTAAACTTCTTCATAATATCACCTTTCTCACCAAGAAGTCTACGAGTGACAATCACAAACTCATCTAGTTGTTTCTTGATCAAATCATCTTTCTCAACTACCTTTCTTAGAACATTATCTCTAGCTTCTTCGAGCTTTTCTATCTTGTCCAAATAATCAAGATTAGTAGGAATGGAACTAGAGCTTCCATGATGATTTGCATCAAAGTTCTTGTTCAAAGATATTGTATCATCAATATCTAGTGGAGAATGAGAAGCCGTTAGAGCTACAAAGTTGCTGACCAACTCTTCATCACTTGAAGACTCACTACTAAAGCTCTCATTATCACTTGAATTATCATCACTCCAAGTAACCGCCAACACTTTACCTTTCTTGTCTTTCTTAGATGGCTTCTTGGTGCACTCACTAGCAAAGTGATCGAAACCATGACAATTGTAGCATTGAATATCTTTCTTGTTCTTGGCTTGACTATTCTTCTCATTCCTTGGAGATGATGTTTTATGAACTCCCTTTTCCTTAGAAGACTTTCCTCTGGGCTTAACATTCTTCTTTAGAAACTTCTTGAACTTTCTAATTAAAAGAGCCATCTCTTCATTTTCATCATCATTCTCCTCCTCAATAGCATTGAGAGCGACTCCCAAACACTTAATCTTTGGCTTCAAGCACATCTCATAAGTTTGGAGAGACCTAAGCAACTCATCAATGTTCATACTATCCACATCCTTGCTTTCCACAATGGCTGTCACCTTTGATTTAAATCTCTTAGGAAGAGACCTAAGGATTTTCCAATTTAAATGCTCTTTTGAGATAGGTACTCCAAGTGCTTGACATTTGTTAGCAATGTTAAGAAACCGAAATTGGATGTCTTCGAACTTTTCTTCTTCACCAATACTTAAACCTTCAAATTGTGATGCCAACATTTGAAGCCTCGATTTCTTCATCGCTAAGGTTCCTTCATTAGTAACTTGGAGAGTATCCCAAGCTTCCTTTGTGGATTCAAGATTTTGAATGTAGGAGAATTGATGCCCATCAACTCCTCCAAAGATGGCATTCATAGCACGATAATGCCACTTAGCAACCTCAAACTCATTTGTTGTCAATTCACTCCTCAGCTTGAGTATCATGGTTCCATCCTCTTGAACCTTAGTAGGAGGACTATAACCTTCTTCCACTACCATCCAAGCCCTTTCATCAATAGAGCCGATGTAGGCTTTCATCCTCAGCTTCCAATACCCATAGTTAGTGCATCGAAGTAATGGTGGCCTAGTATTTGAGGCTCCTTCCGCCATTACATCATCTTGTAAACCTAAAACTTCAAAAGCTTTGCAAATACCGTGAATGTATCGCCTGGACTCTCACTAAGTACAATCTAGTGTCCTGCTCTGATACCAATTGAAAATACAAACACTGTTAAATGCTCAAGGCTAACCTAGAGTGGGGGAGGGGGTGAATAGGTTAGACACCTTTTTCGACTCCCTTAGAAACAAACAAAAGTTTGTCCCTCTAGATTGCTTGTATCACAATATATATATATATATCAGTTAAAGACACTTAATCAATATATAAAACAAGTAAAGTGTGATACAAACAAGTAATTGTAACACAAGCACAATCTATATTATAGAATGGAAGTCAACTTACATAAAGAGTTATATCTATAGTATTCAAATAACAAATACAAATATAAGAGAGATAGGGATAGAGAAAATTTGACACAAGATATAACGTGGTAAACCTCTGAAGAGGAAACATCCACGGGTTAGCAACCACCAGCAAACAAAATCCACTAGTAGATAAGACAAGTACAATTTCTCAAGTGGCCCCTTCACCTAGAAAATACCCTCCTATCATACTCATGAAGATGTTACCCTCTTGCTCAACAATCCGAATCATCACACCTCTTGTCAAGACTTCCTCGCTCACCCTTCTGGATCCTCACGACCCTAGTCAAGACTTCTTGCTCAACTATCTGAGTCCTCCCGACTCTAGTCAAGACTTCCTCGCTCAGCCTTCCGGATCCTCATGACCCAAGGCAATACTTCTTGCTTAACTATCTGAGTCCTTCGAACTCTAGTCAAGACTTCATTGCTTGACAATCCGAGGTCTCACACCTCTTGCCAAGACTTCCTTGCTCAACAACATAGGTCTTACACCTATTGTCAAGACTTCCTTCTCACAAGGCATCTAGGTGATCATGAATGCAAAACGCAAACAAGCACGCAACATAGAATGTTATGATCAACACATTCTATGGAAAATACTAGACATGAGCATGAATGCACAAATCAAATGTAGTCTAGTCAATCATGCATGTTTAATCCATCTAGATCATGTAAGATATGTTCAACATTAATTACAACCTAGATACATGCATAGATCTAAAACTTGAATCACAAGATATGTTCAATTAACACATAATCAAGTTTAAATCTCATAAACCAAAAACATGCTAAAATCGTATGACAAAGTCATTTAGATTAAAGCTAAAGTTCTAGAGCATATTCCTATTCATAGATTCAACAAAACACATGAATAGCTCAAAAGAACACAAGCACAGGTATCATTTGTAGATTTCAGCCAAAGAGAGCCTAATACATGTGAGGAACTATTTTTCACAAAATCAATCAATCAAAGATCATCAAATAGTCCTAGAATCAAAGCTAGCACAATACAATACCAAACATGTGAAAACATAGGCAAAATCAAAACCTAACTCAACATGTGAGATTTCAATTGAAACTCAATCTAGCTTAAAATGAGTTCAAAAATTAAATCAAAACAATCACAAGACACATATATATGTTGAAGAAGAAAACCCAAGGCAGTTGATAAAGTTTTAAAAGAAAACTTTGAGAGAAAATCAATACCTTAGTTGATTTTGGTGCAGTCCCGTTTCTGTGAGTTTAGACTTCAAAAACATCAATAAAACTAACTCAAACCTTCAGAGAAAGGGTGGAGGATGAATAGAAAAACACTCTCAAATTTTAATCAGTCAAAGTAGAGTTCAAATGAAGAAGTTATGGTGTTTGGAATGTGAGAAAATGTAGAGAGAAAATTCTGCATTCAAGTTTTAAATTTCTTCTTAGAATGAAATGTGAGAGAGAATGGAAATATAAAGGAGAGGGAAAGAATAAAAGCTAAAGGAACAAAATGACCTTAAGTGCACCAAGCATGTTTTCTGCCTAAGACAGCATGTGGGCATCTCGGGGCAGCAAGCATTCTGTCCCGAGATGGCTACGCGCCATCTCGGGAAAGAGTGCTCGGTTGCACTTCTTTTCCTCGTGCTCCCCTCTCGTTCTTCAACCGTTATCCGGCCTCTGAACTCGGAATTTGAATCCGTTTGTGGATTACAAACCGTAACTCTCTCAAGGACATGGAAATATAAGATACTCAACCCAGAAAAAAATAATTAGACTTGATATATAAAGACGAAGACAATGTATGCAACATGAGTTTAAAGTGTAGTATCTTTAGACTTAGAACTTGAAATCAATAGTATGAGTAACCAAAATGACCGAAACTCAATCAAGAATGATTTAAGACTTAATTAAAGTTCAATATCCATGTTATACAAACATATACACATACAAACACAATTCACACTAGAATGCAAACTATATAGAGATAGTCTTCAATCATACATTTTCCAAAACATGTTATTTCCATACCAATGCATAAGCATTCATCTTAAATTGTGTGAATGTGTTATACATTGTGCACAATGATGCAGGGACACATATGAATGAATTGTATGTGTGTGCCTATAATGTTTCACAACGATGCAGGGACACACATGTATGAATTGTGTGTGTCCCTAAGCCTTGTAAGAGAAAGATAAGGTCTTAGTATACCTTTGTAAAACCATATTGCATCCTTTCTCTTTGAAGACTTTGAACTTGCTTTGACTAGTTGTTCCTTCTTCTTTGAAACTTGAATCATCATGAATCTAAACAACTAAATCATTACAAATAAACATCATTTTGATATGGAATTAATGCCAACACAATCTAAAACCTAACAATTTGTGAACCTTGGGTTATATTGAACTTTATTCACTTTATTAAATCTATCAAATATGTTTCATTCGTTGCTTTAATTGATTTCAAGAATAGTTTGTTTTAGATTGTACCCTCATTTCTTTGCAAAGTGTTTGAGGAATTATTTGAGTAGAGTTTGAGTATACCCTCTATTCAATTCTCTTAAGCTCATTTGAATGGAATGATTAAACTAGAGTACCATCCTCAAGTGAAATCCGGAAAAATTAATTTCAATCTCTATCTAATCTCAAATGGGTGCCCAATTTTATACCCTTTAGGTTGGTTGCTTGTTAGAGATTAAGCACCAATTCTATACCCTCTAGGTTGGTGTGTTTATAGAAAGATTAGTCCTTTATATTGATAGATGTACATTCTTGAACGATCACTTGTGGGTGGCTAATACTATAACCTCTAGATTGGAAACCCAAAAGGGAAATACAACCAATTCTTTACCCTTTAGATTGGTTACAATAGATTATTGTACATTCATGTTAATTACCAATACACCCATAGTTTGCCTGTTGGACCCATCAGCTCCCTAGTCTTAACCATCATATTTTAACACACATTTCTCATTAACACTAATTACATGTTTGGTTAATTACATAATTGTAGTTTGCATTTTAACCATTACCTCTGCAAAACCCAAACCTTTAATATTAATTTTTCATGCTTTGTTTAGTTAATATTAGTTAACTAGTTTTAGCCATTTGATTTCCCTTTCCCAGTGGACGACACCCGACTTGTTATTGTACTAGATCTATAAACTTTTGAGGCATTATTGCGATTTTATAAATTTTGTTTGACAAACTATTTTACATATAAAAACGATTGTGTATCACTTACTTTCCTAGTTGGTGTGTTTCCTACAACAAAATAAATTAGGAATCTACAAGGAGTAGTCACCTATAAATACCAGGAGATGGAGGGATTGGTGGAGAGTTGAAGATTGAAGATTGAAGACTCCATCAACATTCTTTTCTTCTACCTTTCTTTAGATTAGATGATTTTATTTATTTTTCTATTTTTTATTTCTAGCTAATTTCTTTGTTATCTAGGGAAAACTTGAAGCCATAGACATGATTCTAATTGTGTAGACAAGTTCTGCGTTTTAATGAAATATTATTTTTCTCATATGATGATTTCAATTTCTCTATAAGACTTGTTTTTCTATTAACTTTGTTTCTTTGATTGGCGATCTTAGGAGTATGATTTTAGGATCTATGTTGCAGGATAGAGTTCAAATACTTGACAAACATATTCTTTCATGCAACAATTAATTGGAATAATATTTAATTAAGGGAAATTGTTTCATGAATAGCCTATAATAAACACCATATTTTAGTGTTCATGTGATATTCATATTCTCTTCGTTCGTAATGGATTTCAGTTATTAAATCTAGTAAATACCAATGCTTGGTTGTAATTTGGAATACAAGTATTTATACAAAAACCATGTAATCTACATACTAGCTAAGAGAGAATCGATACAACTTTTCTGGAATACCCACCGCCTTGTTGTGAGTATCTTCATCACATTTGATATCTTTAACTTCATTATTGTCTATGGATTGGATGATTGTTTAGTGGTAGATAGAATGTCCTAACTATTGTTTTTCCATATATTTTTCCTCATTAGATTTTATGTTGAGCTTTATTTGTTGTTATTTCATTTTCTTTAGTTTTTATAATCAAATCAAAACCCCTATTTGTGTGTGTGCGTTAAGTGATTTTGTTTTCATGTCTTTTTAGTTAGATTAGAGTCTTGGAGTGTCATAGATAATTTCGTTATTTTAGTAGGTAACTTATTCTCTATGGGAATGACCTTTTCCATTTCTGTTGTGCCATCGTTTACGATTTGTTCACTCGTAAGATTTTTCTTATTTTTGTTTGCCTATTTGGAAACCAACAAGTTTTTGGCTCCGCTGTCTAGGAATTAAATCATTGACTCTTATTTTGAGTTTACTTTCTTTTGTTTTATTTATCTGCTCTAGGTTTATTTTTATTTTTTTCCTTTAGGTCTTTAACTTTTCTTTTACTTTTATTTTATTTTTATTTTATTTTATAGGTAAACATAAATGATTATGGGTCCCAAATTGCTCATCTAAATAGTTTGGTTCAACAATTGATTCCATGAGCTCAAGTGTTCGTGATTTGCACAAACTATGGACATTTATCAGAATAAGGTCCAAGTCTAGGAGGCTATTGGGGGGAGATAGCTCAAGTCAACTACATGCAACAAAGGAATGACCTATTCTCCAACACTTACAATCAAAGATGACATCAATATCCACAGCCACTAATTCAATACCAATTCATGCCTCAACAACCCACACCTCAGCAATCTCTAAAACAAGGTAAGTCTCTTGAAGAACTAATTGAATCTTTGGATCTAGGTACTCATTCTTTTTTGTAGGAAACAAGAGAATATAAGAAGAATATAGATAACCAAATAGGACAAATTACGACCTCGGTATGCCAAAGAGATCAAGAAGGACTTCCAAGTCAAGTGATTAGTAACCCAAGAGACAACATAGAGTCATGCAAAGAAATCACACTCCAAAGTGGAGAAGAGTTGGGGAAGGAAAAGGATGAGGAGAAAATTTAGGCATAAGAAGAAGAGGAAGGTAACAAAAAAAATTCAGTAAGTTTTACGAGTTACTCTATGACCCAATCTGTGATCCAATGTCATACCAAAGACTCATTGGATGAATCCGACACCAAATTCTTTCCAAGTCATGACGAGGCTGTTAAGATTATGCTCAATAGCAAGAGTATAATAATGTATTTGACAATCTTTTCATATTAATAAAGTGATTTCTAGCTTAACAAATCTTATAGCATTTATAGTTTAATTATTATAATTGTCAAAAGTAAATAATCATAAGGTCAAAAGACTATGAGAAAAGAATAATTGTTCATACATCTATATATGCATGAGGTAGACACACAGTTCTTTAGTTAGTCTTGAATAAATTGACAACTTCAGATAAAGGTTGGGCATCTTTATCTTGTTAAAGTTGTAGATTCTTTTGCTAGAATTTGAGTGGGATCAAATGTGTTATGATGAGTTTAAAATCATCAAAGTGTGGTGTCTTTGGGCAAAAGAATCTAGTGCACTAGGTGCATTGAATTGGATGACAATGAAATACTTTATCTAGAACCGTCAATAGATAGAAGTTTTTCATTTGAAGACAATCGGAGATTCTATCTGAATCTTGAGATAAATGATGGATTTATGGTTGCAAGTGTTATAATTTGAGCTATCAATGAGTACGATTATATAGCATAGTCTATCCTCGATAGTTTGGTGGTATTCATTTGTTAATCGATAGAGGACTTCACTTATGGATATGGACATCGTGGCTCCGTTTATTAATTGAGAGTAGAATATCATCATATGGATGTTTTGAGGTATTGGATATTAAATCTTAACATTAAGTTTTCAATAGTGTCTATGGAAACATGGCTTCTGGACAAGTCAAAATATCCAAGTTCAAAATGTGGTCATTTGAGTAAATATTGTAACTTGGAGAGCTATAGGCGGTCTATGAGCTCTTGGCGATTACTGGTATTCTTCACGAGTGTACACTTTCTCCAATAAGGTTGTCTAGGGTATGAATGAGTAACATCAACTTATTCTATCTTTATTTAAGAGTTCAATTTTTGTTCTTTAGTGGAATGAACTAAAATTAAATAGATCGAACCTAAGTGAATCATTTGTTGATTGTGATTGGGTTGTGTCTATTGGATCTTAAATTTAGATAGCCCGCCAAGATCCCCAATCCACACAAACTTGCATGGATCACTTGATATATTCTACCGGACCAATTTAGGGGTCCATCTTGAATTGTATTAAGGCATGTGAACTTGTTTTTTTTTGTAAGAACGGGTCTGTTTCACTTTTGGACTTTTTTATTAAGGTCCAGTGGATTTAATAAAATAAAAAAAATAATATATGGCCCATATATATGGTATGGGCGGCAAGGCTATTTAGAATAGCTTAAATATATATTTTTTCTATTTTTTTATTTAATTAAATGGAAATTAATTAATTTTTTGATTAATTAATTATTCAATTAAAAGTCAAAATCTTTTTCCTAGTAAGAGATGGTCTCCTAAAATTATACTATTATTGGTAGTATAATTAATATTAAAGACTATATTTGATAAGCAGATAAATAAAAAGAATTATTTATCTAATCAAATTAGGAAGTCTTTAATATGGTTACAAATACACTATTGAGTTGGATAAGAAGTCTTGGTGTAGGATAGAATTCATTTAGAAAAAGGATTCTTAATCTCCAAGTAAATCCACCTAAGGAAAGGGTTCTTAACAACCAAGTAAATCCTTCTTAGGAAAAGATTTGTGATCCTAATATATATTCTTGTGCATTTCAGCCAACTCATATATATATATATATATATATATATATATAAGAAGATAGAATTCCTTTAAGAAAAGAATTCTTAACTACTAAATAAATACACCTAAGGAAAGGATTCTTGCCAACCAAGTAAATCATTCTTAGAAAAAAATTTGTGATCCTATATATATACCCTTGTGAATTTTGGCCAACCTAAGGTTTTTCTAAGAGAGAATTTTGCTTAGCAAGAGAGAAAAATTTGGTTTTTTACTCTAGACAAAATTCAATCAACTTTAAGTTATATTGGGTGTGGAATTTGGCCAAGGAGAAAAGAGAAAAAGAGAACGCTTTTATTTTCGATAGTACACTAGTATCCTTTACATCAAAAGGGTTTTGTATAAAACATTGAATCAGGATTCACACGAGTTTCGATCAAATTGATTGATAGTATCCTTTACATCAAATGGGCTTTGTATACTACATCGAATCAGGATTCACTCGAGTTTCAATCCAATTGATTGATAATTCACAAGTGACCGGGCGTTCTTGATTTTTCTGTTGGAGGATATTTGTAACTAACAAATAAATATATTTTGTTTGATTTCATCCTCAGGTATACAATTTGAAGAAAAGGAGCCCACACTCCTAGGTGATTCACGTGTGATTGGATTAGAAGATCTTACGGAATCAATTCGGCACTTGTTCAATCATCACGAGAAAAATGTACGACAATTTTATATACATCAATTAATCTAGGGTTAAGGTTCTTGTTATTTAAAGGGGAAAATTTTTATTTATACAAAAATCCTAATTTTTATTAAATTTTCTCACGCTTCCGCTGCGGGGTTTTATTTTCCCTACAGAGACCACCTTGAGGATTATTGAAACCGTGCACATGGTTGAAGAAATTCTTACATTCCGAGATAAGAGGGAGATGGATGAAAATAACAATAAAAGGAAGAAAACTTTCATTGTCGAGATTGGTAATGAAAAGATGGTGGATACATTTGAGGTGAATGATGTGAGCAAGGTTCCTTTGCCGGATTGAAGAGATGAGCTAAATGCGTCGAGCTGAGACATTAAACCAAACGCCAGGTGGGAGGCAACCCAACCAGGTTTTTCATTCGTTTTTGTTTTTATTTTTATCTTTTGTTTGTGTGTCAACCTTCCTTCCCTATTTCTTTCATTTTATTTCTTGTCCATACATTAAGGACAACGTTTATATTAGGTTTGGGAATGTGGTTTATTTTACTTTTTGTTTTTACGTGATTCTGAGTTTTTGAGTTTTCATGTTCTGCTGGAGATATTTTTGGGCAAACTTTTTCTTAAAAACTGTAATTTTTTGCAAGGTAATAAATTTTTCTGTCATAGATGGGTCCTTTGATTTTTCAGTACGAATCCAAATAAAGAACAAAAAATTTTAGGTGATCGTTTTAAAGTTATGGTCAATTCTTTGACCAAAGGTCAAAAGCGATGCTCTGTTTCGTAAATCAGAGAGTGAGTTGTTTTCATCGCTTGTTTTAACACTTTTTCAAATCGCTTTTCTAAATGTTTCTTGATTTTTTTTGGCAAGTCTATTTTGTTTTGTTAAATTTGAGCAAATTATTTTTAGTACTTTGAGAGATATGCATCAATTAACAAACACAAGACACATCAATTAACAGACAAAAACGATTTTGAAAGTCGTCAGTTTTTGAAATTTTTGCTCTCCATTTTTAGGTGCTACGTTTGTATTCTTTAAGAGCCATAATGTATGCTTTATTCACTAAATTTAGACTAATATCTTGCCACTTAGAATAGTGCATTATAGGGGTCTCACTTGTACTTCATGGGTTAGTCCCATCTTTTAGTGTCTAAGTTGAGGGGACTCGGTGCTCAAGCGCCTTGTTCTATTAGTAGAGATACCCTCGTGAGTTCACGAACACAAACCAAAAGCGTGTCAATCACCATGCATAGGTCTCATTAGTCATGACCATGGTTCAGTTCGAACCAGAACCGTGTAACTCGTTTCGGAACTGTAATCGAACTGTAGGCCTTAAGGTTCAGTTCTGGATCATCAAAAAAAAAATCGGCGTGGACCTGGTGGTTCAGTTGCGGTTCTGGAATCGCCGGTTCCAAACCAATTTTTTAAATTTATTTTCAATTTTTATTTATTTTTGTAAAACAACTGTTGGAGCCTAACGTCCAACTGATGTCATGTTGACATTAGATGGATGTTGGGCTCCAACGATCTGCTAACCGTTGGGCCCAACGGTTGTTTTAAAAAAAATTCCTTTTTAATTTTATTTCTTTTCTCAAATTTTTCCTATAAATAACCCCCCCCCCCCCTCCCCCAAATCATTTCTTTTCCCACCAATTCTCTCTCAATTCTCCTAATTCTCTTTAATTATCTCTCAATTAGTCAATTGTTTATATTTATTGTAATGCAATTATTTTTTTAAATCAATTCAAAATCATTATCATCGATTTTTTAAAATTTATTTCCAATAAATTTTTCAAATTTATTTCCACCCATTTTTTTTTCAAGAGTTTTATTACAAATTAGTTTTTTAAATGGCAGGTGGAAGTGGAAGTGAAGCAGAAGATGCTTCACCAAGGCGTTCTGTTTCCAGGACCAGTTCCGGTCTAGCCGGATAATATCAGTTTTGATGGCACCGCTTGCCATGAGTTCCTACAACGGCAAGCCTATCTTGAATCCTTAAACTATCCAGCCAATCCAAATCCCCCTTTAATAATATTTGAACCCAGTGCTAGCCAGCCTAGCGGCCTAACCCCGATAATATGACAATCCAATCAGAAAATATGCCCAATTTGTCTTTATTTCCAGATTTTTAAGGCCCACATATTGAAGAGGTCTTATAGAAGGATAAGAAGCACAAGTTTGATCTCTTCATTCTCTACATGAAGAAAGTTACGAAAGAGGATGGAATGTGTTAGGCAGTGTGTAATTATTGCCCTAAAAAATTTAAGTGGACTAAATCTGGAGGATACAACACATATAGGAAGCATAATACGACCCGTCATCCAGTAGAACATGCTAGGGTGAGTACACAATCTCAAATTTTCTGGTTTGCTACCTCTAACACTCAATTATTTAAATATTGTGATCAAGCTAATAGACAAGAATTAGTTAGAATGGTAGTTGTAGAACTTTTACCTCTTAGTTTTGGTGAAAGGTTGGTTTTCTTAAATATTGTGGTAAAGCATTAAATCTTGTTGTATGTTGTGTTACTAGAACCACTCTCACACATACAATGTATGATATTTATAAAAAAGAAAAAAAAGTTTTTGAAACAAATATTTAGAGAGCTATAAAGATCGTGTTTCCATATGTGCCGACATACGGACTGACCATTGGCGAGCGCATTCATACTTGGTTGTAACTTTTCATTATATGGACAAAGCGTGGACAATACAAAAAAGAATTCTTGCATTTAGAGTTTTTGATGATGCACATACTGCTGATAATTTTTATAAAAATATGAAAGCAAAATGTTTTCAATTGGGTTTGATAATGTTTCTACCAATACGGCAGTTATTCCTACTTTAATTGAATTATGCAAGCCTTATTTTAATAGTAATTTTTTTCATCAAAGATGTACTTAACATGTTTTAAAATTATGTGTTCAAAATGGTATGGAAATTCTTCAAGCTTTTATTAAATCCATTATGGATGCCCTCTCTTATTTATGGAAACATCCTAAAGATATGAAAGCATGGGTAAGATTTTTTAAATAGGCAGGTAGGCGTCCCATTAGATTTTCTCGTGATGTTCCAACACATTGGAACTCTACTTATAAATTGCTTTGTGAAAGTTAAGATTATAGGGATTTATTAGCTTCTTTTATGCAATACAATGTTAGTCAAATCAATCTTTATCCACACTGTTGGGATGTTTGTACACAAAATTTTAATTTGTTAAAAGTTTTTAATAGTGCTACAAACAATTTGTCTGATATTTATTATCCTACCACTCAATTATTTATTATTGAGAGTTGTAATATCGTTGGTGCATATGTTGACTGTTCATCTGATATACAATTAGAGGCATGCATTGAAGCTATGAAAAAAAATGGTTAGACTATTATATGGACTTTCCAACTATTTACCTACTTGCATTGTGTTTTGACCCACATTGTAAAATAGAAAATTTGACATATTATTTAACTCTTTATTATGAATGTTTAGGTATATAAGTAGATATTAATGCTTATTATTCTACAATTAAGACATTATTTTATCAGTTATATGATGAACATCGTAGAATTTACGGTCCATCATTGAACATTAGTGTTCCACAAACTGAAAATGTATCCCAAACTTGATCTTCTGGGGTGTTGGGGGCAGGGTCTGCATTGTTATCCCAAAAGATCAAAAAATAAAAAGATTACGATGATATTCTTCTTCTTTATCAAGTTCGGTCTCATATTCTAAGATTGAAACTTATCACAGTAATATTTTTGAGTTTACAGGAGATGGTGATGTGGATTAATTTGATATTCTACATTGGTGGAGGGAACATCAAAAGCACCTCCCAATCTTGTGTATAATTGTCAAACTTATTCTTGCAACATCGATTTCTACAGTGGCTGTGGAACATGAGTTTATCGTCGTTGGAAATATTTTGGACCCAAGACGGTAGCTTTTGATTCCAGAATCAATCCAAGTCCAAGTCTTTGTTGATGATTGGACAAAAGCAGAATACAGACAATAAGAAATAGATCAAGAAACACTATAGGATATCTTTAATGATGACCATACCACCAGAGAAAGGCAGCAATTAGTTACAGACTTACAGATGTAAAAGGCAATAAAATGTAAAAGAATTATATGGTCTTTGATTCCACTAAACTCAAAGAGGATACGTAGGCAACTTAATTGTTGTACAAATTAAGTGTGAGACCAGTTTTAATTTTTTGTTTTATACTTTTTTTTTCAGTTTATGTATTTAGTTTTTTATTTTATTTTATTTTCAGCTTACGCAATAAAAATCATTTACAATTTCACATTATTACATGTCTTATATTTTGTTTTTTTTTAAGTTACTATAATAGTTTATTAAAAAAATGTGTTTCTGGTTCTGGCTCCATCCGGGACTGGTACTATAATTGAACCAAACCGAATCGAAACCGTCTATAAGACTAGGTCTCATCACACCAACAATCATCATGTGTCATAGAACATGCATCACATTTGTTGATTGCTTAATTGAAACTTTTATTCCCTTGATATATGAAATCTTGGAAGTGATTTTAGGCAATGCGTGTGCATTAACTACTTAAAAAGCCAAACACATTCCTATGTCTCGTATGTGTGCTCCAAAGCCAATTTTAAGGCCAAACACCGGCCTTTCACTTGGAACCACATTAAACCATATAGCCATAAGCCAAACACAATCCAACCCTTGAAATTGTCAATCTTGTGGGGTGTGTGTGTGTGTGTGTGTGTGTGTGTGTGTGTGTGTATGTGTGTGTGTATGTTGTGCATGGTTGAAAGGTATGAGCTATAATGTGGGATAACATGTATGTAGGCCATAATGTGATTGTGCATGACATGGCTCAAAAATATAAAAGTGCCTAAAATTGCACTTATGAGCCAAAGTGTAAAATGATAAATGTGGTTGTGCAAGACAAGCGAAGGAAAGATGAATAGAAAAAAAGGAAGAAAAAGGCACCCAAGAAAAAAAGAGCCGTGTGAAATTAATGATAAGTACTCCCAAAGAAGAGTATATTTGAGAAGCACAAATGTGCAAGTAAGGAAATGCCTAGTTGCTAAGGAGTAATTAATGTGTAATAAACCTTTGTATGGTGTGTGTGAGTATGTTTATACATGATTGGTGATCTTTGAACTCAAAGATTATTCTATTTTCTTTGTTCACAACATTTAACCCTATGGCCCCGTTACAACTAAAGGGAAAGACCTATTTGACCTTAGTGGAAGTCTAGATTTGGAATATTTGATAAAGCACGATCTTTCCACGTTCATGGCACTTGATTTTTTCATGAGACTCATTCACTATAAAAAGCTTTCATTTTTTAGTAAATGTATGAAATAAATTTGATTCCATTATATGACTTCAATTGCATACATATTGCATGAGTGTGAACATAGGTTTCGAGAGGAAAAAGAAGATAGATCCATGTGAAGACCTAGAATCGAAGGGAATTATGCTCGACTCATGAGAGTGAGTGGTTTCCAAGGCGAGGGTGCTTTAAGTATGGGATTCGTGTTGTGTGAGTTTCCCCAGTGGTGCCTTGGATTTATTTAGATAATTTTGCATTAACTTATTCCTCACTCCCACTCTCTCATATCTATCTCTCACTTAGTGGTGTCTTGGCAAATGCTTTGGGTCTAGGACATTTCTAGATTGAGTCATGCTTTTATTTATGTCTTTTCTATTTTGTTTTAGAGTTTGCTCGAGGACAAGCAAAGGTTTGGTTTGGGGGTATTTGATCAAGCCAAAAAGACTTTATATTACATCTCTCGCAGACAATTCCTTTGCCTTGTTTTCTTGCATGGAAGCTTCTGTGCGTTGGCAACTGAACGGGTCCTTATCCGCGCACTACATATGCATTTGAAGAAGAATTTAGACAAAGGAGACTGTGAAGGTGCCACCAGCATACTACTAGCGCATTTGCCCACTCACCTAAGGAGAATTATTTGGCATCAGGTCATTGCGCGGGTAGCACAAGCGCTATACCATCGCATTTACCCATGCAACGAAGATGAAGAATTTATCTCTAGAGGACTGTGCAGGTATATAACCATTCATTTCATGCAATATGTCTATCCACACCAGCATAACAGGTTCATTTTTGAAACCACATTTAAGGATCCGTATTGAGATCACATCGATGCTTACACATATATTCTGCCTTTTAAATGTTTAACTTTAGAGCAACTGACCCTTCCTTACTATCCGTTGACCTTATCGTGAGAAGACACTCAAACCTAAAATTTTTGTTATCAGAAATCGGTTTCCTCTTCCGATATAACCTCACCAAGAATGAAATGCAATCTAATGGCCAATGTCTTTTCCACTATCTTGTAAGGCAAAATGCACAGGCTAATCGGGTGGAAGTCTGTAATGGGCTTAGTTGTAGCCATTTTTGGAATTAAACAAATAAAGGTGTTATTAACACTGTCCTAAGCTTCCCCCTCATTCAAGCACTTTAGACAAGCCTTGATAACCTTAGCACCAACAGTTCCCCAAAACTTCTGGTAGAACAAAGCTGGCATACTATTTGAACTCGGAGCCTTTGTATGGTCGATATCAAACACCACTTTCCAAAACTCTACTATGGTAAACAGTGAGTGTGAAAAATTAAAGGATCTTTGTGACAACCTCGACTATAAACTATCCAACACCTCTTTAACATCAACTATAGATGGTGCACTTTCTTTGAATAGACAACAAAAATAATTTGTAACCACCCTTTCCATGTCCCGGATATCATCACACCAAGTCCCCCTCTCATCAAACAATCCCCGAATCTCATTCCTTGCTTGCCTAGAAGAAGCACACAAGTGGAAGGATTTGGTATTTCGGTATCCACTCTTCAACCACTCAATTTGAGATCTCTACTTCCAAATTTTTTCTGCCTCAGCCATTAATCCATCTAACCTTGACACTAAGCTATTTATACTCCCCTTAGAGCCCGTAATAATAGACATAGAAGCCAACTTTGAGTCCCCTATGCAACCTCTAAATTTCTGCATGCTTTCTAATCCGATTATTAGAGTTCCACACAAAAAAATTCTTCCTACAGTTAGAAATTCCCTCCACCACCATATCAATGCGTCCATCTCTATACGAATCAGACCAACTTTCCCTAACTAACCTATCACACTACTCTCTCTAAAACCAATATACTTTGAAATGGATGCATCCCTGATCGAGCGGTCATTGTCACCTGTCAAAAAATATATATCTATTCTAATTTACCTCGTAAATACAACGAATCACAAGACTAGTATAGTAAGGTCAATCCCACATAGAGATGGTATCTGTTTAACTCTTTTAGCTAAAGCATTACTAAAATCGATGTCAATAGAACATGGAAGTGGTGAGAATGGTGTGTGTGAAGTGTATGGATAATGCAGATGGTGTGTGAGGTATGTATTTAAAATAAACTAAATTAAATTACATTAAGGATAGAAATGTAACTGGTGCTTGCCTTTCAAAATCTAGCTACATGGAAATCAATTACACTATAAAGCAGTAAAAATTAATCTAGTCCTAAAGGCAAAGCACCCTAGCTACAAAAATAAATGTGGCCCAGAGAGATGCAAGATAGTGGTTACCATAGATACACAAGTTCACCGAGCATACAAGCTAGGCATGTTGTTTATAAACATTCAAGCACCACTCAACACGGATTCCATAGCTAGTTCTCTTGATTAAGGAATTTCAAAACCAAATCATCTATTATTCTGAATCATTTGTTGATTAAGGAATACAAAAATCAATTCTCATCACTCAACCAAAATAACGGAGTGA
The DNA here is from genome assembly GCA_032871835.1 of Dipteronia dyeriana. NCBI lineage: Eukaryota > Viridiplantae > Streptophyta > Magnoliopsida > Sapindales > Sapindaceae > Dipteronia > Dipteronia dyeriana. The sequence continues at coordinate 55,013,878 of CM065299.1, forward strand.
ACAATTTTGTCTTTGGTCAAAGACCCATTAAACACAAGAACAATACACCTAACAACCTAATCTAACATTAGCATGCATAAATGAAGTTCCCTCTATTCAAGATCCATGTAGGAAAAATCACGTGGCGAAAGCGAACAGTTTGATTGGCATATTTCAAAAACAATTCCTTTAAAAGAGAGAACCATAACCCGTGATTAATTAACATATGATAAAAAGTATCGTACCTTTTCACGTGACGATTGATGTTGCACCAAATTGAATGTGCAAGATCTTCCAATCCAATCATAAATGTGAATCACCTAGGACTGTGAGCTCCCTTCCTTTGAATTTTGTACCTGAGGATGGAAAAACAAAAACCTTTTTCTTTTGTTAGTCACAATAGACCCTCCTAGAGAAAAAATAAAGAACCTTCAGTCACTTGTGAATTCTCAATGTTTTGATCGAAAACTTGCGTGAACCAAATTCAATGTTGTGCACAAAGCCTTTTGATGTTAAAACAACTAGTGTATTGTCAAAAATACAACGGTATTTCTCTCTATTCCTCTTGGCCGAATTGTCACACGCCTTTCTTAGAGTTGGACAAATTTGTTAAGAAAAATAAAAAACTCTCTCTCTAATGCATTAGCCTTGGCCGAATTCTATTATGGGAGTTATATAGATGGCCGAATCCTCACACCAGGAGGAGTCTTTTGTGGTGGCCGAAAATCCTCTCATAAGGAGGATTTGTGTGTTGGACGAAAATCCCACCATTAGGAGGATTTGTTTCAACAAAACTCCTATAAACTTTTAGAATTCAACACTAATCTAACTCAATAGTGTATTATCCAATAATAAAATATTGAATATAAATTAATTGTGACTTTATCAAAAACTTCATAATTTGACCAATTGTCAATTAGAGTTTTGACAAATATCAAAGACTTCCTAATTTGATTAGATAAATAAATTCATTATATTCGTCTACTTAACAAATAAATTTTTTGATACTTATCATACTACCAATAATAGTATGACACTAGGAGACCTTCTCCTATTTAGAAAAAGATTTTAATTTTTAATTAAATAATTACTTAATTAATAAATTAATTAACTTCTATTTAATTAAAGAATATAATAAAAGAGTATACTAGGCTAATAATCCTAGCCTTGCCGCCCAAGTTTAATGTATGAAAAAATTATTATTTTTCTATTTTATTAAACCCATTGGACTTTAATAAAAAATCTACAATGTGAACTATACACATTCTTACTAAAAAAGAAACAAGTCCACATGCCTTAAATTAATACATTAATATAATTTAAACAAGCAATTTAAATAAACTGCTCAAATTATATTCTTAATGTATTATTGAAATGCTAATCGCACCCCATTAGGGCCACCCAAGGATTCCTACATCCTTGGCCGCCCATTCCAGGTACTTGAAGAGTTACCGCATGTTCTGATCACACATGACCACACCTCTCCAAAACTTTTGGATTCCGAAACCCAAACACAATTCTAAATGGACCAAAAAATCAGTCCGGTAGAATATATCAAGTGATCCATGCAAGTTCGTGTGAATTGGGGATCTTTGCAGGCTATCTAAATTTAAGCACCAATAGACATAACCTAATCACAATCAACGAGTGATTCACTTTGGTTTGATCAATTAATTTTAGCTCATTCCACTAAAGAACTAAAATTGAACTCTTACATAAAGATAGAATAAGTGAATGTTCATCATTTGTACTCTAGACAATCTTATTGGAGATAGTGTATCCTAGTGAAAAATACCAGTAATTGCCAAGAGCTCATAGACTGCCTATAGCTCTCCTAATTACTATATTTTCTCATATGACCACATTTTGAACTTGGATATTTTTTACTTGTCCAGAAGTCTTATTTTTGTAGACACTATTGAAAATTTAACGTTAAAGTTTAATATCCAATACCTCAAAATATCCATATGATGATATTCTACTCACATTTAAAAAATGGAGCCATGATGTCCATATAAATAAATGAAGTCCTTTATCGATTAAAAAATGTATACTATAAAACCATCGAGGATAGACTATGCTATATAATTATAGTCATTGATAGATCAAATGATAACACTTGTAACCATAAGTCTATCGTTTTTCTCAGGATTGAGATATACTCTCTGATTGTCCTTAAGTGAAATCTTTTATCCACTGATGGTTCTGGATAAAGTAATTCAGTGTGATCCTATTCAATGCACCTAATGCACTAGATTCTTTTGCCTAAAGACACCACACTTTGAGGATTTTAGACACACCATAACACATTTGATCCCACTCAAATACTATCAAAAGAATCTATAACTTTAACAAGGTAAAGGTGCCCAAACATTATCTTAAGTCATGAATATTATTCAAGACTAACTGAAGAATTATGTCTACCTCATACATATCCAGATGTACGAACAATTCTTTATTTAGTTTAGCATTTTGACCTTATAATTATTTACTTTTGAAAATTATAATAACTAAACTATAAATGCTATAAGACTTGGTAAACTAAAAATCACTTTATTATTATGAAAAAATTGTCAAATACATTATTACACTCTTTCTATTGAGCTTATTCCTAACAATCTCCAACTTGCTCTATAGCAAGCGTGTTATATATCTCACTCCCATATTCTTAAGGTGCCCATCAAAACTCTTCTGTGGTATAGCTTTTACGAAGGGATCCGTCAGATTTTCTACTGACGCGATCTTCGTAATCGTCACGTCCCCCTATGTATAGTTTTCCTGAAAAGGTAATACTTCCTTTCAATGTGTTTCCCTCACTTATGGAATTTTGGTTCTCTTGAATTAGCCACTACTCCACTGCTGTCACTGTAGACATTGATTTACTTTTTAGCATGAGGAACCACTTCCATGTCAATCAAGAATTGGCGGAGCCAGACATCCTCTTTAGCGACTTTGCATGTGGTAACATACCTCTGCTTCCATGATGGAATCAACAATGCATGATTGCTTATGATTGCGCCAAAATTATCATATATTTTGGCCCTCATTTCCATTCCCTTTGTCTCCCTTTATCTAGTTTTTGGTTGTTTCTACGTATCTTATGACTCATTGGTTATGATTGCAGACAATTAGGTACAAGTCAGACGATTAGACGGAAGATGCAGATTTATGGGTGAAAAGGCCAAGAATTGATCAAGTGTATAGGCAAAATGTGTTGGTCATGCACGGGTTCTTACCCGTGCACTGTGAAGGTAAGAAAGAACTAGGGCAATGCATGGGTCACAAACCACACACAAACTATGTACCAGCCGTGCACCAATCGTGCACAATCATGCACTTTAAGAAACCCAAGAGCTAAGCAGGGAGCAGAGATGTGCATCAGGTCACTGTGCGAGTCATAGTACTGGTCACAAACCGTGCAATGTCCCATACAATTCATTAAAATCAATAGATGAAGTAAAAGCACTAGGTCAATGCGTGGGTCCCTACTGGTGCACAACCCGTGCATTTATCGCATCATGAAGCCACATCAGTGAAAGCAAGCCATTTTGATGATGTCTATAAATAGAATCACTTCTGTTATGACTTGTATGCCTACATACCCATTCATAACCATTTTCTATCTCTAGATCTAGGAATTCCTTTCTATTCCCTTTCATCCTAAAACCCATTCATTTATCTTTGATTTCTACTCAATCAAGGTTCTAGGAGATAGGATTTCAAGCTCTCAAGGAAAGAGAATCATCAATTGGTTTCCTCTTGACAAGTTGCCATTTATATATGAAAAATAGCAAGTCAAACAAAATTTATAAAACCCAATTTGCACACAAGTTGAAAACAATGTAGTAGCAAGTAAGGGTATCTTCTACAGAGATCGTGTTATGCTTAAATGATCAAAATTTGTTCTAATTTAATATGCAATGAAAAGTAAATTGTAATGGTTGTTAAGTGAAATTAACTACATGCAACAAAGCCTAATCTACTCAATTTGCAACTAGTTAGTGATGGAAGATAAAAGTGCGATGGTATGGGAAATGATGCAATCGTTGTTGGGGTTTATGCCCTAAGCATGTAATTTGTAAATGGATTTATGAAGTAAATAAAAGGAAAGGTTCAATTCATTCTGTTATGTTATTTATTTTATAAACTTGTGTACATATTAACATCCTGGATTGCAGGATGTAATCTCGAACAGTGTATATGAGTATCATATACAGATGGATACAGTAAGAGACGTGCAATCTAAAGAGTCCATAGATAGCAAATAAAGCTGGGTACTTTATTTGTGGTTAATCTATAGCTGTGGTCCATTCCGTAATGTACAGTGATTCTATCCTGAATCATTCATATGAGATATGTAAATGGAGGCACCTTGTATGATGTGATCATATAGGACTGGGTCATGATCTATATAAATCTCACACAAAGATCCGTTTACCGATTAGATTCATATATATCAACTAATGATGGCTATATATGGGTGATCTTAATCCTGAGTGTCTTATCGACTCCTTCAGGTTAGATCGTGGTCTTTGATATACCATGGGTGAGGTCAGATGTATTTCCTGATCAATATACTCCGTATGTTGGGATTTCGGTTTGGCTTGTGGCTGGAAAGGTTTGTACACAATAGTGGAATCCACTCATTCTTGTGAGAAGTAGATGGTAGTTCCTTTAAGGGTTGATTCAGGGCTTGGACAATATGAGCGCTCTCCTAATTCCGTGAGGAAGTAAGATTTATTGTCCATTAGAGAATCAATGGTACTTAAAGGATATATGTAATTAGAGGGGTATAACGGACATTATGACCCAGCTCTAATTACGAACTATTGTGGAGGATCACACCATATGTAATAGCTATATCGATGGACACCGAGTTGTATCGGTCTATGTAAAAATGTCTGCAGTTGAGAGAGTGCAGCTTCGGGTTTTTAGTGGAATAACACCGGAGTTAATAATCAAGGAATATTAATTAAAGAGTTTAATTAATGATTCTGAGGATTATTGGAGCTCAAAATACTGTGGGCCCAATAGGTCCCCTTACTAGCCCGATCGATTTAGGTAACAAGGGTCACGGTTAATTAATTGGATTGTCCGGTTAATTATGTTACAAAAGTGACACGTATTTATTCGGGAATTAATTGAATAATGAGATTATTTTATTAATGGATAATGGTGATTAAATAACTTAAATAATGAGATTATTTAATTATGTTATTAATCACTAAATGGAGGGTGTATGTTGATATTTATTTTTGAATAAAATAAGATAATGTGATTATTTTATTTTATTAAATAATTTATTTTTGAATTTAAATAGTTTGAATTCAAAATTAAAATCAAATTAAAGATATGCGATATTTTTTTATTTGAAAGTTTTTAAAAATCAAATATAGATTTGATCAAATTTTTAAATATTATATATAAGATATATTTTATTTAAAATTAAAAAAAAAGTTGTTGTGCGTTTCACGCACAGCAAGGTACTTATATATATATTTGACAAAAGAATAAAAAGAAGGTTTTTAGTTGTTGTTTTTTTTGTCAAAGGCATTAATTGGTGCGTGATCAAAAATAATAACAGCACTGTGAAAGTTTTTTTTTTGAGTTATTTTGTGCAAGTGTGTGCATGAACAAACACCACAAAGAGAGAAAAGGTTTTATGTACAAGTGTTGTTCATTAATATAAAGAAAGAGTTTCTTATTCTTTTCTCTTCTACACCCTCCATCCTAAGTTCCTGAGAACCGTGACGTGCCCACACGCAGTTACCAATCCCGGGAATAGCTAGGAAGATCAGTGGTACAGGCCATAAGCAAATCGAAAAGTGAAGGAGCCTCCGAACGTTGGTATGGTTCTATTTTTATTGATTACAATTTCATGTATTTACATATATATTTTATTAGTGTAATAATTTTTATATGTATTTGTTCCGAAAATAATTACGATCAAAAGTTCACAGGTCCCAGATTCAGATTACGATCTGTATAAAAAATTTTAAAAACCCGTTTCCGCTACGCGACCGGTGAATTTGGTTCCAACAATTGGTATCAGAGCCAATTTTATTTTCGAAACAGGAAATTGTTTTCGATGCTTCTGTATGTATGATTGTGTAAGCACGATTTAAATCGACTGTATGATGTTTTTGTATGTATATATTTTTTTTTTAATTTACAAAAACATGATCGATCGTTAATTATATGGTACTGTGGATTTAGGGTTTATGGGTTGTATATATTTTTTTATTATTATATATATATATATATGTGTGTGTGTGTGTGTGTTTTTAACTATTATTGGATTGTAAAAAAATAAAAAAATGTAACCTATGTTGAAGACCTGGACAATCGCGAAGAAAGATTCATGAGATGAATCGAGGTGACCGGAAGAGACTGGAAGACTTAGAAATTACAAGAAGACCAAGGAATGCCTTGGGGATATTTTTGTAATTTTAGATTCCAATCTTATTTAGGTTAAATAATCCACAATACTCGGTCAATTCATGTATGCTTTATATTATGTGATGATAAAAAGCATTGTCATGCATATGTATGTCATTTAGATTAGAAGTGCCTACACAAATATATTTGATATGTCATACATGCATCATAGCCTATATTTTATGTATTTTTTTTAATGTGATTAAAATGGATAAATACAAAAATTGGCTATGAAAATGGGATTAGTTTTTTAATTGTTAAAAAACTTGGTAATTCTCGTTAATATCAATCTAGTTATTAAAGAGTTTAATCAGTTAGATTAATAGGGTCATTTATAGTAATTATGATTAATTTGATTAATTGCCTAATTATAAATGAACCGGAAATTGTATTAGAGTTTTAATAGTTAAAACTTGGTAAACATTTTCATAATAATCTGAGCTTAGTAAATAGTTTACAAAGACTTGGATTATTCACTAATATATTAGATTTTTAATTGTTAAAAATCATTAATAATTTATTAGTTAATTAGAAATTGTTTCTAATAATGAATTAGTTAATGCACTAGATAACTTGATTAAAGTTAGCCGTTTGATCCTATAGAGTCTAGGTGCATTAACGGATAATAGAAAACCTTAGTTTTAAAATAGTGAGTGGGAGAGGGATATATGACATATATATCCCGCGGTCTCCATCATTAGTTCAACACCGTGAGATCCGAGTGGGGCCTCGTGACGGCTTTGCTTTCGTCCTCCCTAAGGAGGGTTTCCACAAAGGTCAATACCAAGGTTGACTTCCTAATGGATAGAATTTCTAAAGGTATTTCGGGATTGACCGACCCTAAGGTGGCAATTCTCGAGTTAAGCTCATGAGATCTGAAATGGTGGGTTACACTCACGAAGGTTTTGATTAAGTTTGTTAATTAAAAACCTGACTGAATAAATGATTGTTGAGTGATATGGAATAAGAGTTATTCTAGAATATCATTTGATTGAGAATGTCTCGGTCCAACATGCAAAGATTTGACCGACCCTAAGGCGGCACTTTTTTGTGGTATGTTGGATTGTCGTGGTATAGTAACTATTTTTAGGGTAGTTCTAGTTCGTTAAACATGTTCATGCATCGTGTTTAAATTTATACCAAAGCACCCGCACTTGTTTTAAATAAATGACTGAATGAATGTTTTATTTATTTCAGCAATGTCTTCTGCATTACTTCAAATTCTCGCAAACAACAAATTAACTGGTGATAACTACACAAAGAGGAAACTTAATATTAATACAATTTTGGTTACAAAAGACCTCAAATTTATGCTTACGGAGGAATGTCCTCCGGTGCCTACTACCAATGCCACACGAACTGTTCGTGAGGCATACCAGTGATGGGTCTCATCTGATGAGAAGGCCCGAACATATCTGTTGGCATCTATGACAAACGTGTTTGTCACGAAGTACGAATCAATTACTTCAGCTTTAGAAATCATGGAGTCATTGCAAGTTATGTTCGGGCAGCTCTCCGAGCAAAAGCTACATGAAGCTGTTCGTTCCGTTATGCTCGCTCGCATGATGGAAGGAACGTCAGTTCGGGAACATGTCCTGAGCATGATGTCCTACTTCAACACGGCAGAAGTCAATGGCGGGGCCATTGACGACCTAGTCAAGTGAGCATCATACTGACTACTCTTCCGAAGAGTTTCGATCAGTTTAAAAGCAACTACGGGATGAAAAAGTTAAAGTTCAGTCTTACACAGTTGCTCAATGAGCTCGCTACCTTTGAGTCCTTGATTAAGGACAACAAAGGCAAGACCAGTGAGGCAAATGTTGCCGAACCATCTTTCTCTAATAATAAAAAGAGGAAAAGGTCCGCTGGGAAGGCAAAAGGAAAGCCCAAACACAAGAAAATCCAAAGCAAAATGAAGAGCACCTCCACTGACCAAGACAAAGGAAAATGTCTCCATTGTAACAAGGTCGGGCACTGGAAGAGGAATTGTCCTCAGTATCTGGAGAAGGTAGCCAAGAAGAAAAAGATGAAAGGTAAATATGATTTACTTGTTCTTGAATCTTGTTTAGTGGAAGATGATTCTTCACCCTGGATAGTTGATTCGGGGGCCACTAATCATGTTTGATCTTCTTTGCAGTAGACTGATTCTTGGACACAGCTAGAGAAGGGAGCCTTCTCAATGTGTGAGGGGTCGGGGGATGTCATATCGGCCAAAGCAATGGGAGCAATAAGATTGCAATTTTGTAATAATAATAGTTTTTTACTATTAAACAATGTTTTTTATATTACTGGATTTACACGGAATTTGATTTCCGTTTCTAAGTTGTTAGAACAAAAATATTCTGTTTCTTTTAATAATAAGTATGTTATTATAGAAAAGAATGGTCTGAATATTTATTCAGGAATTAATGAAAACAATTTGTATGTGTTAAGACCGTTAATACATACTACACTGCTCAACACCGAAATGTTTAAGGTTGAAAAACCAAAAACTAAACGACATAAGATTTCTTCAGATAATGACAGGTATCTCTAGCATCTAAGGCTTGGTCATATCAACCTTAATCGGATAGACAGATTAGTAAAAAGTTGACCTTTAAGTGAATTAAAGGTTGGCACCTTACCTGTCTGCGAATCTTGTCTAGGAAGGTAAGATGACTAAGAGACCTTTTACTAGAAAAGGGCTTAGAGCTAAAGAACCGCTACAGCTTATACATACAGACGTCTGCGGACCGATGAATGTTAAAGCTAGGGGTGGTTATGAGTATTATGTCACCTTTATAGATGACTACCTAAGATACGGATACGTCTACCTGATGCAACGAAAGTCGGAAACATTTGAAACGTATAAAGAATTCTGAACTGAAGTTGAGAATCAATTAGGTAGGACTATCAGGTCACTACGATCGGATCGTGGAGGTGAGTACCTTGACCAAGAGTTTGAAGACTTCATGGTCGAGCATGGGATAGTTTCCCAACTCACAGCTCCTGGTACACCTCAGCAAAATGGTGTAGCGGAGAGGAGAAATAGAACCCTAATGGACATGGTGAGATCTATGATTAGTTTCTCATCATTACCAAATTTCTTCTGGGATATGCGTTAAAAATAGTGGCATACATTTTGAATGTAGTGCCTTCCAAATCTGTTCTTAAGACTCCCCTAGAGTTGTGGAATGGTTGTAAAGCTAGTTTACGACATTTCTGCATATGGGGGTATCTAGCACACGTGCTGAAGAACAGAACTGGAAAGCTAGACTCCATGTCTGTTGTCTGCCTGTTTGTAGGATACTCCAAGGAGACCAAATGTGGACACTTCTATAGTCCCGAAGATAACAAAGTGTTTGTATCGACAAATGCAACGTTTCTTGTGGATAATTACATTAGTGACCATAAACCTCGTTCCAAGATTGTATTAAATGAGTTGGAGTCTGGTGAGACTAGTGTTTCATCAACAAGAGTTATTGATCCATAAACATTTGAGAGTCAGATGGTTCCTGATCAGGATACACTACCACCTAGACGTAGTGAGAGGGTTGTGAGACAACCTGAACGCTATTTAGCTATAGGTGAGGAACAAGGTGTTGTCTCTGCTGTTAGTGTGGATGATCCATTGACATTTAAGAATGCAATGGAAGATCCTGATAAAGAGGAATGGCTTAAAGCCATGAATCTCGAGATGGAGTCTATGTACTCTAACTCAGTCAGGGATCTTGTAGACTTACCGGATGGGGTAAAACCCATTGGGTGTAAGTGGATCTACAAGAGAAAGAGAGGAGTAGATGGGAAGGTAAAGACCTTCAAGGCAAGGCAAGGCTAGTGGCCAAGGGTTATACCCAGAAAGAGGGGGTCGATTATGAAGAGACCTTCTCGCTAGTAGCCATGTTTAAGTCTATTAGGATTCTCTTAACCATTGCTGCCTATTTCGATTTTGAAATTTGGCAAATGGATGTCAAGACTACATTCTTGAATGGCAATCTTGATGAAAGCATCTATATGATGCAACCAGAGGGATTCGTGTCTCCAGATCAAGAGCAAAAGGTTTGCAAGCTGCAAAGGTCTATCTATGGACTTAAGCAAGCATCTAGATCCTGGAACATTAGGTTTGATGATGTGATCAAAACCTATGGCTTGGAGAAAAACGTCGATGAGCCTTGTGTCTACAAGTGCATCATTGATAAAAAAATAGTTTTATTGGTCCTATACATAGATGATATCCAACTCATTGGGAATGATGTTGGAGTGTTGTCTGATGTAAAGGGCTGGCTAGCTAGCCAATTCCAAATGAAATATTTGGGAGAGGCAAGTTATGTTCTAGGGATCCAACTTATAAGGGATCGTAAGAACAAACTTATAGCACTGTCTCAGGCATCATTTATCGACAAGATTCTTATACGATTTTTGATGCAAAAACTCCAAGAAAGGTAATTTACCTTCCAGACATGGAGTTCACTTGTCTAAGGAACAATGTCCTAAGACACCTCAAGAAGTTGAGGATATGAGACGTGTTCCCTATGCATCAGCAGTAGGTAGTCTCATGTATGCTATGTTATGCACAACACCGAACATCTGCTATACTGTGGGAGTAGTCAGCAGATACTAGTCCAACCCAAGATTGGATCATTGGGTTGCTGTCAATACTATTCTCAAGTATCTTTGGAGAACGAGAAATTATATGCTAGTGTATTCCGGACAGGATTTGATCTCGTTAGGATACACGGATTCTGATTTTCAGTCAGACAGGGATTCTAGAAAATCCACTTCTGGATTAGTATTCACCTGGGTGGTGGAGCTATTGTGTGGAGAAGTATCAAGCAATCTTGCATTGCTGACTCCACCATGGAAGACGAATATGTAGCTGCTTGTGAAGCTGCTAAAGAGGTTGTTGGGCTCTGTAAGTTCTTGAGTGATCTGGAAGTTGTTCCAGACCTGGATAATGCCATCACACTTTATTGTGATAACAGTGGTGTTTTGGCTAATTCCAAAGAACCGAGAAGCCACGAGAGGGAAGCATATAGAGAGAAAGTATCTTCTCATCAGAGAGATAGTGCAGAGAGGAGATGTGATCGTCACCAAGATAGCCTCACAAGACAATCATGTTGATCCATTTACGAAGACCTTATCGGCTAAAGTGTTTTCGGGTCACCTAGACGGTCTAGGGTTACGAGACATGCCTCACATGCTTTAGTGCAAGTGGGAGATTGTTGGGGTTTATGCCCTAACCATGTAATTTGTAAATGGATTTATGAAGTAAATAAAAGGAAAGGTTCAATTCATTCTGTTATGTTATTTATTTTATAAACTTGTGTACATATTAACATCCTGGATTGCAGGATGTAATCTCGAACTGTGCATATGAGTGTCATATACGGATGGATACAGTAAGAGACGTGCAATCTAAAGAGTCTATTGATAGCAAATAAAGCTCTGTACTTTATTTGTGGTTAATCTATAGTTGTGGTCCATTCCGTAATGTACAGTGATTCTATCCTGAATCATTCATATGAGATATGGGAATGGAGGCACCTTGTATGATGTGATCATATAGGACTAGGCAATGATCTATATTAATCTCACACAAAGATCCGTTTACCGATGAGATTCATATATATCAACTAATGTTGGCTATATATGGGTGATCTTAATCCTGAGTGTCTTATCGACTCCTTCAGGTTAGATCATGGTCTTTGATATATCAAAGGTGAGGTCCGATGTATTTCCTAATCAATATACTCTGTATGTTTGGATTGCGGTTTGGCTTGTGCCTGCGAAGGTTTGTACACAATAGTGGAATCCACTCCTTCTTATGAGAAGTAGATGGTAGTTCCCCTAAGGGTTGATTTGGGGCTCTGACAATATGACCGCTCTCCTAATTCCGTACGGATGTAAGATTTATTGTCCATTAGAGAATCAATGGTACTTAATGGATATATGTTATTAGAGGGGTATAACAGACATTATGACCCAGCTCTAACTATGAACTATTGTGGAGGATCACACCTTATGTAATAGCTATATCGATGGACACCGAGTTCTATCGGTCTATGTAAAAACGTCTGCAGTTGAGAGAGTGCAGCTTCGGGTTTTTAGTGGAATAACACCAGAGTTAATAATCAAGGAATATTAATTAAAGAGTTTAATTAATGATTTTGAGGATTATTGGAGCTCAAAATACTGTGGATCCAATAGGTCCCCTTGCTAGCCCGATCGATTTAGGTAACAAGGGTCACGGTTAATTAATTGGATTGTCTAGTTAATTATGTTACAAAAGTGACATGTATTTATTCGGGAATTAATTAAATAATAAGATTATTTAATTAATGGATAATGGTGATTAAATAACTTAAATAAATAGATTATTTAATTATGTTATTAATCACTAAATGGAGGGTGTATGTTGATATTTATTTTTGAATAAAATAAGATAATGTGATTATTTTATTTTATTAATTAATTTATTTTTGAATTTAAATAGTTTGAATTTAAAATTAAAATCAAATAAAAGATCTGAGATATTTTTTTATTTGAAAGTTTTTAAAAATCAAATATAGATTTGATCAAATTTTTAAATATTATATATAAGATATATTTTATTTTTAAAAAAAAAAAGTTGTTGTGCGTTTCACGAACAGCAACGTACTTATATAGATATATTTGACAAAAGAATAAAAAGAAGGTTTTTAGTTGTTATTTTTTTGGTCAAAGGCATTAATTGGTGCGTGATCAATAAATAATAACAGCGCTGTGAAAGTTTTTTTTTTTTTTGAGTTATTTTGTGCAAGTGTGGGCATGAACAAACACCACAAAGAGAGAAATGTTATATGTACAAGTGTTGTTCATTAATATAAAGAAAGAGTTTCTTATTCTTTTCTCTTCTACTCCCTCCATCCTAAGTTCCTGAGAACCGTGACGTGCCCACACGCAGTTACAAATCCCGGGAATAGCTAGGAAGATCAGTGATACAGACCAGGAGCAAATCGAAAAGTGAAGGAGCCTCCAAACGTTGGTATGGTTCTATTTTTATTGATTACAATTTCATGTATTTACATATATATTTTATTAGTGTAATAATTTTTATATGTATTTGTTCCGAAAATAATTACGATCAAAAGTTCACTGGTCCCAGATACAGATTACGATCTGTATAAAAAAATTTAAAAACCCATTTCCGTTGCGCGACCGATGAATTTGGTTCCAACAATCACAACATAAATAGTGGGAATCCATTATTTCAATGTTAAGCAATGGATTAATAAAGGTCAATTTATCTATTAAAGTGGTACGGAGTCAATAACACTTGCTCACGGCTACTAGGTCCGATTTGGAGACTCGAAGACTCAATCCACATAGACTCTCTATTGCTCAACTACAAGGTCGGCTTATAAGAGGGTCACTCTTGATACTTAGATAAATTTTATGGTAGAAAATGGCTTGGAATGGCATATTCACAATCCAATCTCTAACATTGAGACCCAAATGCGTAGGAAGGGCGTATTTACTATACATCCAATTCATTCAACTTAGCTAGTTTAGACACCTTAGAAGTAATTATTTATTGGCTTAAGAGAGGGCTTATCTACCCAATCCAAATAAATGTGTATATCAATATTAAAAACTCAAAAGACCTTGATAATTAAAGAGACTAAGAGAGGGCATATCTACTTAATTCTAAAACAATCAAAAAACATATAATGCATCGAATGAAAATCACTAATCAAATCATACAATTATAATGGCTAACCGATAATGCATGTGTTCTTACATCATCACCAAATGGGTCTAACTACTCATGTCTATTACAAGAATGAAACAAGGAGAAAAGAATAGAAGTAAACCCATAAATGGCTCCTCCTTTTTGAAGCTCCAAAAATTGTCTCCTTGATTCCTTTTGTTGATTAGATGATCTGGATGGTGTGTGAATTGATTAGTTATTGAAGATAAATGAATTCCTAGATCTAGAGAGAGAAAATGGTTATGAATGGGTTTCTAGGCATTTGGCTCATAGTAGAAATGATCCTATATATAGGCGTCTTCAAAATGGCTTGAATTTGCTGATGTGCATCCTGATGTCAAAATACGCAGGTGGTGCGCGGTTTGAGACCCACACAATCACCTGACACTTTGATTTCCAACTCTCGAGTTCAGTGAAATATACGGACAAATGTACAGTTTGGGACCCATACAGGACCCACGCATTAACCTGATACTTTGTTTTCCATCTCCAGGTTTTTATACGATACGTGGACAAATGCATGATGGTGCACGGGTTGAAGACCCGCACATTGATTTGCTTTCTTCTTCCTTCTAAGTACATGGTTGATGAGCTGGTGATGACCTGTACAGGACCCGCACACTGTCTTGAAATATTCCTCCATTATTGCCCCTTTTTCCACACAAATCCGTATTCTCTATCCGTTTGTTCGAGATATACCTAATTACCTGAAAACACAACAAACGAGCCATAAGATAAACAAAATCATCCGAAAATGAGACAAAGGTTGTGGAATTGAGGGCCAAAATATATGATAATTTTGGTCCGACGACCTCTCATTCTCTTCTCTTACGTATTTTCTTTTATAGAGCATGAGTTGCTAATCACCCCACTAGAGGATTGATGAGATTCTATTGTGGATTGTGGGTTTTGTAATGAATTCTATCATTTCTAATTAATCTAAAATATATATTTCATTCATTTTTTGTATTGATTTCAAGGATGATTTGTATTGGATTGTACCCTCATTCCTTTGTAAATTGTTTATGAAATTACTTGAGTAGAGAATTGGGTATATCCTCTAATCAATTCTCTTAAGCTCACTTATATGGAAGGATTGAACAAGAGTACCCTCTGCAAGTGAAGTCCAGATAATGAATCTCAATCTCTATCTAATGTCAAATTGGTGACCAATTCTATACCTTATAGATTGGTTATTTGTGAGAGATTAAGCACCAGCTCTATACCCTATCGGTTGGTGAATTTATAAAGAGATTAGTTATTTATTTGATAGATGCACTTTAATGAACAATCACTTATGGGTGGCAAATACTATACCCTCTATATTGGAAACCCATAAGGGATATATAACTAACTCTATACCTTCTAGAATGGTTATACTGGTTTAATGAACATTCATGAGAATTCATAAGTGCCTAATGTTTGCATGTTGAATCCATCAATTTCCTAGTTTATTTTTCATATATTTTCATTTCCTAGATTATGGCATTTTAAGTATGTTAACGGGAAATTTGCTCAAGATGAGAAATTCCAACTAACACCCTCGAGACCACTACCACGAAGGTGGTGGCCGGGGTCGGTACCTTTGATACCTAACCTGCTTAAATAGGAATGAATGTTTGAATGACAATGGCAAATGAGGACTTTATTATTGATCACTCGTGGTATACAGAAATATCTCACGTACACTTACAATCTTTCTAGGACATAAGAAGGTGGTAACCTCGTACTTGTCGAATAGTAGATACAATGATGGCCATGTTCTGATCACAGAATTTAGGCACTACTTAATTCTCTCTTTTTTTTCCTCTGTTTCTGCCTCTTCAATTTCCTCCTCCCTTTTGTGGGAATGCCTAGGCATATTTATGGCCGAATCAATTTGAATGGGTGTATCTCCTGCCTTAATTCTCTGAACCTACTCCCTCCTTATCGGGCGGGATCCTCTATTTGAAAGTCGTTGACTTAAGTAAATAACAGACTCAAGATTATCATTGGTGGAGATAAGTTTGTTTCCTCCTTGGAAACAAACTCTTGTCTTACACGTATGCAGAATTTAATGTTCGTTATAACATAGATATGATCTTGTATGTATTCATGGCATGATTCTTCATAGAGGTCACCGAGTTAGCTGCTAGTTGTTTCGTAGAGCGAGGTAGATCTACGCTTTGGTTATGTTCTCTGGAGCTTGAGATAGACGTCTTTGTAGACATTCCTAGAAGGTAGCATGAGTCTGATTCACTTAGAGGTCCTCTTTCTACTTGTATTGTGGAGGGGACAGCGGGCTCCTGGAGTGGTTGGTGGGCTTCCAGTTTTAGGCTACGAGTTAATTTTGACCTCTGGAAGCCTTAACTTGGTGGGATCTCACTTTGCTTGTCGGGCTTCACTTTGAGTGCTTCTTGAGCTCAACGATCCTTCATTTCTTTCATGGGGTGGTTTTAGAGTCCGACCTCAGGAATCGAGGTTCCTGGATAGGTGGCCTCGAGAAGTCCGGATTCCAATGTTCATGTGAGGACTCGACCTAGTCGTGCCTAGCGTTATCCCTGGTAATTCTGAAGCTTGGCGATCCTTCCATGCTTCTGCGGGGTAGTTTTATGGTCCATGCAGGGTCTTATGAATGTCGAATTTTGGCATCGATTCAGGCTAGGAGAGTGGAAAATTTCTCTTTGACCCCTAGCCAAATTGTACTATTAATGAAGTCCCCTCTGACTTGAACACCGGAGGTAGAGTTGGGGTTGGAGTCAGATTCCCTATTTAATTGAGAATTTTTTTGTTACGAGATAATTACTGAGAATCTCGAATGAAATCTTCTTAATAACTGCTTAGGTGACATGTCGAACTTGGATTGGTGTGCTCTTTGAAGAAAATCAGTTGTATTACGGCCCTCTCCATGGCTCGAGGCAATCTTCCCGAGGATATCGCCGACGTCATTACAACCCTAACCTCTATTTAAACTCAAACTCAATGCTGCTTCCTCACGCATTCCTCCAATTTCAAATTTTCATACTTCCTCTCTCTCGCTATCTTATCTAACCACATCATTGTCCTTCATCTACCTTCAAGAAATTCTCATTTAGCAATGTCGAACTCTTCTGACAGTATTTAAGCCCTGATCGAGGGCACTGACAGCTCTAATTTGGTTCCTCGGAAACGAGTGTGAGGAATCTCGAGATATGAGGACTTTTCCCCGGTCCGTCAGTACCGCTGCTCCAGTAGGAATGTTTCGATAGGCTCTGGCTTCTCCAATCAACCCGACAACCCTCTAAACTTAGTTGATGAAGATTCTAACGTAGGAGTGAGGGCCGACGCCGCTGGGGAGGTTTAACTTGCTGTTTTTGGGCCTCCTTCAGCAAAGCCTTTTCCTTCTGACTTTTGGGTTATTCTTGACTGTATCATTGACCCATAATCGATCAAACGCATACAGGATAAATATGGCATTCCTAAGGGCGTCACCCTCACAGTTCCCTATAGGAACTACGACATCTTTAATCACCCAAAGGTGTGCTCCTCATTTACTTGGCGGCCTTCAAAAACGAGGTCTGGCTTCCCTTTCACCCTACTATTCGACAAGCTCCTAACGCCCTTATACTAGCTCCCTTTTAGCTAAAGCTAGGCTTTTGGAGGCATCTGATTGGCTTCCTCATATTGTGAAGGGAACCGTACGAGCTGGGCAAGGTCACCCGGAAGCCCGGATTAGAAGAGATGGCTTACCTATTTCAAATCGGGAGTTTGTCTAGAGGTCCCCGGGGACAATTCTAAGTGAAGGCTAAGAACAAGCTCAATTTTATCATTCCTGACGCTTCGAGAAAGGACCCGCTCTGGAAAGAAGAGTGGATACTAGTGGGGGAAGATTAGGGAAGCTCCATATTCATCGGTGGGCACGAGTTCGCAAATCCCACATCTTTCAAGTACAAACCAAAATGGGATCGAGTTTCCTTACCCACTGAATCTGAAATGGTGTTGAGGACAATCCTCGCTAGGAATTATCTGAACTTGAAGTATCCCATCGTTGACCCCTTCGATTCCTACAAGGTGAATCAATATCTACGGATCTCTGATGCTACCCCTCATAAGTAATCCTAAGTCATTATGCTTCGTTCTGTTAGTTGGCTTGCTTCTTACATCTTTTAAAAATAAACAGTTTTTGTTGTTGCTCAAGCTTCCCGTGAAGCCCTGCAAGCTCGGACCCCTTTCCCTTCTGCCAGATTGTATCAGGGGGTCCTCTCGATTACGTCCACGAAAGGGGGGCCTACCATTCCAGCAGCTGGTCACCTGCTCCCGTTCCATCGCCTAACCAGATGAGCTCTAAGATGGCAATTTTTGCATCGCGAGCTGCTAAAGTTCTAAATCGAGGAGGGTCGTTCTCCAGGACGTTGATACGACCACCTCCGCCCCCTCCCCAGTGGCCCCTGCTACTGTTGTTGCTTCTTTAGTCACATTACGTACTTCTTCAGTTGTCCCATCTATGTTCCAAGAAGTTCAAGCTTTAGGGGATCCCGAGGCTGGTATTCCTAAGATTCCCCCTACTTGCCCCTGCCATCGGTCCGGCTCGATTGGTCAGGACGAGGTTTTGAAGTAGTTGGTAAAGTTTGGGTGGCGGGCTTTCTAGGATGGCTTCCATGCCTGTGGACATTCTGGTTACCAAGGGTTCAGCCCTCTTAGCCGAGGTAATCATCGCTTTTTATTTTTGCTTGTAACAGTTTGATTTATCGTTTCCTAACTTGAACTCCCTTTTCAGGCCTTCAAGTAGCCATGGGATCTCAGGTAGCTTTCCTCCGTAATCGGGCAGCTAGGGCTGAAGCTGAGGCTGAGCGAGCCATGGGATTTTTGGCACAGGCTCAAGCCTTGGTCCAGAGATGACTTCTAGCCAGAAAGGGATGGAAGCATAACTAGCTGAGCTTCAGTGTGACCATGAGAGGTTTAAGTGGTCTTTCAATCAAGAAACTGTTCAGTCTCAGTGTCGAGCATGTCAGCCGGATGATTGGAAGGAGGAAACGAAGGCACTGAATTTTGAGAACCAAAATTTGTAATCCCAAGTTGCCAAGCTTCAGGCCAAAGTAGAAGCCTCTTTTAGGGAGGGGTATTTCTATGCCTCTTTCCAGGTCACTGAAGCCCTCCCCCTCCTATTTGAGCTCTCTAGTATCATCGGCTGGGATAGGGAAGAAGTTATCTCCGGCTGGAGAGATGTCTCACCCTGAAAATGATGAAGATGGTCCTTCTATTGGGGGTGAAGCTAGAAAGCGACCTGAAATACCAGATCTGCCTCGTCCTGTCCTGACCTTTCCAGCTTCAGGTCCCAGAGAATCCTCGAGGGGGGTTTCAACTGATGGAGCCAGAAAGAGGCCTTACCGAAGCCCGAGGTCCCTCTAAGATGCCTTCAAGGGAGGAGCCAAAAATGGGAGGAATCATGCCAGAGTGAATGGCCAACCTTCTTGATGCAACCATACTGCCTGAGGTCATGGCGATGGTCAATGAGGTCTTGGAGGAGGACCCAGCTAAGCAACAGGCAATCGAGGGGCATCCTCAGGAAAATGTGGTGGAGGCGGCTGTCCAAGATGAGTGACCACTAGAAGGAGGAGTAGGGGATAAGGTTCATCCTGAAGGGGGGTGG
Source organism: Dipteronia dyeriana (assembly GCA_032871835.1). Taxonomy (NCBI): domain Eukaryota; kingdom Viridiplantae; phylum Streptophyta; class Magnoliopsida; order Sapindales; family Sapindaceae; genus Dipteronia; species Dipteronia dyeriana. Next base: position 55,033,632 of record CM065299.1, read on the forward strand.
GCTTCCCATCTTTACTTTGAATCTATCTTCATTATTTTTTTATAGCCCGGAACTAGGGGTTGGGCTCCCTGCTCGATTGTTGTAGCCTTACCGGGGGATAGGCTCCCCAATTCATTAATGGAATTTAACTTTAGATCTGGTTCAAATTTTGATTAGCATGTGCTTGCTTCATTTCTGATCTTCATCTAGGTACCCTCTATAGCAACCTGACGTAGCTTGGGAAAAGTAACAAGATAGGAAAACTGCTTAAGTGTGAAAGTAGATAGCTAGCTCGAGCTTTTTGACTCTTAACAGAAACTTGTAGCTCAATGACTTTACTAAATAGTCCCCTTGTGTGATTATAGGCTAGTTCGTACCTTTCTCAGTAAGCAACCACATATACACGGAGAATTAGCTATCATCAGTTACTGGAACATTAGAGTCCAAGTAAAAGAGCTTTCCATTCTCGAGCCCCTCTATAGGGTTATATCCCAAGTGAGGTATTAATGAGAGCTATCTAGCTCTCTCATAGTCTGGAGATCCAGATAGCTATCATGCTCTTAAGCTAAAGTTCTTCTTAGAGGTTGTAGCCCGACCAAGACATCAGGAGGGCTATCTAGCTATTTCCTGGTCTTGAGATCTGGATGGAAACTATGCTCTTACACTCAGATCCTTCTTGGGGGTTGTAGCCTGACCAAGGCATCAGGAGGGCTATCTAGCTATTTCCTGTTCTCGAGATCTGGATGGCAACTATGCTCTGACACTCAGATCCTTCTTGTGGGTTATAGCCCGACCAAGAGATCAGAAGGGCTATCTAGCTATTTCCTGGTCTCGAGATCTGGATGGCAACTATGCTCTTACAATTTGACCCTTCTTGGCGGGGGAGAGTACCCGACCGAGGCATTAGGGATAGCGAGGGGGCTTCTGCGACTAATCCCTGGTCTTGGGACGATATTGTCGAATTTTCCATGTAGACCCAAATTACTGTAGAACATAGTTGAGGATGGAGAAAAACAAGCTTTATTGATAATTAGAATGGAGTACATTATTGCTAGGTTTAAAAACTAGGTGGAGGTAGCCTGCTCACGAGTCCCCTTCTTAGGGGTAGAATTTTTTCGGGTGATCTACATTCTAAGTATGATCGATGAGTCGGTCATTCAGGTCTTCGAGCTTGTATGCCCCATTACAAGCAACCACCTTTACTAGGTAAGGTCCCTCCCAGTTGGGTCCTAGGACCCCATTTGACCTCTTTCTGGTATTCAATGTCACTTTCATAAGAACTAGGTCTCCTTACTTAAAATTCCAAGCTTTCACCCTCCTTTTAAAGTATCTAGCAATCTTGCTCTGGTAAATTGTTACCTTCTCAGCTACTCGATCTTGTTTTTCTTCCAGGAGATCTAAACTAGCTCGGAGCTTACCCTCATTGTTCCCTGGTTCAAAATGTTTGAATCTAAAGGAGGTCAGTTTATGCTCGATGGAAGAACTGCTTCAACCCCAAAGGCTAGAGAATAAGGTGTTTCCCTGGTGGTCATTCTCCTCGTGGTGCGGTAAGCCCAGAGGACCTCGAGAAGCTCTTTGGCCCATCTGCCCTTTTTCTGCTGAAGCTTCTTCTTCAACATCCTCTTAATGGTTTTATTAATGGATTCCACCAACCCGTTAGTCTGGGGGTGGGCTACTGAAGCGAATCTAAGGTCGATTCCAAAGCTCTCGTAATAGTCTTTGAACCATCCATTATCAAACTGCTTGTTGTATGGAGGTTAGCTATAATAATAAGAGGGGTTCTAAACCTACAAACTATGTTATTTTTGATGAATCTTGTTGTATTTTGTTCCGATATCTGGGAGAGTGGTCTAGCTTCGACCCATCTTGTGAAATAGCCAATTGCCACAATAACATGCTTGGCTTGACCAGGAGCAGTAGAAAGCGGTCCGATCAAGTCGACTCCCCACATAGGAAAGGGGTATAGTGAGCTAAGGTATGACAACCGCTCCAGTGGGAGGTGACTCAAGTTTGCGGTCTTCTGGCATGCTTCACAGGATAGTACTATGTTCTTTGCAACTTGATGGATGGTTGGCCAATAATACCTCATACGGAGTACCTGATATGCCAGAGCCTCCCCACCAATGTGGTTCCCGCATTCCCCGGAGCGAACCTCTCTCAATGTCCATTTGGTATCCTCAGGATGTAAACATCGAAGCAAAGGAAGGGATCTTCCCCTCCTGTATAAGTACTCATTTACCAAGCAATACCGGACTTAGAGCCTTTTGATTTTCCTAGCTTGGTCAGGCTCCCCGGGAAGTCTCCCTTCTTATAGATAATCCACTATTGGGTCCATCCAGCATGGCTACAGATCCAGGGTATAAGTCTCGGTATCTGTTGATTCGCTTGGTAGGGGGATCACTTGAAGAGGGACCCCCTTGGGTAAGATCTGGCCATCATTTACAGCTATCTTGGCTAAGACGTCAGCTCGACGATTCTGTTGTCGAGGTACCTGCTCGATCTTAAATCCTTTAAAATTGCTCTTAAGCTATTGAGCTAGCTTCGTAGGCGATCATGTTATCCTCTTTTGCCTGATAATCTCTAGAGACTTTGTTGACTATGAGCAACGAGTCACTCTTGACCTGTAGGTAATCACCCCGAGCTCTACGGCCGCCCTTATTTCGGCTAAGAGGGCTTCATTCTCTGTCTCATTGTTAGTGGTTTTAAATTCAAATCTGAAGCAGTGGTAGCACTCAGTTTCTTCTGGGTCAATTAGAAATGTGCCCGTTTCTCCCCCGGATTGCCCCGGACGCTCCATCTATGTAGAGGATCCATGACTTGTAACCTTCCGGCCAACTATCAGATTTTGGAATCCTCTCAGGGGCTACGTTCGTTGCTGCGGAGGTCGCTTGTCCTGGGGGCATTGAGAGCTCTGCTACAAAGTTTGCTAGAGCCTGGCCTTTAATTACGGTCATGGGCTTATACCTTAAATCAAACTGGGTGAGCTTCAGGGCCCATAAAACTAACCTTCTGAAAACATCCGGCCTTTGTAAGAATTGACAAAGGGGTTGGACCGTCACTACTGCTATTGAATGAGTATGGAAATAGGGACAAAGCTTCCTTACCGAGGTAACCAAGGCAAAAGCGAGCTTCTCCAAAAGGGTATAGTTCTTCTTGGGCTTGGTTAGAGCATGACTCACGTAGTAGATAGGCCGCTGGATCCTATCTCCACATTCCTTGACAAAGGCCCCACTTACCGTAGTTTCTGAAATGGTAAAGTAGATTTAAAGCTCTTCTCCAGGGCTTGGCTTAACCAGTAGCGGAAGGCTTGACATGTATATTTTCAAGGCTTGAAAAGCTTGTTCTCTCTCCTGGTCCCATTTCATGTTTCTTCCCTGCTTAATGGCTTTGAAGAATGGGAGACACTTATCGCTAGACCGAGAAATGAACCTGTTGAGCGCTACTACCTGTCCGGTCAAGACTTGAACCTATTTAAGTTACGTAGGGGACTCTAGATCTAGGATAGACTTAATATTTTCCGGGTTAACCTCTAGGCCTCTCTCATGGACCATGAAGCACAGAAACTTCCCCGCGGTTACCCCCAATGTGCATTTGGAGGGGTTCAATCTCATCTGGTTCTCCCCTAAGATCATGATGGTTCTGCGTAGGTCGCAGATATTGCCTTCAGAGGTTGATGACTTGGTGATCATGTCATCGATGTACACCTCCATTGATCTTCCAATTTTAGGCTTGAACAGCCGGTTGACTAACATTGATATGTGGCTCCTGCGTTTATAAGCCTGAAAGGCATCACCTCGTAGCAATACAGACCCCGTCTGGTGATGAAACTGGTCTTTTCCTGGTCGATGGGGTGCATCATAATTTGATTGTATCCTAAAACCGTGTCCATGAAGCTCAGAAGCTTGTTTCCGAAGGTGGTGTCAACTAGCTGATCAATTTTTGGTAGAAGGAAACTATTTTTCGGGCATGCCCAGTTGAGGTCGGTATAATCGATGCACATGCGCCACTTTCTATTTACCTTTGTGACCATAACTACGTTGGCAATCCATTCGGGGTAGCGTGCTTCTCTGATGAAGCCTGCTTGGGTAAGTTTTTCCACTTCTTCCTGAACCGTAACATTTCTTACAGTGTTGAAGTGATGTCTTTTTTGTTTGATGGGCTTGAAGGTCGGATCCACTGCCAATCAATGAGCAACCAAAGTCATCGGAATCCCAGGCAACTCGTCGTGACTCCAAGGGAAGATATAATTAAACTCTTTGAGGAGCCCGATTAAACCCTCCTACACTCCTGGCTCAAGGGTGGTTCCGACTTTGACGACCTTCGAGGGATTGCCCATTCGGATAGAAATCTCTTCTAGCTTATCCACTAGACGGCCGATGACCTATTCCCTTCTCTGTTCCTCCTTGTCTTTCACCACGGGGTCATCCTCGGGTTGATTTGTGGGTCCTATATCTTCCAGGATCAATACAGGTGTTACCCCATCATGGATTGTTGTTGTTGGGGTTTATGCCCTAAAGATTTAATTTGTAAATTGATTTATGAAATAAATAAAAGGAAAAGTTCAATTCATTCTTGTTATGTTATTTATTTTATAAACTTGTGCATATATTTAACATCCAAGATTCTAGTTGTAATCTCGAATTGTTTATGTGAGTGTCATATACGGATGGATACAGTAAGAGACGTGCAATCTAAAGAGTCCATAGATAGCATATAAAGTTAGGTACTTTATTTATGGTTAATCTATAGTTGTGGTCCATTCCGTAATGTACGATGATTCTATCCTGAATCATTCATATGAGATTTGGGAATGGAGGCACCTTGTAAGATGTGATCATATAGGATTGGGTCATGATCTATATGAATCTCTCACCAAGATCCGTTTATCAATGAGATTCATATATATCAACAAATGATGGCTATATGTGGGTGATCTTAATCCTGAGTGTCTTATCGTCTTCTTCAGATTAAATCGTATTCTTTGATATACTGTGGATGAGGTCGGATGTTGTTTCTGATCAATGTACTCCGTATGTTGGGATTGCAGTTTGGCTTGTGGCTGGGAAGGTTTGTACAGAATAGTGGAATCCACTCCTTCTTGTGATAAGTAGATGGTAGTTCCCTTAAGGGTTGATTCGGGGCTTGGACAATATGAGCGCTCTCCTAATTCCGTAAGGAAATAGGATTTATTGTTCATTAGAGAATCAACGGTACTTAAAGGATATATGTAAATAGAGGGGTGTAATGGACAATATGAACCAGCTCCAATTATGAACTACTGTGGAGGATCACATCATATGTAATAGCTATATCGATAGACACCGAGTTGTATCGGTCTGTGTAAAAGCGTTTACAATTGAGAGAGTACAGTTTGGGTTTTTAGTGGAATAACACCGGAGTTAATAATCATGGAATATTAATTAAAGAGTTTAATTAATGATTCCGATGATTATTGGAGCTCAAAATATTATGGGTCCATTAGGTCCCCTTACTAGCACGGTCGATTTAGGTAACAAAGGTCACGGTTAATTAATTAGATTGTCCAATTAATTGTATTTATTCAATAATTAATTGAATAATGAGATTATTTAATTAATCATTGTTAATAGTTTAATTAATTAAATAATTAGATTATTTAATTATATTGATATTTATGAATTATTAATTAACTATTAATTGGAGGGTGTTAGTTGATATATGGATTTTGGTGAATATAAAATAATAGGATTATTTTATTTTACCAAATCATTTATCTAAGTATTTGAATTTAAGTTTAAATTTACAATACTTATTATCACTTTTAATATATTGGATATATTTTAAAAGGATAATTAAAATATATATATATATCAATCATAACACAAGAGATTGCATTGGATGTAAATTGATGTGTGCACATATATAAGTGTTTGCATATGATATAAAAGAAGATATATATATATATATATATATATATATATATATATATATATATATATATATAAACGCAAGTGGAGGCTTGTGGTATAAAGAAATATATATATTTTTTGTGTAAAAAGTTACGCATAAGGTATCTATTGAAGAAAAATAAAAGTTTTTTTTATTTTTTTTTTTCTTTGAAAAGTCACGCTTGGCAATAAAAGATTTTTTTTTTGTGCAAGTGTGTGCATTAAAATAACACCAAATATTGAAGAAAAATTTCTTCAAATATTGAAGAAAAATTTCTTCAATTTTTCCATACATCCTCCATTCAAGTTTCTGAAACAGTGACGCGCTCACACGCAGTTACCAGTCCCGAGAGATAGCGAGGAAGATCGAGTGGTTCAGACAGGATCACATCGTAATGTGAAGGAGCTTCCAAATGTTGGTAAAATTGGTTCAGACTGGAGCATAAGGTAAAGTGAAGGAGCCTCCAAACGTTGGTATGTTCTTCTGATTTTATTGATTTCAATTTCTTCTGTATACATATTTTATGCATTAGTTCCAAAAAATAATTACGATCCCAAGTTCACTGGTCCCATATACAGATTATGATCTATATAAAAATTTAAAAACCTAGTTCCGATGCGTAACCGGTGAACGGGGTTCCAACAATTGGTATCAGAGCCAATTTTATTTTCGGAATAGGAAATTGTTTTCGATGCTCCTGAATGTATGATTGTGTAGGCACGATTTTAATTAACTGTATGTTGTTTTTGTATGTATATTTGTTTTTTAATTTACAAAAACATGATTGATCGTTAATCATATGGTACCGTGGATTTAGGGTTTATGGGTTGTATTATTATTATTATTATTATTTTGCAGTTATTGTATTGTAAAAAAAAATGTAACCTATTGAAGACATGGAAAAATCTTGCGAATAAGAATTCATGAGATGAATCGGAGTGAACTAAAGAGACAGGAAGATATCTGAAGTTACTGGAAGACCAAGGAATACCTTGGGAAATTTTTTGTAATTTTAGATTCCAACTTTTTAGGTTAAATAACTCACAGTACTTGATCAATTTATGTATGCTTTATATTATGTGATGATAAAAGCATTGACATGCATACGTATGTCATTTAGATTAGATGTGCCTACATAAATAGATTTGATATGTCATACATGCATCATAGCCTGATATTTTTTATATTTTTTTAATGTGATTAAAATGGGTAAATACATAAATGGCTATGAATAATGAGATTAGTTTTTTAATGGTTAGAAAACTTGATAATTCTCATTAATATTAATCTAGTTATTAAAGAGTTTAATAAGTTAGATTAATAGAGTCATTTACTTTAATTAGGATTAATATGATTAATTACCTAATAATAAATGAACCGGATAAAGTGTTAGAGTTTTAATAGTTAAAACTTGGTGAACACTAACATAATAATCTGACCTTAGTAAATAGTTTGCAAAAGCTTAGATTATTCACTAATAGATTAGATTTTTAATTGTTAAAAATCATTAATAATTTATTAGTTAATTAGAATTTGTTTCTAATTAGTTAATGCGCTAGATAACTTGATTAAAATTAGTCGTTTAATCCTGTAGAGTCTAGGTGCATTAACGGTTTTAAAATATTGAGTGGGAGAGGGATATATGACATACATATCCTGCAATCTCCATCATTAGTTCAACACCGTGAGATCCGAATGGGGCCTCATGACGGCTTTGCTTTCGTCCTCCTTAAGGAAGGTTTCTACAAAGGTCAATACCAAGGTTGACTTCCTAACAGTTAGGATTTTTGAGGGTATTTCGAGATTGACTGACCCTAAGGCGGCAATTCACGAGTTAAGCTCGTGAGATCTGAAATTGTGGGTTACACTCACGAAGGTTTTGATTAAGTTTTGTTAATTAAAAACCTAACTGAATGAACGATGGTTGAATGATATGGAATAAGAGTTATTCTAGAATATCATTTGATTGAGAATGTCTCGGTCCAACATGCAAAGACTTGACCGACCCTAAGGCGGCTCTTATTTGTGGTATATTGGATTGTCGTGGTATAGTAACTAGTTTTAGGGTAGTTCTAGTTCATTAAACATGTCCATGCATCATGTTTAAATTTATGCCAAAGCACTCGCACTTGTTTTAAATAGATGACTAGATGAATGTTTTATTTATTTCAGCAATAATATCTTCTGCATTACTTCAAATTCTTGTAAACGACAAATTAACTGGTGATAACTACACTAAATGGAAACTTAACATTAATACATTATTGATCACCAAAGAACTCAAAATTGTGCTTTCGGAGGAATGTCCTCCAGTGGCTGCCGCTAATGCCACACGAACTATTCCTGAGGCATACGAGCAATAAGTGATGAGAAGGCTCGAACATATCTATCGACTTCTATGACAGACGTGCTTGTCACAAAGCATGAAGCAATGAATTCAGCATTCAAAATCATGGAGTAATTGCAAGCTATGTTCAGGTTTCCCTCCGAGCAAAAGCGACACGAATTTGTTCTTCCTACTATGCTCGCTCGCATGGAGGACGGTATGTCAGTTCGGAAACATGCCATGAGCTTGATGTCCTGCTTCAACAAGGCAGAAGTCAATGGCAGGGCCTTTGACTAACCCAGTCAAGTGAGCATCATACTGACAACTTTTTCAAAGAGTTTCGATCATTTTAAGAGTAACTATGAGATGAACAAGTTAAGGTTCAATCTCACACAGTTGCTCAATGAGCTCACTACTTTGAGTCCTTGACTAAGGACAACAAGGGTAAAACTGGTGAGGCAAATGTTACCGAACCATCTTCCTACTCTAATAATAAGAAGAGAAAGAGGTATACTGGGAAAGAGAAGGGTAAGCCCGAACCCAAGAAAGCTCAAAGCAAGAAGAAGTCCAAGAATAGTAAATATGATTTACTTGTTCTTGAGTCGTGTTTAGTAGAAGATGATTCTTCACCCTGGGTTTTTGATTCGGGGGCCACTAACCATGTTTGTTCTTCTTTGCAATGGACTGATTCTTTGACACAGCTAGAGGAGCAAGCCTTCTCAATACGTTTGGGGTCAGAGGATGTCGTGTTGGCACGAGCAGTGGGCGTAATTAGATTACGTTTTTGTAATAAATATATATTGTTGGACAATGTATTTGATATTCTTGGATTTACACCGAATTTGATTTCCGTTTCTAAGTTGTTAGAACAAAAATATTCTGTTTCTTTTAATAATAATTCTGTTATTATTGGAAAGAATGGTTTCAATATTTGTTCAGGAATGAATGAAAACAATTTGTATGTGTTAAGACCGTTAATACATACTACACTGCTCAACATCAAAATTTTTAAGGTTTAAAAACCAAAAACTAAAAGACATAAGATTTCTCCAGATAATGACACGTATCTCTGGCATCTAAGGCTAGATCATATCAACCTTGACCGGATAGACAAACTAGTAAAAAGCGGACCTTTAAGTGAGTTAAAGGTTCGCACATTACCTGTCTGCGAATCTTGTCTGGAAGGTAAGATGACTAAGAGACCTTTTACTGGAAAAGGGCTTAAAGCTAAAGAACCGCTAGAGCTTATACATACAGACGTCTGCGGAACGATGAATGTTAAAGTTAGGGGTGGTTATGAGTATTATGTCACCTTTATAGATGACTACTCAAGATACAGATACGTCTACCTAATGCAACGAAAGTCTGAAACACTTGAAATGTTCAAAGAATTTTAAGCTAAAGTTAAGAATCAATTAGGTAGGACTATCAAGTCACTACGATCGGATTGTGGAGGTGAGTACCTTGACCAAGAGTTTGAAGACTTCATAGTCGAGCATGGGATAGTTTCCTAACTCACAGCTCCTGGTACACCTCAGCAAAATGGTGTAGAGGAGAGGATAAATAGAACCCTGATGGAAATGGTGAGATCTATGATTTGTTTCTCATCATTACCAAATTCCTTTTAGGGATATGAGTTATAAACAGCGGCATAAATTTTGAATGCAATGCCTTCCAAATCTATTCCTAAGACTCCCATAGAGTTGTGGAATGGTCGTAAAGCTAGTTTGCGACATTTTTGAATATAGAGGTGTCCAACACATGTGCTGAAGAATAGAACTGGAAAGCTAGACTCCAAGTCTGTGGTCTGCCTATTTGTAGGATACTCCAAGGAAACTAGAGGTGGACACTTCTATAGTCTCAAAGATAACAATGTACTTGTATCGACAAATGCAACGGTTCTTGTGGACAATTATATTAGTGACCATAAACCTTGTTCTAAGATTGTATTGAATGAGTTGGAGCCTGGTGAGACTAGTGCTTCATCAACAAGAGTTATTGATCCATAAACATCTGAGAGTCAGATGGTTCCTGATCAGGATACACTACCACCTAGACGTAGTAAGAGGGTTGTGAGACAACCTGAACACTCTTTTAGTATAGGTGAGAGACAAGGTGTTGTCTCTGCTGATAGTGTTGATGATCCATTGACATTTAAGAATGCAATGGAAGATCCTGATAAAGAGAAATGGCTTAAAGCCATGAATCTCAAGATATAGTCCATGTACTATAACTCAGTCTGGGATCTTGTAGACTTACCGGATAAGGTAAAACCCGTAGGGTGTAAGTGGATCTACAAAAGAAAGAAAGGAGTAGACGGGAATGTAGAGACCTTCAAGGCAAGGCTAGTGGCCAAGGGTTATACCTAGAAAGAAAGAGTCAATTATGAAGAAACTTTCTTGCCAGTAGCCATGTTTAAGTCTATTAGGATTCTCTTATCCATTACTGTTTATTTCGATTACGAAATTTGGCAAATGGACGTCAAGACTGCATTCTTGAATGACAATCTTGATGAGAGCATCTATATGATGCAACCAGAGGGATTCGTGTCTCCAGATCAAGAGCAAAAGGTTTACAAGCTGCAAAGGTCCATCTATGGACTTAAGCAAGCATCTAGATCTTGGAACATTAGGTTTGATGATGTGATCAAAACGTTTGGCTTTGAGTAGAACGGTGATGAGCCTTGTGTCTACAAGCGCATCATTGACAATAAAGTAGTTTTCTTGGTCCTATACGTTGATGATATCCTACTCATTGGGAATGTTGTGGGAGTGTTGTCTGATGCAAAGGGTTGGCTGGCTAGCCAATTTCAAATAAAAGATTTGGGAGAGGCAAGTTATGTTCTAGGGATCCAACTTATATATGATCGTAAGAACAAACTCATAGCACTATCTCAGGCATCGTATGTCGACAAGATTCTTATACGCTTTTCGATGCAAGACTCCAAGAAAGGTAATTTTACTTCCAGGCATGGAGTTCACTTGTCTAAGGAACATTGTCCTAAGGCACCTCAAGAAGTTGAGGATATGAGACGTGTACCCTATGCATCAACAGTAGGTAGTCTCATGTATGCTATGTTATGCACGAGACCGTACATCTGCTATGCAGTGGGAGTAGTCAGCAGATACCAGTCCAACCCAGGATTGGATCATTGGGTTGCAGTCAAGACTATTCTCAAGTATCTTCGGAGAACGAGAAACTATATGCTAGTGTATTCCGGACAGGATTTGATCCCGTTTTGATACACGAATTCTGATTTTTAGTCAGAAAGGGATTCTAGGAAATCCATGTCTGGATCAGTATTCACCCTGGGTGGTGGAGCCATTGTGTGGAGAAGTATCAAGCAATCTTGCATTGCTGACTCTACCATGGAAGCAGAATATATAGCCGCTTGTGAAGCTGCGAAAAAGGCTTTTTGACTCCGTAAGTTCTTGAGTGATCTGGAAGTTGTTCCAGATTTGGATTGGCCCATCACACTTTATTGTGATAACAGTGGTGTTGTGGCTAATTCCAAAGAACCAAGAATCCATAAGGGAGAGATGCATATAGAGAGAAAGTATCATCAAATTAGAACGATAATGTAAAAAGGAGATGAGATCGTCACAAAGATAGCCTCACAAGACAATCATGTTGATCCATTTACAAAGACCTTACCGAATAAAGTGTTTTCGGGTCACCTAGATGGACTATGGTTACGAGACATGCCTCACATCCTTTAGTACAAGTGGGAGATTGTTGGGTTTTATGCCCTTAAGATGTAATTTGTAAATGGATTTATTAAATAAATAAAAAGAAAAGTTCAATTCATTCTTGTTATGTTATTTATTTTATAAACTTATGCATATATTTAAAATCCAAGATTCCCAGATGTAATCTCGAACTATGTATATGAGTGTCATATACGGATGGATACAGTAAGAGACGTGCAATCTAAAGAGTCCATAGATAGCAAATAAATTTGAGTACTTTATTTGTGGTTAATCTATAGCTGCGGTCCATTCCGTAATGTATGATGGTTCTATCCTGAATCATTCATATGAGATCAGGGAATAAAAGAACCTTGTATGATGTGATCATATAGGACTGGGCCATTATCTCTATGTATCTCTCACCAAGATCTGTTTATCGATAAGATTCGTATATATCAACTAATGATGGCTATATGTGGGTGATCTTAATCTTGAGTGTCTTAACGACTCCTTCAGGTTAAATCGTATTTTTTGATATACCATGGGTGAGGTTGGATGTTGTTCTTGATCAATATGCTCCGTATGTTTGGAATGCGGTTTGGCTTGTGGCTAGGAAGGTTTGTACACAATAGTGGAATCCACTCCTTCTTGTAAGAAGTAGATGGTAGTTCCTGTAATGTTTTAGTTTGTGTTGGCATTAATTCCATATCAAAATAATGTTTACTTGTAATGATTTAGTTGTTTAGATTCATGATGATCCAAGCTTCAAAAAAGGATGAACAACAAGTCAAAGCAAGTTCTAAGTCTTCAAAGAGAAAGGATGCAATTTTGTTCTACAAAGGTATACTAAGACCTTATCTTTCTCTTACAAGGCTTAGGCACACATACACAATTCATACATATGTCTCTGCATCATTGTGCACCATTATAGGCGCACACATACAATTCATTAATATGTGTCCCTGCATCATTGTGCACCATGTATAACACATTCACACACTTGAAGATGAATGCTCATGCATTGGTATGAAAATAACATGTTTTGTAAAATGCATGATTGGAGACTATCTCTGTGTAGTTTGCATTCTAGTGTGAATTGTGTTTGTTTGTGTATATGTTTGTATAACATGGATATTGAACTTGAATTTAGTCTTAAATCATTCTTGATTGAGTTCTGGTCATTTCGGTTACTCATACTATTGATTTCAAGTTCTAAGTCAAAATATACTACACTTTCAACTCATGTTATGTACATTGTCTTCGTCTTCAAATATCGAGTCGAATTATTATTTTCTGGGTTGATTATCTTATATGTCCATGTCCGTGTGAGAGTTATAGTTTGTAATCCGTAAACGGATTCAAATTCCGTGTTTGGAGGCCGAAGAACGGTCGAAGAACGCGAAGGAAGGTCGAAGGAGAAAGAAGTCAGCAAAGCACAGAAGGCTTACGGCCCCGAGATGCCCACGCACCATCTTCGGAAACAAGCATGCTTGGCTGCTTCTTGCCCCTTTTGATCGTTTCACATGTCCAATTTTCCCTCTCCTTTATATTCTCCTTCCCTCTCACATTTCATTCTAAGAAGACATTTAAACTTATGTGCAGAAAATATTCTCTCTACATTTTCTCACCTTCCAAACACCATAACTTCTTCATTTGAACTCTGCTTTTGAGTGATTCAAAGTTGAGAGTGTTTGTCTATTCATCCTCTATCTTTCCTCTGAAGGCTTGAGTGAGTTTTGTTGTTGTCTTTGGAATCTAAACACACAAAAACGGGACTGCACCTAAATCAACTGAGGTGTTGATTTTCTCTCAAAGTTTTCTTTTAAAACTTGGTCAATTTCCGTAGGTTTTCTTCTTCAACTTATATATGTGTATTGTGAGTGTTTTAATTTGAGTTTTTGACTATGTTTTAACATGTTTGGGATTGTATTGTGCTAGCTTTGATTCTAGGACTCTTTTTGATGATCTTTGGCTGATTGATTTTGTAAAAAATAGTTCCTCACATGTATTAGGCTCTCTTGGCCGAATTCTCACATTAATACATTTGCTTATGTTCTTTTGAGTTATTCATGTGTTTTGTTGAATCTATGTATAGGAATATGCTTTAGAACTTTAGCTTAAATATAAATGACTTTGTCATATGATTTTAGCATGTTTTTGGTTTGTGTGATTTAAACTTGATTTTTTGATTAATTGAACATATCTTGTAATTCAAGTTTAGATCTATGCATGTATCTAGGTTGTGATTAATGTTGAACATATCTTACATGATCTAGATGATTTAAACATGCATGATTGACTAGACTACATTTGATTTGTGCATTCATGCTTATGTCTAGTATTTTCCATAGGATGTGTTGATCATAGCATTCTATATTGCGTGCTTGTTTACGTTATGCATTCATGATCACCTAGATGCCTTGTGAGAAGGAAGTCTTGACAATAGGTGTGAGACCTATGTTGTTGAGCAAGAAGTCTTGGCAAGAGGTGTGAGACCTTGGATTGTCAAGCAAGGAAGTCTTGGCTAGTGTCGGGAGGACTCGGATAGTCGAGCAAGAATTCTTGCCTAGGGTCGTGAGGATCCGGATAGGTGAGCGAGGAAGTCTTGACTAGAGTCGGGAGGACTCGAATAGTTAAGCAAGAAGTCTTGCCTTGGGTCATGAGGATCGGGGTAAGGTAAACAGGAAGTCTTGACAAAAGGTGTGAGGCCACGGATTGTTGAGCATGAGGGCGACATCTTCATGAGTGGGATAAGAGGGTAGTTTCTAGGTGAAGGGGTTACTTGAGAGATTGTACTTGTTTTATCTACTCGTGGATTTTGTTTGCCGGTTGTTTCTAACCCGTGAATGTTTCCTCTTCGGAGGTTTACCACGTTATATCTTGTGTCAAGTTCTCTCTATCCCTATCTCTCTAGCATTTGTATTTGTTATTTGAATACTAAGGATAGAACTCTTTATTTAAGTTGACTTCCTTTCTATGATATAGATTGTGTATGTGTTACCATTACTTGTTTGTATTACACTTTACTTATTCTATATATTGATTAAGTATCTTTAATTGATATATATTTATTGTGATACAAACAATCTAGAGGGACAAACTTTTGCTTGTTTTTAAGGGAGTCGAAAAAGGTGTCTAACCTATTCACCCCCCTCTATGTTATCCTTGAGCATTTAACCGTGTTTGTATTTTCTATTGGTATCAAAGCAGGACACTAGATTGCAGTTAGTGAGAGTTCAGGGTGATACATTCACGGTTTTTGCAAGGCATTTGAAGTCATGGGTTTACAAGATGATGTAATGGCTAAAGGAGCCTCAAATACTAGGCCACCATTACTTCGAGGCAATAACTATGGGTATTGAAGTTGAGGATGAAAGCCTACATCCGTTCTATTGATGAAAGGGCTTGGATGGTAGTGGAAGAAGGTTATATTCCTCCAACCAAGGTTCAAGAGGATGGAACCATGATACTCAAGCCAATGAGTGAATGGACAACGAATGAGTTTGAGGTTGCTAAATGGCACCATCGTGCTATGAATGCCATCTTTAGAGGAGTTGATGGGCAACAATTCTCCTACATTTAAAATCTTGAATCCGTAAAGGAAGCTTGGGATACTCACTAAGTTACTAATGAAGGAACCTTCGCGGTGAAGAAATCAAGGCTTCAAATGTTGGCATCACAATTTGAAGGTTTAAGTATGGGTGAAGAAGAAAAGTTTGAAGACTTCCAATTTCGGCTTCTTAACATTGCTAACCAATGTCAAGCACTTGAAGTACCTATCTCAAATGAGTGTTTAAATTGGAAAATCCTTAGGTCTCTTCCTAAGAGATTCAAATCAAAGGTGACGGCCATTGAGGAAAGCAAGGATGTGGATAGTATGACCATTGATGAGTTGTTTGGGTCTCTCCAAACTTATGAGATGTGCTTGAAGCCAAAGATTATGAGTAAAGGAATCACTCTCAATGCTATTAAAGAGGCGAGTGACGATGAAAATGAAGAGATGGCTTATTTGGTTAGAAGGTTCAAGAAGTTTCTAAAGAAAAATGCTAAGCCTAGAGGCAAGTCTTCTAAGGAAAAGGAAGTTAAGAAAACATCATCTCTAAGGAATGAGAAGAAAAGTCAAGCCATGAACAAGAAAGAGGTTCAATGCTATAATTGTCATGGTTTCGATCACTTTGCTAGTGAGTGCACCAAGAAGTCATCTAAGAAAGACAAGAAAGGAAAAGTGTTGGCGGCTACTTGGAGTGATGATGACTTTAGTGACAATGAGAGCTCTAGCAGTGAGTCTTCAAGTGATGAAGAGTTGGTGAGCAACTTTGTAGCTCTAACGTCTTCTTATTCTCCACTAGATGTTGATGGTACAATATCTTTGAACAAGAACTTTGATGCAAATCATCATGGAGCTCTAGTTCCATTCCTACTAATCTTGAGTTGTTGGAAAAGATAGAAAAGCTTGAAGAAGCTAGAGATAATGCTCAAAGAGAAGTAGTTGAGAAGGATGATTTGATCAAGAAACAACTAGATGAGTTTGTGGTTGTCACTCATAGACTTCTTGGTGAAAAAGTTGATATTATGAAGAAGTTTATAGAACTTGAAAAGATAAACCTTGAGAAGGATAATGTGATATCTTTTTTGAATAAGAGAGAACAATAATTGATGGAAGAGATAGACACGGCTAAGGAGGCCATCAAGGACTTAGTGAATGATTCGGTAAGTGTGTCTAGTGTTAGGAATCTTGTTAACTCTCATAGTGGTGAAGACGACTTGTTAGTTGAAGAGGAGCTCTTGGAAACACCACTTCCTACTCACTTTGATGAAGTCGTGAATGATAAGAAGAAACACAAGAAGAGAAGATCAAAAGCCAAGAAGAAGT
Source organism: Dipteronia dyeriana (assembly GCA_032871835.1). Lineage (NCBI taxonomy): Eukaryota > Viridiplantae > Streptophyta > Magnoliopsida > Sapindales > Sapindaceae > Dipteronia > Dipteronia dyeriana. The sequence goes on from CM065299.1 coordinate 55,050,427, forward strand.
TGGCGAACAAGGTATCTTTGCAAACTCCTAGTGAAGCTAGTTCAACTCCAAAAGGTACAATCTCATATTTTATTCCAATTTGCCATTATTGTAACACAATATGTCACATTAAGCCTAGGTGTTAAAAATATATTAAAAATGCAAATTAGGAAATGAATCTAGGGATAAGGAGATTAAACTTCAACTTGAACATGCTAAGGCCTTGTAAGTTGAGAAACATGATAATTTTGCTAAGCATGAGAAAAAGTTTTGGAGTAGAAAGAATTCTAATCTTGTTCAACTTGACAAAGCTTGTGTTGAAAATGTAAAGGAAGAGTGTGTTAATGATATTCTTGTTAATCAAGTCATTGAAGGACTTTACTCTAGATTTAACATTGTTGTCAATGATGATATTGGAAATGTTTGTGTAGGTACACCCAAGAACAAGTGGTTCAAGGGTGAATGCTCTTATCACTAAAAATAAGAAGCATATGTGAGATGGCTTTGAGGCTATTTATCAATTGTGTTGAGAATTCTTGCTTGCTAGCTTTGAATACTCCATGTATTGATATGAACTTGGTTATCTCACATCGTGGTTGTTATGATGGTCAAAATTTGTTGATTAACTTTAGAGAAGTTTTTTTGATATATGTGTTGATTGAGTTGAAATATTATGTTTTTTTATACTCTTGTTGTGAAACATTATCAACTTGATGTCATGAGGACATTCAAGGCAAGAGTGCTCATAAAAAGGGCGGAAGTATGATACTTGGTGAATATAATGTGCAAAAAGGTATCTCTATACTCTAATGCATGTTCTCTTAGATATTCATTTTTTGACTCAACTTTTTATATACATCTCATAGCATGTCATATTAGAGAATTTTGTATAGCATACATACAGTTCTCATTGACATTTGTTATCTTAGGATCTAATAGTGATATTGTTTACATTGATCTTAACTTTGATGATTGTTTGTGTATAGTATATTGAGTGGCATTTCTTTTGAAAAATATGAGCTTCATATTTTTTGAAAGCTACTCATTAGAGAAGTAATGATCTTGAATAAGTCTCAACTTATTACTCTTAGATCATGTGCTTATGAGCTATAAAATCTTGGTTTTCCAAAAATTGCACCTTGCTTCTCTTATATGTTTTTGTGCTTAAGTACATTTAAAATGATCTATGGTTAGTATCCATTTTGCTTCGGCAAATACATAGAACTCAACGAGCACCTTCATGAAAAGGGCTACACACATCGGTTGTGAAAGCTACCCAATGTTGGAAAGAGCTACACCATTGTGATAAGTGAAAGCCGTCATGAAGTGAATTTTTTTTATGTAAAAAAAAAGGGAAAAAGTCAAAGAAGTGTTGAAATGTAATCATAAAAAATATTCTTTGATTCAAAACCTAAAAAGAAAATGAGGAAGGCTTAAAAAGGAGTTTAGTTGAAAATCAAATGAGCTCGGGTTGAAAACAGAAATGGGATGACGAGCCACATGCACACACACACACACTCATATGTTGAAATCTATTCTCTTAAAAGCAAAAAATTCTGAATGATAATCGGTTTGACTTTTTATGGAAAAAAGCTTAAGATGAATAGTTGTTGGAAATTGTTTGCATGTTGATTATCAAACTACTTCTTGTTATATATTTGAAGCATATCTCTCACACACACACACTTTGTTTATGAGTATGGTGATATTTTAGCAATTGTTGAAGAATTATGAGAGAACTTGAAAAATCTTTGTGTATCTCTCTTAGCATATGAAGCTTATTTTGTCGATATTTCTTCAAATTGCCTGAATGTGTGATTGTGTGAACATCTTTGTGAACTTTATGCTATCATTGATTTAAGTCATAGCATTTATCATGGGGGAGCATTGTATGCTAGACATTGTTTTCTTTTATGATATGTTCACATGCTTCATTTTGTTACATGTTGGCATATTTTGAATTAATGATACTTGTAAGATATTACTCACTATCTTTGTCTTGCATGATGATTCATTCTTAAGTCATATGTGTTTGTTTTTATATATTTGTGACTAATATGCTTATTTTGTCTTTCAGTCACTTTTGTTGTATGTATATAGCATCTTATAACACATGAACAAATGGGAAGAACTAAGGTTATCGAAAGTGGAAATCAATCGAATCCCATTGTGAAAGCCAAGTCTACCTCAAAAGGATCCAAAGCTTCAAGGACAAAAGATTTAGGTATCTTTGGAACTAAAAAGATATTTCAAAAGCGAGGCATTGACTTAGGTAAGTGTAAAGATTCTTATGTTCTTAAGTGCATTAAGGATAGAAATTGGGAATCTTGGGTGAGCATGTTAGGAATTGTGAATGATACTTTTGTTAGATAGTTTTATCTTGAATATAGAGAAAGTGCCACCATATTGGATGCTTTGATGGAGATTAGGGATGTTGTATTTAGAGTTATCCCAGAAAACATTAACAAGTTTCTTGGGCCATCTAATGATATAGATTCGAACTTTCTAGATGTAGATGTCATTGAGAATCTTAATATCATGAGTAGAACTCTTTGTGAAAATGCTTCTTTTGAGTGGAAAGGTAGAACATATATTAGTCAACATGAGTTAACTAAGGCTAGTGCATTTTGGCATCTATTCATTTGCACTAACATTATTGGATCTTTGAATTCAACCGAGCTGAATAAAGACAAGATTAAAATAGTGTATGCCTTGGTGACTAATCAACCTATAAACCTTCGGGATCTACTTATGCTTTATAATGATAGTGCGGCTTTCTCTACTAGAGGAGATAAAAAGTTTGCATTACCGGGGTTTATAACTTCTTTGTGTTTAGCTCGTGGTGTTAAGAGTAGAGAAGATGATGTGTTGGTACAACCCTTGGAAAAGTATAGTGATAAACGTGTGTCATACATGTCATATAAGGATAAGGGTAAGACATGTGATACTTTTGGACTATTTAGTAGTTCTCAAGTTGATTGTCAAGAGACTAGCACAAACATTCTTCCTGATTTGGCTTTACATTTGAAGAAGAAGGTTGATGAGATACTTTTGGACTATTTAGTGCTATAGTTGATAAACAAGATGCTAGAATAAAAGAGTTGGAGGAGTGTATTCCCTCAAGTTCAAGACCACCTCTCAAGCATTATGCTAGATCAACTACACGCACATCTTTCTTTGGTGGACCAAGTAGCTAGTATTTGAGTCTTATGGTATGTTTCTTACCTTTTGGCATCATTTCATGTCAAAAAGGGGGAGAAAGAGTTGCTAGTTACTTAGTTTCCTTTTATGTTGTTTTTGTGAACTTTTGAACTTTCAATGGCATGTAATAATTTGTCTTAAGATTTGGTTAAGAATTCTTGTATTTTGGCATGTATTGAGGGGGAGATACATGTATTTGTAGACTTAATTGTATATTCTTATCCAAATTATATGTTGCCATTTGTTGTTTTTTCTCTTGTATATGCATTGTGCTTTGAGATGATTTGTAGGTTGTTTCAAGAGAAGATCAAGATGAAGTTTAAGAGTTGGTGAAGATTAGTTAAAGGAATCTTACTCATTGTAATGTGAGGGAGTGATTATGTGACATATCTTCATTTTTATATTTATAGTAAATGTATAGGTGTTTTGACATGGAATTTGCCAAAGGGGAAGATTGTTGGGTTTTAGTTTGTGTTGGCATTAATTCCATATCAAAATGATTTTTACTTGTAATGATTTAGTTGTTTAGATTCATGATTATTCAAGCTTCAAAGAAGAATGAACAACAAGTCAAAGCAAGTTCTAAGTCCTCAAAGAGAAGGGATGCAATTTGGTTTTATAAAGGTATACTAAGACCTTATCTTTCTCTTACAAGGCTTAGGCACACACACACAATTCATACATTTGTGTCCCTGCAACGTTGTGCACCATTATAGGCACACACATACAATTCATTCATATGTTTCCCTGCATCATTGTGCACCATGTATAACACATTCACACACTTGAAGATGAATGCACATGCATTGGTATGGAAATAACATGTTTTGAAAAATGCATGATTGGAAACTATCTCTATGTAGTTTGCATTCTAGTGTGAATTGTGTTTGTTTGTGTATATGTTTGTATAACATGGATATTGAACTTTAATTTAGTCTTAAATCATTCTTGATTGAGTTCCGGTCATTTCGGTTGCTCATACTATTGATTTCAAGTTCTAAGTCAAAAGATACTACACTTTCAACTCATGTTGTATACATGGTCTTTGTCTTCATATATCGAGTCAAATTATTATTTTCTGGGTTGAGTATCTTATATTTCCATGTCCATGTGAGAGTTACGGTTTGTAATCCACAAACGGATTCGAATTCCAAGTTCTGAGGGCGGAGAACGGTCTAAGAACGTGAAGGAAGGTCGAAGGAAAAAGAAGTCAGCAAAGCATTTCTTTTCCGAGATGGCACTTGGCCATCTCGGGCCAGAAGGCTTGCTGCCACGAGATGCCCACGTGCCATCTTGGGCAGCAAGCATGCTTGGCTCCTTCTTGCCCCTTTTGGTCATTTCACATGTCCAATTTTCCCTCTCCTTTATATTCTTCTTCCCTCTCACATTTCATTCTAAGAAGAAATTTAAACTTGTGTGCAGAAAATTTTCTCTCTACATTTTCTCACATTCCAAACACCATAACTTCTTCATTTTAACTCCGATTTGAGTGATTCAAAGTTGAGAGTGTTTGTCTATTCATCTTCCATCTTTTCTCATAAGGTTTGAGTGAGTTTTGTTGCTGTCTTTGAATCTAAACACACAAAAACGGGACTGCACCTAAATCAACTGAGCAAGAAGTCTTGGCAAGAGGTGAGAGACCTTGGATTGTCAAGCAAGGAAGTCTTGGCTAGTGTTGGGAGGACTCGGATAGTCGAGCAAGATGTCTTGCCTAGGGTCATGAGGATCCGGATAGGTGAGTGAGGAAGTATTGAGTAGAGTTGGGAGGACTCGGATAGTTGAGCAAGAAGTCTTGCCTTGGGTCGTGAGGATCCGGTAAGGTGAGCGAGTTTGTCTTGACAAGAGGTGTGAGACCTCGGATTGTTGAGCATGAGGGCGACATCTTCATGAGTAGGATATGAGGGTAGTTTCTTGGTGAAGGGGTCACTTGAGAGATTGTACTTATCTTATCTACTAGTGGATTTTGTTTGCCGGTGGTTGCTAACCCGTGGATGTTTTCTCTTCGGAGGTTTACCACATTATATCTTGTGTCAACTTCTCTCTATCCCTATCTCTCTAGCATTTGTATTTTTTATTTGAATACTAAGCATAGAACTCTTTATGTAAGTTGACTTCCTTTTTATGATATAGATTGTGTATGTGTTACCATTACTTATTTGTATTACACTTTACTTGTTCTATATATTGATTAAGTTTCTTTAGTTGATATATATTTTGTGATACAAGCAATCTAGAGGGATAAACTTTTGTTTGTTTCTAAGGGAGTCGAAAAAGGTGTCTAACCTATTCACCCCCCCCCCCCCCTCTAGGTTATCCTTGAGCATTTAACCGTGTTTGTATTTTCAGTTCTCTTAAGGGTTGATTCGGGGCTTGGACAATATGAGCGCTCTCTTAATTCCGTAAGAAAATAGGATTTATTGTCCATTAGAGAATCAACGATACTTATAGGATATATGTAATTACAGGGGTACAATTGACATTATGACCCAGCTCCAATTATGGACTACCGTGGCGGATCACACCATATGTAATAGTTATATCGATGGACATCGAGTTGTATCCGTCTGTGTAAAATCATCTATAGTTGAGAGAGTACATCTTTAGGTTTTTAGTTGAATAACACCGGAGTTAATAATCAAGGAATATTAATTAAAGAGTTTAATTAATGATTCCGATGATTATTGAAGCTCAAAATACTATGGGTCCATTAGGTCCCCTTGCTAGCCCGATCGATTTAGGTAACAAGGGTCAAGGTTAATTAATTGGATTGTCCAACTAATTGTATTTATTCAGGAATTAATTGAATAATGAGATTATTTAATTAATGAATGTTAATAGTTAAATTAATTAAACAATTAGATTATTTAATTTTTTTGATAATTATGAATTATTAATTAACTATTAATTGGACGGTGTTAGTTGATATATGGATTTAGGTGAAGATAAAATAATAGGATTATTTTATTTTACTCAATCATTTATCTAAGTATTTGAATTTAAGATTAAATTTAAAATACTTATTATCACTTTTAATATATTTGATATATTTGAAAAGGATAATTAAAAGATATATATCAATCATAACACAAGAGATTGCATTGGATGCAAATTGGTGTGTGCACATATATAAGTGTTTGTATAGGATATAAACAAAGATATATATATATATATATATTGTGTAAAATGTTACGTAGGAGGTATCAATTGAAGAAAAAAAATAAAGTTTATTTTGTTTTTTTTCCTTCGAAAAGTCACGCTTGGCGATAAAAGATTTTTTTTTTTTTGTGCAAGTGTGTGCATTAAAATAACACCAAATATTGAAGAAAGATTTTCTTCAATTTCTCCTTACATCCTCCATTCAAGTTTCTAAGACCGTGATGTGCCCACAAGCTGTTACCAGTGCCGGGAGATAACGAGGAAGATCGTGTGGTTCAGAAAACAGCACATCGTAAAGTGAAGGAGCTTCCAAACGTTGGTAAGATTGGTTCAGATAGGAGCATAACGTAAAGTGAAGGAGCCTCCAAACGTTTGTATGTTCTTCTGATTTTATTGATTACAATTTTTTACGTATACATATTGTATGTATTAGTTCTGAAAAATAATTACGATCTCAAGTTCACTGGTCCCTGATACAGATTATGATCTGCATAAAAAATTTAAAACCTAGTTCCGCTGCGTAACCGGTGAACGGGGTTCCAAAAGTTGTTACCTGGGCAAGTTATTTTGCTAGAGCTGTTGGGTTGGTAGACAGACACTGCATAACATCTCCTGGCTGCTAACAGGTCACCCCGTACTTCCCCCACCTTGTCTCCTACTGGGAACTTCAGGACGTTGTGGTAGATGGATATGACCCCTTTCAAAGATGATAAAAATGGCCATCCTAATATTGCATTGTAGGCCGACGGGGTACCACCACCACAAAGTCAGTCATGACATTCTGCTGGAGAGGTATGGATCCGATGATTACCGATAAGATTTTTGATCTTATGGGTATGATTGAGTCCCCAGTGAACCCATACAGCGGGGCAATGCAACTATTGTAACACCACTGTTTCAAGTTCAACTTTTCCAAGGTGTCTTTAAATAGGATACCGACGCTGCTGCCTGTGCCAATGAGCACACGGTGTACCATGCAGTTGGCAATATGTACCATGATCACCATAGGATCATCATGAGGCTGCATGGTGTCGTAAACATCCACTTTGGTGAAAATGTTCTGAGACATCGGAAAAGGGTTGGTCGGGCTCTGATCGACCTTGTAGATATCCCGCCCTTCGTCAACACGAGGTATTTTTCTCGCGTGTTTTTTCCTGGAATTATTGGAGGTGCCAGCCAGAGTAGGCCCCCCACTGATGGTATGTATTATCTGGATTTGTTGCATCAGATCCGCCTACTCCCCTTTTCTTTTCTCATCGTGCTTGCGGATCTCGGCTTGCATTTCCCTTCCAGTCTTAATGTTATCCCCGACCTGCTGTAAGAACTCTACCAAACATCCTGCCATTATCAAAGCCTCGATCTAATTTTACAGGTTATAACACTCTGAAGTGTTGTGTCCCACGTTTTCGTGAAAGTCATAATACTTATACTGATTTCTCTCATCGACGGGGGCTTTCATGGGTACAGGCTTCTGTACCAACCCCTTGTCCCGAATGGCGAGATAGATTGTTTCACGTGATACATTTAAGGGGGTGTAATGATCATACCCTCTTTCATCTCGAGCTAACGAGGCCACTTTCATAGGAGGAGGCGAAACCCACAAAGGAGTTCGCTTCGCTGGATACCTTTCCAATCTGGGTTGAGAAATGAGGAAGTGATACGTCGACCTGTTGGGGGGTTTGTCCTAGCTTTTCTGAGCTTGCTCGGGTTTGGGACCTTCTTTTTTTATCGCTTTACGGCTCTCATATCATCGTGCTCCATCTTGACCTTGAGTTGTTCATCGACCTCCACTTACTCCAGAGCCCAATCATAGTCTTCTTGATAGGTCTGTGGAGGTCGCTTGGCAAAAGACCGGAAAAGCTTGCCCGCCCATAAGTTTCTCCTGAAATTTGAGAGGGTCTCTTTCTCAGTGAAGACCCCAATATGGATGACTTCTTTGTGGAACCACTCGATATAAGCCTGAAGAGTTTCCCCTCTCTTCTGGATCACATACTGTAGATGGATTGGATCCTTTAATTGGGGTTTAACTCCCTGGAATTACAAGTAGAAGTCAGTTAAAAGCTTCGTGAAGGAATCCACACTGCCAACGGGTAGCTTTCTGAACCAGATCTTAGCGTAATCCGCCAGCGTAGTTGGGAACATCCGGCACGTGGCGGCTTTGGTCATGTTTTGGACCTCTATTTGTTGGACGAAGCTCTCCGAATGGCTCAAGGGATCCTATGTTTCAGAGAATCTATCAATAGGTATCTTGAATTCTGGCGGGAGCTCCGCCTCCCGGATCCTTCTGGTAAAGAAAGCATTCATCTCACTTAGAGGATCTTTCTTGTCTTTCTTGTATTTTCCTTTCTTCATCAACTGGATCTCTTTCTGAAACTCTGCCAACTGGTCTCTCAGATGTTTATTCTCGGGTTTCCTTGAATTAATCTCAGATTCCTCACTGTCAGACCCTTCTGACGAGCTGGCGACCTCTACCTTATTCCTTCTTCGAAGGGGGTCTACTTGGGGGATTTGCTGGCTTTTGTCCTCCCTAGCTCAAGCTCTTATTATTGAAGTCGTTGGGTAAAGAAACTCTCATCGTTTTTGGGGAAAGACGTCCGCCACGGACTTGACTTGCTTGGATTGGTAGCGTGGCAGCGCTACGGGAATGGGGAACATAAGCTCTAACCTATCCCGGATCGAGGGTAGGTCCTAAGCGATCAAATGCGAGTTGCCTAGTCTCTAGCCTACTTGGTTCCCCTCGATTACGGAGGTTTTCTTGCTGGACAGTAATACCCTCAGCGAGTAGTTAAAGGCAGACATTTTTCACAAAGGCCGCCGCTTGTTGGTCAAGCTTGACCTGGCTTCCCATAGGAGTATCCAAAGCCTGCGTAATGGCTGGCTGGTCCGGGAACTAGCCACGAAGACCAGATTTTCTTCCTTTCCTCGGGATCTTTCATGTTGACGTAGCTGAAGGCTGTCCCGATACGTCTGGTTGTCCCGATGCGCTTGGCTGTCCTTGGGAGGAGGGAAGCCTCATGACTCCTGTAAAACAACAAACTTGTGAATATAAAGATGGTGGTGTGGCAGTTTCCACAGACGGTGCTAGAAAGTGTTAACGGGAAATTTGCTCAACATGAGAAATTCCAACTAACACCCTCGAGACCACTACCACGGAGGTGGTGGCCGGGGTCGGTACCTTTGATACCTGACCTGCTTAGATAGGAATAAATGTTTGAATGACAATGGCAAATGAGAACTTTATTATTGATCACTCGTGGTATACAGAAATCTCTCACGTACACTCACAATCTTTCTAAGACATAAGAAGGTGGTAACCTCGTGCTTGTCGAATAATAGATACGATGATGGCCATGTTCTTATCACATAATTTATGTCCTACGTAATTCTCTCTCTTTTTTACTCTGTTTCTACCCCTTTTATTTCCTCCTCCCTTTTGTGGGAATGCTTAGGCATATTTATATATGGCCGAATCAATTTGAACGGGTATATCTCCTTCCTTGATTCTCTAAACCTACTCCCTCCTTATCTGGCGTGATACTCAATTTGAAAGTCGTTGACTTCGAGTTAATAACGGACTCAAGATTATCGTTAGTGGAGATAAGTTTGTTTCCTCCTTGGAAACAAACTCTTGTCTTACACGTTTGTAGAATTTAGTGTTCGTTATAAAGTAGATATGATCTTGTATGTATTCTTGGCATGATTCTTCATGGAGGTCACCGAGTTAACTGCTCGTTATTTCGTAGAGAAAGGTAGATCTACGCTTTGGTTATGTTCTTAGGAGCTTGGGATGGATGTCCCTGTAGATATTCCTTGGAGGTAGCACGGGTCTGATTCATTTAGAGGTCCTCTTTCTCCTCGTATCGTGGAGGGGACAGCGGGCTCCTGAGAGGTTGGTGGGCTTCAAGTTTTAGGCTATGAGTTAAGTTCGACCTCTAGGAGCCTTAACTTGATGGGAGCTTGCTTTGCTTGCCAAGCTTCACTTCGAGTGTTCTTAAGCTCGGCGATCCTTCCTTGCTTTCACGGGGTGGTTTTGGAGTCCGACCCCTGGAATTGAGGTTCCTGGATAGGTGGCCTTGAGAAGCCCGGATTCCAGTGTTTGGGTGAGGACTAGACCTGGTCGTGCCTAGCTTCATTCCTGATAGTTCTGAAGCCTGAAGATCCTTCCATGCTTCTGCATGGTAGTTTTATGGTCCGCTCGGGGTCTCATGAATGTTGAATTTGGGCTTCGATTCTGGATAAGAGAGTGTAAAAATTCTCTTTGACCCCTATCCAAATCATACTATTAACAAAGTAGTTTAATCTTAGTTACATTTTAAATAAATTTCATGAAACAATCATTTACAATTTAATTTTCTTGCAATTAATTTAGAGCAAAAATTTGGTCATATACGATGATTTTTGGATTAACCTCCCATCACACAAGTAATGTAGAATGATAATGGATTACAGATTAAAGTGAACGAAAAATAAATAAGACACACAGTTTTACGTGGTAAAACTCCAATGTGGGGAAACGTTCACGGTTGTCAATAATCGACGAGAAAATTCACTATGTTAAAGGCAATTACACACTTGATCAATCTTATGATCTTGCTAGTCAATTTATGTTAACAACTTTATAAGTATTATTAGGGTCTATTTATACATACATACAACCTTAATTCTTAATATAAAAGTAAGAAGAGTTCCCATAATTAAATGAAACTCTAACTTATTGGAGTCGTGTTTCCCTTCTTTCTTATCTCTCGTCGATTGAGTTTTGACTGTATTGGATCTCTTGCCTAATCTGGACTCTAATATACATATATATATATATATATATATATATATAAAGGAAGCTTGTTTCCTTATCAAAGTATACTTCTAGGCATCTTACTTAGGTAGGACTCATTCTTCATGTGCTTTGAGCCGTGACTTCATTAAATATGAACATTGTACACGTGTCACTCAGCCGACCATTTGCTGAACTCGACAAGACCCGCTTTTACCAGATCGATGATCTTTCCCGATCACAATCTTTACCTCGACCATCTTGACAAACCCGATTGCGTATTTTAGCTCGATCGTTTACGTTGTCTTGGTCGAAGGGTTTGGCGAGTGCTCTCTAGTCAACTTGGGTTGAATCATTCTGATCGCCTTCTAGTGACATGGCACCCCTGACCCTTACCTTTTACTGACGTGTCATATAGTCTTGGATTTGGCAATAACAACACCCCTTAAACATACAAGACCAAATTTCTCAATTCCAAATGGAATCCACTCAGCAAAGTGTGTTTAACCTTTTTTTTGTCGTAGCACTCATTAACGTGCATATAATACTTCGCGGCTAAACGTTAATGTCAATCACGCTCGTTACGGCTGATGCAATCATTCATCCATTTTTTCGAATTTCAAACGGCACGTGTTGTTCATTCCGTGTGCACTCACTCCCACTCGCCTCTGGTGGTGTATGCGTCTCCTTATAACGTCATCTGCTCCTATATATTGTCCGAAAACCCTTTATTGTTTCCTTCACAACTTCATAGAGATTCTCTGAAAGAAAACCCTAGCATTTTATCTTCTTCAAATACTTGTTTTTCTTCATTTTTAAACTCATGTGTTTCCACTGTATTCACTTACATTCTAGGTATGTACCCTACTCTTCGTTATCGATATTTCAAACTTCTTATGCATGCCATCGAGGCTGGCGATAATGAGAATATTGCTAGGCTTGAATCCATTTTTGGGGCCGTATTCACGCTCATATTTCTTCATCCCAACCCACCATTTTGAATGTAGATTATTCTATGGCTTGTCCCGGGTTTATTCCCTCTTATGCTAACCCTCTTGGTTCCACTTCTGTTTGTGTTTATTCAGATATATCAAAGACAACAAGGCAAACTTCAAGGGCTTCTTCCTAAGAAACCACCCGTCTGACGCAGGTGTTGTAAGTCTCTGTCTCAAAACTTCCCGGGAGTTGCTTATATCTTTTGCTCATTTTTTCCATGATATCTTTCTTTTAAGTATATGAGCTGGACATCGTCACTGGTGAGCATGTCAAAAAGGCAAAAAATCTTGACTTGGTAAGCAGGAGAGCGGCTGCTGATCAAGTGGCTCAAGGCATTGCTCCTCTGGGACATGACTTTTTAGAGCAAGTATACGAGTCTGATCTTGATTTCCCAACGATTCTTGCTGACCATACTGTGGCAAGCAGTTGTGATCCCTCTCCCCTAGAAGCGATCGGAGGGGGTTGTCTAGGGATAGGTCTGGTTGGGTACAACCATCCACAGAGGGATCTGACCGTGACCAGTCGAGTAGGGAGAGATCGAGCCAAGACAAGTCCACCAGAGACAGGCGATGTTAGGAGAAGCCAAGTGAGAGAAAATCTCATAGAACTGAGTCCGATAACAATATCCCACGATCAAGGGACCCTAACTAAGATGATTCTACTGGAGCAGCGATCAAAGAAAAGGAGTGATTGGATGGTTTCGGCATCCTTTTCTATCCTATCTAAATCAACTAAGGTCGTCGATGCAATAATGCCTCCAACTTGTCCCTCACCATCGAAGATCCAACCCGATCGCTCCCCCACTAAACTTCTAGCACATCATCTAGGGAAGGCTTCCATGGAGTTTTCTACTAAATGTTAGATAGCCTTTACTTACTTTGACTCTGATGATAGGGAGCTTAACTCGGAAGAGCAATTTATTGATGATGTTCTGCTTGACGGCACGGAGGAACAAATGTTTGCACCAGTGCTGAAGTCAAGGACTGGTGTTGTAGTTAAGTTAGTTGAGGATGTTCAAGAAGCCCAGTCTGGGGATATTCCCCCTATTACACCACTTGGGTCTCGCCGTAAGGATGGTGTCAGTAAAGGTCAAGCTCCTGAAAGACAGAGTTTTAAAGCTCTTGTATCTGCTTCTCCGGCTGTTGAAAGTGTTACAGTCTCAAAGACACCGAATGTTGGTGATTCGACTCTTCCAGTGATGTGACTTCTGCATAGTCTTTTCCTTTCATAATTTCCAGCTTCTCTAACTCTTACCCCTTTTTTCCAAGCGGTGGAGGAGCTGACCCGAGCCTTGGCTGATCAAAAAAGGTAGGTTATTAAGATATCTCAGTTGAAGAAGACATTTACTGAAAAAGATGATGCCCTCGAGTATTCTTCTACCAATGTTCCCAATGTTAAGTAGTATGAAGAGAAGTTGAAGGCCTATACTGCGACTGAGCTTTCCCTGATAAATGCCATAGCCAACATCCAGTGTAGAGCTTCATAATCTGAGGCAACCCTTAGGCAGCTTACCACGAGGAATGCTAAGTTAGAGAAAAGGGTCGCCAAAGCGGAGTTATAGAATGCTCAACTTTAGTCGAGGGTCATCCTAGTTAAGACGGCACCGAAGAAATCCCAAGAGGATGCCCGGTTTGGTGTCTTACCTCTGCCCAGCAGGTCATGCTTAAAACACAACAGGCATCTAAGAAGGCTAAAATTCACTATGAATTCCTGGCCAAGGACTTGGAGCAACAAGAAGTTAGTATGGAGGTGTTTTCTCAAGAAGCTAGGTCGGCCCTTGAAGTCCATAACGTGGACCATTACAAACAATCCCCATCTTTTGATGTCGCCATGCTGATGGTGTTCGAGAGGAGGTTGACCACCAGTCAGGCTTTCTTTGGGGGTAAGGGGAGGTCTCAGAGGAGGCTCGCTGGAGGTCTCTGAAGAGGCTCATGCAAATGGGATAGAACTATCAAGAGGCACAATGATGAGTCCCTGGAAGCTATAAAAAAAATAGAGGATTTGTTGAGGGGACGACTGTAGGTCCATTGGGAGGGATCTTCATCCCATACACCTAGAGTTTACTTCAAAGTCTGCTATGGTGGTCTTTCATGCCAGCAAAGAAAGCCCCACCTTAACCAAGGAGCTAATGTTGGACCTCTGCTGGGTACGAACTATTCTTCCTTCATGGCTGATGAGCCAGAGGATTGTATCACTTGGCCAGATTTTGAAGACTTGACCAAGACTATGATAGTGTTCTCCCTCCTAGAGGTTCTGGGCTTTGAGGTCTTTCTAGTGCCCCGATTGCTTAAGAAATTCTTGCTTTGTCATCTATGTGACCACTACTTTGTAATTGTTCCATTCTATAAATAAAATGAATTTTATTCTTTTTGTTGTTTATACATAAACAAATTAATTGATGAGTTAGTCATCCCGCTGCGCGTTAGTGATAATCCAGGTCCTAAGCTGGTAACAATAGTTATTTAAAAACCGAATTATTTCTGACTGATTGTAATAGCTTATTAACTTGAACTATATGTATCGGGCCACACCCAAGCTAGTTGTTTCAGTCATGATCACATCCTCTCACCTGGTTCAAATCACCTTTGGTTGTTGCTACGAGTTAGCACAGAAATTTTGTCGGAGTAATTGACCTAACTGTGGCCATGATAGTGCAATTGGTCACAACCATTCCTTAGTCAGCTGGCTGTTAGCATTTGGTTATGCCAAACTCGAATGCATTATTGCTAACCCAGCTCCCCTAATTTGAGTTTAATAACCCAAACTATATTGAGTCTATTATCCTGACCTTAGTCAGGTAATTTTGTATGGCATGGTTTGTTATAGCCACTACACAGGCAGCATCGGGGGGATCCATTCGGGTTAGCCAATCGGTTACTCAAGCCCCCGATCATCTTACTGCTTTTATCTCAAGAAGTGTTCTTTTATAACCTATTTACATGGTATCTAATTTATAGACTCTTGTCTTTAATCTGTCGACTAGGTCATTGGGATGTCTCCTAATAGTCTGTTGATCAAGATTTGTTGCAACAGGGCATCTTGCATTTTACTGACTTAGCAGGTGCCTCTTAGGTCCCCTATTTTTAAGTAAAAATACTTATCCTTTGTTCAACTATTTGCACATCCCATCAGGTGTTAATAACCTGAAGGCACCCTAACAGTGCTTTATCGTACCTAGATAGTTTCAGTGAGTGAAAAATTCCTTTGCTACATATGATTTTGGCCCTCGAACGGGGCCTCTCGGGGGCCCCCAACCTATACTGAGCAATTTCCAGGTGCTACGAGATTTCTTTTATATACGAAAGCAAAGTTTTATAACACCATTCTTGATTTCTGAAACTGTTTCTTCAAAGGGGCTTTATTGAATTGTAAAAGGAAACACAAAACAATCAGCTAACAAAGTGAATCAATCTCTAAAGAAATAAAACAAACAAGAAAATTTGAGGGACCCTTAGGGGTAGAACATCTTCAAGTATTGACATTGCTTGGCCTGGATATCTCGCTTCCTTCTGGTCAGGCAAGGCGATATACTCCATGTCCGGCCAATCCCACCACTTGGTATGGACCTTCCCATTTATCCGCCAAAGCCTCAACTGGCTTATCTGTTGAACTGGGTGAGACCCTTCTTAGAACTAGATCTCCAAGTTGGAACCTCCTAATTCGGACATACAAGTTATAGTACCTACCAACCCTTTGATGATAAGTTGTAGTCCTTACCCTCGACATATCTCTTTTTTCTTCCAACTCGTTTAAGTTCTGTTCTAGCATACTAGCGTTCAATTTGGGATGGAAGAGATACACCCTTGGTGAGTTATGAATTACTTCAACCGGGATCACTGTCTCTGTCCCGAACGCTAGTGAATAAGGAGTTTCCCGGTCAAAATCTCTTTCGTTGTTCGGTATGCCCATAAAAAATCATGCAGCTTGTCTGCCCAGTTCCATTTCTTGGCGTCTAGCTTTACCTTAGGGTGTGCTTGATTATCTTGTTTACTTCTTCTGCTGGCCATTATTCTGAGGGTGAGTCAGTGTGGCATAATAATTTTTATACCAAAATGTCGATACATATTTCTGAAATAACACTGTCAAATTGAGTTTTGTTGTCCGTAATTATCGTGTCTGGGATTCTAAACCGGTTGATGGCATTCTTCTTAACAAAAGTTATCATACTGGCCTCGGTTATATACACCAACGCTTCTGCCTCGACCCATTTGGTGAAGTAATTTACAGCCACAATGGCATGCTTTGCCCCACCTTTGGTTACAGCTTGCATCGGGCCGATCAAGTCTAACCCCCACATGGCGAACGACCAAGGTGATGACAGACTCTTCAACTACTCGGGAGGCCACTTTATGTCATTAGTTATCCTCTGGCAACCCCCACATTGATTCGCGACTATCTGAGCGTCTTGGAATAGGTAGACTAGTAGAAGCCTTGTTTGAGAGTTTTATGTGCCACGCTTTTACCTCCTGAGTGATTCCCACATACTCACCCGTGGATGCTTTCTAATATTCGTCTGCCTTTCGCTGGGAAGACACATCTCTGTAAGGCCATTGAGAATCCTGGGAATCCTCTCGTGTACAATTATCCCCTGACCATCGAGTATCTGGTAGCTCTATACTTGAAACCTTTTGCTTCGGTTACATTTGTTGGCAGCATTACATCCTTTAGGTATTCCCTGATCGGGTTCATCCAAGTTGTCTGCTTTCCATCAATCGCTCATATCTCCAATGTTTCTTCTTAGTCCTCAATGTTTGGCCATTTATGATGAGCAACTGGGATGGTCTTTGACTATACACCGTCAGTAGCTGACACCAATTTTAACAAAGCGTCTGCCTTCTCTTTCTTCTCCCTCGGGATCTAGGTGATCCTATACGTCATGAACCTTCCTAGCAGGGCTTTGGCTACCCCCAAATATTTAGCCATGTTATTGTCCTTGGCTTCATACTCCTTCAAAATTTGGTTTACCACTACTTACAAGTCACTGAATAATTCTTGCTCATCCGCCTCTAAAGCCATACAAACTCTAAGTCCTGCCAAAAGTTGCTCATACTCGGCCATGTTGTATGTAGCATTGAAGTCAAACCACATGGTACATTTTACTTGATCACCTTTTAGAGTAGATATGACT
The DNA here is from genome assembly GCA_032871835.1 of Dipteronia dyeriana. Taxonomy (NCBI): domain Eukaryota; kingdom Viridiplantae; phylum Streptophyta; class Magnoliopsida; order Sapindales; family Sapindaceae; genus Dipteronia; species Dipteronia dyeriana. The sequence goes on from CM065299.1 coordinate 55,067,658, forward strand.
ATCTCAGCCATCATGCCATGCTTGTTTGATGACCCATCTACGTGCAGCTTAAATGCAAACTCATCATTCTTCTTCAACATCCTGATTACCTCACTGTTTGGTTCGGTGAACTCTGCGATCATGTTTACCACAACTTTTCCATTTATTACGGCCCATGGTAAATATGCTTTCTCAAACTCGCTCAATTCCATAGCCCACTTGGTTAGTCTCTTGGACACTTCAGGTTTCGATATAATTTGCTTCAACGGACAGTCTGTATAGACCTCGATCCTGTAGGCTTGAAATTATGGCCTTAGCATCCTTGATGCAGTCACAAGGGCTAGTGTCATCTGTTCAGCTGGTGAATACCTTGTCTCATTTGGTAACATAGCCTTGCTTGTATAATATACTGGCTTTTGTACCCCCTCATCTGAGTTGACAAGTACTGAACCTGTCGCTAAAGATGTTACTAATAGGTATAAGTCAAGCATTTCTCCTTTAGGAGGTTTGGACAAGATCGGTGCTTTTCTAAGATATTCCTTGATCTTTCTGAAGACCTGTACGCACTCATCATTCCATTTTACCCCTTACCTTTCCTAATTGCCTTAAAAACAGGAAGACAATTGTCAGTCGATTTGCTTATGAATCGATTCAGAGATGCCAAGCACCTTGTTAACCTTTGGATTTCCTTTAATGTTATTGGAGACCTCATTTCCTCCAATGCCTTTATTTTCTCTGGGTTAACTTCAATTCCCCTCTGGTGAACTTGGAACTCTAGGAATCTTCCCCGAAGGTACTCCAAAGACATACTTTTTTAGGTTAAGCTTCATGTCGAACCTTCGTAGCACTCCAAATGTTTCCCTAAGATCTCCTGCATGCTTTGCTGACGTTTTACTTTTTATTTTCATATCATCTACATATATTTCCATGTTTCTACCGATCTGTTGAGCGAACATCTTATTTATCAATCTCTAACAAGTTGCCCCGACTTTTTATGATCGAAAAGCATGGCTATGTAACAATATTGCCCATGGTCGGTGGTAAAGGATGTTTTGACTTCGTCAGGTTCGTGTAAGGAAAAAACCGGTTTAGAAACGCAACAAAAGCGTGAGAAAAACGAAATTAGGGTTTACGTATAAATAAAAAATTTCCCTTTTATGCAACGAGAACCTTAACCCTAGATTAATTGATGTATATAAAAGTATCGTACCTTTTTCGCATGACGATTGAACAAGCGCCGAATTGATTTCGCAAGATCTTCCAATCCAATCACGAATGTGAATCTCGTAGGAGTGTGGGCTCCATTTCTTTAAATTGTATTTCTGAGGATGGAGACAAAGCAAAATCTTTTGTGTTAGTTACAAATATCCTCCAAGAGAAAAATCCAAGAACGTCCGGTCACTTGTGAATTATCAATCAATTTGATTGAAACTCGCGTGAACCTTGATTTGATGTTGTACACAAAACCCTTTTGAAGTAAAGGACATTAGTATACTATCGAATTCAAAAACGTTCCCCTTTTTTCTCTACTTGGCCGAATTCCCACACTAATGCTTAGAGATGATAGAATTTTGTCTAGAGTAAAATCAGATTTTGCTCCCTAAAAATTTCTATGATGACCAAATTCTTCTCTTAGAAAAATTAGATTGGCCGAAATCACCTCTAAATTAACTTAGACATGACCGAAATTCTCTTGCATATATATAGGATCATAAATCCTTTCCTAAGAAGGTTTCACTTGGTTGGCAAGAATTCTTTCCTTATGTGGATTTATTTGGTAGTTAGAATCCTTATCTAAAAGAAATCTATCCTATCCCATATTGCATATGTAATAACCGAATTTCATGTCTTTGTTATAGATTAGGAGATTTCAATCTTTCCTAAGAATGATTACTTGATGGACAAGAATCCTATCCTTAGGTAGATTAACATGGTGGTTATGAATCCTTTTCAAATAAGAATTCTACCACTAAGTAGTTTTACTTTGTGACCAAGAATCCTTTTCAAAAAAGAATTCTTTCCTACACCAAGACTCCTAATCCAACTCAATAGTGTATTTGTAACCATATTAAAGACTTTCTAATTTGATTAGATAAATAACTCATTTTTTTTATCTACTTATCAAATATAGTCTTTAATATTAAATATACTACCAATAATAGTATAGTTTTAGGAGACCATCTCCTACTAGGAAAAGATTTTGACTTTTAATTAAATAATTATTTAATCAACAAATTAATTAATTGCCATTTAATTAAATAATAAAATAAAAATAATATATATAAGCTATTCACCATAGCCTTTGCCGCCCATACCTAGTATATAAGGGCCATATATTATTTTTCTTATTTTATTAAATCCATTAGACCTTAATAAAAAATCCACATGTGAACTAGACCTATTCTTACAAAAAGAAACAAGTTCACATGCCTTATTACAATTCTAGATGGACCCCTAAATTGGTCCGGTAGAATATATCAAGTGATCCATGCAAGTTCGTGTGGATTGGGGATCTTGGCGGGCTATCTAAATTTAAGCTCCAATAGACACAACCCAATCACAATCAACAAATGATTCATTTAGGTCCAATCTATTTAATTTTAGTTCATTCCACTAAAGAACTAAAATTGAACTCTTAAATAAAGATAGAATAAGTTGATGTTACTCATTCATACCCTAGACAACCTTATTAGAGAAAGTGTATCCTCGTGAAGAATACCAGTGATCGCCAAGAGCTCATAGACTGCCTATAGCTCTCCAAGTTACCATATTTACTCATAGGACCACAGTTTGAACTTGGATATTTTGACTTGTCCAGAAGCCATGTTTCAGTAGACACTATTGAAAACTTAACGTTAAGATTTAATATCCAATACCTCAAAACATCCATATTATGGTATTCTACTCTCATTCAATAAATGGAGCCATGATGTCCATATCTATAAATGAAGTCCTCTATCGATTAACAAATGAATACCACCAAACTATCGAGGATAAACTATGCTATATAATCATACTCATTGATAGCTCAAATGATAACACTTGTAACCTTAAGTCCATCATTTATCTCAGGATTTAGATAGACTCTCTGATTGTCTTCAAATGAAAACTTTTATCCATTGACGGTTCTACATAAAGTATTTCATTTTGATACTATCCAATGCACCCAGTGCACCAGATTCTTTTGCCCAAAGGCACCACACTTTGATGATTTTAGACTCATCATAACACATTGGATTCCACTCAAATGCTAGCAAAAGAATCTACAACTTTGACAAGATAAAGACGCCCAACCTTCTATCTTAAGTTGTGAATATTATTCAAGACTAACTAAAGAATTATGTCTACCTCATACATATCTAGATGTACGAACAATTCTTCTTTTCTCATAGTCCAGTAATACTGTCTTGGTACAAGGAAAGCTTTCGATCTGCACAGGCAACTTCACTATCCCTAACGATCTTACTTCTGCTCCTTCAAATGGGACTTTAAGTGGTTAGAGGTCTTTTCTTTACAACCATAGCTGGTCAAACACTTCCACACTTAGGATGTCAGTTGAGCTTCCATTGTCAATCAGAACCCTTCTTACTTCCCTATGCCTTATGCAAAATGACACCACGATCGAGTCATTCTATTTTACTTCTGATACATGTACGTCTGCTTTGGTGAGAACTATTGGGTCCCAACCTTGTTGAAATTTCTTCTGATCAGGTCCTAACAGATTCACCTCTAGGTTTCTCTGACAGTCTATACCTTCTCTAACTTCTGACATCCTCTCCCGGTTGGTTTTCCCGGTTGGTTTTCCCGGTTTATGGCCCACCAAAGATGGTATTGATTTCCCCATTATCTGAATCTCTCATGGGGCTCCTACGGCTTCTATCTCGCTTATCGACTATGGTATTCTTGCATGGATCATCCTCACACCTGAGGACTATGTCTTTGAGGTATCCTTCTCTGATTAGCTTTTCTATACAGTCCCTCAGCTAATAGCACTTGGAGGTTTCGTGGTCGTTCTCCTGGTGAAACCTGTAGTATTTGGTGGTGTCTCTTCTGGCAAAACTCGACTGTTTCGATGGTTTCTTGTACAAATTCTTATCTTTTATTACAGTTAAGAATTTTTTCTGCACTCTAGCTAGTGGAGTGTAGTTAGTTTATTGCCACTTGAATTGACTAAAACTTTTGTCGCCTTATTTTCATTCATCCTTACCCTTTCCTCCATTGCCTTTCTGCTCCACTTTGCTGATATTCTTTAGGTTACCATCCTTGTGTTTTTGGGTGCTTTCGGGTCATCCGCAGTGTATAAGCTCTCCACTATGGGCTAGCTGTTCTTCCTCTGCAGTGACGTACCCTCTGACATGGTCCACCATGCTTACGTACATGGTCTGCCCCCTTTGCCTCAGGCTTAAGGTCAGATGGTTGTACTGTAAACTGTTGATGAATACCAACACTACTGCATCATCATTTGGATATTGCACTTCTAACACCTATTGCGAGAATACAGCCATGTAGTCTTTCAACCTCTCGTCTCTCCTTTGTTTTAGGGTCGACAAGGCTAATATGGATTTCATTTGCTGGATGTTTCCCATGAACTGTCCGGTTAATGCTTGTACTAATTCTTCAAAAGTCCTAATGAGCCTGCGGACAACCCTCTAAACCATCTGGAATCTTGATCTCCCAACTTTTATGGGAACACCCGACATATGAGGGTGTCATCATAATCATATTGTGCCAGCACTCTGGTACCTCCTTAAATGATCAAATGGTTCAGTATTGGTTTTGAACTGGTCCACCTATGGCATTATGAATTTCTCTGAAAAATGGGTATGCCTTAAGGAATCAGCAAACGGGCTCCAGAGCTTCTGATCAGTGGGTTTCCCAGGTTCTGCCTTCGTTAATGGGCTTCTATTCTCCTAAAGAGAACCTCTCGCTCACCTTTAGGCTCTCCATAATCGTCAAACCTCTGACATATGGTGAGCATGTATGGTCTGTGGGGACCCGTCCGTGTATCTGGCACCGAAGGGGTAACACCTGACTGTAGTGGTTGGCTCCCTACACCTTCTAAGGGCTATTTCATTAGCACTTTAATATGAGCATGATCTTTTTTGTTGGCCATAATATCTATATGCTTGTTCACAGTAGGTTTCAACCCATTTGTACCTCTTTACATCTTCCCACGAACTAGACTCCTGGTGTTCCCTCACTTCCCGATTTTCTCGGCCCTCTTCTATGCAAACGCCCCCGTTTTTCAAAATGCTTTGCCTTATCCCTTCTAGATTTCTAGTGTGCTCTAAGAGTGGCCACAACTATCTCGGAGTGTACCTTGGGATCCTAGACCACAATCGACATGGAAAGTTGATACGGCAAACTTAGGTTAGTTGTGGCTGATATACTGATCCCCTGCTTAGTGGCATCCTCGAAAACCTTTCGCAAAGACTCATGGATCTGCTTGAATGCTTCCAGAGAGATACCTGTGGATGTAACAGTGTCATGTCTGGTGGATGGTGGGGTCCTTGAGGATGGGTTTTCTATTATAGTGCTAGAATCAACAGGACTAGAGACATTGGCACCACACAAAGCATCAACATTGTGCAAAGATAGACTTCTGTCTCTACCGGTGTCCTTGGTATTGCATTTTTCTAACTTTCTTAAAAAATCGATCATGTAAACGAAATACTTACGGAGGTTCACCCCCTCCTTCTAATGCCAGTTGCTGATGGTGATTTCGGATTAGCCTCCCGTCACACAAGTAATGCAGAATGATAACGGACTGCAGATTAAAGTGAACAAAAAATAAATAAGACACGGAGTATTACGTGATAAAACCCTAATATTGGAAAACGTCCATGGTTACCGATAATCGGTGAGAAAATTCACTATGTTAAAGGCAATTACACATTTAATCAATCTTACGCTCATGCTAGTCAATTTGCGTTAACCGCTTTATGTGTATTATTAAGGTCTATTTATACATGCATATAACCCTAATTTTTAATATACAAGTAAGATGAGTTCCCATAATTGGCAAGAACTCTAACTTATTGGAGTCATGTTTCCTTTCTTCCCTATCTCTCGACGATTGTGTTTTGAAGGTATTGGATCTCTTGCCCAATCTGGACTTAGATATCTATAAAGGATGTTTGTTTCCTTATCATAGTATACTTCTAGGCATCGTATTTAAGTAGGATTCATTGTTTAAGTGATTTGAGTCATGACTTCATTAAATTTGAACACTGTCCATGTGCCACGCAACCGTCCATCTGTTTAACCCGACAAGACCTACTTTTCCCCGATCGATGATCTTCCCCGATTATAATCTTTATCCAGACCATCTTGACAATCCCGATCGGATATTTCAGCCCTATCGTTTGTGTTGTCTTGGTCAGGGGGTTTGGCGAGTGCTCTCTGGTCAACTTGGGTTGACTCATTCCGGTCGCCTTCCAGTGATGTGGCACCCCGACCCTTGCCTTTCACTGACATGTCACATAGTCTGGGATTTGCAAATAACACAAACCATTCTTTTACTAACTTTAATACACCTATATCGTTTCTAATGAGTAGTTTTTCATCAATGTTAAAAACTAGGAAAACCAACTTGTCGCCTTTAATCGTTTTTTATACATAGGGTTCGTCAAGGTTTTGAATATACCAAAACCATGCACAGCTAAATCGAACATTATGTTCCAGGATCTGGATGCTTGCTTTAGTTCATATATGGATCTTTGCAACTTGCCTATCCTTTCCTCTAGGCCTTTTTCAATGAATCTTTATGGTTGCATCATATAGATACTTTTGTTAAAACTTTCGTTAAGGATAGTTGTCTTTACCTCTATATACCGAATCTCTAGGTCTAGAGATGTTGTAATGGATAACAGTATCCTAATGGATTTAAGCATGGCCATAGAAATAAAAAGGTTTACTCATAATCGATACCTTCTTTCTGTGTGTAACCTTTAGCTACCAATATAGCTTTAAAGGTTTCCACCTTTCTATCCATTCCTCTTGTATACGCTCTTGCACCCAATGGGTTTTATCTCTTTAGGCAAGTCTACAAGAGGTCAGACTTTGTTTTTGTACAAAGACTCAATTTCATATTGCATTGTCTTTTGCCAATAACGACATTCAACATCCTTCATAGCTTCCTTGTACATGTAGGGATCATCATCGTTAGAGAGATTCTTCACTGATTATCCTAGATCAATGTATCTCTCAGGTTGTCTACTAACCCTCCGACTATGACAATGAATGGTGGGTTATTGATCTTGTGTTGGTATGGGACTTAAAATTGGGCTAGGTTGTGAAACCTCCTGTGGAATGTATCTCCTGAAAACTCATTCAGAACAATTCTACTCTTGACACAAAGTCATTCATTTAGTCCTTTTCCAAAAATTTAGCATTTGTCGAAACAAATACTTTAAGATTTGAAGGACTATAGAAATAATATCATTTGGTTCCTTTTAGATACCCCATAAGTATGCAAGTTTCTGAACGGGACTCCATCTTTTCAATCATTCCTTTTAACACGTTCGTAGGACATCCAAATATCCTGAAGTGTTGTAAACTAGGCTTTCGTCCAGTCCACAACTCATGTGGTGTTTGAGGAACCGAATTAGATGGTACATCACTTAGAATGTACATAGCAGTTTGTAAAGCATATCCTCAAAAAGAATTATGAAGCGTTGAATAACTCAAAAAAGACCTAACCATGACCAAAAGAGTTATATTTCTCCTTTCTACCATCCCATTTTGTTGAGGTGTACCTAGCCTAGAAAACTGAGAAATTATCCTATTATTAATAAGATATTGCTGAAACTCACCAGATAGATATTCTCCACCAAGATCAGACCTCAAGATTTTTATTTGTTTCTCAAGCTTATTTTCTACTTCAGCTTTAAATGCTTTAAACATGTCAAAAGCATTTGAATTGTGTCTCGTGAGATAGAAATAGCCAATTCTCGAGTAATCATCCATGAAAGTGATGAAGTACTTATATCCACCTCTATCTTGAATGCTCATCAGACCTCAATGTGTATTAATCCTAAACATTCAGTTGCTCTTGAACAATCTTTTAGTCATCTTACCTTCCAAACAAGATTAACAAGTTGGTAGATCATCAACCTTGAAGTCACTTAAAGGTCCTTCACTAACCAATCTTTTGATCCTATCAAGGTTAGTTTGACCTATGTGCAAATATCATAGGTAGGTTTTATCTTTTAATAATTTTCCTCTTTTACGATTTGGTTTCATTGTTTTCATGTCTAACAAGTAAGAGATATTTCTATGCAAATAGAATAAATCATTTTCCAATGTACCTTTGCAAAAAAAAATTGTTATTCCTACTAATAGTAATACCTTTATTAAAAGTGACCGAATATCCAAATTAATTTAAACAAGAAACTAAAATTAAATTTCTCTTGAATTGAGATACATAATAAACGTCTATTAAATCTAAATGCCTACAAGAATCTAGATTAACTCTAATATCTCCAACTGCACTAGCAAACACCAATGCTCCATTACCTAAACGTAAGTTGAATTTGTTTTCATTCAGTCTTTTCCTTTCCTAGAACCCCTGTAAGGAATATTAAACATGATTAGTGGCTCCAGAGTCTATTATCCAAGAATCTATAGAATCTGCCAGAAAAAATGTTTCAAGATAATTAATATTACCTTCTTCCTTCTTGTTTTGAGACTTTGGGCAATTTCTTTTCCAATGTCCCTTTTCACCACAAAGGAAACACTTTCCTTTGATCTTTATTACTTTCTTGGAAGGCCCAAGTTGCTTTTTCTTCTGTTGTTTCTTAACCTTCTTTTAGGTCTTAATGGTAGCAACTTTACCAACCGTATAAATCTCTTGACCCTTGCCTTTCATAAGGATTTTCTCAGCGCTTTGAACATCTTGCATCAGGTCCTGCAAGGTGTATTCCTTATTGTTTAAGGCATAGTAAAACATGAACTGGTCAAAGTAATCTGACAGTGAGTTGACTATCATGTCAAATTTCATCTTACCATATATCTCAACACCATTTAGTTTAGGAATATTGAGATGTGTTATGACTTTCATCATGTGATCTTTCAAAGCCTGTCTAGGTTTCATACTAAGATTCTTGAAAGTAGTCACTGCCTCTCTCTTAGTTGTCTTGGACTTCATATCTCCTTCTAAGACATCATTATATCTGTATGGAAAAAAAGGTTTAGAAAAGCAACGGAAGCGTGACAAAAACGAAATTTAGGGTTTGCGTATAAATAAATAAAAATTCCCTTTTATGCAACGAGAACCTTAACCCTAGATTAATTGATGTACATAAAAGTATCGTACCTTTATCACCTGACGATTGAACAAGCACCGAATTAATTCCGCAAGATCTTCCAATCCAATCACGAACGTGAATCACCTAGGAGTGTGAGATCCCTTTCGTTAAATTGTATTCCTGAGGATGGAGACAAAGAAAATATCTTTTCTTTGTTAGTTACAAATATCCTCCAAGAGAAAAATCCAAGAACATCCGGTCACTTGTGAATTATCAATAAATTTGATTGTAACTCACGTGAACCTTGATTCGATGTTGTACACAAAACCTTTTTGATGTAAAGGATATTAGTATACTATCGAATAAAAAACAATCCCTTTTTATTCTCTACTTGGCCGAATTCACACACTATTGCTTAGAGATGATTGAATTCTGTCTAGAGTAAAATCAGATTTTTCCCCCTCAAAATTATATGATGGCCGAATTCTTCACTAAGAAAAATATAGCTTGGCCAAAATTCACTAGTTTTGTTCCATCTGCTAAAGCTTGAAGAATTCCGAAAGGGCTGGCGTATTCAGGGCCAATACGTTGTTGTATTCCTGCAGATATTTCTCTTTCTAACCACACAATTACTAGTACACCTATTGTGATTCCTAATACAAGAGTCAAAATAGGGGCAAACACCCGTATGGTCCCATAGAGCTCTTTTAAGGATTCCAATCGGGAAAAAGAATTAATATCTTGTACTTCTGTTGTATCAACTATCATTTCAACGATCAACTTCTCCCATAATGATATCTATACTACCTAGTATCGTCATAATATCCGCCAATTTCATTCTTTTAACTAACTGAGGAAGAATTTGCAAATTGATAAAACCCGGCGGGCGAATTTTCCATCGCCAAGGAAAACTACTTTGATCTCCTATCAGAAAAATTCCCAATTCTCCTTTTGGGGCTTCGACTCTCACATAAAGTTCTTGTTTCGGTAATTCAAAAGTAGGAGAAGGTTTTTGACTAATGAATCGATCTTCAAAATCATTCCATTCTGGGTCGCAATTTTTCGGGGTCTTAAAGGGGCGTGGATCATAAGACGGGATCAGCCTATCTCAATCTCAAGGAATCCACATAATAAATGTACAAATGAATTCTATGACCAAGTTGAGTAAGGAATAATGGAATTATTCAACAACCTTAATGTGATACACGAGATTTGAGAATCCTCATTGTATTGTCATTTACGTGAAGTAGAACATAATTGAGCTAGATTAACTTTAGAGTATCAGTACTGCCCGATGAGCATCGACTTAAACAGGAACACAGACTTAGAGTCCTCCTCTTGGTTATCCATTTTATTTTTCTTTTCAATTTGAGAATCAGAAAGTTTGTGGTCTTTTTGTTTCCACATCCAATTTTTAAAAATGACTTTCATCAGTTCGGAAATATCAAAAGAAAAATAAAATGGTTTGTCTAGCCTGTCCAAAAAAAGCGGGGAATGCACATTTGCTTGAAACAGTTCCCAAGTAATAGTTTTACGTCTTTGTGCGCGCATGGAGCCTTTGATTAGACCTCGACGAAAATCCGATTGTTGTGAATAATGGGTCAAATTCACTTTCTTTGCTTGCTTAGGACTCTTAGTATATTTGGTATTAATATATGTAGAGTTATTTGGCTTTGGCCGGTTATCAGTAAAAATCACTACATGTTTGGACTTTCTTGAACGGAACGATAAACCTAATCCGAATTAGAGAGCTATGACACAATCAAACCCGAACGAACAAAATGTTGAATTGAATCGTACCAGCCTCTACTGGGGGTTATTACTCATTTTTGTACTTGCTGTTTTATTTTCCAATTATTTCTTCAATTAAGAGAAGAAAAGAGAATAGTAGAATAATAAAAAAATAGTAGGAATTATCTTATCCCAGTCGGAAGGATCGCATCTTAATCTTATAATTATCTATGACTGTTTATGTCTCTAGCACGACCACTTGATAAAATGTGGAGGGAAGTGGGATAAATGGCCGATACTACTGGAAGGATTCCTCTTTGGATAATAGGTACTGTAACTGGTATTCCTGTGATCGGTTTAATAGGCATTTTCTTTTATGGTTCATATTCCGGATTGGGTTCGTCCCTGTAGTAAGCGGATGAACTGCGTTATAGACATCAAAGCATAAGAACTCAACGGGGCCTATAACTTCTTTCTTTGTCTGATTCGAGATGGGATCCGCCTACACGTCTTGCTTTTACTGCTATATCGGGAGTTACTCCACGTATTGCTTGACGTAAAACGGATAGTGGATTTTTTTCTGTCTTTTGTTGAATCTTTTTCAAGGCTCGATAGATAATTTGATAAGCCAATGATTTTTTTCCGTGTTTCAGAATACGGTTAACCAACATGTTAACTAATCGATTACGATAAATTGGATCGGATTTTGCAGTTTTTTCTTCTGTAGTACCTCGACGTGACATGAGCGCGAAAGGGGTTCAAGAATCCGTTTTCTTTTTATAAGGGCTAAAATCATTTATTTTGGCTTTTTGACCCCATATTGTAGGGTGGATCTCGAAAGATATGAAAGATCTCCCTCCAAGCCGTACATACGACTTTCATCGAATACGGCTTTCCACAGAATTCCATACTCGATCTCATAGATACATATGGAATTCTGTTTACTCACTTTAAATTGAGTATCCGTTTCCCCCCCCCCCCCCCCCCCTTTCCTGCTAGGATTGGAAATCCTAATGCCTTAGGGCTGGCCGAATTCATCATGCTCATATATATAGGCTCATAAATCCTTTACTAATAAGGATTCACTTGGTTGGCAATAATCCTTTCCTTAGGTGGATTTATTTGGTAGTTAAAATCCTTATCTAAAAGGAAATCTATCCTATCCTATATTCATATGTCATGACCGAATTTCCCCTCTTTGATGTAGATTAGGAGAGTTTATCTTTCCTAAGAAGGATTACTTGATGGACAAGAATCCTATCCTTAGATAGATTAACTTGGTGGTTATGAATCATTTTCAAATAAGAATTCTACCACTAAGTAGTTTTACTTGGTGACCACGAATCCTTTTCCAAAAAGAATTCTTTCCTAGACCAAGACTCCTAATCCAACTCAATAGTGTATTTGTAACCATATTAAAGACTTCATAATTTGATTAGATAAATAACTCATTTTATTTATCTACTTATCAAATATAGTCTTTAACATTAACTATATTACCAACAATATTATAGTTTTAGGAGACCATCTCTATATAGGAAAAGATTTTGACTTTTAATTAAATAATTAACTAATCAACAAATTAATTAATTTCCACTTAATTAAAAAATAAAAAAATAATTAAATAAATAAATATATTTAAGCTATTCACCATAGCCTTTGCCGCCCATACCTAGTATAGAGGCCATATATTATTTTTCTCATTTTATTAAATCCACTGGACCTTAATAAAAAGTCCACATGTGAACTAGACCTATTCTTACAAAAATAAACAAGTTCACATGTCTTATTACAATTCTAGATTGACCCCTATTGGTCCGGTAGAATATATTAAGTGATCCATGCAAGTTCTTGTGGATTGAGGATCGTGGCGGACTATCTAAATTTAAGCTCCAATAGACATAACCCAATCACAATCAACAAATGATTCACTTAGGTCCGATCTATTTAATTTTAGTTCATTCCACTAAAGAACTCAAATTGAACTCTTAAATAAAGATAGAATAAGTTGATGTTACTCATTCGTACCCTAGACAACCTTATTGGAGAAAGTGTATCCTCGTGAACAATACCAGTAATCGCCAAGAGCTCATAGACCGCCTATAGCTCTCCAAGTTATCATATTTACTCATATGACCACATTTTGAACTTGGATATTTTGACTTGTCCAGAAGCACCAAAGGCTGGTCAACAGAATCTTCACACGACAAATAGGAAGAAACTTGGAAGTCTACATAGATGACATGCTGACCAAAAGCATCTCGGCAGGCAAGCATACCTCAGACCTGCGAGAGACATTCGATGTTTTGAGGAGATACCAAATGAAGCTGAATCCGAACAAGTGTTTATTCAGAGTTCTTTCAGGGAGGTTCTTAGGTTTCCAAGTTAACCAAAAGGGAATCGAAGTTAATCCTGAAAAGATCCAAGCCCTGCAGAAAATGACCTCACCAAGGACGCTAAAAGAAGTACAACGCTTAACAAAATGTTTAGCTTCCTTGGGTAGATTCATCTCAAAGACCACAGACAGATGTGCCCCTTTTCTTAGAGTAATTAAAAAAGGAAAAGGACTCGAATGGAAAAAAGAATGCGAGCAGGCATTCTTAAAAATCAAAGAGTACCTGGGGCAAGCTCCCATTTTTCGAAACCACAAATGGGAGAGATACTCCACTTATACTTATCAATTACAGAACTAGCAGCAAGCTCAGTCCTAGTCAGAATAGAAGATGGAGTACAGAAGCCAGTGTATTATACCAGCAAGGCACTTTTACCAGCCGAGACCAGGTATTCACAAGCAGAAAAAATGGCCCTAGCATTGGTCTCAGCGGCAAGGAAGTTAAGGCCATACTTTCAGGCTCATACAATCCAAGTTCTCATCAACTGCCCATTTAAGAAAATTTTACAGAAGCCAGAAATTTCAGGAAGAATAGCCAAATGGTCAATCGAGCTAAGTGAATTCGATATCCAGTATGTACCTAGGACATCTCTCAAAGGCCAAGCAGCGGCAGATTTCATAGAAGAGTTCACAGAACAAAACTTAGAAGCAAAAAGGATGTTTGGCAAAAACTTCCCATGGAAATTATATGTTGATGGTTCTTCAAACACTCACGGTAGCGGGGCAGGGATCGTAGTATGCACCCCGAAAGTAGATGATGTCAAGTGTGCCATGAGGTTTGAATTCAAAGCAACCAATAATCAAGCCGAATAAGAGGCGCTACTAGTTGGACTCAGAGTCTGCATAGCTCTCGGAGCAGATGAAGTCGAGATATTTAGCGATTCACAGGTAGTTGTCAACCAAGTTCTAGATGAATACCAAGCCAGAGATGAAGGCATGATAGTCTATCGTGACATTGCAAAACAACTCCTCCAGAAATTCAAAGAATATAAGATTGCCCAGATCCCCATGGAGGAGAATGAAAAGGCAGACGCTTTATCCAAACTAGCATCAGCAACAACCACAATTAGACCAAAAACTATTCTGGACACACATTTCCTCAAACCGAGCACAGCTGAACCAAAAAACTTTGAAATTTTAGAAATTCAAACACCGCCATACGGTTGGATGACTCAGCTGAGAAGGTTCCTGGAAGAAGGCGTGCTCTCGGAAGATCCCTTACAAGTAAAATGTATCAGGTATTGATCAGTAAGGTACACGTTGGTTGGAGAGAACTATACAGAATGGGGTTTTCCCGAACACTCCAAAGATGTATATCAAAGAATGATGCATCTCGGATACAAGAAATCCACGGGGGAGTTTACGGAAACTATACTGGGGTAAAATTTTAGCACACAAAGCACTCAGGCAAGGATATTATTGGCCTACTTTATTCTCAGATGCACAGCGATGTTCAGAGAGCTGCAATACTTGCCAAAAGATTGCTAATGATATCCGACAACCCCCTAAACAACTCAAAAAACCTCACGTCCCCATGGCCATTTTCCATGTGGGATTTGGATTTAATCGGCCCGATGCCAGCAGGGACAGAGGGTGGAGCAAAGCATGTAATAGTAGTCCTTGATTATTTCACAAAGTGGGCAAAAGTTGAAGCATTGGTGCATATCACAGAAGCAAATACTACAAATTTTGTGAAAAAGAATATACTTTATAGGTTTAGAGTTCCAAACACTATAATCACTGACAACGGCACCCAGTTCTATAACCTGAAATTCAGACAGCTGTGCAAAGTGTACCGGATTGCCAATTACTATGCCACACCTGCCCACCCTCAAACAAATAGGCAGGTTGAAGCAGTGAACAAAATCATCAAGCACACACTCAAAGCAAAGCTAGATGCCAAGAAAGGAAGTTGGGTTGAAAAACTTCCCGAAGTATTATGGGCATATCGGACAACAGCAAGAACTTCAACCGGAGAGACTCCATTCACTTTAGCGTTTGGAACAGAAGTTGTTATCCCCGTAGAAACATCATATGCATCACCTTGGGTCAGGCTATATAATGAAGATCAGAATATTGATATGCTGTTACAAAGTCTGGATGAGCTAGAAGAGAAAAGGAAGAAGTCCCGAATACGAAATATGGCATATCAGCAAAGAGTAGCTCGCCACTACAATTCTCATGTTCGGGTCAGGAAATTCCAACTATGAGACCTGTCACTCAGGAAGGTGTCACTGAATACAAAAAACAAAGTTGCAGGTTCTCTGTCTAATAAGTGGGAATTTCCATACAAAATTGAAGGAATAACTGGCCATGGAGCATATTGGATTGCACGACCCAATGGAGGGGTCTTACCCCGACCATGCAATGCCCAATATCTGAAGATTTTCTATCCTTAAATTATTTTTTGTTTCCTTTTTAGTTAGGAAAATTTAGCTTTGGAATTTAATTTTTTTGTTGGTTTTGCAGTTATAAATAAAAATTAAACTCGGGATTTCCGAAAAATAAAGCATGATAACATATGAAAGACGAGCATGATAATAAGAACATGCAAATAGAATACTCGGGACCATTGATTCCCGAATGGGCGGAGAAGCTCGAAGAGCATGCCAGCAGAGCAAGGTTAATTGACCTTAGCAAAAAGGCAAACCCGATGCACCAAATTATGGAGAAAGGCTCGGGGCGCTATCGGGGAAAATTCCAATGAAATGCATAGCTGCGTTAAGCGATTCAAAAAGTTTAACGATTCGGAAAACCCTTACACAAAAACTGGGGAAACGTCATCGGTAATGTGTAAGGACGCGAACATATGATCATGGTGAGCCTTGATGTAATGTTTGGGTAATAACCTGAGTATGAAACAAGTAAATTTACTTTTTTTTTTCAAGATGACTCGGTAAATATAAGTCAGTTTAATAAGATACTTGTCATAAAAATTGTAACAGCCAGTTTAATAAGAAACTTGGTATAAAGTTTGTATTAGTCAGTTTAATAAGATATTTTGCATAAAGATTGCAATAGTCAGTTTAATAAGATACTTGGCATAAAGATTGCAATAGTCAGTTTAATAAGATACTTGGCACAAATTGCAATAGTCAGTTTAATAAGATACTTGGCATAAATCGTAATAGACAGTTTAATAAGATAGTCAGCATTAAAAACAGTAATAGAATCAAGTTAGATAAGATACTCTGTGAAATTTCGAGCAAGGAAGTGGATTAAAACGCTCGGCTTTGAATTACAATCACATTCTCCGATAGTAATTCCTACAAAGAATAATCTTTACAAAAATTCTCTACAAAAATAAATCAAGGCTGGGAGAAGGATTTGGAACTCTTGCTGATGCTCGGGTCGGGCACCATCTCGTACTCACGGAGAAGACTTTTATTAGAAGGCTAAGCAATCGTATCGACCGAATCATCAATCCATTTGCTGTAATCTTCTCCCGGGATCGATTCGACATCAGGCACCAAACTTTCCACGCCCAACTCCTGACTGGCATAAAAGGTCGATAGGGAGTGCTCTGATGGAAACTCCAAATGCATGGGATGAGGATCTTTGCCTCGACTACGGCAATAAGCTCTTCACTCCTTCACCTGAGTCCGAAGAGATTCCAGGGACCGATCCATATGATTCTTGATCGATATCTCCCAGTTGGTTCGGGGGGTTGGGAAAGAGCCCATGTTCTGGTTAAAAGTCTCTGCACCCGCTGACGCTTCAACATCAACGCTCAGAGGAATCTCAGTCCCAGTGTCTTTATCACTAGAGTCAATGAACGAAACCACCAGAGGAACCTTGTGAGGACGAGCGGGAGAATCGACCGTCTTCCTTTTCTCAGCCCAAGAATGGTGGAAGCCGAGATCAGCTGACAGATCTTCCTGATCATCATCTCGGAAAGATTCAAAAAAGTCAGGACCTGTATTTACTCATCCATCAGAGGCTTTACTTCCATCACCAACGTCCATCCACTTGATAAGGACTTCAACAAGGGAGCTCGATTCAACAGGCCCCTCACCCAGATCATCGTTCTGCCTCCCTCCGTCTTCAGGCAACTCCTGAGTATGGCCACTCGGACCACTAGACTCCCCTACGGTTGGCAGGATGACTTTCTCAGGGACATGCTCGGGGATCTTCTCGTCAGCCACATCAGGGTCCTCATCTGAATCGAGTGGGGCAATGCCTTCTTTACTCTGACGAGATGCTTCTTTTTGGCTCGCTTGAAGAATTGACTTCACTTGACGAGCTTGAATGTCGTAGACGATGTCCGAGTCATGCACTTAGAAGAAAAAGGGAATCACGTCAGAATAAAAAAAAAAAGTACAAAGATCACTTACATCGCCTGCGGTAGCCTGAAATCTGGCTAAAGAAGCCAAGTTCTATCATCTTCTTCTCATTAAAAAGACAAATCGTGCTCTTTTTTTCCATAGTACAAACTGCAGCACGAGCAAGTCTAGTCAGCTCAGCATCGCAAAATTCAAGTTTTTTCTTGTTCCACACCTTAGGGAACAGAAAAAATGGGCTTTCAGTACCGTCCGAGATTCCCCAGTCGAAAGAGCGATTTCAAGACCTAGGTTCCCTCCGGTAAAAAACAAACTGTTCTTCCAGTACTTGTTGGACGAAGGAAATCCCCATACAAAGCCCCTCTTTTTGGCATCATCAGAGGTATCAACTCCCCGATTCACTTTTGTCCCCTCGGGGACCCAGCAATCTGGTAGGTTAGACATGAGGAAATAAGTCCCTGTCTTACCAGACTGCCTTAACGTGTAGAAGTGCCTGATTTCACTCAGGGAAGGCGGTGACAGGTTCATTCGGCTCCACATGTGCCACATGTACATCAAGATCTTGTAGCTATTCGGGGCCAGTTGGGCTGGAGTAATCCCTACCTCAGCCAGAAACCAGGCGATAAACGGCTGAAGAGGAAAAGTGAAGCCGCAACAAAGCATGGACCCATAGATTGCCACCATACCCGGGAGAGGGTTCCAAGTGGCTCTATCACCGGAAGGAATCAGAATAACTAAATCATCCAAGTCGAATCGGGCACGATATTTCCCGATCTCATCCTCCCCGACCACATTCGGCTTGGCATCATACCCACTCAGGCGATCGACAGAAAAAGAGAGACTAGATTTTCTTAACTCCTCTTCGACGTGTTTCTCATCAATAGTCTGCTCCCTGATCCGGACGCTGCCCGAGTGACTTCGCTTTTACTTTGATGTTTCCCCATCCTTGATCGAAGAGGTACACTGTGATCAGATATGACAGATTTAGAACTAGATTCAGAACTAAAACGGACGTTAGGGTAAAGCCCAGAAACGTCGACTTCTAATAAAATAGCTTCATCAAGGGTGATTTACCCCAATAATCTTCGAGCGCAATAAACCAGTTGAAAATCCCCACGATCAAGTGCTTCGAGAGCTATAGTAAAGAGTCGAAGATAAGAAGTTGGATTCATTTAAACTAACCTTGAATGAAGAAGCTTGATGCAAAATTAACGGAGAAGAGGGATTTTCTGCGTAAAGAAATCTGGGCTGGAAAATTTCTGGTTTGAGTCTCTAATGAACCAACGCAACTCCGTTCAGTGAAGGATATAGCACGAAACCCTAGGATCTCAAGGCGAGAAAAATCAAGGACATATTTGATGATGTAGGTGGCGCATTAGGAAACGCGTAGGTCGTTTCTCATAAATGGTATCGATAAATGAAGCGCTAGAGGACACGTGTTAAGAGAAGAACTGACCAAGGCCGTCAGAACTCCAAAACGTCACAATCATTGAGATCTTACGTGAAGAGGCAAAATTGAATTTACATGGTTACCATTAAAACACATCATTATGACAAGACATGTACTCTGGCGTTAATGAGACAAAAATTGAAGGGTTGATTAAAATACTTTTACCTGGAACAAAACCATGTTCGGTAAAAATATTTTAAGGGGGTATTGTCGTATGTAATTTTTATCAGACGTACACATCATTGACAAAGAATATAAAATTGTCAGATGGGCATCCAAATAGGCATTCAGAAAATATCCTGCAAAACCACCAAAGAAGAGAAACCCGAGTAAACAAGTATTGAACAAAACCTACTCGGGGTTAGTTAACTACGCTCAGGGTTAGCTCATGACATGTTCTACTCGGGATCAGATGACGTCATTCTGGACCAGCTAACATCATGTTCTTCTCGGGACAAACATAAAGAAACCCGAATAAAGAAGCCCAACGCATAACTCATACACGAATCAAGAGTCATTAAAATACGTAAAGATATCCATATCAAAGAAGAATTCCAAAGAGAATAGAATACCAAACAGGAAAAAGGTTCTAAATCAGGCAACAATTTTATTTCTTCAAGAAGATTACTCATTTATAAGGAAATAAGTCCTAACCAGACTATATCACTAGAGTCCGATCTTTATACAAGTCTCCAAAATAGGAAAGAAGACAGACTACTTCAAACAAGTAACCGATCATAATTAAATACAAAAATCTCTAGTTACTTGTACAAAAAGGATTAGGGTTCTATACAAAAATAAATAGACCCATAATCTCATCACATGGAAAAAATATAGAAAATACAGAAAGAAGAAAGAGAGATCCGAGAGTTGTAAATCTTTTTCTATAGTGGATTTTGGCTCGGTTGTTTATTCAACCACCTGTGGACATTTCTCCAATCATCGGAGTTTTACTACATAAAACTTGTGTCCATTACATTCTTCTTCTCTTTCTCTTTGAACTCACAGCTAAAATCCAAATCTTGTTAACTTTTTTCACATCCAGAAATTGACGTCAACAGAGGTAAACTTTCGAGTAAGGAAATCTGGGTTGGAAATTTCTGGTTTGAGTTTGTGAGAATAAACCGGAGCAACCCCGTTCAGTGGAGCATTTAAATGGACAAATGACACGAAACCCTAGGATCTCAAGAAGCGGGAAAAAATCAAAGACATATTTGATGACGTAGGCGGCGCACTAGGAGACGCGTAGGTCGTTTCTCATAAATGGTATCGAGAAATAAAAAGGTGGAAGACACGTGTTAAGAAAAGAATTGACCAAGACCGTCATGACTCCAAAACGTCGCAATCATTTAGATTTCGCATGAGGGGGCAAATTGAATTTACATGATCACTATTAAGACACATCATTTATGACAAGACATTTACTCTGGCGTTAATGAGGCGTAAAAGATTAAAGGGTTGATTAAAATACTTTCGTCTGGAACAAATTCCTATTTGGTAAAAAATATTTTAAAGGGGTATTGTCATATTTAAATTTTATCAGATGTACACGTCATTGACAAGGTGGATAAGGTTGCCGGGTAGATATCCGGATAGGCATTCAGAAAATATCCCGCAAGATATCACCAAAGAATAGGACCCCGAGTAAGTATAAATGCAAGTATTGAGCAAGACCTGCTCGAGATCAGCTGACGTCATATTCTACTAGGGATCAGCTGACGTCATGTTCTGCTTGGGACAAATATGAAGAAATCCGAATAAATAAGTCAAGTACATAACTCGCATACGAACCGAGTCATATTAAAATACGCAAAGATATCCACGTCGAATCAGAATTCCAAGAAGAATAAAATACCAAAAATAATCATTCCTAAATATTTTTCAAAAATAAAATTAAAATCATATTTCAAAAAAAATAATGATTAAAAACCAGGTAAAACCCAGATAAAAATCCGGATATGGATACCTAGATACCCGGCCGGATTTGTCCAGGGTGGTTACCCAAATTACAAAATCCGGGTTTTTTTCAGGTGGATACACTGGACACAAAAATCCGGGTACCCGGTCTGATTTTTGCCATCCTTAGTTTGCTGTAGCTATTAATTTGTTCTCTCCTTCGTTTTTTTCCTGACAAAATTACCTTTGACAGCATAAACAAAAAAGAAGACATCAAAAAAGCCATCCCTTGTTCACGTTCAAAGATCTTCCCTGTCTTATAAATGTTCCAGACCGAGGTAGTTTCCCGTAAACGTTATTATTTCAAGTTGTCTCATGTTATGGAGACTAATCTTGGATTTGCAAAGGTTTTCGATTGTGATTTTGGTGTTTTCACCAACATTTCAACCTTTCTTATATACGGGGTTGACGTACACGTATCCATGTTATAAGTTAGATGCGAAATGACGTAGTACAAGCGATTTTCCCATTACCCAACAATTTTGCTATCTCACGTCTCTACTTATTAATATCTAATTCTTCCAACAGAGACAAAATCATGCATAATATTTGCCCTTACGTGTATTTTTTCTTGGTTTTCAATTATTCTACTACAGTTGCTCTCCGCTTTTCTCTTAGGTAACACGTTAACACAACGTTAGATCACACATTAATAAAATGTCCAGTGCAACCTGAATGCCTGCGACTAAGTTTAACCAAGAAATTTTTTTTGCAGATAATACATGATATTGAGTTCACGACTTACATCTCCCATCTCTGACTCCGTATGGTAATTGGTAACGAATCAAGACCCTTAAAATTAGAAGCCAAGGTCATCTCTTTGCCAATGCTACTCATGAAAACCAACCCATAAATCTCAAACACCTACACTACATTCCTATTGGCCCTTTGAAACTGTACACTTAAAAATAAAATTAATGATACCAACAAAAAGGAAAGAAACCTCAACCCGAGTAACCTTCTGTCCAAACATGCCTTGACAGGAGCCCCCCATGTTCACTCATACTTCCTCTTAATCTATAAAAGTTTGGCTTACTTTTGATTGTTCTCAAGGGACCTGATCTATTCCCATGCCTAACTGGTAAAGATATCCCGTCCCCACCCAAACTTGAAGCCGAAAATGCTCTGTTTTCTATGTCTTCAAGTGGACCAGAACTGTACTCCATTGTTATGAAAGAAGAGGCTTGTCCAAACCTTAACCGTGGGGTGAGCCCCCCTGTATTCCACCAACTGCTATCAGAAGGAGCAAGTTCACCTTTGTAGTCGGAATCTGGGACTGAAGACTCCTTTTGGCTACAGTAGTCCCCACCTGTTTCATCTGTGTCATTGTAAATCAGCTTCAACGCCTGCACAACTTCACCCATAAATGGCCGGTTGGTCACCTCAGGGTGAACACACATGGAAGCAATGGCTGCCACCTTAGCCATGTCATCAAAGTCATAGCTTCCAGCCAAGGAAGGATCCACCAATTGTTCCAAACCTTCTCTACTGGTTAGCAAGGGCCGTGCCCAAGTTACAAGATTTTCCTGTCCCTGAGGTTGGGACATATCCACAGGTTTTCTTCCAGAGAGGAGCTCAAGCAGCACAACCCCATAGCTATAAACATCACTCTTGACTAGTAAATGCCCAGTCATTGCATACTCAGGGGCAACATACCTGCAAAGCCATGAGATACACAGTCCATCAAAATATCACACAGCACATAGCAACAAGTTCTTGCTTTTGAATGTTAAATGTAGTCATTGCGATAAATTAAATCCAGGAGATATATTTTTTTTTTCCCTTTTTCTCTAAATGAGTTCAGGAGATGCTATGGCATGCTTTGGATTCCAGAAATTATTCACTAGAATGTGGACACATGATAAAGATCTGCACAAGTGTAAGATATTAATGAGGGAAGGTTAGCATGTCAGTTTGCAAAATTATACCTTGTGAATGATAAATCATGAGATATTTTAATAAGCCTAAGAGGAAATAGGGTTAATCATGAGATATTTTAATAAGCCTAAGAGGAAATAGGGTTAAATTCAGGCTTCATGGATAGAAATGTAAAATTATGACATTTAACTATTTGTTTGAGTGAAACAACAAGTACCCAAAAGTTCCCATGACCCGAGTAGAAATATGATGACTTCCTTCAGTTGCTTCTCTTGCCAACCCAAAATCTGAGACCTTAGAGGTGAAGTCATCTTCTAGCAAAACGTTGCTAGCCTTAAAATCTCTGTGAATTACACGGGGGTTAGAATCTTCATGAAGATAAGCCAGTCCTCTTGCTGCTCCAAGGGCAATCTTCATGCGTGCTTCCCAGTCAAGAGTTCCTTCATTCTTGTCAAAACCTGAAACATCAATATTTGGCTGAATGTACAAGACATTTGATTTAAGGTTTCACCATTTTAATCACTGTGGTCCAGAGCCATTGGTTCTCTTTCAGCAACGGTAATATAAAATTAATAAGTGTGATTAGAACATTTTCTAACAGAGAAAACAAAGTCAAAGGCTGTAGGAGATATTGTACCATGCAAGTGGGACTCAACACTGCCATTGCGAACAAGTTCATACACTAAGCAGCGCATGCGTCCTTCAATGCATATACCAATCAGTTTCACAAGATTACGATGATGCAATCTGCTTAGCATCTCTACCTCTGCAATAAATTCACGGTCCCCATTCTGATTATTTTTTGTAAGCAACTTAACTGCAACTTCAATTCCATCTTCCATTGTACCACAGTAAACTCGTCCAAACCCTCCTTCTCCTAAAATTCTCTTAGAACTGAACTTCTCTGTTGCCTTCTCAATTTCCGGAAGCGTAAATGTTTTAACAGAGAGAATACAAGTAGCCATGGTGGACATTAGAGACACTGAGGTAGAACTTGCAATGCTACTTGATAAGATAGACCCCCCACCTGCAATACATGTAAAGATTAATTATCTTTGAAATCATAGTAACAATGTATTAACTACTGCAACAAAGTCTTCTATACTATAAAGAATTTTAATAAATTCTTGCAAGAATCTGCAGAGCTTCTTAAGCTTTTCACCATCAATGATAAACACAAACCAGGCACAAGAAAACGAAAATAACAAAGAAATGGATATAAGCTTAATAATGACAGTCTCAGTGTCCAACTAAAACTTTTGCCCATAAAATTGATTAAATTTGGCTGGTGACCTTCTACATGAATATGTTGTTTGAGTTAGTATGAACTATGAACCGTTATCACAGATATGGACAAGGCAATAAATGTTAATTGATTGCATAGTAAATACTAGATCATCAAACAGTCAATGAAATAGCTTCCAAAGACTCAGCAGAGTCGATCAAAAAGATGCAATATGAGGTCTGATACATTGGGCACACCCAAATGATAGAAGAATGAATAAAATTAAAAGATGCCTCCTCAAATTATATCACCATCTTAAATCTATGTACTCTAGTATTGCTTGAGTTTCTTTTAAAGTACCTGGCATCACTTTAATGTGAGCAGTCTTATATTAAAGCTATGGTACTGTACAAGGTTTTTGGTCCTTTGACTTGCCAAGAATTCGTATTCTGGTTCATCGCTATCAATCAATCAGGCACAAGATGCTTTCTCAAAGTTATAGCTAAAGAACTTATGTATAATGTGATTGTTCCTCAAATTTCTGCTGCAGTGATATCCCCGGCCTTCCACTTGCAAAGGGTAACAAGGAAAACATAGGGGCACAATTACACGAGAGATTGATTATTAACCTGGAAATTATTGATCTACTTTGATCAAATAATAAATATAAGGAAAACATGAAAAATGCAACATCATGACATCAGTAACGTCTAACATCCAACTCTAGAGGTGTCATCCAGGCTACAAGGTACATGACCTAAGGTTAAGAAGAGTATAATAGGCCGAAACAACATGACAAACTATGCTAGAGCGAAGGGGAGCATCATTCACTATGGAATTTTAACTGCAAGACCTTCAACTTCTCTGTAACAAATTTGAGGCATCTGAACAACATAATTACTTGAAAACATACCAGATCTTTTATTTATAGATGAAGTAAATGCGGGACCGACAGCACTTGATGGTCTTCTAGACTTCCTCCATTTTATGAGGATGGAGATTGCTCCAACAAAAACCAGTAAGAGTACAAATGCAGACAAAGCAATGATAGCAATGGTTCTGAGATTCATCCTCTGGTTATTGTTGACAAAATTTGCAGTGATAGGGAGACCTCCAACACTTTCACTAGGACTGCTTCCGGTGTCACCCCCATATGGCGGAGGAGAAGGAATTCCTGGTAAAGACTTCCTAAGTTAACTATCATGTTTTTACAATGTAATGTTAAGGTATAAAACTTTTTAAAGAGAGTTGAGAATACTACCTGGATAACTGATATATATGACTTCATAATTCCCAAAGAGAGTCATATTTAAAAGAACTTTCTTGTGCCACAATCTGTCATATGTCAGGACAGCAGTGGTATTATCAAACTTCTCTCCTAGTGGAACCAAGTTAATATCCACAACAGTCTTTCCCTGATTTTGACTATCAGCACTGGCACCCATAATTTTCACTTGACTTTGTTGCAAATATGTTCCTGCTGCAACTTCAATCTCCAGCTCACGCATCGCAGGAAAAACAGCATAAGGAGCTACATCCAAGAGAAGTCCAACTTTCATAGGAAACACACAGCCACAAGGTGAACCAAAGGGTGCTCCAGTAAGTGGCTCCACACAAATTTGATCACAACCTGCTAATGATTTTATTGTCAACACCATAAAGTGACAAGTATCTCATAGAGAGATGGACTACCATAAAAACATTAACAAACACAGATGCAAAACTATTATTAAGCAACTTAAGCTCAACTCTAGCACCCAAGATTAAGGATAGTGTTTATCATAATTGAACTCACTAATTTAACCATCCCACTCTAGTATTACTTTGTTATATTAGTAGTCTATGTAAGTCAAACATGCAACGATCAATGAAAATAATGCTGGCTTTTGAAATGATTTATGTAAAATATTCTGTAATGTTTCTACTTCATAAAACCTAAATTCAAGATAACGAAAGAGATCGCATTGACTACATAGCCAAGATCATATCAGCCTCACAAATGACGAAAAAATCTTACAGCATAAAAAATTAAGAAACAGATAAAAAGGTTATAAATGGAATTATCAGAATCATACAGCATAAGTGCATAACTATGATGATCTAAAATGATTCAGATTTCCCAGATCCTTTCCCACATGTCAACAGCATATCATATTTATAGAGGCTTGGAATTTAGAAGTATTAGCAATATTATCGAATTTTGTTAACACTGGCTTTGTGATGATTTATGCAAAGCTACTTTGAACGTTCTACTTCATAAAACTCAAATGTAAGATCACAAAAAATATTCACATCGATATCACAGCCAAGATCATATAAGCCTCACAAAGGAAGAAAATATGACTGCATACACAACATTATAAAACAGACTAAAGGTTATCAATGGGATCAATTGATAATAAACATCATAAATGTGCTGAGGTAAAAAGTAAAATAAATCTTTCCATGTGCTTTCTATTTTCTTTTTAATTTCAATTAGTAGATGTGAAACTTCCCTAGTAATATCCTGATCTGGAAAGTGAGTAAATAAAAAAAAAAAATCTAAAGTTTGTAAACCTATTGTTATTTATGCTACTTTTCCAAACCTATCCATGATAGCATCTTTAGAGATCAATCTGCTAGGTTTCCCTGGATTATATTCCTAGTGGGATTCCACATAAGCTTCATGTAAACTTCTGGCATCCCATCTGGATGCCCTAACTCAACCAAATTCTCTTTAATTTTGTATAACTGCTCCATTTTGTTCTGGTCTTAAACAATAGGGAAAGATAACAACACAATCAAAAGACCAACACCAGATTATTACCTTGTCCTTCGGAGGGGGG
Organism: Dipteronia dyeriana; assembly: GCA_032871835.1. NCBI lineage: Eukaryota > Viridiplantae > Streptophyta > Magnoliopsida > Sapindales > Sapindaceae > Dipteronia > Dipteronia dyeriana. Next base: position 55,094,622 of record CM065299.1, read on the forward strand.
AGGAGTGACCGCATGAGGCTTCACATGATGATGATGATGATGACCAATGCGATGTCTTGGTAATGGATTAGAGATAGGACCAGGAATAGAGACTGAAAAAACATAAGATCGCATGAGTGATACATTAAAAAAAAAAGTGATATCAAGGTGTTGAAAATGTGATCACAAAAACACCTTGATCATTTGGAGAAGGTACAGGTGCAGGTGCATTGTATGGTCCCTGCGAAGGCTTCACCACACGTATTTGGGGTGGCCTCGATTGAGCGAACACTGTCATGGAAATTTTCCTAGCTGCTAGAAGTATAGCAACGTCGTAAGTTATAATATAGGAGAGGATCATATGGACAATTATCTAAAGAAACTGTGAGAGGACTACAAATGAATCAAAGAAGAAATTTTACTATAAACATTGCAGTATTTAAAGCTTTCATTTCTTTAACAATTTTGTATTATCCAATTTCTTTTCTTTTCTTTTTTTCAGTTTAAGTATGCAGTCCAATTAAACTTTAAGGGCCTTGATTAATAATCGTCATCCCTTATATTGATGACAAATTAACTTTTCGGTTTTAGAAAGATGTTATCGAGCCAAACTTAGCACTTAAGGAAGTTTTCCTGCATCTCCTTGATCTTGTATTTGAACATATATGACTAGGAATCAAAACTTTCCATATCAGAATTGGGATAGAAAAATGAAACATACAATAAAAATAAACTCCTATTCATAGGCAATTTTGTAATGATTTGCAACCTTACCATGTTCTACTAAAACTTCACTCGTTGATAACAGCTGATTTGGTTGTGCAGAAGGAGACAAGTGTATTCCAATTAATGAATGCCCTAAAAAAACAAAGAGAACAAGTTTGTTAGTCTTCCTGATAGCACTATAGTAATAGAAACTTATAATACACACTAAAAAATTTTGCATGAAATTGATAGCACTATGGTTCGACACATATGAGGAAAGAAACTGCTGAGCAGTTTTGATTGGAGATGATTCACCGTGCAAGATCCAAGGCATTGGATCAGTGAAAATCAAAACACATGATGGAATTGTTAAGGTATTGGATAAGGTCAAACATGTTCCTAAGCTAAAGAAGAATTTGATATCTTTAGGCACTCTAGCCAGTTACAAGTATTGTTCTGAATAAGGGATACTCAAGGTTATCAAAGGGTTAACGGTCATGATGAAAGGTGAAATTCAGCCTAACACTTTATACAAGTTTCAAGGGCCTACAATAGTAGGCAGAGCAACAATATCTACAGAGAAGGGTGAGGCTGAGCTTTGGCATTGTAGGCTAGGGCACATGAGTCAATGAGGGATGCAAGAACTATACAAGAAAATCAGTTGAAAGGTGTTAGTTTCGGCAAATTGAAATTCTACTCTCGAGAAGCAAACAAAAACGCCATTCAAAATTAGAGACAGTGAGAAAAGATGCAAAGAGCCATTGTACTATATTCATACAAACGTATGGGGTCCTGTACCAACTAGGTCTACGAGAGGATCAAGATATTTTAATACTATTTAGATGATTTTTCGAGCAAAGTAAGGGTTTACTTCATGAGGGGAAAAATCATAAGTTCTCACAAGTTTAAAGACTGGAAAGCTGAAGTAGAAAGCCAAATGGACAAAAAAATCAGACATTTGAAAAGAAACAATGGAGTTGAATATAGAGACAACAAGTACCTATAGTTCTACAGGGAAGAAGGCATCACATAGCATTTTACAATAAAAAAAACTCCACAACAATGCGGGGCAACAAAGAGGATGAATAGTACTCTCATGGAAAGAGAGAAACATACGATGTCATGCAAGATTGTCTGATATGTTTTGGGCAAAAACGGTTAATCACGCTTGCTACTTGGTTAACCGATCACCCTCAAAAGATCTTGATTACAAGAAAAAGGATTTTAGTAGAGATGTCGTGTTCGATGAGAAGACTGCACCTAAATAAAATCAAGACAAATGAAGATAAGAAAATTGATGTTGTAGAAGAAGAAACCGAATTTCCTCTAGCCAAATGGGTCATGGAAGAAGATCCAGCTCAGGTGAAGCACGAGCTACAAAAGGATTAATGAGGAAAGAGTAAAGCAACAACAACAATGACAAGTACGGGCTTAGGTGGAGATACCAATGTTTAAGCATACTTCAATTACAGATGGACATAAAGACTGCATTTCTCCATAGTGATCAAGAAGAAGTCATATACACGGCTCAACTAGAAAGATTTGTTGAAAAAGAAAAGGAAAATCTAGTTTGTACGTTACAGAAGTCTCTAAATGGGCTAATACAATCTCCAAGACAATGATACAAGTGTTTCGACTCATGCATGCTGAAAATCAATTTTAGACTATACTTAAAAGATTGTTGTGTTTACTATCATGTGTTTAAAGATGGTAAGATTATACTATTGCTACTTTATGTAGACGACATGTTGATTGCATGTCAAGATATGTCTAGAATTCAATAATAAAAGATGCTGCTGAGTAAGCAATTCGACATGAAAGATCTAAAGGATGCATAAAAGATCCTTGGAATGCAAATTAGAAGGGGCAGTGTATCGGAAAGATCTGGTTGTCGTAATCAAAATACATTCAAAATATTTTGGAGCGATTCAACATGAATGAAGCAAAGCCCGTGACTATTCCGTTGACAGCTAGCTCATTATCGGTTGACTGCGCTGTAATGTCCAACTACAGAAAAAGAGTTGGAAGAGATGAGCAAAGTGCCTTATGCAAACGTAGTAAGAAGTATAACGTACGCTATGGTTTGCACAGACCTGACCTAGCACAAGCATCAAGTGTTGTTTCGAAGTATATAGTGAATCCAGGAAAGGAGCATTGGTCTGCAGTTAAATAGATTCTGTGTTACTTGAATGGTACAAAGAGTAGGAATCTTGTTTGAAAAACGAGAGAAAGAAACATATGTGTTGGGTTATGTAGATGCTGACTATGCAGAGGACTTATTAGATAAAAGAAGATCTACTACAGATTATGTTCTCATTAGTGGTGGTGGACCAATTAGTTGGAGGGCTACTCTACAATCAATTACAACATTATCCACTACTAAAGCTGGGTATATTACACTTGTGTAAGCTGGAAAGGAAGCAGTTTGGCCTAATGGTTTAGCAAGAGAGTTTGGAATTACTCAAGGTTCCATGGTGATTAGATTTGACAACCAAGGTACTATTTACATAGCAAAGAACCAAGTGTTTCATGCATAGTTGTCAAAAGTGCACCTAGGTGAGCGGCGAGGCAAGGCGAGGGTCAATCACCTTGAGCCTAGCCAGGTGCTGAGTCTTCAACCAGGCGAGCGCTTTTCTTGCTTATGACGAAGCGTCGGGCGCTGGTAGGCGTTGACTAGGCGCACCTTGTGTAATTTTTTTTACTGTGGTCGTTTTGTGTTAATTTAACATCCTAGAGAAGTCGTTTTCAAAACCGCAAAAAAAGAAAAACATACCCTAAACAAAACAAAAGCTTCAGCAGCTGCTTCTCTCCTCAAATCCCCTTCAGCAGCTGTTAATATCCTTCCATTTGAAGTGAAGACTAAAGAAGAAGTTGAAGACTTGCTCTTTGAAGATCAGCCAACCGCCAACCAACAACCAACAACCAACAAATCAAGTAATGTGTTTCATTATTTTTTTTATTTTTTCTAATTCAATTTTTCTTACCATTCTCTCCTTCTCTATCCTTCTAGTCTCCAAATACAAGTTGTTGTGCTGCCGAATTTTTTATTTTTTAGTCTCCTATATCCTTCTATTAGTTTTGTTGAAAAATTGAATGACTGTAATGTGACTAATGTCTATAATTATATTTATATATATATATATGACGATATGTAATATTTTGCTTAAAGATTAATATATGATGACTTGTGAATATATATGAATATATGATGAATATGATTATGTAATGTTGGTTGGTAGTATTGAATTGTTGATGATTAATATGATATTATGATGAATATATATGATGAATATATGAACAGTTGATGAATGTCAGAACGTCTACAAATTTTGGTTGAAGTTGGCACTAGGCAGTGTTGAACACTTGAACTATTGATGAATTTTGCTTGTAGTGTTGGTTGTGTTGATGAATTTTGCTTGTAGTGTTGGATGTCTTGTTCTTATAATTTGACATGGAATGATGTTGCTACAGCTGTTGGAGTTGGAGAGCCTAGTTATCGATTTAGAGCGAAAGAAGCTTCTTCATCAAGGGTACCTCAAGTTTGACGAAGGAATCAATTATTAGATGAGGAGGGAAAGTGACGAAGAGATTGAAGGGCAAGATGAGAGAGAGCAACTTCAACAAGAACTTCAAGAGGGGATTGGAGGAAATGATGATTTAGAATTTGATTTCGATGCAAGATCTTTTTATTTTAAGAATTGTGATGATTCTAATTTATTAATTTTTTTTGCAACTTTTAAGTCTATTTTGTACTATGAATTATGATGGTAATTGTTTTTTATTTAATTATTATGTGTTATGGTCCTTGTAGGTAGTTTTTAATGTAGTCACTCAAAAAAAAATTGTGGACAAATTTGCTACACAGGTTTTCATAAAATAAGTTTTCCTCACTTCAATCGGGCGTGCACCTCGCCTAGTGCCTAGCGCCTAAGGCGATAGAGGCCCATATCACCTTGAGTCGCCTAACGCTTCTGACAACTATGGTTTCATGAAGGATCGAAACATATTGAGGCTCGTTATCACCGAATTAGAGATTCGGTAGAATCGAAGGAAGTTACACCGGAGAAGGTTCATATAGAGGATAACGCATCAGATTACTTGACTAAACCGGTAACAGTTAAGAAGTTCCAAGTTTTGCTTTAACTCACTCAATCTTATTACATGTTAAGGAATGGGTGGAGCACCTCCTAACATAAGGTGCATTAAGGCAAGAAATTTGCCAAGATAAAGGTTCTTAAAGCTTTCTAGAGTAGTTTTAAGAAGGTTTGAATACATACTAGGGTACAACAGTCATTTCTTGGTTTAGAATCACCAAGGTGGAGATTGTTGTGTTTTTTGGCTCATCAATACCTAAGTCAAGGCTTTGGATAAAGAGAAAATAAAGTGTGCACATAATTTCCTATTGGGATTAGGAAATTAGATTATCTCAAGAATCCCAAATCAACTAGGATAAGGAAATAAGTTAGCTTTTCTTATTCTATGAGGATTTAGGAGTCCTATTCTAGAAAGGAATGTAACCCAAGTCCTATATCTATAAATAGGGTTGTTGGGAATTTATTTTTATCACACAAAAATTAGCAAGCATACAAGGAGTAGAGCGCATGAGTGATAAAGGGAATTAGCTAAGGGGGTTTCAACAAGTTTCTTGTAACCAAGCGTTATTCCCCACAGTGTATTCTATGTTTGTGTGGTGTGTTTTCTTTATTGTTCGTATTTTACTCTGCATATTCGTATATCATTATCCTAAATGTTTATCACCGGAATCTATCGAAAAAACAAGATCAAAAAGGGACTTTAAGATCAACAGAAACTACAAATAACCAGAGTTCTAGTAGGCATTAGGCGCCAGTAACGACATAGTGGCACCTAGCGCCTAGACCGTCTAGGTGCCACCTAAGCAGTGGAGCCAAATTAGCCAAAACAATGTCGTTTTGGTCCAAAACAGAACCGTTTTGGTCCAAAACAGCACCGTTTTGGTCCAAAACAGAGCCGTTTTGAAAATAACAAAGATTATTATCGGGCGGAGTCAACAGCTTTGGCTCCAGCTAGGCGAGCACCTAGGCTGCTTAGGCCTTTCTCGAGGAGGCCGGGTCCGCCTAAGGCATAGGCTGCCGTCTAGGCCGATTACTAGGACAACGTACGTAAAGTTAAAATGGTATACACACATGAGAAATCAAAAATATAAAAAGCAACAAAACAATGTTATATCTTCACCAATACCCAATGAAATTCAAGTGCATCTTTTAGTACATGAATGTTTAAAAACTATTATTCTTTTTGCTTCATAATCTTATGGATCCTATTTCCCATCTTTTTCTTTACCTTTTCCCACTTCTATCCGAGCATGTACTTGAAACTTAAGCATGCCTTTTAAAACACAAGTACAATGAACACTATTGATTTATTGTCTGGCATTTTAATTTTTAATGTATCATTGAATTCATTGTATCCAACAACACAAGCTACATAAGTATAAAGTTAATTATTGTCTTGCATTTTATCGTATCATTGAATTCATTATATCCTAGAACCAAGGTTTTAAAACTCACGAGGCGGTGCGAGGCGGTGCGAGGAGGTAAGGCCTTCACAAGGCGAGGCGGGTGCCTCGAGGCGAACGAGGCGAGCACCTCAGCCGGAAAGTGGATTTTTTTTAACAAAAAATTGTAAAAAATTAATAACATTCAGAATATTCCATACAATTAAAGAAATAAGTCATATCTAACATTACCCCTAAACAACCATTAATAAAGATTTAACCAAACTCATAGTCTAAACCCAAACTAATAACTCAATACTTAGTTTGATAAACTTAGCTCACAAGAATTATGAAAAAAATGAAAATCAGCTGCCAATTGCCAACATCCAAACCATCTGGAAGCTGGAAGCTGAAAGCAGTTGACAGTTGCTATAATTAAAAAAAAAGACTAAACTAAAAAAGAGATATATATATATATGAAAGAGAGAGAGATGAAGAACAAAATAAAACAAACGAGAGAAACAAAAACAAAAAGGATGAGCAGAAACAAAGGGGATGAAGAAGAGACGTAGAAAAAAAAAATTGAATTTGGAAACTCGCCGCCATCCTCCGCCTAAACTGTGCGTGGCCGACACTGACTGCACCATCAGAATCAGATGCCGTCGACCAGCAACTTTCCCTTCATCACCAATCTCTAAATCTACCTCTATCAACAAAGATCTACGTTTGAAAAGTAGATCCAGCATCACCACCACCGCTGCCGAACGAGAGCACGTGGAGCGTCACCGCCGGTACCAGACAAAGCATCGGCCGCTGATCCTTCTGAACGGCCTTCCATCTGTTAACAGAGCAAAAACAAAATGTGGCCGAGTGAGAGGAGAGGCGGGCGAGTGAAGGCTGGTCGGCGGATAAGCGGCCGCCTCATGCGGCGGAGGCAAGAGTTTGAACGATAGCAATAAGTGCGGCCGCATCAGTGCGGTTTCGTCGAGAGGCGGGCGAGGCCGCCTTGAGGCGGCCGCCTTAAACCGCTTTTTAAAACATAGCCTAGAACACATGCTACAATAAGTATAAAAGTTCACAAGCAATGTATTAGCAATAGGATGCTCAAACGGAAAAGACAAAATACCATAAAGCATGCAGGCCTTTATTACTTTTTCAGGCAGCCAAGTATCTTACATTGTAAATCTCAAAAGGTTGAAACACTAATAAGATACATTGAACAGCTCGAGCATACGGACACTATTGTAACTACTTCCTTTGTCTCCCGGTTATAATCAGATGAATAACTAAATTTTATTGCTCGATCACTAAAACACTGCACAAAAGGCTTCCATCGAGTATATCAAGAAACAATTACTCATACAGTCATACTACAAGCCATCAATCACGACCAACAGAATGAACAAAGAAGGAATGAAGGTTAATACTATGATGTCGTACTTAAACCTTATATTTAACCGATTAGCAAAATTGTTTCATATCAGATTTTATGCATAATTAGCTAGCTTGACCTATTGTTTGTGTGACATAGAAGATCGTCTAACCTTTTTAGCTGCGTAGCAAATGTGCCATTCTCATACCTAAGACCCAAACATGAACCCAAGTCCCACAAAAAAAGTACACACTGCTTTTCCTTACTAAAATCAAGGCTTCCATGGCGTCTCCAAGAAAATGCAGGAGCATGCCGTTAATACTAAAGTCTACATAATGTCTATCACATTTTAGTATGTATAAAAAATAAAAATAAAAATAAAATAACCCGTTAAACCCACCCAGTTGTTGAGCTTAGAACAACTACCAGCTGACTTCAGCTTCTTTTTCTTTAATTTTTTTGGAGCAAATTTAACCAACATTTACCATGAAAACTAATTATTACTTTCTTTTGTTTTCTATCGTAATGTTTAGCGATCAAAGCTCGGGAGTTTAGACAAAAAAGGAAAAAAAAAACGATACCTAAACAAAAAGAAACGAGGTTGAGGAGGTGGAGCAGAAGCAAAGTCGAAGCTGGCATCTTCTCTCTTCAAACCAAGATTGACAAAAACCATTGTCAACAACCAACACTTTCCAGCTCAGCCACCTTACCGGAAATCCGCCACAGCATCCCGAGGTTCCGATGAAACATTCGCCGCAGTAGAAACTCTTCATACTCCGCGGTTACAATGAAAAAATCCATAAAAACTAACAAGAGCACAACAGAAGAGCAACAGCAGCACCACCGCCACCACTAGAGCATGAGCTCTGAGATTCGAGTAAAAGAAAAAGAAAGAGAAAACAAAACCCTAAGAGAGAGAAAATGAAGGTGGTTAAAAAGAATACAGATCCGTAAAATGCGGTAAAGATCTAGCAACACAGAAACGTATGCGCGTGCGTATGTGCTCTTTGTAAAGAGTAAAATGTGTAGTAGCTCCAGAGTGACGAACTGTTTTTAGAGAGAGAGTAAGGAAGGAGGATCTAGAGGGAAAGAGATCTCTGAATGGAAAAAAAAAATGTATTTGAGTGAGAGAGTTTGGTGAAGCAGTGAGTGAGAGAAGGTGGTGGTGGGGGCTTTTATTGCTTTTGTTTGTTGTGTGAGCTAATAGCAACAATGCTGTTCTGATATTTAGCTTTGGGATATTAATGATGGTTGTCTGCCTTGCCTCCACGTGCTAAAACGGCGCGTGCTGAGCACGTTTTCGTTCTGGGGCGTTCACTACCGTCATTTGGAAACTGTTTCTGTTCTTTCCCTGTTGGGACTGCCAGATGTGCAGTTAGCTGTATCATAATGTTATGCATATTAAGAAATAGGAGTCCATTTATCCTCGTGACTTTAAGGGTTGAGCTTTACCCCCTCCAACATAGATAACATATATTCAATGATAAATTTATATCAAAAGTAAACTAAAAAAATAGGGGGGCAATAATCTTTAAAAATAAAAATAAAAATAATTAGAATCGGATAATTGATTTCCAACCGGTTATCGTAAAAAAAAAAAACTTTCTTTTTAAATTTCTCTATCTCCTTTAAATTTATGATTATAAAATTTTAAAAATTAAAATGAAACCTAAATAAAAGAGTTATATTATATAATTAAAAATTATATTTAATTAAGATAAATTAAATAATTATATATTTTTAAATTATTTTGAAATTTTGAAATATTGAAATTTTCACTTGTAATCATTTTCATGACGATGGTAATCATTTTCATAGCCCCAGTAATTATATAACCACTATTTAATTTTCTAAATTTTGACTTGTAATCATTTTTACAGCAATGGTAACAATTTTCACGCCTCCATTAACCCTTTACGGTTTTGGTAACCATATAATAATTTTTGAATTTTTGACGTATAACAATTTTCACGGCTATGGTAACCATTTTTACGGCTCTAATAACTATTTTACGGCAATGGTAACAACTTTTTAATATTTGAAAATTTGACTTGTAACCATTTTCACGGCATTGGTAACGACCGTCATGGCACTAGTAACCATTTATTCGGGTTTGGTAACCATTTTTTATTTTATAATATTTTAACTTGTAATCATTTTCACAGTATATGTAACCATATTCACGGCCCCAGTAACCATCTTCATGGCCCCAGTAACCATTTTACGGTAATTTTAACCAATTTTTAATTTTTAAAATTTTGATCTATAACCATTTTCACGGCATTGGTAACCATTTCACGCCTATAGTAACCATTTATTTGGTAACCACTTTATATTTTATAATATTTTAACTTGTAACCATTTTCATGGTAATAGTAACCATCATCACGGCCACAGTAACCATTTTACGGCTCTGGTAACCACTTTTTAATTTTTTTTAAATTTTGACTTGTAACCATTTTCACGGTAAAAGTAACCATTTTCACGGTTCCAGTTGTAGGGAGAAAAGTGGTTCAAAGCGCAACGGAAGCGTGATAAAAACGAAATTAGGGTTTGCGTATAAATAAAAATTTTCCCTTTTAATAACAAGAACCTTAACCCTAGATTAATTAACGTATAAAAAAAGTGTCGTACCTTTTTCTCGTGACGATTGAACAATCGCCGAATTGATTCCGCAAGATCTTTCAATCCAATCACGAACGTGAATCACCTAGGAGTGTGGGTTCACTTTCTTCAAATTGTATACCTGAGGATGGAAACAAACAAAATCTATTTCTTTGTTAGTTACAAATATCCTCCAAGAGAAAAATCAAGAACGTCCGGCCACTTGTGAATTATCAATCAATTTGATTGAAACTCGCGTGAACCTTGATTCGATGTTATATACAAAACCCTTTTAATGTAAAGGATAATAGTGTACTATCGAAAACAAAAACGTTCTCTTTTTCTCTTTTCTCCTTGGCCGAATTCTACACCCTTTATCTATGAGTTGATCGAATTTTGTCTAGAGCAAATATTAAATTTTTCTCCCTCAAAATCCTCTCTTGTTATGCCAAATTCTCTCTTGAAAATTACCTAGCATGGCCGAAATTTTCATCATAGAATGCTTCGCATTGGCCGAAAATCACACACATATATATAGGATCATAAATCATTTCCTAAGAATGATTTACTTGGTTGGCAAGAATCCTTTCCTTATGTAGATTTATTTGGTAGTTAATAATCATTATCTAAAAGGAGTTCTATCCTATTATATATATATATATATATATATATATATATATATATATGGGCTGGCAGAAATTTCATTGGATATATGTTATGATCACAAATCATTTCCTTAGAAGGATTTACTTGGTAGTTAAGAATCATTTCCTTATGTAGATTTACTTGGTGGTTAAGAATCCTTTTCTAAATGAATTATATCCTACACCAAGACTCATAATCCAACTCAATAGTGTATTTGTAACCATATTAAAGACTTCCAAATTTGATTAGATAAATAATTCATTTTATTTATCTACTTATCAAATATAGTCTTTAATATTAATTATACTACCAACAATAGTATAATATTAGGAGACCATCTTTTAATAGAAAAAGATTTTGACTTTTAATCAAATAATTAATTAATCACCAAATTAATTAATTTCTGTTTAATTATATAATAAAATAATTCAAATTGGTTTTTGTTTTTTTTACACATTAACAAAAAGAGTGAACAAACAAGTTCAACGCAAAAAGAAAAGAAAAAGGAAAGTTTTTTTTTTGTTTTAATTAAAGGTCGGTGCGTGAACCAATAAGTGCAAGTGTGTGCACCGTGAAACATTTTTTGTGCGTGAGTTATTTTGTGCGTGAGTTATTTTGTGCAAGTGTGTGCATGAACTAACATCAAAAAGAGAGAAAATGTTTTATGTACAAGTGTTGTGCATTAATATAAAGAAAGAGTTGATTATTCTTTTTCTCTTCAACATCCTCCTAAATTCCTGAGTTCGTGTCGGGTTCACACGCAGTTATCAGTCCCGAAATATAGTGAGGAAGATTTGTAGTACAGAACATGAGCATATCGAAAAGTGAAGGAGCCTCCAAACGTTTGTATGGTTTTATTTTATTTTATTTTTAATTATTGATTACAAGTTCCTGTATTTACATATATATTTTATTAGTGTAATAATTTTTATATGTATTTGTTTCGAAAATAAATACGATCCCAAGTTCACTAGTCCCAGATACAGATTACGATTTGTATATAAAAATTTTAAAACTCATTTCCGTTGTATGACCGGTGAACGGGGTTCCAACAATTAAGAATCCTTTTTTAAATGAATTCTATCCTACACCAAGCTTATTAATCCAACTCAATAGTGTATTTGTAACCATATTTAAGACTTTCTAATTTGATTAGATAAATAATTCTTTTTATTTATCTACTTATCAAATATAGTCTTTAATATTAATTATACTACCAACAATAGTATAATATTAGGAGACCATCTCCTAATAATTTTTTTTTTATTTTTAATTAAATAATTAATTAATCACCAAATTAATTAATTTCCATTTAATTAAATAATAAAATAATATAATATAATTAAGCTATTCTTAATTAGCCTTGCCGTCCAACACATATATATGGCCCAATATATTATTTTCTTATTTTTATTAAATCCATTTGACCTTTATAAAAAGTTCACATGTGAACTAAACTCATTCTTACAAAAAGAAACAAGTCCACATGCCCCAATACAATTCTAGATGGACCTAAATTAGTCCGGTATAATATATCAAGTGATCCATGCAAGTTCGTGTGGATTGGTTATCTTGGCGGGCTATCTAAATTTAAGCTCCAATAGACACAACCCTGAAAATTCCCTAAAAAGCGTGTGTCTATAACCTAGAGGGGGGTGAATAGGTTTTAATCAAGTCAATTACTAATTTTTCTTAATTAGTCAATATTCAAAATTCACCCAATAAAACAAACATACAACATCAAGTGTAAAGTGCGGAAATATAAACAACACAAGATGTATACGTGGAAACCCTCCAAATGGGAAAAACCACGGGCAGTTAAGTGCGCCACACTCGATCACAGAAATCCACTATATGAATAAAAGGTTACACACTCAAGTGATACTCGGACTCTCACTCTCGACAACCTCAGGCTATGGACACCGACACTCACCACTCTTGGTTCAATCCCTTGTGTTATCCCCTTATCCACTACTCTTGGCGTGAGCACCTCCTACTCTACCCCTCGGGCATTTTACAGTGGATACCTGACCAATTGCTTGCCAACCTACCCTTGGCTGCAAGGCTTCTCTTGCTTGTGCAACTTCACACCGAAGCCACAAGACTTTGACTCAATGAAGAGTATATGGTCTAAATGTATATATGACACTATGCTCAAATGCAATTATGTGTAAGACCAAACACAAAATGCTTAACTAGATGTAGATAATGCAATTAAACATCCTAGTTATCAAAAAATGCCTACATGCCCATACCAAGGACTCAATTAGATGTGTAGATAAAATCTAACAACCTAATTGTCAATAAAAGTCCAACCAACACAACTTGTCACAACAAATAATCAAGGGCAATTTTGCAATCAAGAAATGCAATCAATGAGGCATACACATAAATGTTCATAAATTAGACTAGATGCATAAAGTCAACCTAATCATCAATTATGTATACATGAACATTCATGGATTAGCTATTTAGGCATAAATGACCTAATAATGCAAGCTATCACAATACAAACCCAAACATGTCATAATTTCAATAAATATGCAATTAATATGAAAAAATGCTAATTTAAGCAATAAATGACATGTCTTGATAAGCTAGAACAATAATGAACAACAATGGTGGTTCTACTTAACAATCAATGAAAACTCATGCTTGAAATGATGCTTGAATGCAAGATGAAGATGAGTTTGGGGTTTGGAGAGTCAAATAACAAAGCTTGAAGCTTTCTCTCTCTAATGGAGATTCTCTCACTCTAAAGATGGGTTCTTTGAGCTCTAAAAAGGCAAGGAAGAAGAAGAGAACATATATAAAGAAGCCCTACACAAAACGGCGTCGTTTTGGACTTGGGAAACAAAATCCCGTCATGACCGCTGTGCATACAGCTGGCTAGGCAAGTGCCTAGGTAGCTGTCTAGGCAGCAGTGAACTGCTGGACATTACGGTTGCCTAGGTCGCTGGCTAGGCATGGCACCAACAACGGTCTAGGTTGCGGTACAAGCCAGACAGCACAACAGCTCGATCTTCGAGCAACCCAAAACATAACCAAATGACATCCAAATCTTTCGTATAATATACCGTTGGAAAGGTATGGAAGTATAATTTATACTCAAATTTACAAAACATGATTTGGATGTTTGTAAAAACAGTTATGGTCATTTTAGTGACCAAAGGTCAGAAACGGACAACAACAGAAATGCCCTGTTTTTGTGGTCACTTTGGAGATTTTAAAACCAATCCAAACAGTCATGAAATATTACGAATAATATACTGTTGAAAAGGTATGGGTGTCTAGTTTGTACAGAAATTTTTAAAACCCATTTTGAATTAATGTATAAAAAGATATGGTCACAATACCATATAAAGGTCAGTTTTGAAAAGCATGTAAATCATTGAAATACACTCTTTTAAAACTAGACACCTTACTCCATATAACCAAACCAAGAGAAGAATGAGACCTTCTCATATGGTCACTCAACGAGCTAAAACAAGCACACCATCTTGCAAGCGCGAACACAACACAATACCACACTTAAATCTATAAATGAAGTGCAAGTGTGATTATGAAGAGATACACACATATAAACAATATAAACACAAATGCAAGATCAACAAAGCATGCATGATGTGTGTATGTGCACCTAAACTCTTCAAGAGGCAAAGTCAAGTGAATATACCTTTTGCTCTTGAAGTCATGGAGATGCTTGGAAGCTTGCCAATGAGGTCATAAGTTACTCATTACACAATCATCCCCAATGTGGTGTAGTTTGTCATGAAATAAGCCAATTATAAAATTGAGGTCCTTACAAACCCAATCACAATCAACAAATGATTCACTTAGGTCTGATCTATTTAATTTTAGTTCATTTCACAAAAGAACTAAAATTGAACTCTTAAATAAAGATAGAATAAGTTGATGATACTCATTCATACCCTAGACAACCTTATTGGCAAAAGTGTATCCTCGTGAAGAATACCAGTACCTATAGCTCTCTAAGTTACCATATTTACTCATTTGACCACATTTTGAACTTAGATATTTTGACTTGTCCATAAGCCATGTTTCAATAGTCATTATTGAAAACTTAACGTTAAGATTTAATATCCAAAACCTTAAAACATCCATATGATGGTATTCTACTCTCATTCAATAAATGGAGCCACGATGTTCATATCTACAAATGAAGTCCTCTATCGATTAACAAATTAATACAACCAAACTATCGAGGATAGATTTTGCTATATAATCATACTCATTGATAGCTCAAATGATAACACTTACAACCATAAGTTCATCATTTATCTCAGGATTGAGATAGACTCTCCGATTGTCTTCAAATGAAAACTTTTATCCATTGACGGTTCTAGATAAAGTATTTCATTTTGATCATATTTAATGCACCAAGTGCACTAGATTCTTTTGAGACACCACATTTTGATGATTTTAGACTCATCATAACACATTTGATCCCACTCAAATGCTAACAAAAGAATCTACAACTTTGACAAGATAAAGGCCCCCAACCTTTTATTTTAAGTTGTGAATATTATTCAAAACTAACTAAAGAATTGTGTCTACCTCATACATATCTAGATGTATGAACATATCTTCTTTTCTCATAGTCTTTTGACCTTATGATTATTTACTTTTGACAATTATAATAATTAAACTATAAATGCTATAAGATTTGTTAAACTAGAAATCAGTTTATTAATATGAAAAAATTGTCAAATATATTATTATACTCTTGCTATAAAGCATAATCCTAACACCAGTAACTATTTTACGGCTATGTTAACAACTTTTTAATTTTTAAAATTTTGACTTGTAATCATTTTCATGATGATCGTAACCATCGTCACGGCCCCAAAAACCGTTTTATGGCTCTAGTAACCACTTTTTAATTTTTCAAAATTTCACTTGTAATCATTTTCACGGCGATAGTAACCATTTTTACGGCGACAGTAACCATTTCACGGCGATAGTAACCAATCTACAACTCTGGTAACCAATTTATAATTTTTGAAATTTTGACTTGTAACATTTTTATGGCATTGGTAAACACTTTTACGGCTTTAGTAACCATTTATTCAACTTTGGTAACCATTTTTAATTTTATAATATTTTGACTTGTAACCAGTTTTGATGGCGATGGAACCCTCTTCCCGATCCTAGTAACCTTTTTACAGCTCAAGTAACCACTTTATAAATTTTGAAATTTTGACCTGCAACCATTTTCACCTTGATGGAAACTATCTTCATGGCCCCAGTAACCATTTTACGTCTCTGATAACCACTTTTTATTTTTCAAAAATTTGACTTGTAACCATTTTCATACCGATGGTAATCATTTTCACGGCTCTAGTAACCATTTTACGGTTCTGGTAACCACTTTTTGATTTTTCAAATTTTGACTTGTAACTATTTTTATGATGTTGGTAACCATTTTCACAACCCCATTTACAATTTTACGCCTCTGGTTACCACTTTTTAATTTTTGAAATTTTGATCTGTAACCATTTTCACGGTATTGGTAACCATTTCACGGCTCTGGTAACCATTTATTCGGCTTTGGTCACCAGTTTTTTTATATAATATTTTAACTTATAACCATTTTCACGGTGATGATAACCATCTTTATGGCCCCAGTAACCATTTTATAGCTTTGGTAACCACTAAATTGTTTTTTTAACTTTTTACTTGTAACCATTTTCACGGCAATAGTAACCACTTTTTATTTTTTGAACTATTGACATGAAACCATTTTTACGGCTCCATTAACAATGATACGGCTTTAGCAACCACTTTTTAATTGTTGGATAGGTGATTTGAGTCCAAATATCAATTAAACATTTAACGATTATCAGTGCACTAACACAACGCTAGTATATTCTACTAATTTGTTGAGCCTAGAGAAACATGCTGCAACCAAATATATAAGGATTGTCTTTTTCCTTGCGAGAGATGAAATGATAGAAGAAGCATCATTAAGCATATGCAATTGTGTACAAGATGTGGATAGGTATACTTACACATTGAAAAGGTTTGGTTGTGAAAATCAAACATGGACAACCTATTTGATACCATCGGCCAATCGAGTTGACAAAACGTTGATATCGTGGCTCTAATGGTAAGTTTGTTATGTTTTTCTGTATTTAATGACAAAATTATATTCATATTAAAGAGTTGTCAAACCTTGTTACTCATGGAGAATGATGTTTAAAAAAAACAGTATATTGTGTTCAGGTTTACTGTCGAATTGTGAGAGGGCGTGTGTTGACGTCGATTTCTTGATGGTCAAGAAAGTCAACAATGTTGGATTTGGTTATGACCAGTTAAAAGAGAAAGAGTAAGAGAAAGAGAATGCAATTGATATGTTAGTGACATGAGTTTACGTGGTAAAACTCCGATGATAGGAGAAACATCTACGATGTAGGGAAAAATCGCGCAATGGAAGCGTGAAAATTTATTAAAATTAGGGTTTTGGTAAAAATTTTTTTTTTCCCTTTTTAAATAACAAGAACCTTAACCCTAGATTAATTGATGTATATTAAAAGTGTCGTACCTTTTTTCTCAGAACGATTGAACTAGCACCGAATTGAATCCGTAAGATCTTCCAATCCAATCACGAACGTGAATCACCTAGGAATGTGGGCTCCCTCTCCTTTAATTGTATACCTGAGGATGGAAACAAACAAAAATCTTTCTCTTTGTTAGTTACAATAATCCTCCAAGAAGAAAACAAAGAATGTTAGGTCACTTGTGAATTATCAATCAATATGATTGAAACTCACGTGAACCTTGATTCGATGTTGTATGCAAAACCTTTTAATGTTAAGGCTACTAGTGTACTATCGAAAACTAAACGTTCTTTCT
Source organism: Dipteronia dyeriana (assembly GCA_032871835.1). Lineage (NCBI taxonomy): Eukaryota > Viridiplantae > Streptophyta > Magnoliopsida > Sapindales > Sapindaceae > Dipteronia > Dipteronia dyeriana. The sequence continues at coordinate 55,112,279 of CM065299.1, forward strand.
TCCATTTCTTCTTTCCGGAATCTCACACTATTTCTTAGAGTTGATCGAATTTTGTCTAGAGCAAAAATAAATTTTTCTCCCAAAATTCTTATGGTGGCCGAATTCTCTCCAAGTAGAATTACCTAGGCTAGCCGAAATTTCTCTTGGTCCAACAACATGGCTGCCCGAAATTTTTATATATATAGGGTTCGGGCTGACCGAAATCTACTCTTGGAATTATATTAGGATTTCAAACCCTTTCCTAAGAAGGATTTACTTGGTTGTTGATAATCATTTCCTTATGTGGATTTACTTAATGGTTAAGAATCTTTTTCCAAAAAGAATTCTTTCCTACACCAAGACTCCTAATCCAATTCAATAGCATATTTGTAACCATAATAAAGACTTCCTAATTTGATTAGATAAATAATTCATTTTATTTATCTACTTATCCAATATAGTCTTTAATATTAATTATACTATCAACAATAGTATAGTATTAGGAGACCTACTCCTACTAGAAACAAGATTTTGATTTTTAATTAAATAATTAATTAATTGCCAAATTAATTATTTTCCATTTAATTAAATAATAAAATAAAAATAATATAATTAAGCTATTTTAAATAGCCTTGCCGCCCAACACATATATATGAGCCAATATATTATTTTTTTTATTTTATTAAATCCATTGGACCTTAACAAAAAATCCACATGTGAACTAGACTCATTCTTACAAAAGAAACAAGTCCACATGTCTTAATACAATTCTAGATGGACCCTTAAATTGGTCTAGTAGAATATATCAAGTGATATATGCAGGTTCGTGTGGATTGGGGATCTTGGCATGCTATCTAAATTTAAGCTCCAATAGACACAACCCAATCACAATCAACAAATGATTCACTTAGGTCCTATCTATTAATTTTAGTTCATTCCACTAAATAACTAAAATTGAACTCTTAAATAAAGATAGAATAAGTTGATGTTACTCATTCATACCCTAGACAAACCTTATTGAAGAAAATGTATACTCGTAAAGAATATCAGTAATCAACAAGATCTCATAGACCGCCTATAGCTCTCCAAGTTACCATATTTACTCATATAACCACATTTTGAACTTGGATATTTTAACTTGTCCAGAAGCCATGTTTCAGTAGACACTATTGAAAACTTAGCATTAAGATTTAATATCCAATACCTCAAAACATCCATATGATGATATTATACTCTCATTTCATAAATGGAGCCACGATGTCCATATTAATAAATGAGTTCCATTATCGATTTACAAATGAATACAACTAAACTATCGAGGATAGACTATGCTATATAATCGTACTCACTGATAGCTCAAATGATAATACTTGCAACCATAAGTCCATCATTTATCTCAAGATTGAGATAGACTCTTCGATTGTCTTCAAATGAAAACTTTTATCTATTGACAGTTCTAGATAAAGTATTTCATTGTGATCCAATTCAATGCACCCAGTGCACTAGATTCTTTTGCCCAAAGACACCACATTTTGATGATTTTAGACTTATCATAACACATTTGATCCCACTCAAATGCTAGCAAAAGAATCTACAACTTTAATAAGATAAAGGTGCCCAACCTTTATCTTAAGTTGTGAATATTATTCAAGACTAACTAAAGAATTGTGTCGATCTCATACATATCTAGATGTATAAACAATTCTTCTTGTCTCATAGTCTTTTGACCTTATAATTATTTACTTTTGACAATTATAATAATTAAACTATAAATGCTATAAGATTTGTTAAACTAGAAATCACTTTATTAATATGAAAAGATTATCAAATACATTATTATACTCTTGCTATCGAGCATAATCCCAACAATCTCCCACTTGCTCTATAGCAAATGTATCATATCTCTTATCCCTATGTTCTCTAGATGCCCATCAAAACTCTTTTTTTGGAAGAGCCTTTGTAGAGAGATCCGCTAGATTATCTACTGACGCGATCTTGGTAATTGTCATGTCACCCCTATGCACAATTTCCCTCAGAAGGTGATACTTTCTTTCAATGTGTTTCCCTCTCTTATGACTTCTTGGTTCCCTATAATTAGCCACTGCTCCATTATTGTCACAATAGATAGTGATCTGCTTATTCGCATTAGGAACCACTTCCAAGTCAATAAAGAATTCTCGAAGCCAGATAACCTCTTTAGTAGTCTCGCATGCGGCAACATACTCTGGTTCCATGGTGGAATCAGCAACACAAGGTTGCTTGATACTCCTCCATATGACTACCCCTCCTCCAATAGTAAACACAGATCCTGATGTTGATCTCTTGTAGTCAGAATCTGTATAACAAACGGGAATTAAATTCCCTCTAGAGTATCCAAGCATATAATCTCTCGTTCTCTTAAGATATTTGAAAATATGATTGACTGCCGTCCGGTGATCAGGACCAAGCTTCAATTGAAACCTACTAACTATGCCCACATCGAAACAAATATCTGATCTAGTACAAAGCATTGCATACATGAGACTTCCAACTGCCGATGCATATGGAACCCTACTCATGAATTGCTCTTCATGCTCATTCTTAGGAACTTGTTCATTAGAAAGTTTAATTCCATTCCTGAAAGGTAACATACCTTTCTTGGAATCTTGCATGGAAAACCTAGACAAGATTTTATCTATTTATGAAGCTTGGGATAATGCAATCGTTTTATTCTTTCTATCCCTTCTATCCCTTATGACTTGGATACCAAGAATATAACTTGCTTCTTATAATTCATTTATATCAAATTGTTTTGCTAACCATTCTTTTATTGATGTCAATACACCTACATCGTTTCCGATGAGTAGTATATTATCAACGTAAAGAACTAGGAAAACCAACTTGTCGCCTTTAATCCTTTTGTATACACAAGGTTCGTCAAGGTTTTAAATAAATCCAAAACTTTTCACGGCTTGGTCGAACCTTATGTTCAAGGATCTGAATGCTTGCTTGAATCCATATATGGATCTTTACAACTTGCATACTCTTTCCTCTTGGCCTTTTTCAATGAATCCTTCTGGTTGCATCATGTAGATGCTTTCATCAAGACTTCCATTAAGGAAACCTGTCTTGACGTCCATTTGCGGCATCTCTAGGTCTAGAGATGCCGCAATGGATAAGAATATCCTAATGGATTTAAGTATGGCCATATGAGAGAAGGTTTCTTCATAATCGATTTCTTCCTTCTATGTATAACCTTTAGCTACCAATCTAGCTTTAAAGGTTTCCATCTTTCCATCCATTCCTCTTTTCCTCTTGTATACCCACTTGCTCCCGATGGGTTTTATCCCAATAGGCAAGTCTACAAGAGACCAGGCTTTGTTTTTGAACATAGATTCAATTTCGGATTACATTGCCTTTTTCCAATGGTGACAATCAACATCTTCCATTCCTACCTTATACATAAAGGGATCATCATTGTCTGGAAGATTCTCTACAGATTCTTCTAGATCGATGTGTCTCTCGGTTAGTCTACTAACCCTCCCACTATGACGAGGTATGGTAGATTGTTGATCTTGTGTTGGTGCGGAAGTTACAATTGGGCTTGGTTTTGAAACCTCTTGTAGAATTGTATCTCCTGAAAGCTCATTCAGGATAATTCTACTTTTAGGCACAAAATTATTCATATAGTACTTTTCTAGAAATTTAGAATTTGTAGAAACAAATAATTTAAGATTTGAAGGACTATAAAAATAATATCATTTTGTTCCTTTTGGATACCCTACAAATATGCATGTTTCTGAACGGGACTCCATATTTTCTTTCTTTCCTTTTAACACGTGCGCAGGACATCCAAATATCCTTAAGTGTTGTAAACTAGGCTTTCACCTGGTCCATAACTCATACGGTGTTTTAGGAACCGACTTAGATGGTACATCATTTAGAATATATATGGCAGTTAGTAAAGCATATTCCCAAAAAGAATTAGGAAGCGTTGAATAACTCAACATAGACCTAACCATGTCCAAAAGAGTTCTATTTCTCCTTTCTTCCACCTCATTTTGTTGAGGTGTACTTGGTTCAGAAAACTGAAAAATTATCCCATTATCAATAAGATATTGCAGAAACTCACCAGATAGATATTCTCCACCACGATCAGACCTTAAGATTTTTATGCGTTTCTCAAACTGATTTTCAACTTCAGCTTTAAATGCTTTGAACATATCAAAAGCGTTCGACTTATGTCTCATGAGATACAAATATCCAAATCTTGAGTGATCATCCATGAAAGTGATGAAGTACTCATATCCACCTCTAGCTTGAATGTTCATAGGTCCACATACATCAGTGTGTATCAATCCTAAACATTCGATGGCTCTTGTGCCTTTGGTTGTAAACGACTTTTTGGTCATTTTTCCTTCCAAACAAGATTCACAAATTGGTAGACCATCAACCTTTAAGTCACATAGAGGTCCGTCACTAACCAATCTTTTAATCCTATTAAGGTTAATATGACCTAGGAGCAAATGCCATAGGTAGGTTTCGTCTTTTGATAATTTTACCCTTTTATGATTAGGTTTCGTTGATTCCGTGTCTAACAAGTGAGAGATATTTTTATGCAAGTATAATAAACCGTTTTCCAATGTACCTTTACAAACAAATTTGTTATTCTTACTAATAATAAAACCTTTATTAAAAGTAACCAAATATCCAATTTTATTTAGACAAGAGACCGAAATTAAATTCCTCTTGAATTGAGGTGAATAATAAACGTCTATTAAATCTAAATGCTTATAAGAATCTACACTAATTCTAATATCTCCCATTGAACTAGCAAACACCAACGCTCTATTGTCTAAACGCAAGTTGAATTCATTCTCATTAAGTCTTCTTCTTTCCTTGAACCCTATAAGGAAAAACAAATATGATTAGTGGCTCCGGAGTCTATGATTCAAGAATCCATAGAATCCCCCAAAAAACATGTTTCATGATAATTAATATTACCTTCTTCCTTCTTGTCTTGAGACTTTGGGTAATTTCTTTTACAATATCCATTTTCACCACAAAAGAAACACTTCCTTTTGATCTTGGTTACCTTCTTTGTCTCATCCTTAGTAGGTCCTAGTTGCTTTTTCTTTTGTTGTCTCTTGACCTTCTTACGAATCTTAACAATAGAAACTTTACCTACGGTATGAATCTCTTGACCTTTGCCTTTCACAAGGATTTTTTCTATGCTTTGAACATCTTGCATCAGGCATTGCAGGGAGTATTTTTTATTATTCAAGGTGTAGTCCAACTTGAATTGATCAAATAAATCCGACAGTGAGTTGGCAATCATGTCAATTTTGGTCTCACCATCTATCTCAACACCATTCAGTTCAGGAATGTTGAGATATGCTATAACTTTCATCATGTGATCTTTCACACCCTGTCCAGGTTTCATCCTAAGATTCATAAAAGCAGTCACTACCTCTCTCTTAGTTGTCCTTGACCTCATAACAAACATCTTCTCTAGAGACATCATTATATCGACAACAATCTCCATTCCTTCATATTGCTGTTGCAAGACATAGGAGATGGTGGCCATAATGTAACATTTAGCCATCTCATCAGAAGACTCCCACTGTTGATACTCATCTCTTTGCTCCTGAGTAGATTCATTAGTAGGAGGAGGTGGTTTAGGAGTGCACAGAACAAACTTATGCTTTTCGGATTGCAATAAAAGCCAAATTTTCCTTTTCCATGTGAAATAATTATCATTAGTTAAAGTATTATCTTTTAGGATGTTGATTAGGGATGGGGTCATGATTTCTTTTAAATAAAAAAAATTATATATGTAAATAATCATGATAAAGCACTTTTGAATATTTATCTTGAATTAAATAAAAAATTCAATCGTAAAAATTCAACGGTGATTCAACACCCATAAATGTCACGTATTCCTTGGAAGTTCACAATATTTACTAGTTGGACTAGGTCCCACCTAATTGTTAACATAACAACCAAGTTTTTCAATTTTAGCCTTACATTTTTATTAACAAGAACTCTTGGGAGGATATTAATAAAATTACATTGAGTGTCTTACCAAGTTATCAACCTTCAATATAATCCCTCACGAATATCCCTCCTTTGGGAGTAGATATCGTTTGGGCTAATTGTCTAGTCTATCATTGTAAGGAAGTATCTTGTTAAATTCCATTCATGAATACCTCTTGGGAGGTTATTACACGAAACATAAATCTCAACTAAACTTGGAGGCCGTAGGTGTTCCAAAACACCTTCTCCACTCAATTGTGTAAGCGTGTGATCGAATTCTAAAGAATGATTTACCAAGTTATCTAGATGTCAATTTAGATACCTAAACCATTCTATGCATATTCATACCAAAAGAGATATATGAGTGGCACTCCGATTCTATATGACATGTTATTAAACAATGATAAACATTGCAATATTTACAAAAAATATAAATAGCTACAATTTTGGTCCATCCTAGAAAAGCAAGTAAATTACATGTCTTGGAATACAAAAAAACTCATTTCTTGGCGAACAAGTCTTCACGCGACCTTCGTCTTTTGGACTCCCTCGGCTGCCTCCCATGAGCGTGTGCACCCTTGGCCCCTACCCAAGGGCGTGCGCATGCCACAACCCTATAAAGGGTTGCCTTGCGTAGCCCATAACTTTCAAGGCCTGCCGTGCGCATCCCATTGCACAACAAACGTGGCCGCATGCTCTTCGGACGCACGTTTGTTGCTACGACTAGCACGGTCCCAAACTTGTTCCTGTTACTCCCAATTCTTCAAACCTTCGAGTCTTCGATACTTGAGTGTATTACAGAAGAATTATAAATAAAAATACTGCAGTTTTTTTTTTATATTACAACAACAAAATAAAAAAAATTAGCAACTACCAAGAAGGAAATTATGGCGATGATAGACCACCCTTCTTGTTACAATACCAAAACAAAATACATTGAAATTCTAGGACCAAAATTGAGCAACAACAATCCACATATAAAACAAATATATGTCCATACATTCCAATGTATATATATATATGAATACCTAGAGTGTCATCTCTTTCTAAAACTTGCATATATACAATAAAAAGAAAAAGATTCACGATCACATACATCAATTAATCAAGGGTACAACCAGCCTCTGATACCAATTGTAGGGAAAATCGCGTGCAGCGGAAGCGTGAAAATTTATTAAAATTAGGATTTCGGTATAAATAAAAAATTTCCCCTTTTAAATAACAAGAACCTTAACCCTAGATTAATTGATGTATATTAAAAGTGTCGTACCTTTTTTCTCAGAACGATTGAACTAGCACCGAATTGAATCCGTAAGATCTTCCAATCCAATCACGAACGTGAATCACCTAGGAATGTGGGCTCCCTCTCCTTTAATTGTATACCTGAGGATGGAAACAAACAAAAATCTTTCTCTTTGTTAGTTACAATAATCCTCCAAGAAGAAAACAAAGAATGTTAGGTCACTTGTGAATTATCAATCAATATGATTGAAACTCACGTGAACCTTGATTCGATGTTGTACACAAAACCTTTTAATGTTAAGGTTACTAGTGTACTATCGAAAACTAAAAGTTCTTTCTTCATTTTCTTCTTTCCTAAATCTCACACTATTTCTTATAGTTGATCGAATTTTGTCTAGAACAAAAACAAAATTCTCTCCCAAAATTCTTATGGTGGCCTAATTCACTTTAAGTAGAATTACCTAGGCTAGCCGAAATTTCTCTTGGTCCAACAACATGGCTGGTAGATTATATATATATATATATATATAAATAGGGCTGGCCGAAATCTACTCTTGGAATTATATTAGGATTTCAAACCCTTTCCTTAGAAGGATTTACTTGGTTGTTAATAATCCTTTTCTTAGGTAAATTTACTTGGTGGTTAAGAACCCTTTTTCAAAAAATATTCTTTCCTATACCAAGACTCCTAATCCAACTCAATAGTGTATTTGTAAACATATTAAAGACTTCCTAATTTGATTAGATAAATAATTCATTTTATTTATCTACTTATCAAATATAGCCTTTAATATTAATTATACTACCAACAATAGTATAATATTAGAAGACCTACTCCTACTAGCAAAAAAGATTTTGACTTTTAATTAAATATTTAATTAATTACCAAATTAATTAATTTCTATTTATTTAAATAATAAAACAAAAATAGTATAATTAACCTATTTTAAATAGCATTGTCGCCCACATATATATGGGCCAATATATTATTTTTCTTATTTTATTAAATCCATTGGACCTTAACAAAAAGTCCACATGTGAACTAGACACTTTCTTACAAAAGAAACAAGTCCACATGCCTTAATACAGTTCTAGATGGACCCCTAAATTGGTCCGGTAGAATATATCAAGTGATCCATGCAAGTTCGTGTGGATTGGGGATCTTGGCGGGCTATCTACATTTAAGCTCCAGTAGACATAACTCAATCATAATCAACAAATGATTCACTTAAGTCCGATCTATTAATTTTAGTTTATTCCACTAAACAACTAAAATTGAACTCCTAAATAAAGATAGAATAAGTTGATGTTACTCATTCATACCTTAGACAACCTTATTGGAGAAAGTGTATCATCGTGAAGAATACCAGTAATGGCCAAGAGCTCATAGACCGCCTATAGCTCTCTAAGTTACCATATTTAATCATATGACCACATTTTGAACCTGGATATTTTGACTTGTCCAGAAGCCATGTTTCAATAGACACTATTGAAAACTTAACATTAAGATTTAATATCCAATACCTCAAAACATCCATATGTTGATATTCTACTCTAATTTCATAAATGGAGCCACGATGTCCATATCTATAAATGAAGTCCTCTATCGATTAACAAATGAATACCACCAAACCATCAATGATTGACTATGCTATATAATCGTACTAATTGATAGCTTAAATGATAACACTTGCAACCATAAGTCCATCATTTATCTCAGGATTGAGATAGACTTTCCGATGGTCTTCAAATGAAAACTTTTATCCATTGATGGTTCTAGATAAAGTATTACATTGTGATCTAATTTAATGCACCCAGTGCATTATATTCTTTTGCCCAAAGACACCACACATTGATGATTTTAGACTCATCATAACACATTTGATCCCACTCAAATGCTAGCAAAAAAATCTAAAACTTTAACAAAATAAAGGCGCCCAACCTTTATCTTAAGTTGTGAATCTTTTTTCAAGACTAACTAAAGAATTGTGTCGGTCTCATACATATCTAGACGTATGAACAATTCTTATTTTCTCATAGTCATTTGACCTTATGATTATTTACTTTTGACAATTATAATAATTAAACTATAATTGTGTAAGATTTGTTAAACTAGAAATCACTTTATTAATATGAAAAGATTGTCAAATACATTATTATACTCTTGCTATCGAGCCTAATCCCAACACACGGGTGGCTGAATGACCAACCAAGCCAAATCCACTATTGAATAATCAGTTACACCACTCGATCTCTATTTTTTCTCTCTTACTGTGATTTCTTCTCTATTATGTTTACCGTCTTGTCTATCTTTTTTTTGTATCTCTCTTCTTTATAGTAAGATTATATGTCTATTTATACATGCATATAACCGTAACCTGTGTTGTACAAGTAAAAGAAACTGTATTTAATTAAGAATGGTTCCTTGGTGAAGTCATTTGTCTTCTTTCCTATTTTTGAGATCTTATGGATCGAATATGAATCTTCATGGGATTCTAGTGGCACAGTCCGTTTTGGACTTATTTCCTTATCGGTGTGCAGTCTTCTAGAAGAATAGAGTAATTATTTAACTTGGACTCGCTTCTTGTTTGGTGTTTTAACCTTTTAGAAACTTTCTATACTCTTTCCTCATTTGATACGGGGGATGAAATATAGATGTTTGCGTACCAGAGTATGATTCTAGGTTCTTTCATAGGCTTATTCACGTATGTGGATCGAGTATCGAACATCTTTATTCGGGCTTCTTGTGTTGTCCCGAGTAGAACATAATTTGCTGAGTACCCATATTCGGGCTTACTCGGGTTCTTGTTCCTTAGTAATGTCATGGATAGTGTCTTATAGATGCCAGCTCGGATGCTCATCTAACAATCTCTTTAGGGGATTGTCTTACCTATCAGTGATGTGTACATCTAACAAAATATACATATAACAATACCCCCTTAAAATACTTTTACCGAGTAGATTTAATTTTGGCAAAAGTATTTTAATCGCTTAGAATTCCGACTAGCTTTTGTTTTGCTCTTCATTAATGCCTCATTAAATAGGGATTATAATCCTTAAATTAATTCACAGTATTTATGACGTGTCTTAATGGCAACCATGTATGTGCAATTTATCTTTTCACGCGAGATCCAAATGATTGTGACGTTTTGAAATCTTGATGGCTTGATATGTTCTTTCCACGACACGTGTCTTTTAATCACTTGGTTACTCTAATAGCATTTATGAGATAAGACCTGCTGATTATCTGATACGCAGCTTACGTCACTGAACGTTCCTTCTATCCTTTCAATTTTTCCCGTTTCTCGAAACCTTAAGGTTTCGCGTTTTCCGATCATTTGAGTGGTTTACCTAAACTGAAGGGAGGCTATTCTTATCGTTCATTTTCATAGTAAAAGGCAAATACCCAGGCTCTCTTATTTTGCATTGATTCGTCTTGGTCCTTCACCGAAGTTTTTTTTTTTTAGTTTCTCTACGTTTACTTTTAGGGTCAGTTCTTATGAATCCTATTGCACGCCAGCATCTTTTTGTTATGGCTTTCGACGCGCTTGAGTGTGGAGACACTCAATTAGCTTTTTGTATTCGTAGATTATTGGGGGAATCACCTCCTGATCAACCTTATTTTCTAAATGTTGATGTTTTCAAGCTTTATCCTGATGTTCTTTTCAGTTCTAGCTCTGAACTTCTTCCAACTCTGAGTCTTTCATTTATGATCATCACAGGGTTCCTCCATGATCTAGGATGGGAAAGCATCGAAGTAATTGCTCTATTCTTAAACATGGTTCAAGCGATGTTTTGATTGGGAGGCAAGTAATTAATGAGAATGATGTTGAAGAAGAGCATAGTGCCTCTCGAATTCCCTTCTCTCTTGATTGTCCGAGTGCGTATGGTGCCAAACCGAACGTGGTCGAGGAAGCAGAGATCGAGAAATATCGTACTCCATTTGATCTAGACACCTCGGTTTTGATTGTTCTTACTGAAAATAGAGCCACATGGAACCCTCCTCCGGGTATGGTAGCAGTTTATGGATCAATGCTCTGCTGCGGTGTGACTCTTCCTCTTAAGCCTTTCATTGCCTAGTTCCTCGCTGAGGCAGGGATTGCTCCGGCCCTGCTAGCCCCGAACAACTATAGGATCCTGATGTTTATGTGGCATATGTGGAGCCAGATGAATTTTCCATTGCCCTCTCATCACAAAATTAGATATTTTTATACTCTAAGGTAATCTGGTCAGACTGGGACTTACTTTTTCCTATCCAGCCAGCCAGTTAGCTGGATTCTTGAAGGGACGAAGATGAACCAGGAAATCGATATCTCCTCGGACATCAAGAAGAAAGGTTTTGTATGGGGTTTTCCTACCTTTAATAAGTACTGGAAAAATAGCTGGTTGTTTATCGGAGGAAACTAGGGACAGAAGATCGAGCTCTCAGCCGGTGAAAACCGAGAATTAGTAAAGGTTCCTTATTTTTTTTGCTCTCCTGCTCGCTGAAACAAGTCGCAGCTTGTCTTCACTGATACCGCGTTGAGTAACCTTTCCCATACGGTCCTATCTTTTTGATGAGAAGAATATGATAGATCTCGGCTTTTTTACTCAGATTTCAGCTTACCGCAGACATTGTAAGTGGGATTTTTTTTTTGTTGCTTTTACTTTGTTGCTTTTCACCGTGCCTTTTTAACTCATCCTTTTTTGAATTCTGATATGGATGTCGTCTGTGACGCCCAAGACCACAAAGTGAAATCAATTATTCAAGCTAGTCGTAAAAAGACTTATTGTCAAAACGAAGAAGGGATTGCTTCACCTGATGATGAATCGGATGAAGATTTCGAAGAGGTAGATGAACAGGTTCCTGAATATATTTCTGAAGAGGTCGTTCAGCCGACCACGGGGAAATCAAGCGATCCAAGTTGCCCTATGGGACTTGATAGTGACCAAAGGGTTTCTGAGGATGAAGGCAGGCAGAGAGGGCATCCTGGTGGATTAACATCTGACGATACTAGTTCGATAGGTGAAGGATGTAGAAACCTCATACTTAACAGGTTGGCCATCTCCCTAATCTTTTATAATCTTTTGAATATATCATGGAGGATCAGGTAGATCCTACAGCTGACATCGGCTTCTACCGTACTCAAGCTGAGAAGAGAAAGGCAATTAATTCTCCTGTTTGACCTCTTCAAAAAATTCCCTGAGTGGTTTCGTTCATCGAATCGAGCGATGAAGATGCTGACATTAGGGGTTCCCCGAGTGCTCAAGCAGAGAAACCTTTAAGAAGAGATGAACCTTCAGAAAATTTGAACAAAAGAGATTCTTTACCTCTGAGGTTGAAGATGCAGGAGTGGGATCCTTAGGAAACCCTACGCGTCCCACCCCTAGGATATGTTGAGAACGATGTCATCCGGTCAGGCTTTTATTGATGACGACCATTGGAGTCGCTTCAGGAATGGTTCTCCTATGGAGCGTCTTCAAAACATTTTTAATAGTGCGACTTACGTAAGTCTTCTGTCCCAAACTTCGTCTTAATTTGCCTTAATTCAGATTTTTAACTTACTTCTCTACAGGTGGTTGCTGTGTTTATTCAGACGCAACAACATCAAGCTAATCGGATTAGGCTTCTTGAAGCTCAGTTAAAAGAGAGTGAGGATAACCGTGCTCGGATTGAGGCGGCATGTCAAAAAGAGGCAAGTTCTGTCCAGGAGTTTATCGATCGTTGTTTAGCTAGACAGACGGAGACCGATGGGAGGACCTCTGTTGTGGAAGAGAGAGCTAAATCTTTGGAAGACTCGCTCTCCGTTGCTTAAGAGTCAATGCTTCTGGCCAAGTAAGAGGCTGAACAAGCAAAGTCTTCTTATGAGCGCAAGATTGAAGATCTTGAGCGCAAGATTGAAGATCTTGAGCGCCAGGCTTTGTCGGTTGAATCCCTTTAGAAGGAAACCAAGTTGGAACTTGAAGTACAAGGTGTTGCTCGTTTTAAAAGGTCCCCAACCTATGATTCCCTACTCCTTAGGGAGTTTCAACGAGGGTTGGTCTCGTCTGGTGAATTCTTCAAGGTCAAGAATTGGGCAACTTAATAGGCTGGAGCCAACTGGGAGCTATCAATCAAAAATCATATGGATCGCTCGTTGGAGGCTTTTAAGATTCAAATGAAGGAGTGAAGAGCCTATTGTTATTGCAAATGTAAAGATCCCCATCCTATGCATTTGGAGGTCCCGTCCGAGCATTCTCTTTCGACTTTTTATGCCATTCAAGAAACTGGAGTGGATGGCTTAGAGCCTGACATTGTACCCGTCTCTGGAATGGATTACAGCTAGGGGTGGACAAAAAACCAATGAACCGAACCGAACCGAACCAGTGGATCAAACCGGTCCAATTGGTTTTTTACCGGTTTCGATTAGGTGATCGGTTCGGTTCGGTTTGGTTCTAATTTTAAAAAAACCAGTTGGATCGGTTTTTTTTCGGTTTAGTTCCAAAAACCGGATAATTGAACTGGTACCTGACTATAAATAAAAAAAAACTAATTCTAACTTCCACTTTTCACTCTTCAATTATTAGGTATATTTTATTGGATTTTAAACGTAATTTGACTTTGTTTGGTATTGACTATTGTATTAGCTATCAATAAAAAATTTGGTTGACATGTATTTTGAAATGTGTTTACTATTTTGTATTAGATTTTGTAGTTTTTTAATATGCTTTTATTGTGATGTAAATAAATTTGGCCCAATAGGTTCAAAAAAATGAACTAACTATGTAATAAATGAAATTTAGAATTTTGGCCCATTAGACCCAAAACCAAAAAAATCGAACCAATCCAATTCGGTTGGTTTTTTATCGGTTGGCAAATATCAATTTGATTGGATCGGATCACTTTTTTAAAAACCGGATTTTATCGGTTTTTTATCGGTTCTTTATCGGTTCTATAAAAAATCGAACCGGTCCAATCAATGCCCAACTCTAATTATAGCGAATAGATGGATGATTCGGTTGACACAATTGCTTGGCCTTTTAATGATAGTCTCCTACATGAATACGAAATGTTGCCTAATCTGAGCATCGACAAGGGCTCCAAATCCTCAGCCCCACCTTAGGCATATTTGTTAAAATCTTTAGGATTAATAAAATTTCTATATTTTGCTTGATTGCTTTTTGTTGCGAATCCTGTTACGAATATTAAAACGCCAAGTATCTTATTAACTTGCAAATATCGTTGTTCGAGCAATTCTTTTTAAACGCCAAGTATCTTATGACCTACCTAAGGTCTTGGCCCGAATAACTTCTTTGTAATCTTAAACGCTAAGTATCTTATTAAACTGGCTATCACAATTTTAAGTGTCAGGTATCTTATTAAACTGGCTAACGCAATTTTAAGTTCCAAAGTATCTTATTAAACTGGCTGACATAATTTTAAGTGCCAAGTATCTTATTAACTGGCTAATATTATTAACCGAGTCATCTCGAAACTGGCAAGTAGATTTGTACTTGTGTTTCATACTCGATTGCTACCCAAACGTTACATCGAGGCTCACCACGATCATACGTTCGAGTCTTTATGCAATTCATTGAGGACGTCTCTTAGTTTTGTTTGCACAAGGGTTTGCCGAATAGTTATGCTCTGAATTGCTTAACACAGCTGCGCAACTTACCAGGAATTTCTCGACGGTGCCCGAGCCGTTTTCCAGAATCTGGTGCATTGGGTTTGCCTTTTGGCTAAGGTCTTGGCTGACCTTGCTCGGCTGGCATGCTCCTTTGAGTTTCTCCGCCCATTCAGGATTTTTACCAAATTAATGGCCTCGAGCATTTTATTTCACGCAGTTTCATGTCATTATCATATGCTCAATCTTTTTCATATGTTCTTATTATTATATGCTCAGATTTCTAGAATCCTGTGTCGGGCTTTATTCATAACTGCAAAACTAACAATATGAAAATCCCAGAGGGTTGCTAAGAATTAAAAAAAAAACATCCTGACTAAAAAATAAAAACAAATTTCTAGGGTAGAAGATCTTTAAATATTGGGCATTACATGGTTGGGGTAAAATCCCTCTATCTGGTTGGGGCAATCCAGTATGCTCCGTGACCAGCTATTCCTTCAATTTTGTATAGGCATTCCTATTTGTCAGCCAATGAGCCCGCAACTTTGTTCTTCGTGTTCAACAATAATTTTCTGAATACCAGGTCTTCTAACTTGAACTTCCTAATCCAAACATGA
The DNA here is from genome assembly GCA_032871835.1 of Dipteronia dyeriana. NCBI lineage: Eukaryota > Viridiplantae > Streptophyta > Magnoliopsida > Sapindales > Sapindaceae > Dipteronia > Dipteronia dyeriana. The sequence goes on from CM065299.1 coordinate 55,127,718, forward strand.
GAATTATAATGACGGGCCACTCTTTGCTGGTATTCCGTATTTTCGTACTTGGGATTTCTCCCTTTTTTCTTCCAACTCATCCAAGCTTTATAACAGCATATCAGCATTTTGATCTTCATCATACAGCCTGACTCTAGGCGACATATACGATGTTTCTACTGGGATGATAGCCTCTGTTCCGAATGCCAGAGAAAACGGTGTTTCTCTAGTAGAAGTCCTTGTTGTCTTCACATAAGCCCATAATACTTCAGGAAGTTTTTCAACCCAACTACCCTTTTTTCCATCTAACTTTGCTTTGAGCGTGTGCTTGATGACTTTGTTTACTACTTCAGCTTGTCTATTTGTTTGAGGGTGGGCAGGTATGGCATAATAATTTGCAATTTCGTATTCGTTGCACAGCTGCTTGAATTTTTGATTATCGAATTGGGTGTCGTTGTCAGTGATAATAGTATTCGGGACTCCAAACCTATAGAGTATATTTTTCTTTACAAAGTTTATGGTGTTTGCTTCCGTGATGTGAACTAGTGCTTCAGCTTCCACCCACTTAGTAAAATAATCAACAACCACGATTGCATGCTTCGCTCCACTCCCTATTCCTTTTAGCATCAGACTAATTAAATCCAGGCCCCACATGGAGAACGACCATGGAGATGTGAGGCTTCTAAGGTGTTATAGGGGTTGCCGAATGTCATTGGCGATCCTTTGGCAAGCGTTACAACCTTCTGAACATCATTGTGCATCAGTGAACAGAGAAGGCCAGTAAAAACCTTGCTTGAGTACCTTGTGTGCCAAGCTTTTTCCTCATGTATGGTTCCCACATACTCCACCATGGATTTTCAGTAGTATCCGGTGTGCATCCTCTTCTGGTACACATCTTTGGAGTGTTCGGGAAAACCCTCTTCTGTACAGTTCTCCTCCAACCAGTGTGTATCTTGTTGACCTATACCTAACAAGTTTTGCTTCTAAGGGATCTTCCGGGAGTATATCTTCTTCCATGTACCTTTTTAGCTGAGTCATCCAACTGTCTAATGGTGTTCAGATTTCTGAAACTTCAAAGTCTTTCGGCTCAACTATACTTGGTCTGAGAAGATGTGCAATCAGGATATTCTTTGGCCGGATTGTGGTTGTTGCTGATACTAGTTTAGACAAAGCATCTGCCTTTTCATTTTCTTCTCTAGGGATCTGGACAATCCTAAATTACTTGAATTTTTGGAGGAGTCATTTTGCTATGCCCAATAAGCCATCATACTTTCATCCTTGGCCTGATACTTGATGACTACCTGTGAGCTGCTGAATATCTGGACCTCATCTGCTCCGAGAGCTATGCAAACTCTAAGCCCTACTAGCAATGCCTCATATTCTGCTATGTTGTTTGTTGCTTTGAAATCGAATCTCATGTCACATTCAACGTCGTCTTCCTCTAGGGTGCATACTACGATCCCTGCCCCGCTGCCATGAGTGTTCGAGGAACCATCGACATATAATCTCCATGAGAAACTCTTGCCCAACATTCTTTTTGCTTCCAGATTTGGTTATGTGAACTCTGTTACAAAATCTGTCACTGCTTGGCCTTTGAGTGTTGTCCTAGGCATGAACTGAATATCGAATTCGCTCAGTTCGATTGGCCATTTAGTCAATCTCCCTGAAATCTCAGGCTTCTGTAGAATTTTGCTTAAGCGGGCATTCCGTGAAAACCCTAATTGTATGTGCCTGAAAGTACAGCCTCAACTTCCCTGCTACCGAAACCAATGCTAAAGCCATTTTTTCTACCTGTGAGTATCTGGTTTTAGCAGGAAGAAGAGCCTTACTGGTATAGTACACTGACCTCTGTATCCTGTCTTCTGTCTTGACTAGAACCGAGCTTACTGCTAACTCTGTAAGGGACAAAGACAAGTAGAGTATTTTGCCCACCTTAGGTTTATAGAGGATTGGAGCTTGACCTATGTATTCTTTGATCTCCCAAAATGCCTGTTCACATTCTTCATTCCATTCAAGTCTTTTCCTCTTTTTGATCAGTTTGAAAAAGGAGCACATCTATCCGTGGCCTTCAAAATGAACCTGCTTAGGGAAGCTAAGCATCCCGTCAGGAGTTGTACCTCTTTTAACGTCCTTGGTGAAGTCATTTTTGAAGGGTTTGTATCTTCTCGGGATTCACTTCGATCCCCCTCTGGTGAGCTTGGAACCCAAGGAACCTTTCTGAAGGAACTCCGAATAGACACTTGCTCGGATTAACTTTATCTGATACCTTTTCAAGACAACAAATGTTTCACGCAGGTCCAAAGCATGTCCGCCTGCCGAAATACTTTTGGTCAACATGTTGTCTATGTAAACTTCCATGTTTCTTCCTATTTGGCGAGCGAAAATTCTGTTGACCAATCTTTGATATGTGGCCTCGGCATTTTTTAGCCCAAAGGGCATCACTGTATAACAGTACAAACCCTTATCGGTCGTGAATGTTGTTTTTTCTTCATTAGCTTTATTTATCCGGATTTGATTGTATCCCGAATAAGCGTCCATAAAACTGAGTAATTCATGACCTGATGTAGCATCGACCAGTTGGTCTATTCTCGGGAGTGGAAAATTGTCTTTTGGGCAGGCTTTGTTCAGATCCGTGAAATCCACACACATTCTCCATTGGCCATTCTTCTTTTGGATAAAAACCACATTTGCTACCCATTGAGGATAGTTGATTTCTCGGAGTGAGTAACTTCTCCACTTTCTACTTGATCGCTCGACTTCTTTTGAGGTTGAAAGATCTTCTCTTTTGTTTCACAGGTCTCACGTTCGGAGATCAAAGAATACATAGGTCTCACGTGCGTCTAACCCCATCATGTCTTTATGACTCCATGCGAACACATTATTGTATTTTCTAAGCAAATTGATAAGATCTAGTTTGACCTTCTCTTCTAAGTTGGCTCCAATTTTGATCTTCCTATTCGGCTCGTATTCCTTTAAGAACACCTCATTTGTTGGTCCATTCTTTGACGTTTTCGTTTTCTCCCTTGGATCAAACTCGAACAACAGTGATTCTTCTTGCTTAATCTGATCTGGTTGAGTTAAAGTGCATACTTGGTGTTCACTATTATCTCTGTCTTTGTAAACTAAGAGATTAGCTCTTCTGGCCATCTCATATGACCCTTTGATTATTCCTACCCCCCATTCAGTCGGGAATTTAATCATCAAGGCATACGTTGCTGTTACCGCCTTTGTTTTGTTCAGGAAAGGTAGACCTAGTAACACATTATAAGGCTAGTTGTCCAGATCTACCACCACAAAGTCGAGTAGCACTGTTTCTGATAAGGAGCTACTCCGATCTTCACGGCCAGCTTTGCTGTTCCAAAAGACCTAACATCGACTCCTCCAAATCCCCTGAGTGGGGTATGGAAAGGTTGTAAGTTCTTTCGATCCAATCTGAGCTGATCATAAACAGCCACATTGAGGATGTCTGCCGTGCTACCATTGTCCACTAAAATTTTCCTGACTTCTCTATGCCAATTCGGGCACTAATGACGAGAGCATCATTTGGTCGGACATCGACCCCATGTGAGTTAGCTTCAGTGAATATTATTAGGTCCCATCCTTCCTTTATTCTCTTCGGATCAGATTCGATATTATTAATGTCGAAATTCTGTCTTGCTTCCACTGCTTCTCAGATTTCCTAAGTCCGCTCTCGGTTACTTCTCCCAGTTGATAGTCCTCCAAAGATTGTTTGTATCTCCATTCACCTCGGGACTAGCCCTTTTATTCTGACCAGAATTATGATCTCCCGTCTTGGTTTCTTTCTGAATTTTTGACTTCTTATCTTTTTTCAAAATTATATATTGCAGATGTCCTTATCGGATGAGGGTTTCTATATAGTCTCTAAGCTGGTAACATTTAGAGGTCTCGTGACCAGTTTCCTTATGGAACATGCAATATTTTGTTGTGTCTCACCGAGCAAATTGCGACTGCCAACGCGGCTCCTTTACCAAATTTTTTTCTTCTAGTATTGCTAGGATCTCTTCTTGTCTTTTTCGAAGCGGGGTGTAGTTCATATATTTTCCTTGAAAATTTTCCCTGGTTTGGTTAGTATTAGGTCCATTTCCCCCGTCTTTGCTCATCTCTTTGCTATTTTCTTTTTGTTTCTCTTTATGGTTTTACGATTTTGACTCGGCATCTTTTTGTTCGGGTTTCCCCCATGCATATAACTATCTCCTGTGGCCAACTCTTCTTTTTCCACCAAGGCGTATCTGCCTGCCATATCCATCATATCCGCATATCTAGTTAGACGAGCCCGTTTTAGGTCAAAAGATAAACTTCCATTCTGCAAGTTATTTATGAACGCAGCGATTATTGCTTCGTCATTTGCATTGTCGATTTCTGAGACTGCCTGACCGAATCTTCCAAGATACTTCTTTAACGACTCATATTTCCCTTGTTTCAGCTGAGAAAGGTAAGCTACCGATTATTTCCTGTGTACATTCCCTAGAAATTGTCTTGTGAAGCTTCTGCTCAACTCGCTGAAACTCCCAATACTTATAGAAGGCAATCTCCTAAACCATCTTGAACCTGTATCCCCGAGAGTTTGTGGAAAGTTAAGGCACAACAAAGGATCACTGTAGGCATATTGGGCTATGGCACTCTTATATCGTCTGACATGCTCTTTAGGATTTGTATCCTTTTTGAATTGTTCCACGTGTGGCATCCTGAATCTCTTCGGGAATGGCGTTCGTGGAATGTTTCTAGTAAAACAGCTATCAGAATCATCGTCAGACAACTCATTATTTCTGTATAGCCTATTCAACGCGTCCATTTGACTTCTAATGTTCTCGACTTCTCGGGCCAGGCTCTGAATCACGACATCTCTAACGTCCACTGGTTCTCTCTGATGGTCGACCAGTCGTGTGACTATCATAGCAGTCATCATCTCTTATTCATCTTGCCTCCGAGTCTCATGGGCTAACCCTTGCAGGCATGTGGTTCCATGGTGACGTTTACAATGATGTCGATCTCTGTCTTCTGATAACGATGATCGATCTCTTTACCGGTCGTATTTACGGTGCCTATCATTGCCCACTTGACCATGGTTTCGTCTTTGGTGGGGTCGTTCTTCTACGGGTGTTCCATAATCCTTGTCCTGGTTATGCGTCGTACCCCCAGTCTGGTTGACAAGATTTGAGTTTCTGTCTGCTGTTAGCGCATCTAGTTCTGGCCCAACCACAATCGATCGGAGCCTAGGGGGTGGTGGAAGGTTTGGCGGATGTGCCTCTCCTACGGCTAATAGATCTATTCCTTATTACATCGTATCTGTCAGCAACAGCTGCAATACATCACAGAAGTGACGTGCTATGTCCTCGCTGGTAAGTGGGACTTTATGGATGCCAACCAGGGATATCAGTTGGCTCATAGTGGTTGTGGTGGGATCTTGAGTGGTTCCGCTTATATAAGCATTATCTAGAGATTTTCGGATGTCCCTAGAACTGTCCTTACTTCCACTACTAGCCATCGTTTAAACAGATCGGAGGTTCGACCCCTTCTTCTAGCACCAATTGTTGACGTCGATTTCTTGATGGTCAAGAAAGTCAACAATGTTGGATTTGGTTATGACCAGATAAAAGAGAAAGAGAAAGAGAATGCAATTGATACGTTAGTGACACTTGTTTATGTGGTAAAACTCCGATGATCGGAGAAACGTCCACACGTAGTTGAATGACCAACCAAGCCAAATCCACTATTGAATAATCAATTACACCACTCGATCTTTTTTTTTTCTCTCTTACTGTGATTTATTCTATATTTTGTTTACCGTCTTGCCTATCTTTTTTTTTTGTATCTCTCTTCTTTATAGTAAGATTAAGGGTCTATTTATACATGCATAGAACCCTAATTCGTGTTGTACATGTAAAATAAACTGTATTTAATTGAGACTGGTTGCTTGGTGAAGTCGTTTGTCTTCTTTCCTGTTTCTGAGATCTTATAGATCGAATATGAATCTTCATGGGATTCTAGTGGTATAGTCCGTTTATGACTTATTTCCTTACCGGTGTGCAGTCTTCTAGAAGAATAAAGTTATTACTTAACTTGGACTCGCTTCTTGTTTGGTGTTTTAACCTTCTAGAAACTTTCTAAACTCTTTCCTCCTTTGATACGCGGGATGAAATACAAATGTTTACGTACCGGAGTATGATTCTAGAATCTTTCTTGGGCTTATTCACGTATGTGGATCGAGTATCGAACATCTTTATTCGGGAATCTTGTGCTGTCCCGAGTAGAACATAATCTGCCGAGTACCCGTATTCGAGCTTACTCGGGGTTCTTGTTCCTTAGTAATGTCACGGATAATGTCTTCTAGTTGCCAGCTCGGATGCTCATCTTGCAATCTCTTTAGGGGATTGTCTTTGCTGTCAGTGGCGTGTACATCCAGTAAAATATACATATAACAGCGTGCTTTGGATTCAGTATGTCAATAGCTTAGCCCATGGATATATTAGGTGCCTGACTGTTTTGAAGACTTTATAAAACATGCAGCAACTTTTGTCGTAACTTTGTTAAGAATATTGAGTTGGTCATGAAAGATATTGAAGTTTGTTTGTTGTTTTTGTGTTCTATTTTATCGATATTCAGCATAACAACTTCTACTGTTCTGTATTACATCTATTAGTTCATCTCGTTTATTTATATATCCTTTAGAATTTAGAGGTGAGAAGCATACATATAGTACTAAATTCTCAATATATATCCTATAACTACTCTAAAAACTCTTAACAACACAAATTGGCCTAACAGGATGTTATGCTTGTAAAAACATCACACTCTACTCGACGACAACTGACACGGCATGATTGTAACCAGATTGCTAGGTAATAGTAAACAAAAATAACAATTTATATATTTCAATAATTTCCTAACAATTTACATACATGGCCATTCCTTCGAAAATATCCATCATGTTGGCATTAGGCTCCACATACATTTGTGTCTTTACAACTATATTTACATGAATGAATGTATGATCGTTACAAGTCCCAAAAAATCTACAAGGTGGACTGCTCTTCAAAATTTTGTTTGTCTAAAGAGCCAACCAGAGAAAATTTTATGCTACCATGGTGGCCCCTCCACAACCAATGACCTGCACAGAATAGGATTATTTTAGGGAAAACAACAAACAAGTAATACACATCCTAAAATGTAAATATCAAAATGCTGATGTGAATAGTATCAAGGAAAAAACTGTAATGGTAACATTTCCTACAAATCTTAATAAATTTATACCAATCCTGATAGATAAACAATATATTGATGGACAAATTACAATGAGTAGCTACAACAATGTCTTCTCGAGTTTTGCTCTACCATGCTTTAATGGGGGAGCTTGTCTCTTTTTTCCAGTGGTATCCAATTGTCCAATTTGCATGTTCGAAAACTCGAGGGCATTTTGTTGTAATTGCCGAAGAAGCAAATTTGTAGGAAATGTTGCTAATTGATGGGCCAGAAAAAGGCACTCAACTACCGAGTTGAACTACACTATTTAATTGGGATGGTAAATGTTGAGATTATGCTCGATAGCAAGAGTATAATAATATATTTGACAATCTTTTCATATTAATAAAGTGATTTCTAGTTTAACAAATCTTATAGCATTTATAGTTTAATTATTATAATTGTCAAAGGTAAATAATCATAAGGTCAAAAGACTATGAGAAAAGAATAATTGTTCATACATCTAGTTATGTATGAGGTAGACACAATTCTTTAATTAGTCTTGAATACTATTCACAACTTAAGATAAATGTTGGACGCCTTTACCTTGTCAAAGTTGATGATTCTTTGCTAGCATTTGAGTAGGATCAAATATGTTATGATGAGTCTAAAATCATCAAAGTATCGTGTCTTTGCCCTCAAAGTGTGGTGTATTTAGGCAAAAGAATCTAGTGCACTGGGTGTATTGAATTGGATCACAGTGAAATACCTTATCTAGAACCGTTAATGGATAAAATTTTTCACTTGAAAAAAATCGAAGAGTCTATCTCAATCATGAGATAAATGATGGACTTATGGTTGCAAGTGTTATCATTTGAGCTATCAATGAGTACGATTATATGGCATAGTCTATCCTCGATAGTTTGGTGGTATTCATTTGTTAATCCATAGAGGACTTCATTTATAGATATGAACATCGTGACTCCATTTATTAAATGTGAGTAAAATATCATCATATAGATGTTTTGAGGTATTGGATACTAAATCTTAACGTTAAGTTTTCAATAATGCCTATTGAAACATGGCTTCTGGACAAATCAAAATATCCAAGTTCAAAATGTGGTCATATGAGTAGATATAGTAACTTGGAGAGCTATAGGCGGTCTATGAGCTTTTGGCGATTACTGATATTCTTCATGATGATACATTTTATCCAATAAGGTTGTTTACGGCATGCATGAGAAATATTAACTTATTCTATCTTTATTTAAGAGTTCAATTTTAGTTCTTTAGTGGAATGAACTACATTAAAGAACTAAAATTGAACAGATCGGACCTAAGTGAATCATTTGTTGATTGTGGTTGGGTTGTGTCTATTAGAACTTAAATTTAGATAGCTCACCAAGATCCCCGATCCACACGAACTTGTATGGATCACTTGATATATTCTACCGGACCAATTTAGAGGTCCATCTAGAATTGTATTAAGGCATGTGGACTTGTTTCTTTTTGTTAGAATGAGTCTAGTTCATATGTGGACTTTTTATAAAAGTCCAATGGATTTAATAAAATAAGAAAAATAATATATATGCCTATATATTGTAATGGGCGATAAGGCTAATATATGAAAGGCTAATTATATTATTTTTAATTATATTATTTAATTAAATGAAAATTAATTAATTTGTTGATTAATTAATTATTTGATTAAAAGTCAAAATCTTTTCCTAATAGGATAAGGTCTCTTAATATTATACTATAGTCAGTAGCATAATTAATATTAAAGATTATATTTGATAATAGATAAATAAAAGGAATTATTTATCTAGTCAAATTAGGAAATCTTTAATATGGTCACAAATACACTATTTAGTTGGATCATGAGTCTTGGTGTTGGAAATAATTCTTTTTGGAAATGGATTCTTGGTCACTAAGTAAATCCACCTAAGGATAGGATTCTTGTCCACCAAGTAAATCCTTCTTAAGAAAGGATTAAGTCACCTAAACTAAATACATGTAAAATTCAGCCAACCCTAAATAGATTAGGGTAAGGAATTCGGTCAATATATATAGGTCTTATATATTTCGGCCAGCCCTAGGTTTTTTATGAGTAAATTTTCGGCCAAGCAACGTTATTTTCTAAGAGAAAATTCGGCCAAGCAAGAGAGAATTTCGAGGGAGAAAAAATTAGTTTTCTGCTCTAGACAAAATTCGGTTAACTCATAATATAGGGTGTAGAATTCGGCCAAGGAGAAGAGAAAAAGGGAACGTTTTTGTTTTTAATAGTACACTAGTATCATTTACATCAAAAGAGTTTTGTGTACAAAATCAAATCGGGTTCACGCAAGTTTCAATCAAGTAGATTGATAATTCACAAGTGACTGGACGTTTTTGGATTTTTCTCTTGGAGGATTATTGTGACTAACAAAGAAAAAGATTTTGTTTGTTTCCATCCTCAAGTATACAACTTAAAGAAAGGGATCCCACAGTCCTAGGTGATTCAAGTTCGTGATTGGATTGGAAGATCTTACGGATTCAATTCGGCGCTAGTTAAATCATCACGAGAAAAATGTACGACACTTTTTATATACATCAATTAATCTAGGGATAAGGTTCTTGTTATTATTTTTTAGGGAAAATTTTCATTTATACCAAACCCTAATTTTTTATTTTTTCACGCTTCTATTGTGCGTTTTTCCCTGCAATTGGTATCAGAGCCTGGTTATACCCTTGATTAATTGATGTATGTGTACGTGAATCTTTTTTCTTTTATTTATATATACATGTTTTAGAAAGAGATGACACTCTAGATATTCGCATATATATATTTACATTGGCATGTATGTATATATATGTGTTTTATATGTGGATTGTTATTGCTCAATTTTGGTCTTAGAATTTCAATGTATTTTGTTTTGAGATTGTAACAAGAAGGGTGACCTATCATCGGCATGATTTTCTTTTTAGTAGTTGCTACATTTTTATTTATTTTGCTATAGTAATAAAAATACCGCAGTATATCGTAATAAAAAAAACTGCAGTATTTTTTTATTTCAAATTCTTCTGAAATACATTCAAGTATCGAAGACTCGAAGGTTTGAAGAATTGGAAGCAATTGGAACAAGTTTGGGACCGTGCGAGCCCTAGCAACAAACGTGCGTGCGAAGAGCACGCGGCCACGTTTGTTGTGGCATGGGCTGCGGACGGTAGCCCCATGAAATCCATGGGCTGCGCATGGCAGTCCTTTATGGGGTTGTGGCATGCATACGCCCATGGGAAGGGGCCAAGGGTGTGCACGCCTAAGGGAGGCAGCCGAGGGAGTCCAAACAACGAAGGTCGAGTGAAGACTTGTTCGCCAAGAGAGAAGTTTTTGTATTCCAAGACATATGTAATTTTCTTGCTTTTCTAAGATAGACCAAAATCGAAGCTATTTATATTTTTGTAAATATTGCAATGTTTGTCATTGTTTGATAACATGTCATATAGAATAGGAGTGCCACTCATGGTACGAGCATGCATTGAATGATTTAGGTATCTAATTGGCATCTAGATAACTTGGTAAACAATTCTTTGGAATTCGATCACACACCTTAAATAACTGAGTGGGAGAAGGTGTTTTGGAACACCTACGGCCTCCAAGTTTAATTGTGCTTTATGTTTCGTGTAATAACCTCCCAAGAGGTATTCATAAATGGAATTGATCAAGATACTTCCTTGTAGGGATAGACAAGACAATTAACCCAAATGATATCTACTCCCAAATGAGGGATATTTGTGAGGGATTATATTGAAGGTCGATAACTTGGTAACACACTCAATGTAATTTTATTAATATCCTCCTAAGAGTTTTTGTTAATAAAATTACAAGACTAAAATTGAAAACGTTGGTTGTTATGTTAACAATTAGGTGGGACCTAGTCCAACTAGTATATGGTGCGAAGTCCCAAAGGAGGCATGTCATTTATGGGTATTGGATCACAATTGACTTTTACGATTGAATTATTTTATTTATAATTCAAGATAAATATTCGAAAGTGCTTTATTATGATTATTTACTTATATAATTTTTGTTATTGTTCAGAAATCATGACCCCATCCCTAATCAACATCCTAAAAGACAATACTTTAACCGGTGATAAATATGTCACATGGAAAAGGAAAAGTGGGATTTTATTGCAATCCGAAAAGCATAAGTTCATTATGTGCACTCCTAAACCACCTACTCCTTCTAATGAATCTACTCAAGAGCAAAGAGATGAGTATCAGCAGTGGGAGTCTTCAGATGAGATGGCTAAATGTTACATTATGGCCACCATCTCCAATGTGTTGCAACAACAACATAAGGAATGGAGACTGCTGCCGATATAATGATGTCTCTAAAGGAGATGTATGCTATGAGGTCAATGACGACTAAGAGAGAGGCAGTAACTGCTTTTATGAATCTTAGGATGAAACTTGGACAGGGTGTGAAAGATCACATGATGAAAGTTATAGCACATCTCAACATTACTGAACTGAATGGTGTTGAGATAGACGGTGAGACCATAATTGACATGATTGTCAACTCACTTTCAGATTCTTTTGATCAATTCAAGTTGGACTACACCTTGAATAATAAGGAATACACTTTGTAAGGTCAGATGCAAGATGTTCAAAGCACTGAGAAAATCCTTGTGAAAAGCAAGGGTTAAGAGATTCATACTGTAGGTAAAGTTGCTACTGTTAGACCCGTAAGAAGGTTAAGAAACAACAGAAGAAAAAGCAAGTAGGACCTACCAAAAGGGAGAAAGAAAGTAACCAAGATCAAAGGGAAGTGTTTCCTTTATGGTGAAAAGGAACATTGGAAAAGAAATTGCCTAAAGTCTTAGGAAAATAGGGAAGAAGGTAATATTAATTATCTTGAAACATGTTTTTTGGTGGATTCTACGGATTCTTGGATCATGAACTTTGGATCCACTAATCATGTTTGTTTTTCCTTACAGGGGTTCAAGTAAAGGAGAATGCTTAATGAGAATGAATTCAACTTGCGTTTAGGCAATGGAGTGTTGGTGTCTGCTAGTTCAGTGGGAGATATTAGAATTAGTTTAGATTCCTATAGGTATTTAGATTTAATAGACGTTTATTATGTACCTCAATTCAAGATGAATTTAATTTCAGTTTCTTGTTTAAATAAATTTGGTTATTAGGTTACTTTTAATAAAGCTTTTATTATTAGTAAGAGTGACAAAATTATTTGTAAAGGTACATTTGAAAATGGTTATTCTATTTGCATAGAAATATCTCTCACTTCTTAGACACGGAATCAACGGAACCTAATCATAAAAGAGTAAAATTATAAAAAGATGAAACCTACCTATGGCATTTGTGCTTATGCCATATTAACCTTAATAGGATTAAAAGATCGGTTAGTGACGGACCTCAAAGTGACTTAAAGGTTGATGATCTACCAACTTGTGAATCTTGTTTGGAAGGTAAAATGACCAAAATGTCGTTTACGACCAAAGGCATAAGGGCCATCGAATGTTTAGGATTGATACACACTGATGTGTGTGGACCTATGAGCATTCAAGCTAGAGGTGAATATGAGAACTTCATCACTTTCACGGATGATCACTCAAGATTTGGTTATGTGTTTCTCATGAGACATAAGTCGGATGCTTTTGACATTTTTAAAGCATTTCAAGCTGAAGTAGAAAATCAGCTAGATAAACACATAAAAATCTTGAGGTCTGATGGTGGTGGAGAATATCTATCTGGTTAGTGTCAGTAATATCTTATTGATAATGGGATTATTTCTCAGTTTTCTACATCAGGTACACCTCAACAAAATGGGGTGACAGAAAGGAGAAATAAAACTCTTTTAGACATGGTTAGGTCTATGTTGAGTTATTCAACGCTTCCTAATTCTTTTTGGGGATATGCTTTACAAATTACTATGTACATTCTAAATGATGTACCATCTAAGTCAGTTCCTAAAACACCGCATAAGTTATGGACCGGGCAAAAGCCTAGTTTACAACACTTAAGGATATTTAGATGTCCTGCGTGTGTGTTAAAAGGAAAGACAGAAAAGATGGAATCCCGTTCAGAAACATGCATATTTGTAGGGTATCCAAAAGGAACAAAATGATATTATTTCTATAGTCCTTTAGATCTTAAAGTATTTGTTTCGACAAATGTTAAATTTTTTGAAGAGGACTATATGAATAATTTTGTGCCTAAAACTAGAATTTTCATGAATGAGCTTTCAACAGACACAATTCCACAAAAGGTTTCACAACCAAGCTCAATTGTAAGTTCTGTACCAACACAAGATAAACAATCTACCATGCCTCGTCTTAGTTGGAGGGTTAGTAGACAACCCGAGAGATACATAGGTTTAAGAGAATCTGTAGAGAATCTGTAGAGAATCTGTAGAGAATCTTCCAGACGATAATGATCCCTATACGTACAAGGAAGCAATGGAAAATATTGATTGTCACCGTTGGCAAAAGGCAATGCAATCGAAATTGAATTTATGTTAAAAAACAAAGTCTGGTCTCTTGTAGACTTGCCTAAAGAGATAAAACCCATCGAGTGCAAGTGGGTATGCAAGAGGAAAAGAGGAATGGATGGAAATGTGGAAACCTTTAAATCTAGATTGTTAGCTAAAGGTTATACACAGAAGGAAGGTATCGATTATGAAAAAACCTTCTCTCCTATGACCATGCTTAAATCCATTAGGATACTCTTATCCATTGCGGCATCTATAGACCTTGAGATTTGGCAAATGGACGTTAAGACAACTTTCCTTAATGGAAGTCTTGATGAAAGCATCTACATGATGCAACCAGAAGGATACATTGAAAAAGGCCAAGAGGAAAGGGTATGCAAGTTGCAAAGATCCATATATAGATTGAAGCAAGCATCCAGATCCCGGAACATAAGGTTCGATCAAGCCGTGAAAAGTTTTGGATTTGTTCAAAACCTTGATGAACCATGTGTATACAAAAGGTTTAAGGTGACAAGTTGGTTTTCCTAGTTCTTTACGTTGATGATATACTACTTATCGGAAACGATGTATGTGTATTGACATCAGTAAAAGAATGGTTAGCAAAACAATTTGATATGAAGGACTTAGGAGAAACAAGTTACATTCTTGGTATCCAAGTCATAAGAGATAGAATGAATAGAATGATTGCATTATCCCAAGCTTCATACATAGATAAAATCTTATCTAGCTTTTCCATGCAAGATTCTAAGAAAGGTATGTTACCTTTCAGACATGGAATCAAACTTTCTAAGGAATAAGTTCCTAAGAATGAGCATGATGAGCAATTCATGAGTAGGGTTCCATATGCATCGGCAGTTGGAAGTCTCATGTATGCAATGCTATATACTAGACTAGATATTTGTTTTGTTGTGGGCATAATTAGCAGGTTTCAATCGAAGCCTGGTCCTGATCACTGGACGACAGTCAAGTATATTTTCAAGTATCTCAGGTGAACGTGAGATTATATGCTTGTACACTCTTGAGGGGATTTAATTCCAGTTTGGTATACAAATTCTGATTTCAGTCAGATTAACTCGAGGAGATCAATATCAGGATCTGTGTTTACTATTGGAGGAGGGGCAGTCCTATGGAGGAGTATCAAGCAATCTTGTAGTGCTGATTCCACTATGGAAGACGAGTATGTTGCCGTATGCGAGGCTGTTTGGCTCCACAAATTCTTAATTAACTTAGAAGTGGTTCCTGGTGCGAATAAACAGATCACTATCTATTATGACAATAGTGGAGCAATGGCTAATTCGAGAGAACCAAGAAGTCATAAGAGAGCGAAACACATTGAAAGATAGTATTAACTTCTGAGGGAAATTGTGCATAGGGGTGACGTGACGATTATCAGGATCACGTTAGCAGATAATCTAGCAGATCCCTTTACAAAGGCTCTTCAACAAAAGAGTTTTGATGGGCATCTAGAGTACACGGGGGTGAGAGATATGACACATTTGCTATAGAGCAAGTGGGATATTGTAGGGATTATGCTCGATAGTAAGAGTATAATAATATATTTGACAATCTTTTCATTTTAATAAAATGATTTCTAGTTTAATAAATCTTATAGCATTTGTAGTCTAATTTATATAATTGTCAAAAGTAAATAATCTTAAGATGAAAGACTATGAGAAAAGAAGAATTGTTCATACATCTAGATATGTATGAGGTAGACACAATTCTTTAGTTAGTCTTGAATAATAATCACAACTTAAGATAAATGTTGGGCGCATTTATCTTGTCAAAGTTGTAGATTCTTTTGCTAGCATTTGAGTGGGATCAAATGCGTTATGATGAGTCTAAAATCATTAAAGTGTGGTGTTTTTGGGCAAAAGAATCTAGTGCACTAGGTGCATTGAATTGGGTCACAGTGAAATACCTTATCTAGAACCGTCAATGGATTAAATTTCTTCACTTGAAGACAATCGAAGAGTCTATCTCAATCATGAGATAAATGATGGACTTATGGTTGCAAGTGTTATCATTTATGCTATCAATGAGTACGAATATATAGCATAGTCTATCCTCGATAGTTTGGTGGTATTCATTTGTTAATCCATAGAGGACTTCATTTATAGATATGGACATCGTTGCTCCATTTATTAAATGAAAGTAAAATATCATCATATGGATGTTTTGAGGTATTGGATATTAAATCTTAACGTTAAGTTTTCAATAATGTCTATTGAAACATGGCTTCTGGACAAGTCGAAATATCCAAGTTCAAAATGTGGTCATATGAGTAGATATAGTAACTTGGAGAGCTATAGGCGGTCTATGAGCTTTTGGCGATTACTGATATTCTTCACGATGATACATTTTATCCAATAAGGTTGTCTAGGGTATGAATGAGAAATATTAACTTATTCTATCTTTATTTAAAAGTTCAATTTTAGTTCTTTAGTGGAATGAACTAAAATTAATAGATCGGACCTAAGTAAATCATTTGTTGATTGTGGTTGTGTTGTGTCTATTGGAACTTAAATTTAGATAGTCCGTCAAGATCCTTGATCCACATGAACATGTATGAATCACTTGATATATTCTACCGGACCAATTTAGAGGTCCATCTAGAATTGCATTAAGGTATGTGGACTTGTTTCTTTTTGTAAGAATATGTCTAGTTCACATGTGGACTTTTTATAAAAGTCCAATGGATTTAATAAAATAAAAAAAATAATATATATGCCTATATATTGTCATGGGCGGCAAGACTAATATATAAAAGCCTAAATATATTATTTTTTATTTTATTATTTAATTAAATAGAAATTAATTAATTTGTTGATTAATTAATTATTTAATTAAAAGTCAAAATCTTTTCCTAATAGGAGAAGGTCTCCTAATATTATACTATTGTTAGTAGTATAATTAATATTAAAGATTATATTTGATAAGTAAATAAATAAAATGAATTATTTGTCTAGTCAAATTAGAAAATCTTCAATATAGTCACAAATACGTTATTTAGTTGGATTAGGAGTCTTGGTGTTGGAAATAATTCTTTTTGGAAATGGATTCTTGGTCACTAAGTAAATCCACCTAAGGATAGGATTATTGCCCACCAAGTAAATCCTTCTTAGGAAAGGATTAAGTCTCTTAAACTAAATACATGTAAAATTCGGCCAACCCCAAATAGATTAGGGTAAGGAATTCGGTCAATATATATAGGTCTTATATATTTCGGCAAAGCAAAGCTATTTTCTAAGAGAAACTTCGGCCAAGCAAGAGAGAATTTGGAGGGAGAAAAATTTAGTTTTTTGCTCTAGAAAAAATTCGGTCAACTCATAAATATAGGGTGTAGAATTCGGCCAAGGAGAAGAGAAATTTTTTTTTTTTTTTTAATATTACACTAGTATCCTTTACATCAAAATAGTTTTGTGTACAATATCAAATCGGGTTCACGCAAGTTTCAATCAAGTAGATTGATAATTCACAAGTGACCAGACGTTTTTGGATTTTTCTCTTGGAGGATTATTGTGACTAACAAAGAAAAAGATTTTGTTTGCTTCCATCCTCAGGTGTACATTTTAAAGAAAGGGAGCCCACACTCCTAGGTGATTCACGTTCGTGATTGGATTTGCAGATCTTGCGGATTCAATTTGATGTTAGTTCAATCGTCTCGAGAAAAAGGTACAACTCTTTTTATATACATCAATTAATCTAGGCTTAAGGTTCTTGTTATTGTTTTTGAGAGAAAATTTTCATTTATACCAAACCCTAATTTTTTTTTTTCACGCTTCCGTTGCGCGATTTTCCCTACAGTCAATTACATGGAAAAAACTAAAAATAACATTTACGATAAAAAAGATTACTTACAGTATTAAGAAATTTACAAGAAGTAGCATTGCTACGTTCATTCATAAACATGCACATGAAGATCCCACAATCATAAAAATTTGGTTGTGTGGGCACATCTTCCGGACAGACAAGGCTGAATGTTTGAAATGATAAAGATGGACCATAACAACTTTTCATTTCTATGGCAATACATTATCCAATGAAGTCATCTGAAAATTAAGGAAATGTTAAAAAACAAGTTACTTGAGTCAACAAATTACCAGAAAGTAAGATACATATAGACATCATTATTTTTTTACCAAAACTTATGTTGGCTCTATATTGGAGTCAAAGCGAATACTTTCATAAGGCAATAACATGCCTATATTAAGGAAATTTTGTTAACTTACTGAACATTTATCCAAGCCATATTATCAAGCTTCAGCTTTGCACTAGCTGTGGACCGAGTGCTACCTTCATCAGAGGCGGTATCCTCACCAACGTTCTTTCTCCTCTTGCGAATTGCATGCACCATTTTAAACTGCAATAATTAGTTGAAAACAGTCAGCAAAACATGCTTTGGTAACCATTTTATAATGTTTGAATGAGGTTCACAACTTACCCGGATTGCCTAATAGCAGGACTATAATTTGATGGATTATGAGCAACAACAACAAGTGATAGGCATCCAACCAAATAATTTAACCAGTCCTTCATACAACAAAAAGATTAAAAGTTACATTAAAATTACATATGATTGTAACGAATCCCCTACCAAATAATTTAATCGGTCCGTTTATGGTTCCTCATACTATTGTGACCACTGGTTCTACTTAAGTAGATAAGAATAAGTACATTAGATAGGTATGCTTATGATTTTGTCAAATTAATTAACAAGTTTTTAAGTTTAAGGTTTTATTTGGTCCTCCATTTTCCTACATCTTCTTCAAACTTCCCCTAAGAGCTATTATATAGGGTTGCTTATAGTATAAATTATGAATAAGGAAGAATTTTAAATTTAAATAACAGAGCACATAAAATTGTTAAATGAAACCATCTTTCATCTTACAATAATGCTAGAACATATCTTAAACAATAAAAAATCATTAATGTTTCACAAACAGCTGCACCTTCTCTAAACGTCCAATTCTTGTAAACTATATAGTGAGCAATGTGCTTATGGAAAGTATTGTTCCAACAACCTTCCTTGACATTGCTTCATCAGAATTTAAAAATTTATCAGATCTAATACCGTGCAAACGCTTAAAATGAACTCTTACAAGTTAGAATTACTCATAATACATCACTTGTATTCAAATATCACTTGGAATTTTACCATCAATTCTAGGTTTCATTATTGATTATATTACAATTAATGCTACTATTTTTCATTCGCTTAACTACAAAATGTACCTTTGACAGGTACTAATACTATCAAGCACTAGTGTTCTATGTTAATAAAATTGAATCAGTAAAAAGCAAGCAACAACATAATTACTGGCACTTACTGTAAGCAAAAACCAAAGAATCAGTAAAACAAGCAACATTTCTAATTTCAGATACGAACAAATGCGAAAAACATTTCTCGACCACCTTTATCTTATTTCTCTTTTAGTAACTATTCGTTTACAATAAAGTATCAACACCATTTTGGAATTTTTTTCTTGTTCATTTATTACCCAGTAATTACTAATGAAGAAGCACGAATATGCTAACGCATTTAAGCTTTGGATTAAAGTATGACAACATATCTAGTTTGTCGATCATACAAAATCATGGTTGTGTAATGGATATTCTATTTGTTTCAATTTCACTTTTGAAACCACAAATTATTTATATCCATTAACAAGGTAAGCATCAGAATCAGATTAACACAATAACATGCATATATGATTTTATGCAATGAACTAGATAAATAAGGTAGGAGTGTGTTGTAATTTAATATATAGTAACTTTCATGCCAGATATGCTAAAAGATAAAAGAATATGCAATGATCTAATACAATATCCATTTTCTGATTTTTGTTTAGTTCGTTGTCATACTATTGTTGACGTCGATTTCTGGATGTATCAGAATAGCCAATAAGGATTGGATTTCGGCTGTGATTTCAAAGAGAAAGAGATGAGAGAAAGTAATCAAGATGCAAGTTTTTACGTGGTAAAACTCCAATGACCGGAGAAACGTCCACGGGTGGTTGAATGATCAACCAAGCCAAAATCCACTATGAAATTATAATATTACAATTCTCGGATCTCTCTTTCTTCTCTCTGTATTTTTCTATGATTGTTCTATCTCTTTTTTGGTGAGATTATGGGTCTATTTATATGTTTATAGAACCTTAATCTGCTTTGTACAAGTAATAGATCTTTGTATTTAATTATGATTACTTGCTTGAAGCAGACTGTCTTCTTTCCTGTTTCGGAGTCTTGTATTGAAATTGAATGAGACTCTAGTAATGTAGTCCAATTAGGACTTGTTTCCTTATAAGAGCGTAGTCTTTTTAAAGAAATAAAGTTGTTGCCTGATTGGGAACCCTTCCTGCTCAGTATTCTGTTCTTATTGGGATTCTTTTTTGATATGGATATCTTCGTGTATTTAATGACCTAATCCGTGTGAGCTAAGCGTTGGGCTTTTATTCAGTTTTCTTCATATTTGTCCTGAGTAAGGACAAGACCCGCTGGTCTTGAGTAACATCATTTGATCCCGAGTAAAAATGTCTTTTAACCAGTCCCGAGTGTCATTAACTGATCCCGAGTAGTATATGATGTTGATTGACCCTGAGTAGATTTTGTTCAACATCTGCTTACTCGGGTTTTCTCATCTTCGGTGATGTCTTGTAGGATATTTTCTGAATGCCTATTCGGATGTCCACCTGGCAATTTATCCTCTTTGTTGATGACGTGTACGTACGATAAAATTCACATACGACAATACCCCCTTAAAATATTTTTGCTAAACAGGGTTGTTTCGGGCAAAAGTTTTTTAATCAGTTTTTTTAATCTTTTCAAAACCCGAGTAAATGTCTTGTCATAATGGTGACCCTGTAAATTTGATTTGCCTCTTCACGCGAGATCTGTAATGACGACGACGTTTTGGAGTTCTGACGGCGAAAGTCAGTTCTCTTTTTGACACATGTCCCTTGCCTCTTCGTTTTTCGATATCATTTATGAGAAACGACCTACGCGTTTCCCTATGCACCCTCTTCGTCATCAAACTTCATCATCGATTTTTCCCGATTTGAGATCCTAGGGTTTCGTGCTATCATCTCTTTAAATTCTTCACTGAGAGACAGCGTTGGTTCATTCTCAACAATTTTCACTAGAAAAAATTTCTCAAACCCAGATTTTTTTACGCAGAAG
Source organism: Dipteronia dyeriana (assembly GCA_032871835.1). NCBI lineage: Eukaryota > Viridiplantae > Streptophyta > Magnoliopsida > Sapindales > Sapindaceae > Dipteronia > Dipteronia dyeriana. Next base: position 55,148,572 of record CM065299.1, read on the forward strand.
GTCACAATTATTCGTTGAAGATCTTGCATCAAATTTTATTCAAGGTTAGTTTTAATGGAGCCATCTTCCCGTCATCGACTTTTAAATATTGTTCTTGATGCATTAGAACGTGGGGATTTCCAGTTGGTTTCCTGTATTAGAAGATTACTGGGTGAAATCCCTACTGATGAACCTCTATTTTTAGAAGTTGATGTTTTTGGGCTTCACCCTGACGTCACTTTTAGTCCTATATCCAGTTCTTCATCTAGTTATGATTCTAACGTTTCTAATCACAGGGTACCTGTTCGAAGGATGGGAAAACATCAAAGTAGAAGTGAAGTCTGTAAGCACAACTTGGGCGATATGCCGATCAGAGAGCAGACTGTCAACGAGAATGATGTCGAAGAGACGTTCAGGGCATCTCGTCTCACTTTCTTTACTGACTGCCCGAGTGGGTTTGACACCAAGCCGAATGTGGTCAGGCCAGATGAGATAGATAAGTATTGTGCCCGATTCGATCTGCTCAATTCAGTCACTCTGATTTCAGCAGGTGATAGAGCCGCGTGGAATCCTCCCCCTGGTATGGTGGCAATCTATGGATCCTTGCTTTGCTGCGGTGTTACTCTCCCTTTTCAGCCATTTATTGCCTGGTTTCTGGCTGAAGCACGGCCCCACTGGCCCCGAGCAACTACAAAATCTTGATGTGCATGTGGCACATATACAGCCGGGTGAACTTCTCGCCGCCCTCCCCGAGTGAAATCAGGCATTTCTTTATGCTGAGGCAGTCTGGCAAGACAGGAACCTATTTTCTCATGTCTAATCCGCCAGACTGTTGGGTCCCCAAGAGGACAAAGGTGAATCGAGGAGCTGATATTTCTAATGACCCTAAAAAAAGGGGTTTCGTATGGGGGTTCTCTACATCCAACAAGTTCTGAAAGAACAGTTGTTTTTTACCGGAGGGAGTCTTGGTCTTGAAGTCACCCTCAGATATGGGGATACTCGGGCGGTGTTGAAAGTCCCCCGTTTCTTCTGTTCCCTCGAGATTTGGAACAAGAAGAAAATTGATTACAGCGATACTGAGCTGACCAGACTTGTTCGGCCAGCAGTTTACAGTCTGGAAAAGAGGAGCAAGACTTATCTCCTTACTAAGTCGAAGATGATAGAGTTCGGCTTCTTCAAACAGATTTCAGGCTACCGCAGACGATGTAAGTGATTTTTACAACCTCTTTTTATTGTTATTTTTTACTTTTTGTATTCTGACACGGTTCCTCTTTTCTTCCAAGTGTACTATACGGACATCGTCTGCGATCTTCAGGCTCGCCAAGTGAAATCGATTCTTCAGGCAATCTTCAGGCTCGCCCCGCCTGAGTCTGATGAGGAAAATGATACTGCTGAGGAGCAAATCCCTGAATAAGTCCCTGAGGACGTTGTTCAACTGATCGCTGGGGAGACTAGCGGTCCGAGTGGCTCGACAAATACTCATATGCCCGATGATAGGGAGAAGCAGAGTGAGGGTCTTGGTGAAGGACCTGCTGTGCGGTCAGATGTTGGCGATAGAGTTAACACCTACGCGAGCCAAGCATCTTCAGGTCCTGACTTTTTTGAGTCCTTCCGGGATGATGCTCAAGAAAATCCCGCAGCTGATCTTAGCTTCCATCGTTCTCAAGCTGAGAAGCGGAAGGCAGTCAGCTCTCTAACTCACCCTATCAAGGTTCCTCAGGTGGTATCTTTCATCAATTCCAGCGAGGAAGATATTGTGGCTGACATTCCCCCGAGCGTTGATACTGGAGCGTCGACAGATGTGGAGAATTCGGAGCTGAACAGGGGTTCCCCTCCCTTCAAGGTTGACCTCGGGGATTCCTTCATATCTTTCTCCCTAGGATATGTTGCGGGAGATGTCTTCCAATCGGGCTTTCATCGGGGAAGACCGTTGGAGTTTTTTTTGGGATGGCTCCTTGTCAGACCGTCTTCAGAACGTCTTTAACGGTGCATCTTATGTAAGTTATTTTTAACTTCAATTGTTTTGCTCATTTTTGCTAGCTAGGTTTTTAATTAAACTTCTTTATAGATGGTGACCGAGTTCGCTAAGCTGGTTCAGATGCAACAACATCAATCTGATAGAATAAGGCGTCTCGAAGCTCAGCTGAAGGAAAGTGAGGATAGTCGTGCTCGGGTTGAAGCGGCTTATCAACAAGAGCTTGGTTCTACCCAAGTTTTTATCAACCACTGTCTGGAAAAACAGATGGAGGCTGATGAGAGGGATTCTTCTACAGAAGAGAAGGCTACATTACTTAAAAATTTATTATCTTCTGCCCAAGAATCAAAGCTCAAGACCGAGCAAGAAGCGGAGCAGTCCAAGTCGGCATATGAACAGAAGATCGAGGACTTAGAACGCCAAGCTCTGACAGTCAAAACCCTATCTAAAGAAGCTAGGTTGGAACTTGAGGTCCAAGGGGTTGATCGTTTTAAAAGATCCCCTGCCTACGATGCCTTTTTCCTTCCGGAGTTTCAGCGAGGGCCAGTTTCATCTGACGAGTTCTTCAAAGTTAAGAACAGGGCGACTTAGAAGGCCCGAACCAACTGGGAGCTGTCAATCAAACATCATGTGGATCGGTCCTTGGAATCTCTTCGGACTCAGATGAAGGAGTGGATAGCTTACTGACGTAGCCGAGGCAAAGAGCCCCATCCTATGCATTTTGAGGTTCCATCCGAGCACTCTCTCTCGACTTTTTATAGTAGTCAAGAGTCTGTTGTGGAGGGTGTCTGGTACCGATCCTAGGAGAGGATTACAACCAGTGGATTGATGACTCAGTCGACACAATCGCTTGGCCTTCTAACGAGAGTTTGCTCTGTGAATACGAGATGGTGCCCGACCCGAGTATTGGCAAAAGTTCCAAATCCTCGCAACCTTAATTTTTGTAGAATTTTCATAGTTTTTTGTAGAAAATTCTTTGTAATTCTTTGTAACATTTTGTAAAGAATTCTTTGTAATAATTATTTTGTAAAAGAACTTTGTAACCATTCTTTTGAAAGATCAATAAAATTCAGAGTAACTTCTGAACTGAGTGGTTTTTAATCTGATTCCATTGCTCATGAAATTTCTTATTTGACTCTATTGTTGCTGAGTATCTTAGTAAACCAGCTCTGTTCGGGTAACTTATATCTTATTAAACTGGTTTTGTTCCCCGAATAATTTTTAACGCCAAGTATCTTATTAAACTGGCTGTTGCAATCTTCATGCCAAGTATCTTATTAACCCAACTATCTATTTGGGAAACTTAACCGAGTATCTTATTAATCCGGTTTCGTTCCCCGAATAATTTTTAACGCCAAGTATCTTATTAAACTGACTGTTGCAATCTTCATGCCAAATATCTTATTTAACTGGCTAACTCTGATGTTCGGGTAACTTCATCGAGTATCTTATTAAACCGGTTGTCACCCGAATAATTTTAATGCCAAGTATTTTATTAAACTAGCTCTTACAATCTTTATGCCAAGTATATTATTAAACTGGCTAGTATTATTAACCGTGTTATCTTAAAATAGACAAGTATGTTTATACTTGTGTTTCATACACGGTTGCTACCCGAACATTACGTCAAGGCTCACCATTATCATACGTTTGAGTCCTTACGCATTACCGAGGACGTCTCCCCAGTTTTTATGTGCAAGGGTTTGTCGAATCGTTAAGTTTTTTGAATTGCTTAACACAGCTACGCATTTCACTGAAATTTTTTCCGATAGCATCCCGAGCTGATGCATCGGGTTTGCCTTTTTGCTAAGGTCAATTGACCTTGCTCGGCTGGCATGCTCCTTCGAGCCTCTCCGCCCATTCGGGAATCAATGGTCCCGAGTATTCTATTTGCATGTTCTTATTATCATGCTTGTCTTCCATATGTTCTTATGGAAATCCCGAGTTTAATGCTTTAGCTTTCGGAAATCCCGAGTTTGATTTTTATTCATAACTGCAAAATCAACAAAGTTTTAAATTCCACAGCTAATATCTAACCTAACTAAAATTGTCCTAACTAGAAAAAAGAACAAAAAAAGATTTTAAGGATAGAAAATCTTCAGATATTGGGCATTGTATGGCCGGGGTAAAACCCCTCCATTGGATCGTGCAATCCAATATGCTCTATGGCCAACTATTCCTTTAACTTTGTACGGGCCTTCTTATTTGTCAGCCAAGGAATCTGCAACTTTATTTTTGTGTTCAATGACATCTTCCTGAGTACCAGGTCTCCTGGCTGGAATTTCCTGACCAGAACATGAGAGTTGTAGTGGCGAGCTACTCTTTGCTAATATGCCATATTTCGTATTCGGGACTTCTCCCTTTTCTCTTCTAGCTTATCTAGACTTTGCAATAGCATATCAAAATTCTTTTCTTCATCATATAACCTGACCCGGGGTGACGCATATGACGTTTCTATAGGGATAACAACTTTTGTTCCAAAGCTAAAGTGAATAGAGTCTCTCCGGTTGACGTTCTTGCTGTTATCTGGTATGCCCATAATACTTCGGGAAGCTTTTCAACCCAGCTTCCTTTCTTGGCATCTAGCTTTGCTTTGATTGTGTGCTTGATGATTTTGTTTACTGCTTCGACCTGTCCATTTGTTTGAGGGTGGGCAGGTGTGGCATAGTAATTGGCAATCTGGTACTCTTTGCACAGTTGTCTGAATTTCAGGTTATCGAACTGGGTGTCGTTGTCAGTGATTAGTGTTTGGGACTCCAAACCTATAAAGTATATTCTTTTTTACAAAATTTGCGGTGTTTGCTTCTGTGATATGCACCAATGCTTCGGCTTCTGCCCACTTTGTGAAATAGTCAACGGCTACAATGACATACTTTGCTCTACTCCCTGTCCTGGCTGACATTGGGCCGATTAAATCCAAACCCCACATGGCAAATGACCATGGGGATGTGAGGTTTCTAAGTTGCTCAGGGGGTTGTCGGATGTCATTAGCAATCCTTTGGCAAGTATTGTACTTTCCGAACATTGCTGTGCATCTGAGAACAGAGTAAGCCAATAATAGCTTTGCCTTAGTACCTTGTGTGCCAAGCTTTTACCCCCAGTGTGGTTTCTGCAAACTCCTCCATGGATTTCTTGTAATATCCGATATGCATCCTCCTCTGACACACATCTTTAGAGTGTTCGGGAATACCTCATTCTGTATAGTTCTCCTCTAACCAATGTGTACCTTGTTGATCTACACCTGATGTATTTTGCTTGCATGGGATCTTTCGGGAGCACGCCTTCTTCCAAGAACCTTTTTAGCTAAGTCATCCAACCGTCTGGCCGTGTTTAGATTTCTAAAATTTCTAATTTTCTTGGTTCAGCTATGCTCGATTTGAGGAGATGTGCTACCGGAATGGTCTTTGGCCTGATTGTGGTTGTTGCTGACGCTAGTTTGGACAATGCGTCTGCCTTTTCATTCTCCTCCCTAGGGATCTGGCAAACTTATATTCTTTGAATTTCTGGAGGAGCTGTTTTGCAATGTCACGGTAGGCTATCATGTTTTCATCCTTGGCTTGGTACTCGTCCAGGACTTGGTTGACAACTACATATGAATCGCTGAATATCTCGACTTTATCTGCCCCGAGAGCTATGCAGATTCTGAGTCCAGCTAGTAGCGCCTCATACTCGGCTTGATTGTTGGTTGCTTTGAAGTTAAATCTCATGGCACATTCGACATCATCTCCTTTTGGAGTGCATACTACGATCCCTGCCCTGCTGCCATGAGTGTTTGAAGAACCATCAGCATATAATTTCCATGGTAAATTTTTTCCCAACATCTTTTTTGCTTCTAGGTTCGGCTCTGTGAACTCTGCTATAAAATTTACCACTGCTTTCCCTTTGAGGGATGTCCTGGGGACGTAGTGGATATCGAATTAGCCCATTTGGTCAGTCTTCCTGAAATCTTTGGCCTCTGTAGAATTTGCTTTAATGGGCAGTCAGTGAGTACCTGGATCGTATGAGCCTAAAAATATGGCCTTAGCTTCCTTGTTGCTAAAACCAATGCTAGGGCCATTTTCTCTGCCTGTGAATAGCTGGTCTCGGCTGGTAGAAGTGCCTTGCTGGTATAGTATACAAGCTTCTGTACTCCATCTTCTGTTCTAACTAGGACTGAACTGGCTGCTAGTTCTATAAATGATAAGTACAGATGGAGTGTTTCTCCCAGCTGAGGTTTTGAAAGGATGGGAACTTGCCCTAGGTATTCATTAATTTTTAAGAATGCCTGCTCGCACTCTTCATTCCATTCGAGTCCTTTCTTTTTTTTAATTACTTTGAAAAAAGGTGTGCATCTGTCCGTGGCCTTTGAGATGAATCTACCCCAAGGAAGCTAAGCATCCTGTTAGGCGCTGTACTTCTTTGAGGGTCCTTGGTGAAGTCATTTAATGTAGGGCTTGGATCTTCTCGAGGTTGACTTTGATTACTCTTTGGTGGACTTGAAAGCCCAGGAATCTTCCCGAAAGAACCCTAAATAAACACTTGTTCGGATTTAGCTTCATTTGGTATCTCTTCAAGACATCAAATGTCTCTCGCAGGTCTGAAGTATGCTTATCTGACGTGATGCTCTTGGTCAACATGTCATCAATGTATACTTCCATGTTTCTTCCTATTTGCCGTGCAACGATTCTGTTGACCAGCCTTTGATATGTTGCCCCTGCATTTTTTAACCCAAAAGGCATTATTGTGTAACAGTATAAACCCTGATCAGTGGTGAATGCTGTTTTTTCTTCGTCGGCCTTATTCATCCAGATTTGGTTATATCCCAAATAGGCTCCATGAAACTGAGTAGCTTATGGCCTAATGTAGCATCCACCAATTGATCTATCCTTGGAAGTGGAAAACTGTTTTTTGGGCATGCCTTGTTTAAATCTGTGAAATCTATACACATCCTCCACTGTTCATTCTTCTTTTGGACGAGGACTACATTAGCAACCCATTGAGGGTAATTGACTTCTCTAATCGATCCTACAACGAGTAGCTTCTCTAGTTCCTGTTTGATTGCCTGACTTCTCTCGAGATTGAATGATCTTCTTTTTTATATCACCGGTTTTGCATTCGGGTCTACTGTGAGATGGTGAGATATTATTCGGGCATCTATCCCGACCATGTCTTCATGACTCCAAGCGAACACATCCCTGTATTCTTTAAGTAGATCAATGATGCTTTGTTTGAATTTTCCTTCCAGGTTGCCCCCGATCTTGATCTTTTTATCTGGTTCATCTTCTTTCAAGATGATTTCTTCGACCGTTTCACTTTTGGATTTATTCGGCTCTTCCCTTGGGTCGAATTCGAATGATAGTGGCTCTTTACTATGACTTGGTTGTGTTATAGTGCAAACCTGCTCATCATTCTTGTCTTTGTATACTGACAGGTTAGCTCTTCGGGCCATCTCTTGGGATCCTTTGACTATACCGACGGTCGGGAACTTGATCATTAAGGCATAAGTGGCTGTTACAGCCCTAGTTTTATTCAGGAATGGCCGTCCCAATAGTGCATTATATGGAAAATTGTCCAAGTCGACCACCACGAAGTCGAGCAATATATATCTCTGGCAATGTGCCACTCCAATCTTCACAGGTAGCTTTACCGTTCTGAGTGACCTGACCTCAATTCCCCTGAATCCTCTAGGTGGAGTATGGAAGGGTTGTAGGTCCTTTCGCTCTAACTTGAGTTGATCGTAGACGGCTACATTGAGAATGTCTGCTGAACTTCCATTATCTATCAGGATTCTCCTGACTTCCCGGTGACCAATCCGGGCACTTATGACTAAGGCGTCATTTGGCTGAACATCGACCCCATGTGAATCTGCTGCTGTGAATGTTATTGGGTCCCATCCTTCCTTTACCCTTTTCGGGTCCGGCTCGACCGAGTTTATGTCAAAATTATTTCTTGCTTCTATTGCTTCTCTGATTTCCTGTGTTCGCTCTCGGTTACTTCTCCAAATAGATGGTCCTCCAAAGATTATATGTATTATTTGATTGGCCTCTGGACTGACCCTTTGATTTTGACCAGAGTTGTGATCGGCCGTGATCTGTTTCTTTGCTTCTGATTTCTTATCCCTTTTCAAGATCACATCATGTAGATGTCATTCCCGAATGAGGGTTTCTATGTAACACTTGGAAGTCTCATGATCAATTTCCTTATGGAATCTACAGTATTCGGTGGTATCTCGTTGGGCAAACTGAGACTGTCTTCGTGGCTCTTGTACCATATTCTTTCTTTTCAGAATGGCTAGGATTTCCTCCTGTTTTTTCCGAAGAGGGGTGTAGTTAGTGTATCTGCCTCTGTATTTTTTCGTGACCTGTTCGGCATTACGCCCGTTTCCCCCGTCCTTACTCTTTTCTTTGATGTTTTCTTTTTGTTTTCTCTTTTGGTTCTACACCTTGGACTCGGTGTCCTTTTGTTCGGGTTTTCCTACATGCATTTCTTATTCGGCTAATGCATATCCCTCAGCCATATCCATCATATCGACGTATCTGGTCAGACGTGCTGTTCTTAAATCAAAAGATAACCGTCCATTCTATAGGTTGTTGATGAATGCAACAATTTCTAATACTACTTGGCCGAATCTCCCCAGATATTTCTTCAGCGACTCATCTTTCTCTTGCTTTATTTGAGAAAGGTAAGCCACTGACTTTTTCTTGTGAACATTACTCAGAAATTGGCTTGAGAAGCTCCTGCTTAGTTCACTAAAACTTCCAATGCTTGCTGGGGGCAATCTCCCGAACTATCTTGAGCCCATGTCCCCTAAATTTTATGGAAAGTTGAGACACAGTAAGGGATCACTATGGGCATACTGGGCCATAGCACTTTTATAGCGTCTAACGTGCTCATTTGGGTCTGTGTCTTTCTTGAACTGCTCCACGTGCGACATCCTGAACCTTTCTGGGTCCGCAAGATTTCCCTGGTGAATGGACTGTCAGAATCGTCAGATAAATTGTTATACCCATAACGTCTGACCAGTGCGTCCATCTGACGCCTATTGTTCTCTACTTCTCGAGTTAGACTCTGGATTACGATATCCCTATTTCCCACCGGACTTCTCTGATGGTTGAACCGTTAAGGTGATTGTCATTCTTCTTTCAGGTTCGTCACTTTGATGATGGGTTTCACATATGATTTCCTGATGACGTTTACGATGGTGCCGATCGCTGTCTTCTGATGACTATCAATCCCTGTACCGGTCATGTTTACGGTGTCTAGCACAGACTGTCTGATCCTGGTTCTGCTACTGGCGTGGTCATTCCTCTTTAGGTGTTTCACGTCCAGCCTGATTGATTGGAACAGAGTTTTTTCTGGCTTCTGGTGCATTTAGTTCTGGCCTTACCACGACCGAATGAAGCCTCACAGGTGGGAGGTTAGGAGTTTAGGAGTTTGTGCCTCTGCAGCCAGTAGATCAACTTCTTCCTTTGTTGCGTCTGCCACCAATTGTTGCAATGCTTCTCGGAAACATTGTGTCAGATCTACAATGGTTGGAGGAACTTACTGGATCCCCGCCAAGAATGTAGGTTGGTTCTCCGTGGTTGCAGCGAGATCTCGCGAGGTGCTGCCCACATGGAAGTTATCTGGAGATTTTTGGACATCCCCGGAATTGCATCTGCTTCCTGTCATTTATCCTTAATTAAATCGGAGGTTCGGTGCCATTCTTCTAGCGTCAATTGTTGACATCGATTTCTGGATGTATCAGAAAAGCCAACAAGGATTGGATTTCGGCAGTGATTTCAAAGAGAAAGAGATGAGAGAAAGTAATCAAGACGTAACTTTTTACGTGGTAAAACTCCGATGACCGGAGAAACGTCCACGGGTGGTTGAATGATCAACCAAGCCAAAATCCACTATGAAATTATAATATTACAATTCTCGGATCTCTCTTTCTTCTCTCTGTATTTTTCTATGATTGCTCTAACTCTTTTTTGGCAAGATTATGAGTCTATTTATATGTTTATAGAACCCTAATATGTTTTGTACAAGTAATAGATATTTGTATTTAATTATGATTACTTGCTTGAAGCAGACTGTCTTTTTTCCTGTTTCGGAGTCTTGTATTGAAATTGAATGGGATCTAGTAATGTAGTCCAATTAGGACTTGTTTCCTTATAAGAGCGTAGTCTTTTTAAAGAAATAAAGTTGTTGCCTAATTAGGAACCCTTCTTGCTCAGTATTCTGTTCTCATTGGGATTCCTTTTTGATATGGATATCTTTGTGTATTTAATGACCTAATCCGTGTGAGCTAAGCGTTGGGCTTTTATTCAGTTTTCTTCATATTTGTCCCGAGTAAGGACAATACCCGCTGGTCCAGAATAACATCATTTGATCCCGAGTAGAAATGTCTTTTAACCAGTCCCGAGTGTCATTAACTGATCCCGAGTAGTATATGATGTCGATTAACCCTGAGTAGGTTTTGTTCAACATCTACTTACTCGGGTTTTCTCTTATTCGGTGATGTCTTGTAGGATATTTTCTGAATGCCTATTCGGATGTCCACCTGACAATTTATCCTCTTTGTTGATGACGTGTACGTACGATAAAGTTCATATACAACAAGTATAAAGTAATATATGCAAAAAAGAAAGGATATTACTAAAAATCCTATATTTTCAATCTTACGTTCGCCAATCAGAAGGGACAAAATTTTGGCTTCCCATTTCGCCCATACTTTAACAAATGTGCTCCTTTTTTAAGAGCAGCGATGGCCTGTTGTAAATAGTAATCAATTATTTATGTAAAAAAGAATTTGAGTATACTGTAAATTGACCTTTGGATGGAAAAACACAAATTCTATGACTATAGATTACAAGATTACAAGAAACAAAAGACAAAGAGAGTATCAAAATTTTTATGATTACAAAATTTTGTCTACGAGAAGAGTAATAGAAAAATATTTTACTGATAAAAGACATTATTTTATATATATTTGTTTTGATAATGCAATATATTGAATATTGAGTTTATAAAAGGGGAAGTTTGGAAGTTGAATGTGTTATAATATAATACCAGATCACATTGATAAATACCTGTCTACCACCCTAATAACTGATTAGAATTGAATTATGCTTTATATATATATATATATATATATATATATATATATATATTTATATAAAAAGTGATATTTACATAAAGAGCCTATTGGTCTAGATCTAACATTTCTTGTTATTTATCTTTAGTCAAGTCTGGTTAACAATGTCATAATAAATCATATATTTAATATGATATCAAGCAATGAAGCAATATTTCCAGTAATATAAGTTATTAATTTCAACATGCTACTCTTGGCTAGGCAGTAGCCGTAGTACAACCATCCATCTGCATTATACTTCTAAGTTAATTATCACTATCTTGGTATTAAGGCCCCGTCCTGCAGTTGTTTTTCAGTCCGTTTTCGTTTTTATTTTTCAAAAACGATTTCGAAAACGCATTCGTTAGCCGTTTTTCATTTTGTTTTCAAAAAACGAAAAAAAATGAAATACAAAACCAGTGTTAAAAGTGATTTGAAAAACACAAAATACATGTTTTTCGTTTTTCATTTTTCGTTTTTTCGTTTTTGTTTTTCATTTTTTTATATAAAAAAATCATTTTGTTTTTCATTTTGTTTCATTTTATTCTTTTATGCATTTCATATGGCTAGGATAAGACGGGACAAGATTTTTTAATGACCAAAGTGCCTATATATATTTCAAAATAATTTATTTCCAACTAGAACTAAAAGTATTCATGCAATAATATATATATATATATATATATATATACACATTATAACTATTATATATATTATAATATTATATATTAGAAAATAATATATTTTATGTATATTATAATATATATTATATATAATATATATTATAATATATATATATATATATATTAATACTATATATATATTATGATATATGTATTTATAATGTTATATATATATAATATCAAATATTATATATTTATATAGTATATAATAAAAAAAATATTTAATATATAAAATCATATGTAATATTATAATATATTATTATAATATAAATTATAATATATTATTATAATATAAATTATAATATATGTAATAATATTTAATATAGATTTTATATATTATTATAATATGTATATATATTATGTTTAATATAATATATACAATTATATTTTTATTATATAGTAATATATATATATATATATATATTGTAATTATTTATTTATAATTTAAGAGTTTAGTTTTGATTAATTCATTTTTTGATATGTTTTTTTGAATTAATTTTTGATGTGTTACTTTTGTTTAATTTAAAAATTACAATACAAAAATTATATCGGTTAATTATATAATCAATTTTCGATAGTTTTCAGTTAACCTATCAGAGGCATTTTTTCCGTTTTCATTTTCATTTTCATTTTCAAAATACAGCTTTCAGTATATGCTACCAGACGTGTTTTCGGAATTCGAAACTGAAACCAAAAACACTATTTTCATTTTCATTTTCATTTTTATTTTCAAAAAACAACAACTGAAAAACGCTTACAGGACGGGCCCTAAGTGTTCTATTTTTTTTACTTCTACTCATTTACATGCTCTGAATTTGAAATCTCCAGGATCGACTCTATTGAACTCTCTAATGTACTAGTGACTCAAGATTATAGTTTTCTAAATTTGTTGAATCTACTCATTGATTCTTTCTCCTAAGATAGTTTTCTAATATCTCTGAATTATTATAAAGGCATTATGGTTTCTTTCAACCATCAAAAACAAAAATCAAGAACTATGCCACAAACAAACATGCTATATCCATCTTAAATTAGACATTGCAAGAGATTGAAATGTTTCTCTGGTATATTTATACCTGTAATTTTTTTTTACTGCCAGTTTATTAAATAAATAAACCATACAAGGCCGAGTTAAACCAGACAATCCAATACAAAAACGGGCTGCAGTCAGAATCCCCAAAAGAAAACCTAACAAAACCTTACAAAAATAAAAGAATTACACGTCTAAGCAAACAACAGAGCACACCATACATTGAAAACATAGTGCCTGAAGAAAAATTTGGTGCAAAACTCGAAAGAAGCTAAAACTATCCAACGCCCCATTCCAATTCATTTTTCATTTGACCCTTGTCCCAACAAAACACAAACCCACTCATCAAACACAATCACTTAGAAATCCAACTCATTATCAATCAACAACACATTTGCCTATCCTTCTCAACAATATGAATTTGCAAATTACTAACAGGAGACGATTGCTTAAAATACAAAAAATCTTTTCAACATTCATACCATAAAAATCAACTTCACATCATCATTCTAGTAGAGGCCAAAGATTTTCTGTAACGATGATGAATAATTAGTATGTCAATTTTTATTTTTTCTTTTTAAAAGTTTTTTAATTAAATGAACAAATATAAAAAATGACTAGCTCTCATTCTAGGAATCCAAATGCTAAAGATTAACTTCTGATCAGTTAAAGAGTAAACTAAATTACATACTGGAAAATCAACAACATCAATACCACAATCTAAATACTCTAATTCTATGAATAAAAATATTGACAAACATCAAATAATGTTAAAAATAATCAAATAAAATCAACATATAACACAAACAACCAAGCAACCTCCCTTGTTACACTGCATCATCAATTTCAACTAATATGGAAAATAAATAAATAAAAACGGAACCAAAAAATTCAGCTATAAAACAATCACCATAACACATTCTCAACCACTCGGAAGCTATAGATTAAATTTTAAACCAAACAAAAAATTCATGAAAATTAAATTATAACCAAAAAAGAAAGAAGTCAGAATCTCGTAACAAATTACCAACTAAGAACTGCGAAGAATGAAAGTGATGGTGGTGGTGTTGGAGTTGGTGACGGCGGAGGTGGCGAGAAAATGGAAGTGATGGTAGTGGCGTGAGGACTAGAACTCAAAACTGAGAATGGAAGTGACGGTGGCGATCGGTTGATGACGGTGATCTGCAATCTAGGTACCGATCAGTCAGAGGTGGAAATCAGTCAGCGACGATGGTCGGAGCAGATTTAGAAGTCCAAGAGAGACAAATAGGTGAGAAGAAGAAAAATGTGAGAATCAGATCTGAAGACAATTGAAGTCAACCGTGGAATACATATTGGGTAATGACTTGGAACCAGTTTAACTAGTTTTTTAGATTTTTAGCTTTTTCTTTCTTTTTTAATTAATGCAGAACCGTTGGATCAAGTCGATGAATGATCCAACAGACCAAATAGATTACTATTTATGGTTGTATGATACAATCGATTTTTTTATGACTGCATAACAGCCAAACCCTTATTTGTTCTGAAATTTTAGAATAACGCCAAGAATTTCATCCTGATTGAAGAGAAGAGAAAAGAATAGAAGGTTTGCCTTTTATTTGACTTGTCCTGGAACTCTAAAATCTAACTTGTTCTTCTGGTCAAACTCTTACCATGTGAAATGTGAACACACTCCAAAAAAGAAAGTATTTTTTTTGGCAAAATTTTAAAATATCGCTCAAATTAGATGGTAAATTCAAAAATAGTAAATTACAGTCAACTCCCTGATTTTTTAACTTTTATAATTGGAGACAATTTAAAAATTAATTTTAATTCGCATTAACCTCCCCGTCTCATTAATCAAAATCGATCACAGTTAATCATTGATCGAGTTTGACTATTAATAAGAACCAAATACTCCTGAATATTTTTAAAAATTAACAAATTAGAAAATGCATTTTTTTTTTAAAATAGATCTCCATCATCCTTATTAAAGATGGACGATGGATTTAAAAAAACAAAAAATAAACAAACATAATTTTTTTTTCTAAAAAAAAAGATTCAAAGAATGGAGATGGAGATCTATGTTGGATCTTTGGTGACCATCTAGGCGGCTCGCCTACCCCGCTGTTAACAGGAGGAGATAAGCCTCCCCCGCTGTGGTATCTCAATCGATGTTGGAGATTCAAGTGATAAAGAATTTTCCATCAACGATAGAAGATCTTTTATCGTTTGGGTGAGGTATATAAGTTTAGTTGGCATTATTTCGTGAGCAAAACACTTCTTCATGTAATTTTAAGTTAGGTGCTTGTTGAAGACAATGTGAAGATCTTGAAGATTCAAGTTGAAAATGTCTAAAATATGTCTAACCAACCTTAAGGGGGTGGATGAGTTGTTATTTGATTAAGTTACCGAATTTTCGATTAGTCAATATTAAATAACAACCAACAATACAATCGAGTGATAAATGCAGAAAATAAACGATGCATGACTTTTAGGTGAGAAACCCTTCAACTGGAAAAAACTCATGAGACTAGCCTCACCAGCCACTTAGTCACAAAAATCCATTATATGGTAGTTTAATTACATCCTAAGTTGATAACATAGTCACACTTTTTCAGGGGTTATAACTTAAATCTATCTACTTGCAGACCTTTTATGGTGACTCTTGACACTTTCTTGTGCAACTACAACATGTAGCCACAACATTTGGACTCTTAGAAGAGAATTAATGTCTAAGTGAACATGTATGAATGCTCAATGTAAATATGTGCTAGACTAACACAATACGCTTAAATTTATGTGAATATAAACACCTAACAATCCTAGTTACTAGCTAACCCCTTACAATCTCCATAACATAAAATCATATGCAATAAACATGGAGTCTAGGTAATAAAAGAAGAACAATAAATTAGATGAGATGTTTGTTCTTACTGACTAAGTGAAGATGCAATAAATGTTGGGATTATGCTCAATAGCAAGAGTGTAATAATCTATTTGACAATCTTTTCATATTAATAAAATGATTTATAGTTTAACAATTCTTATAGCATTTATAGTTTAATTATTATAATTGTCAAAAGTAAATAACCATAAGGTCAAAAGACTATGAGAAATGAAGAATTGTTCGTACAACTGGATATGAATGTGGTAGACACAATTCTTTAGTTAGTCGTGAATAATATTCACAACTTAATATAAAGGTTGGTCCCATTTTTCTTGTTAAAGTTGTAGATTCTCTTGCTAGCATTTTAGTACGATCAAATGTGTTATGTGAGTCTAAAACCATCAAAGTGTGGTGTTTTTGGACAAAAGAATCTAGTGCACTAGTTGCATTGAATTGGATCATAGTGAGATACTTTATCCAGAACAGTCAATGGATAAAAGTTTTCACTTGAAGACAATCTGAGAGTATTTCAAGCCTGAGATAAATGATGGACTTATGGATACAAGTGTTATCATTTGAGTCATCAATGAGTACGATTATATAATATAGTATATCCTTGATGGTTTGGTGGTATTCATTTGTTAATCGATAAAGGACTTCATTTATAGATATGGACTTCGTGGCTTAGTTTATTAAATGTGAGTATAATACCATCATATGGATATTTTGAGGTATTAGATATTAAACCTTAACGTTAAGTTTTCAGTATTGTCTATTGAAATATGGTTTCTGGACAAGTCAAAATATCCAAGTTCAAAATGTGGTCATCTGAATAATATGGTAACTATTAGAGCTATAGGCGGTATATGAGCTCTTGGCAATTACCGGTATTCTTCACGAGGATACACTATCTCCATGAAGATTGTCTAGAGTACAACCGAGGAACGTTAACTTATTCTATATTTATTTAAGAGTTCAATTTTAGTTCCTTAGTAAAATGAACTAAAATTAATAAATATGACCTAAGTGAATCATTTGTTGATTGTGAATAGGTTATGTTTATTGGAGCTTAAATTTAGATAGCCTGCCAAGATCCTCAATCCACACGAACTTGCATGGATCACTTGATATATTCTACTGGACCAATTTCTGTGTCCATCTAGAATTGTTTTTGGATTTTGGAATCCAAAAGTTTTGGAAAGGTGCGGTCATGTGTAATCAAGACACGCGGTAACTCTTCAAATACCTATATTGAGTGGCCAAGGATGTGGGAATCCTTGGGCGGTCCTAATGGGGTGCGATTAACATTCCATTATTACATTAACAATATAATTTGCATATTTTAATTAAATGGACTGTTTAATTATGTTAATGTATTAATTTAAGGCATGTGAACTTGTTCATTTTTTAGTAAGAATGAGTCTAGTTCACATATGGATTTTTTATTAAAAACCAATGGATTTAATAAACTAGAAAACAATGTATGGCCCATATATATGGCTTGGGCGGCAAGGGCTAATATAATAGCCTAATATATTGTTTTTTCATTTTATTATTTAATTAAATATTAATTAATTAATTAATTAATTAATTAAAAGATAAAATCTTTTTCCTAGTTGGAGAAGGTCTTCTAGTGTCATACTATTGCTGGTAGTACAATAAATGTCAAATACTTTATTTGATAAGAAGAAAAATAAAAGGAATTATTTATCTGGTCAAATTAGGAAGTATCTAATATCTATCAAAACACTAATTGACAATTGGTCAAATCATGAAGTTTTTGATAAAGTCACAATTTATTTTTTATTCAATAATTAGTTATTCGATAAATACAATAATGAGTTGGAATAAGAGTCTTGGTGTGGAAAAGAATTCTTCTTTGAGTGAGGTTTCAAGGCTAACACACAAATCCTTCATTTAAAAGGATTTGGACACAAGACATAAATCCTTCTTATGAGAGGATTCAGCCATGACCTATATATTCTCTAAGTGAGAATTCGGCCAATTAAGTTTTCCAGAGTGAGAATTCGGTCAAGATTAAAATCTTGAAGAGAGAATTCGGTTACCACCCTAGTTCTTTTGTGAGAAGTTGTTTTATTTGCTTATACAATTAAAAAAAAAACTTCATCTAACTCATTGTGTGAAGAATTCGGCCAAGCATAGAGAAAAGATGGAACATTTTTGTTTTCAATAGTGCATCAGTAGCTTTTACATCAAAAGGCATTGTGCACATAATCGAATCGGGTTCACGCGAGTTTCAATCAATAGATTGAGAATTCACAAGTGACCAAACGTTCTTCGTTTTTCTATAAGAGGCTTATTGTGACTAACAAAAGGAAAAAAAATTGTTTGTTTTCCATCATCAGGTATACAATTCAAACAAAGGGAGCCTGCACTCCTAGGTGATTCACGTTCATGATCGGATTGGAAGATACAGATTCAATTCGGCGCAACTTCAATCATCACGAGAAAAAGGTACGATGCTTTTATTAAATGTTAATTAATCAAGGGTTAAGGTCTTCTCTTCTAAATATATATTTTTTGAAATATACCAATTGAATCTTTCACTTCTGCCGCGTGTTTTTCCTACAATTGGTATCAGAGCCTGGTTGTACAATAGATTAATTGATATATATATATATATATATATATATATATATATATATATATATAAAAGTGAATCTATTTCTTTTATTGTAAATATGTATTTTTTAGAAAGAGATGGCTCTCTAGGAATTCACATGTATATATATATATATATATTTACATTGGAATGTATGGATATGTATATGTTTTTTATAATGTGATTTGTTATTGCTCAATTTTGGTCATAAAGTTTCAATGTATTTTTGTTTTGGAATTGTAACAAGAAGGGTGGCCTATCATCGCCATAATTTCCTTCTTGGTAGTTGATAATTTTATTTAATTTATTGTTGTAATAAAAAAAATTCTGTTGTAATATATTCAAGTTTCGAAGAATCGAAGAATTGAAGAATTCGAAGCATAAAAAGTTGCAACGGAGTAACCCGGGGTAGCCGTACAATGCTTCCGATGTGCAAGTGCCCCGGTCACGAAACCTTTGGACGGTGGCCGCTTGATGACTTGTTCGCCAAGTTAGGATTAGGGTTTTGTATTTTAAACAAATGTAATTTACTTATTTTTCTAGGACGGACCAAAATTGTAGCTATTTACTTTTCCGTAAATATTGCATTGTTTGTCATTTTTTGATAACATGTCATATAGAATATGAGTGCCACTCATATATCCCTTTTAGTATGAACATGTATTGAATGGTTTAGCTATCTAATTGGTATGTAGATAACTTGGTAAATAATTGTATGGAATTCGATCACACGCCTTAAACAATTGAGTAGGAGAAGGTGTTTGGAATGCCTATGGCTTCCAAGTTTAGTTGAGCTTTATGTTTCGTGTAATGACCCCCCATGGGGTATTCATGAATGGAATTAAGCAGGATACTTTCTTATAAGGATAGACTAGACAATTGTCTCAAACGATATCTACTCTCAAAGGAGAGATATTTGTAAGGGAATATATTGAAGATCGATAACTTGGTAACACACTCAATGTGATTTTATTAATATCCTCCCAAGAGTTCTTGTTAATAAAATCGCAAGGCTAAAATTGAAAATGCTAGTTGTTATGTTGACAATTAGGTGGGACCTAGTCCAACTAGTAGATGGTGAGAAAAAGGAGGTGTGACATTTATGGGTGTTGGATCACCGTTGACTTTTACGATTGAATTATTTTATTTAATTCATGATAAATATTCTCAAAAATGCTTTATCATGAATTACTTATATAATTTTTGTTATTATTTAGAAAACATGACCCCATCCTCAAACAACATCCTAAAAGATAATACTTTAACTGGTGATAATTATGTCACATGGAAAAGGAAAATAGGGTTGTTGCTACAAGCTGAAAAGCATAAGTTTGTTCTATGTGCCTTTAAACCACCAACTTCTACTAATGAATCTACTGAGGAGCAAATAGACGAGTATCAACAGTGGAAGACTTTAGATGAGATACCCAAATGTTACATTATGGCCACCATCTCCAATGTGTTGCAATAACAACATGAAGGAATGTAGACTACTATCGATATAATGATGTCTCTAGAGGAGATGTTTGCTATGAAATCCAGGACAACTAAGAGAGAGGTAGTGACTGCTTTCATGAATCTTAGGATGAAACCTGAACAGGCTGTGAAAGATCACATGATGAAAGTCATAACACATCTCAATATTATTGAACTCAATGATGTTGAGATAGACGGTGAGACGAAAATTGACATGATTGTCAACTCACTGTCGGATTCCTTTGATCGATTCAAGTTGGACTACACTTTGAACAATAAGGAATACACCTTGCAATGCCTGATGCAGGATGTTCAAAGTGCCGAGAAAATCCTAGTGAAAGGCAAGGGTTAGGTGATTCATACGGTTGGTAAAGTTGCTACTGTTAATACCTGTAAGAAGGTTAAGAAAAAACTGAAGAAAAAGAAACTTAGGCCTACCAAGAAGGAGACCAATAAAGTAACCAAGATAAAAATGAAGTGTTTCTTTTGTGGTAAAAAGGGACATTGAAAAAGACTAAATAAGAATCAACTTGCGTTTAGGCAACAGAGCACTGATGTCTGCTAATACAGTGGGAGATATTATAGTTAATCTAGATTCTTATAGGCATTTAGATCTAATAGACATTTATTATGTACTTCAATTCAGGAGGAATTTAATTTCAGTTTATTGTTTAAATAAATTTGGATATTCGGTTACTTTTAATAAAGGTTTTATTATTAGTAAGAATAACAAATTTGTTTACAAAGGTACATTGGAAAATGGTTTCTTCTATTTATATAGCAATATCTCTCACTTGTTAGACTTGGAATCAACGAAACCTAATCATAAATTAGTAAAATTATCAAAAGATGAAACCTACTTATGGCATTTGCACCTAGGTCATTAACCTTGATAGGATCAAGAGATTGGTTACTGATTGACCTTTAAATGACTTAAAGGTTGATGATCTACCAACTTGTGAATCTTGTTTGGAAGGTAAGATGACCAAAAGGTCGTTCACGACTAAAGGCCCAAGAGCCACTGAATGTTTAGGATTAATATACAATGATGTGTGTGGTCCTGTGAGTATTCAAGCTAGAGGTGGATATGAGTACTTCATCACTTTCCCGAATGATTACTCAAGATTTGACTATGTGTTTCCTATGAGACATAGGTCAGATGCTTTTGGCAGGTTCAAAGCATTTAAAGTTGAAGTAGAAAATCAGCTTGAGAAACACATAAAAATCTTAAGGTCTGATCGTGGTGGAGAATAATTATCTGGTGAGTATTAGCAATATCTTATTGATTAAGAGATAATTTCTTAGTTTTATGTGCCAGGTACATCTCAAAAAAGTAGGGTGGTATAAAGGAGAAATAGAACTCTTTTGGACATGGTTAGGTCTATGTTGATTTATTCAACTCTTCCTAATTCCTTTTGGGGATATGCTGTACAAACTGCTATATACATTATAAATGATGTACCATCTAAGTCGGTTCCTAAAACACTGCATGAGTTGTCGACTGGACGAAAGCCTAGTTTACAACACTTAAGAATATTTGGATGTCCTACGCATGTGTTAAAAGGAAAAATAAAAGATGGAGTCTCGTTCAGAAACATGAATATTTGTAAGCTATCCAAAAGAAACCAAATGATATTATTTCTATAGTCCTTAAAATCTTAAAGTATTTGTTCCAACAAATGATAAATTTCTGGAAAAGAACTATATGAATAATTTTATGCTTAAAAGTAGAATTGTCCTGAATGAGCTTTTAGAAGATACAATTCCACAAGAGGTTTCACAACCTAGCCGAATAGTAAGTTCCGCACCAACAAAAGATCAACAACCTGCCGTTTCTTATCATAGTGGTAAGGTTAGTAGACAACCTGAGAGATAAATCAGTCTAGGAGAATCAGTAGAGAATCTCCCAAACGATAATGATCCCTACACGTACAAGGAAGCTATGAAGGATGTTGATTGTCATCATTAGAAAAAGGCAGTGCAATTTGAAATTGAATCTATATTCAAAAACAAAGTCTAGTCTATTGTAGACTTGCCTAAAGGGATAAAACCCATTTGGTGCAAGTGGGTATACAAGAGGAAGAGAGAAATTGATAGAAATGTGGAAACCTTTAAAGTTAGATTGGTAGCTCACATTTGCATACAAGGAAGGTATTAGTTGAAAGTTCTGCACCAACACAAGATCAACAATCTACCATACCTCGTCGTAGTGGGAGGGTTCGTAGACAACCCGAGAGATACATTGGTCTAGGAGAATCTATAGAGAATCTCCCGGATGATGACAATTCCTATACTTACAAGGAAGCAATGGAAGATATTGATTGTCGCCACTGGCAAAAGGCAATTCAATTCGAAATTGAATCTATGTTCAAAAACAAAGTCTAGTCTCTTGTAGACTTGCCTAAAGGGATAAAACCCATCGGGTGCAAGTGGGTGTAAAAGAGGAAAAGAGGAAAAGAGGAAAAGAGGAATGGGTGGAAAGGTGGAAACCTTTACAGCTGGATTGGTAGCTATAGGTTATACATAGAAGGAAGGTATCGATTATGAAGAAAACTTCTCCCCAGTGGCCATGCTTAAATCCATTAGGATACTCTTATCCATTACAGCATCTCTAGACCTAGAGATTTGCCAAATGGACTTCAAGATAACTTTTCTTAAAGGAAGTCTTGACGAAAACATCAATATGATGCAACCAGAAGGATTCATTGAAAAAGGCCAAGAGGAAATGGTATTCAAGTTGCAAAGATCCACATATGGATTGAAGCAAGCATCAAGATCCTAGAGCATAAGGTACAATCAAGCTATGAAAGTTTTTGGATTTACTTAAAACCTTGACGAACTCTATGTGTACAAAAGGATTAAAGGCGACAAATTGGTTTTCCTAGTTCTTTACGTTGATGATATACTACTCATCGAAAACGATGTAGGTGTATTGACATCAGTAAAAGTATGGTTAGCTAAAAAATTTGATATGAAGGACTTATGAGAAGCAAGTAATATTCTTGGTGTCCAAGTAATAAGGGATAGAAAGAATAGAACGATTGCATTATCCCAAGCTTTATACATAGATAAAATCTTGTCTAGGTTCTCCATACAAGATTCCAAGAAAGATATGTTAACTTTTAGACATGGAATCAAACTTTCTAAGGAACAAGCTCCTAAGAATGAGCATGAAGAGCAATTCATGATTAGAGTTCCATATACCTCGGCAGTTGGAAGTCTCATGTATGCAATGATTTGCACTAGACCTGATATTTGTTTTCTGTTAGCATAGTTAGCGGGTTTTACTGGACGACAGTCGATCATATTTTCACGCACCTCAGGAGAATGAGAGATTATATGATTGCATACTCTTGAGGGGACTTAATTCCCATTGGGTATATATATTCTGAATTCCATTCAGATTCTGACTCCAGGAGATCAACATCAGGATCTGTGTTTACTTTTGGAGGAGGCTGAAAATACAATCACGGTTAAATGCTCAAGGCTAAAATAGAGGGGGGGGGGGGTAAATAGGTTAGACATCTTTTTCGACTCCTTTAGAAACAAACAAAAGTTTGTCCCTCTAGATTGCTTGTATCACAATATATATATTAGTTAAAGACAATTAATCAATATATAAACACAAGTAAAGTGTGATACAAACAAGTAATTGTAACACATACACAATCTATATTATAAAGAGGAAGTCAACATACATCAAGAGTTCTATCCACAAAACAAATATTAGAGAGATAGGGATAGAGAAAAGTTGACACAAGATATAACATGGTAAACCTAAGAGGAAACATCCACGGGTTAGCAGCTACCGGCAAAAAAAATCCACTAGTAGATAAGACAAGTACAATCTCTCAAATGACCTCTTCACCTAGAAACTACCCTCCTATCCTGCTCTAGAAGTTGTCGCCCTATGCTAAACAATCCGAGGCTTCACACCTCTTGTCAAGACTTCCTTGCTCACCTTATCTGGATCTTCAAAACCCAAGGCAAGACTTCTTGCTCAACTATCCGAGTCTTCCTGACTCTAGTCAAGACTTCCTTACTCACCTATCCGAGTTCTCCCAACTCTAGGCAAGACTTCTTGCTCGACTATCCAAGGCTTCACACCTCTAGCAAAGACTTTCTTGCTCGACAATCCGAGGCTTTACACCTCTTGCCAAGACTTCTTGCTCAACACCATAAGTCTCACACCTATTGTCAAGACTTCCTTCTCACAAGGCTTCTAGGTGATCATAAATGCAAAACGTAAACAAGCACGTAACATAGAATGCTATGATCAAAACATCCTATGGAAAATACTAGACATGAGCATGAATGCACAAATCACATATAGTCTAGTTCATCATGCATGAGTAGTCAATCTAGATTATGTAAGATATGATCAACATTAATCACAAACTAGATTCATGCATATATCTAAACTTGAATCACAAGATATGATAAACAAATCACAAGATCAAGTTTAAATCACAAAAACCTAAAACATGATGAAATCATATGACAATGTCAAATAGATCTAAGCATAAGTTCTAGAGCATATTCCTAATCATAGATTCAACAAATCACATAAATAGCTCAAAAGAACATAAGCACATGTATTATGTAAGAATTTTGGCCAAGAGAGTCTAATACATGTAATGAACTATTTTTCACAAAATCAATCAATCAAAATCACAAAAATAGTCCTAGAATCAAAGCTAGCACAATACAATCCCAAACATGTGATAACATAGGCAAAATCAAAACCTAACTCAACATGATTGATTTCAATTGAAATTCAACCTAGCTTTGAAAGTGTTCAAAACACTCACAATATACAAATATATGTAGAAGAAGAAAACCCAAGGCAATTGACCAAGTTTTAAAAGAAAACTTAGAGAGAAAATCAATACCTTAGTTGATCTAGGTGCAGTCAAGTTTTTGTATGATTAGACACCAAAAACAGCAGCAAAATTAACTCAAACCTTCAGAGAAAAGATGGAGGTCGAATAGATGAACACTATCAACATCGAATCACTCAAATCAGAGTTCAAATGAAGAAGTTATGGTGTTTGGAAGGTGAGACAATTTCGAGAGAAAAATTCTGCACACTTGATTTGAATTTCTTCTTAGAATGAAATGTGAGAGGGAAAGAGTTTATAAACGAGTGGGAGACTTGGACATGTGAAATGACCAAGAGGGAAAAAATGAAGCCAACCAAGCTTGCTGCCCGAGATGGCACTTGGGCATCTCGGGGCAGCAAGCCTTCTGCCCCGAGATGGCCACGCGCCATCTCGGGAAAGAAGTATATGCTTACTTCTTTCTCCTTCGATCCTCCTTCTCGTTCTTCGACCGTTCTCCGGCCTCCGAACTCGGAATGCGAATCCGTTTGTGGATTACAAACCGTAACTCTCACGTGGACATGGACATATAAGATACTCAGCTCAGAAATCAATAATTCGACTCGATATACGAAGACGAAGACGCTGACAATGTATGAAACATGAGTTGAAAGTGTAGTATCTTTTGACTTAGAACTTGAAATCAATAGTATGAGTAACCGAAATGACCGGAACTCAATCAAGAATGATTTAAGACTAAATCCAAGTTCAATATCCATGTTATACAAATATATAGACATGCAAACACAATTCACAGTAGAATGCAAACTACATAGAGATAGTTTCCAATCATGTATATTCCAAAACATGTTATTTTCATACCAATGCATGAGCATTCATCTTTAAGTGTGTGAATGTGTTATACATGGTGCACAATGATGCAGGGACACATATGAATGAATTGTATGTGTGTACCTATAAAGGTGCACAACTATGCAGGGACACAAATGTATGATATGTGTGTGTGTGCCTAAGCCTTGTAAGAGAAAGATAAGGTCTTAGTATACATTTGTAGAAACCAATTGCATCCTTTTTCTTTGAAGACTTAGAACTTGCTTTGACTTGTTGTTTCTTCTTCCTTGAAGCTTGAATCATCATGAACCTAAACAATTAAGTCATTACAAGTAAACATCATTTTGATATGGAATTCATGCCAACACAAACTAAAACCTAACAATCCCCCCTTTGGCAAATTCTATGTCAAAACACCTATACATTTACTACAAATATAAAAATGAAGATAGGTCACAAAATCACTCCCTCACATTACAATGAGTAAGATTCCTATAACTAATCTACACCAACTCTTGAACTTCATCTTGATCTTCTATTAAAGCAACCTACAAATCATCTCAAAGCACAATGCATATACAAGAGAAAAACAACAAATGGCAAGATATAATATGGATAAGAATATACAATTAAGTCCACAAATACATGTATCTCCCCCTCAATACATGCCAAATACAAGAATTCTTAACCAAATCTTAAGACTAATTATTACAAGCCATTGAAAGTTCAAAAGTTCACAAAAACAACATACAAAAGAAAACTAAGTAACTAGCAATTCATAACAACTCTTTCTCCCCCTTTTTGACATGAAATGATGCCAAAAGGTAAGAAACATACCATGAGACTCAAATACTAGTTACTAGATCCACCAAAGATAGATGTGCGTGTAGTTGACCTAACATAATGCTTGAGAGGTGGTCTTGAACTTGATGCAATACACTCTTCCAACTTTTTTATTCTAGCAACTTGTTTTTCAACTATAGCACTAAGCTCATCAATCTTCTTCTTCAAATGCAAAGACCAATCCATAAGAATGTTTATGCTAGTCTCTTGACAATCAACTTGTGAACTAAAAAGTCCAAAAGTATCACATGTCTTACCCTTATCCTTATATGACATGTATGACACACGTTTATCACTATACTTTTCCAAGGGTTGTACCAACATATCATCTCCACTAATTTGAACACCACAAGTTAAACAGAAAGAAGTTATAAACCCCGGTAATGCAAGCTTCTTGTCTCCTCTAGTTGAGAAAGCCGCAGTATCCAAATAAAACATAAGCAAATCCCCAAGGTTTATAGGTTGATTAGTCACTAAGGCATATACTATTTTGATCTTGTCTTTATTCAACTCGGTTGAATTCGAAGATCTAATAATATTTATGCAAATGAAAAGATGCCAAAATGCACTTGCCTTAGTTAACTCATGTTGACTAATATATGCTCTACCTTTCCACTCAAAAGAAGCATTGTCACATAGAGTTCTACCCATGATATTAAGATTCTTAATGATATCAACATCTAGAAAGTTTGAATCAATATCACTAGATAGCCCAAGAAATTTGTTAATGTTTACCGGGTTAACTCTAAACACAACACCCCTAACATCCATCAAAGCATCTAATAAGGTGGCACTATCTCTATATTCATGATAAAATTCTCTGACAATAGTGTCATTCACTATTCCTAGCATGCTCACCCAAGATTCCCAATTTCTATCCTTAATGCATTTAAGAACATAAGAATCTTTATATTTACCTAAGTCAATGCCTCTCTCTTGAAATATTTTCTTAGTTGCAAAGATCCCTAAATCCTTTGACCTTGAAGCTTTGGATCTCTTTGAGGTTGACTTGGCTTTCACAATAGGATTCAATTGATTTCCACTTCCGGTAACTTTAGTTCTTCCCATTTGTTCTTGTGAAATAAGATGCTATAAACATACAAAAGTGAGTGAAAGACAAAACAAGCTTATTAGTCACAAATATATAAAACAATGACATATGACTTAAGAATGAATCATCATGCGAGACAAAGATAGTGAGTAATATCTTACAAGTATCATTAAGTCAAAATATGCCAACATGTAACAAAATGAAGCATATGAACATATAATAAAAGAGAACGATGTCTAGCATACAATGCTCCCCCTTGATAAATGCCATGACTAAGATTCATGATAGCATAAGGTTCACAAGGAAGTTCACACAATCACACATTCAAGCAATTTGAAGAAATATCAACAAAATAAGCTTCATATGCTAAGAGAGATACACAAAGATTTTTCAAGTTCTCTCATAATTCTTCAACAATTGTAAAGATATCATCATACTCATAAACAAAGTGTGTGTGTGAGAGATATGCTTCAAATATATATCAAGAAGTAGTTTGATAATCAACATACAAACAACTTCTAACAACTATTCATCTTAAGCTTTTTCCATAAAAAGTCAAACCGATTATCATCCGGAATTTTTTGCTTTTAAGAGAATAGATTTTCAACATATAAGCGTGTGTGTGCATGTGGCTCGTTATCCCATTTCTATTTTTCAACCCGAGCTCATTTGATTTTCAACTAAAATCCTTTTTAAGCCTTCCTTTAAGCCTTCCTCCTTTTTTTTAGGCTTCGAATCAAAGATTTTTTTTATTGATTTCATTTCAACACTTCTTTGATTTTTCCATTTTTTTTACAAAAACAAAATTCACTTCATGACGACTTTCACTCATCACAATGGTGTAGCTCTTTCCAACATTGGGTAACTTTCACAACCAAGGTGTGTAGCCCTTTTCATAAAGGTGCTCGTTGAGTTCTATGTAATTGCCGAAGCAAAATGGATACTAACCATAGGTCATTTTAAAAGTACTTAAGCATAAAAACTTCAAGATGTATCCAATGTTTACATATTAGTAAACTCAACCTACTAGCAAAACATATAAGAGAAGCAAAGTGAAATTTTTAGAAAACCAAGATTTTATAGCTCATAAGCAAATGATCTAAGAGCAATAAGTAGAGACTTATTCAAGATCATTACTTCTCTAATGAGTAGCTTTCAAAGAATATGAAGCTCATATTTTCAAAAGTAATGCCACTCAATATACCAAACACAAACAATCATCAAAGTTAAGATCAATGTGAACAATATCACTATTAGATCCTAAAATAGCAAATGTCAATGAGAACCATATGTATACTATACAAAATTCTCTAATATGACATGCGATGAGATGTATGTCATAAATTGAGTCAAAAGATGAATATCTAAGAGAATATGCATTAGAGTATAGAGATACCTTTTTGCACATTATATTCACCAAATATCATACTTCCACCCTTTTTATGAGCACTATTGCCTTGAATGTCCTCATGACACCAAGTTGACGATGTTTCACAACAAGAGTATAAAAAGCATAATATCTCAACCCAATCAACACATATAACAAGAGAACTCCTTCAAAGTTAATCAACAAATTTTGACCATCATAACAATCATGATGTGAGATAACCAAGTTCATATCAATACATGGAGTATTCAAAGCTAGCAAGCAAGAATTCTCAACATAATTGATATATAGCCTCAAAGCTATCTCACATGTGCTTCTTATATTAGTGATAAGAGCACTCACCCTTGAACCACTTGTTCTTAGGTGTACCTACACAAACATTTCCAATATCATCATTGACAACAATGTTAAATCTAGGGTAAAGTCCATCAATGACTTGATTAACAAGAATATCATTAACACACTCTTCCTTAACATTTTCAACACAAGCTTTGTCAAGTTAAACAAGATTAGAATTCTTTCTACTCCATAACTTTTTCTCATACTTAGCAAAATTATCATGTTTCTCAACCTTCAAGGCCTTAGCATGTTCAAGTTGAAGTTTAATCTCCTTATCCCTAGATTCATTTCCTAATTTGCATTTTTCAATATATTTATAACACCTACGCTTAATGTGACCTATTGTGTTGCAATAATGGCAAATTGGAATAAAAGATGAGATTGTACCTTTTGGAGTTGAACTTGCTTCACTAGGAGTTTGCAAAGATACCTTGTTCACCAACTTCTTCTTGGCTTTTGATCTTCTCTTCTTATGTGGTTTCTTATCAATCACGACTTCATCAAAGTGTGTAGGAAGTGGTGCTTCCAAGAGCTCCTCTTCAACTACCAAGTCGTCTTCACCACTATGAGAATTAACAAGATTCCTAACACTAGACACACTAACCGAATCATTCACTAAATCCTTGATAGCCTCCTTAGACGTGTCTATCTCTTCCATCAATTCTTGTTCTCTCTTCTTAAAAGAAGATATCACATTATCCTTTTCAAGGTTAATCATTTCAAGTTCTCTAAACTTCTTCATAATATCATTTTTTTAACCAAGAAGTCTATGAGTAACAACCACAAACTCATCTAGTTGCTTCTTGATCAAATCAACTTTCTCAACTACTTCCCTTTGAGCAATGTCTCTAGCTTCTTCAAGCTTTTCTATATTTTTCAACCACTCAAGATTAGTAGGAATGGAACTAGAGCATCCATTATGATTTGCATCAAGGTTCTTGTTCAAAGATATTGTACTACCAACATCTAGTGAAGAATGAGAAGCCGTTAGAGATAAAAAGTTGCTCACCAACTCTTCATCACTTGAAGACTCACTACTAGAGCTCTCATTATCACTAGAAGTATCATCACTCCAAGTAGCCGCCAACACTTTGCCTTTCTTGTCTTTCTTAGATGGCTTCTTGGTGCACACACTAGCAAAGTGACCAAAACCTTGACAATTATAGCATTGAACCACTTTCTTGTTCATGGCTTGACTATTCTTCACAATCCTTAGAGATGATGTTCTCTTGACTCCTTTTTCCTTAGAAGACTTGCCTTTAGGTTTGGCATTCTTCTTTAGAAACTTCTTGAACCTTCTAACCAAGAGTGCCATTTCTTCATTTTTATCATCACTCTTCTCCTCAATAGCATTGAGAGCAATTCCCTTACTCTTGATCTTTGGCTTCAAGCACATCTCACAAGTTTGGAGAGACCCAAGCAACTCATCGATGTTTATACTATCCACATCCTTGCTTTCCTCAATGACCGTCACCTTTGATTTAAATCTCTTAGGAAGAGACCAAAGGATTTTCCAATTTAAATGCTCTTTTGAGATAGGTAATCCAAGTGCTTGACATTGGTTAGCTATGTTAAGAAGCCGAAATTGGAAGTCTTTGAACTTTTCTTCCTCACCCATACTTAAACCTTCTAATTGTGATGCCAACAATTGAAGCCTCGATTTATTCACTGCTAAGGTTTCTTCATTAGTAACTTGGAGAGTATCCCAAGCTTCCTTTGAGGATTCAAGATTTTGGATGTAGGAGAATTGATGCCTATCAACTCCTCCAAAGATGGCATTCATAGCACGATGGTGCCATTTTGAAACCTCAAACTCATTTGTTGTCCATTCACTCATTGGCTTGAGTATCATGGTTCCATCCTCTAAAACCTTGGTAGGAGGAATATAACCTTCTTCCACTACCATCCAAGCCATTTCATCAATAGAGCGGATGTAGGCTTTCATTTTCAACTTTCAATACCCATAGTTAGTGCCATGAAGTAATCGTGGCCTAGTATTTGAGGCTCCTTCCGCCATTACATCATCTTGTAAACCCATAACTTCAAACACCTTACAAAAACCGTGAAAGTATCACCCCAGACTCACACTAAGTGCAATCTAGTGTCCTGCTCTGATACCAATTGAAAATACAATCACGGTTAAATGCTCAAGGTTAACCTAGAGGGGGGGGAGGGGGAGGGGTGAATAGGTTAGGCATCTTTTTCGACTCCCTTAGAAACAAACAAAAGTTTGTCCCTCTAGATTGCTTGTATCACAATATATATATTAATTAAAGACAATTAATCAATATATAAACATAAGTAAAGTCTGATACAAACAAGTAATTGTAACACATACACAATCTATATTATAAAGAGGAAGTCAACATACATCAAGAGTTCTATCCACAATACAAATATTAGAGAGATAGGGATAGAGAAAAGTTGACACAAGATATAACGTGGTAAACCTCCGAAGAGGAAACATCCACGAGCTAGCAGCCACCGACAAAAAAAATCCACTAGTAGATAAGACAAGTACAATCTCTCAAGTGACCTCTTCACCTAGAAACTACCCTCCTATACTACTCTAGAAGTTGTTGCCCTATGGTCAACAATCTGAGGCTTCATACCTCTTGTCAAGACTTCCTTGCTCAGCTTATCCGGATCTTTAAAACCTAAGGCAAGACTTCTTGCTCAACTATCCAAGTCTTCCCGACTCTAGTCAAGACTTTCTTGCTCACCTATTCGAGTTCTCCCAACTCTAGGCAAGACTTCTTGCTCGACTATCCAAGGCTTCACACCTCTAGCCAAGACTTCCTTGCTCGACAATCCGAGGCTTCACATCCCTTGCCAAGACTTCTTGCTCAACACCATAGGTCTCACACTTATTGTCAAAACTTCCTTCTCACAAGGCATTTAGGTGATCATGAATACAAAATGCAAACAAGCACGCAACATAGAATGCTATGATCAAAATATCCTATGGAAAATACTAGACATGAACATGAATGCACAAATCACATATAGTCTAGTTCATCATGCATGAGTAGTCAATCTAGATTATGTAAGATATGATAACCATTAATCACAAACTAGATTCATGCATATATCTAAACTTGAATCACAAGATATGATCAACAAATCACAAGATCAAGTTTAAATCACAAAAACCTAAAACATGCTAAAATCATTGGACAATGTCAAATAGATCTAAGCATACGTTCTAGAGCATATTCCTAATCATAGATTCAACAAATCACATGAATAGCTCAAAAGAACATAAGCACATGTATTATGTGAGAATTTCAGCCAAGAGAGCCTAATACATGTGATGAACAATTTTTCATAAAATCAATCAATCAAAGATCACAAAATAGTCCTAGAATCAAAACTAGCACAATACAATCCCAAACATGTGATAACATAGGCAAAATCAAAACCTAACTCAACATGAATGATTTCAATTGAAATTCAACCTAGCTTTGAAAGTGTTCAAAACACAAATCAAAACACTCACAATATACAAATATATGTAGAAGAAGAAAACCCAAGGCAATTGACCAAGTTTTAGAAGAAAACTTAGAGAGAAAATCAATACCTTAGTTGATCTAGGTGTAGTCAAGTTTTTGTATGATTAGACACCAAAAACAGCAGAAAAATTAACTCAAACCTTCAGAGAAAAGATGGAGGACGAATAGATGAACACTCTCAATATTGAATCACTCAAATCGGAGTTCAAATGAAGAAGTTATGGTGTTTGGAAGGTGAGATAATTTCGAGAGAAAAATTCTGCACACTTGATTTGAATTTCTTCTTAGAATGAAATGTGAGAGGGAAAGAGTTTATAAACGAGTGGGAGACTTGGACATGTGAAATGAACAAGAGGGGCAAAATGAAGCCAAGAAAGCTTGCTGCCCGAGATGGCATGTGGGCATCTTGGGGCAGCAAGCCTTCTGCCCCGAGATGGCCACGCGCCATCTCGGGAAAGAAGTATATGCTTGCTTCTTTCTCCTTCGATCCTCCTTCTCGTTCTTCGACCGTTCTCCGGCCTCCGAACTCGGAATGCGAATCCGTTTATGTATTACAAACCATAACTCTCACGTGGACATGGACATATAAGATACTCAGCTCAGAAATCAATAATTCGACTCGATATACGAAGACGAAGACAATGTATGAAACATGAGTTGAAAGTTTAGTATCTTTTGACTTAGAACTTGAAATTAATAGTATGAGTAACCGAAATGACCGAAACTCAATCAAGAATGATTTAAGAATAAATCCAAGTTAAATATCCATGTTATTCAAACATATACACATACAAACACAATTCACACTATAATGCAAACTACATAGAGATAGTTTCCAATCATGCATATTCCAAAACATGTTATTTTCATACCAATGCATAAGCATTCATCTTTAAGTGTGTGAATGTGTTATACATGGTGCACAATGATGCAGGGACACATATGAATGAATTGTATGTGTGTGCCTATAAAGGTGCACAACTAAGCAGGGACACAAATGTATGATATGTGTGTGTGTGTCTAAGCCTTGTAAGAGAAAGATAAGGTCTTAGTATACCTTTGTAGAAACAAATTGCATCCTTTCTCTTTGAAGACTTAGAACTTGTTTTGACTTGTTTCTTCTTCCTTGAAGCTTGAATCATCATGAACCTAAACAACTAAGTCATTACAAGTAAACATCATTTTGATATGGAATTCATGCCAACACAAACTAAAACTTAACAGAGGCGTAGTCATATGGAGGAGTGTCAAGAAATCTTGTATTGCTGATTCCGCTATGTAAGCTGAGTATGTTACCGTTTGCGAAGCTGCTAAAGAGGTTGTCTAGCTTAGCCAATTCTGGATTGACTTGGAAGTGGTTCCTAATGTGAATAAATAGATCACTATCTACTGTGATAATAGTGGAGTAGTGGCTAATTCTAGAGAACCAAGAAGTCTTAAGAGAGAAAAACATATTAAAAGAAAGTATCATCTTTTGAGCGAAATTGTGCATAGGGGAGATGTGACGATCACCAAGATCGTGTCAGTAGAAAATCTAGTGGATCCCTTTATAAAGTCTCTACTACAAAAGAGTTTTGATGGGTACCTGGAAAATATAGGGATAAGAGTTATGACACATTTGCTACAGAGCAGGTGGAAGATTGTTGGGATTATGCTCAATAGCAAGAGTGTAATAATGTATTTGATAATCTTTTTATATTAATAAAATGATTACTAGTTTAACAAATCTTATAGCATTTATAGTTTAATTATTATAATTGTCAAAAGTAAATAATCATAAGGTCAAAAGACTAGAGGAAATGAAGAATTGTTTATACATCTAGATATGTATGAGGTAGGCACAATTCTTTAGTTAGTCTTAAATAATTGTAGATTCTCTTGTTAGCATTTGAGTAGG
The DNA here is from genome assembly GCA_032871835.1 of Dipteronia dyeriana. Classification (NCBI taxonomy): domain Eukaryota; kingdom Viridiplantae; phylum Streptophyta; class Magnoliopsida; order Sapindales; family Sapindaceae; genus Dipteronia; species Dipteronia dyeriana. Next base: position 55,183,005 of record CM065299.1, read on the forward strand.
ATCAAATGTGTTATGATAAGTCTAAAATCATCAAAGTGTTGTGTCTTTTGGCAAAAGATTCTAATTCACTAGGTGCATTGAATATGATCACATTGAGATACTTTATCCAAAATCGTCAATGAATAAAAGTTTTCACTTGAAGACAATCGGAGAGTCTGTCTCAATCCTGATATAATGATGGACTTATGGTTACCAGTGTTATCATTTGAGCCATGAATGAATATGATTATATAGCATAGTCTATCCTCAATGGTTTGGTGGTATTCATTTGTTAATCGATAAAGGACTTCATTTATAGATTTGGATTTCGTGACTCCATTTATTAAATATGTGTACAATACCGTCATATAAATATTTTGAGGTATTGGATATTAAATCTTAACATTAAGTTGTCAATAGTATCTATTGAAATATGGCTTGTGGACATGTCAAAGTATCAAAGGACAAAATATGGTCATATGAGTAAATATGGTAACTAGGAGAGCTATTGGCGGTCTATAAGCTCTTGGCGATTAATGGTATTTGTCACGAGGATACACTATCTACATTAAGATTGTATAGGGTATATATGAGGAACGTTAACTTATTCTATCTTTATTTAAGAGTTCAATTTTTGTTATTTAGTGGAATGAACTAAAATTAATGGATTGGACCTAAGTGAATCATTTGTTGATTGTGATGAGGTTATGTCTACTGGAGCTTAAATTTAGATAGCCCACCAAGATCCTCAATCCACACAAACTTGCATGGATCACTTGATATATTATACCGGACCAAAATTTGGGTCCATCTAGAATTGTTTTTGGATTTCAGAATCCAAAAGGTTTGGAGAGGTGCTGTCATGTATGATCATGACACGCGGTAACTCTTCAAATACCTAGATTGGGCAGCCCAGGATATGGGAATCCTTGGGCGGCCCTACTGGGGTGCGATTAGCAGTCCATTAATATATTAGGAATATAAGTTTCACATTTTAAATAAATGGGCTGTTTAATTATGTTAATGTATTAATTTAAGGCTTGTGAACTTGTTTCTTTTTTAGTAAGACTGGGTCTAGTTCATATGTAAACTTTTTATTAAAGACCAATGGATTTAATAAAATAGAAAAATGATATATGACCAATTTATATGGCTTGGGCGGCAAGGGCTAATATAATAGCCTAATATATTGTTTAATTTTATTATTGAATTAAATATTTAATTAAAAGTCAAAAAAAATTTCCGAGTTGGAGAAGGTCACCTAGTGTCTTACTATTGTTGGTAGTATGATATGTGTCAAATACTTTATTTGATATGTAGATAAATAAAAGGAATTATTTATCTAGTCAAATTAGGAAGTATTTGATATCTATAAAAACTCTAATTGACAATTGGTCAAATTATGAAGTTTTAGATAAATTCACAATTTAATTTTTATTCAGTAACTAGTTATTGGATAAATACACTAATGAGTTGGAATTAGAGTCTTTGTGAGGAAAATAATTCTTCTTTGAGTGAGGTTTCTTGGCTAACACACAAAATTTTCTTTTAAGAGGATTCGGACACAAGACATAAATCCTCATTAGGAAAGGATTCAACCATGACCTATATATTCTCTAAGTGAGAATTCGGCCAACATAAGTTTTCTAGAGTGAGAATTCGGTCAAGATTAAAATCTTGAAGAGAGAATTCGGCCACCACTCTTTTTCTTGTGTGAGAGGTTTTTATTTGCTTATATAGTTAAAAAAAAAGTCATCTAACTCATTGCATGAAGAATTTGGCCAAGCATAGATAAAAGAGGGGAATGTTTTTATATTCGATAGTGTATTAGTAGCTTTTACATCAAAAGGATTTATGCACAAAATCGATCGGGTTCACGCAAGTTTCAATCAATAGATTGAGAATTCACAAGTGACCAAACATTCTTCGTTTTCTCTAGGAGAGTTATTGTGACTTACAAAAAAAAAGGTTTTTATTTTTCCATCCTCAGGTACACAATTCAAAGAAAGGGAACCTACACTTCTAGGTGATTCACGTTCGTGATTGGATTGGAAGATCTTGCTGATTCAATTCGGCACAACTTCAATCGTCATGAGAAAAAGGTTCGATACTTTTATTATAAGTTAATTAATCAAGCGTTAAGGTTTATTCTTCTAAAGGATTTTTTTTTAAATGTACCAATCGAATTTTCTGCTTCTGTAGCGTGTTTTTCCTACAATGAAGACCCATGCATGATTATGTCATAAATGCACATGAATGAGGAATGGAGAGTTAAAAAATAGTTCTTAAACCTTCCTTTCTCTAAGAACTCGAGCTTCTCTCTAAATCTCTGAAAATTCATAGTTCTTTTTCAAAAAGATTATCTCTTTGAGTATTTATAGGATTCTCATGAAACTGTGTCATTTTGAGAAATACTGTTTTTCACAGTTTACATTTCGTGGTTCACCAAGACGAGAACACGACCGCGAAAACTAAAAATACAAACACTATTAAATTGCCAAAAGCTAATTCTAGAGGGGAGTGAATAGGATTTAACACCTCTTTTCAACCCGTTGAAACGAAAAAAAAGTTTGCCCCTTTAGATAGCTTGTATCAAAACACATTGAGCATATGCATGCACACATAGACTATTGAAAAGTATGTTCAATTCGTATAGTCAAATATAGTCTACAATTTGCATGTGAAGAGTTCAAACTAAAACTTAAATCATCAAGCACTTGTATTTATTTAAATATGTCTTACATAAATAATAGCTAATTACACAATAACTATATACAAATAAATCAATTACAAGGATAAATGATATGTACTACTTTGATCAAGTTTATGTTTTCTTCTCACTTAAATCCAAATATCTTGTTTTGTAAAGATATCAATCAATAAAGATCCAAACAAGATTTAATCAACACATATAAAAATATGAAAGAGATAAGGATAAAGACATTTGACATATCATTTTTTACGTGGTAAAACTTCTGAAGAGGAAACATCCACGGGTTGATTCCACAACCGCTGGCAACACCACCTTTCACAAGTTGGATAAAAGTACACACTCAAAAGTGAACACTTCACATGATACACCCTCTCTCGGATATCCCTCCTATCCTACCCTCGAGCCTTTGACTAATGAAAGACTTGCCTACATTCTATCCGAGACATTTCACATGTCTCAAGAAAGTTTACTTGCTTGACTATCCGAAACTTCACATTCCTAGCCAAGACTTCCTTGCTTGACTATCCAGAACTTCACATTCCTAGCCACAACGTCTTGCTCAAATTGTAGCTTCAAACTCCAATAAGAGACTTCAACCTTTTGCAAGGAAAAACGATCTAAGTGAAGCGAAAATCATGCAAACACATGCAACATAAAATATGTGATCAATATATCCTATGAGAACTAGAAATGATCAATGAGCACACAATGTACACTTTTCTAGTTTACAATCCAAATAAAATGACATCACAAAAATGATGCATGTAGATATGAAATGTATGGATTAGGTACACTTCATGAAGAACTAGACCTAGGCCTTAAAGTGCACAAAATAAGATTGCCTAGTTCTTAAACTTGAACAAAAATCTGGGGCATGAAAAACACCAAAAACATGTCAAGTCCTAGGTTTTATTCATGTAACTAAAGCTTGAAAACATAACATATTCACATGGCACATACTCAAGACTTTAGAATTAAAACCAAAAATGATAGAAACATGAGATATGATCAATAAGATTGTCTAGAAATCATTTAGAGCACATATTCACGAAATAATTAATTAAATCCTAATAGGCTCTAACTATACAATTAGTTGTGCTAATCCTAAATATGTTCAATTAAAGAGTCCTTGCACATGTAAAGGCTGTCAATCTTCAAAATACAATCAGTTAAAGTACAAATAGCCCTAGATAATATAAGTTATTCACAATACAACTCACAAGCATGTGAAAACATAGATTTCAAGTAATCTAACTCACATACAAGTCTCTAATTAAGCATACCTAGCCTAAAATCGAAGCTCTATCTCTTATGACAATTGTTAAAGTAACTTACATATAAAGAAGAAGAAAACCCAAAGTAATTGAAGATCATAAAGCTCAAAATACAAAAGATGAATCAATTACCTTGATAAAATGTGCAGTCCTAAAATTAGGTGTAGATCCACCACAAAACTTGAACAAATGACTTTAAAGTTGCTTAAAGTTGATAGTGAACCTCACTACGAAGATTCTCAGACTTGAATCACTCAAATCAAATAATAAGTGAGTGAGATATGGTGTTTGGAAGTTAAGAGAATTTGGAGAGAAAATTTTGCTCTTTTTATTCTTGAAATGAAAAATGAGAGGGAGAGAGTATTTAAAAGAGAGAATGAAAGGGAGATGATATGGAGAGAAGGGAAAAAAGAGCTGCCAAAGAGCGCATGCCACTTAAGCTTCCCATAGAGGCATGTGGCTTCCATGGGAGTAGAGTGTTGGCCTTCAAAATTAGCCTTAAAATTGGCAATTGGAGCATACAATTAGGACTTAGAAATGTGTTTGGGCTAATGTAAGTAGTTGATGCACACACATTGCCTAAAATCATTTCAATAATTCATTTATCATGGGAATGTAAGTCTCCATCAAGCAGTCCACTAATTATGATACATGTCGTATGACAAATGATGCATATGACGAGAATTGTGTTTAAGAGTTGAAAATTTGTTTCACTCATAAATACGCTCTTTGGAGGCTTATGTATATGAACTTTCATGGGCAATCTCCAATATTAGAACAAGATGCTTGAGCACCGAGTCCCCTCACCAAAGAAGATGATGTAGAGAGAAGGGCAAAACCGGTAGCCAAATAGAGCACACCACCTAAGCTTCTCATGGAAGCATGTACCCCCCATGGAAGCAGAAGTGGCCTTCCGTTGAGGCCACACGGCTCCACGAGAGAGGGGGCAAATGGTAATTTCCCATACATATTCTCTTTTGCTACCTTTCACGCTCTCTCACGTCCTTCAATTGTATTTTGGCCTCCGAACTTCGATTTTGTATCCATTTTTGGATTATGAATCGGGACTCTCTCATGGACATGGACGTCAACAGAACTTTCACAATGATATGGAAATCGACTCGATATACAAAGACGAAAACCATGTACGTTAAATACAATAAAAGTTTCGTAACTTCATACTTGGAAGTCGAAAAATAATGAATGAGTAAATGAAACATTCGAAACTCAAAAAGGAACAATATGAGAGAACATATTCAAGTCGGATATCACAAAAACACAAATAGACAAACATAAGAACACACATGTATACCATTTCTTAGATATAGTCCAAGAACATGCAATTTTAAATAATTTGTCAATTTAAATATAATGCATGAGCATACATTAATTTGTGTGTGTATGTGTTATACTAATTGAGCACAACGATGTAGGGACATGTATGGATATAATGTGTGTGTGTGTGCCTAAACGCTTTGCAAAAGGAATAGGGCCTAAATATACCTTTAATGTGCAATAATGCTCGCTCCTCTTGAAGAGTTCTCGATATTTGCTTGATAAGTTGTCATTCTTCCTTGAACCTTGAATCATAATAGACCTTGACAACTAATCAATTAAAAAGGAAATATTGTTTTGATATGGAATTATGCCAACACAGCACACAAACCTAACGATCTCCCTCTTTGACAAATTCCATGTTAAAGCACTTATACATATACTAAAATATACAAAGTGAAGATTGGTCACAATCACTCCCTCACATTACAATGGGTTTGTACAACCTAGACTAATCTCTACCAAGTCTTGAATTCCTTAATGTAGTATTCTCTTAATAAAACCTAAAATCAACCTGAAGCACAAAGTATATACAAGTTAAATAGCAAAATACATACTTGGATAAGATAAAGCTATATAATCCAAATGGATACATGTAAGTCCCCCTAAATTAATGCATATTGTCCATCACAAAAAAATATGTCTCATCCAGAATATTAAATGCCTACATGCTCAAGAATTTAAAATACCAATTCAAAGATACAAATACTCATAAAAATGCTGAGATTAAGAAAGCTAAGATTTTAGTATAATTATTTTCTCCCCCTTTTGACATGAAATGATGCCAAATGGAAAAGAAATGATACCTCAAGAACACATAGTTCTTTGTTAGCCATTAGTGCCATCAAATAACTTTCCTTGGTTTGTTGATCTCACATAATGCTTTAAGGTGGATGCTTTGCTTGAGGAGATGCTTTCTTCCAAGCTCTTGATTTTAGCATCATCTTAAACCACCTTTGCACTTACTCCTCGATCTTCTTTCTTGATTCTATAGCCTCCTCTTGCAATTTGATAGCCTGATCCAGAAGATAAATTATGCTAGAAATATTGTTTGATTCTTGAATATCACCAAAGAGCCTAAATGTATAACTAGTCCCACATTTATTCTTATACGACATAACAAAATTTCACAAAGGGAGATAAAAACACGTCATCATCTAGCCTTTGAACTCCTCGTGCCAAACATAGATGAGTAATAAACCCTAGAAATGCTAGTTTCTTATCCAATCAGATTGTTCAAGCTGCACTCTAAATTTGCTTGTTATTGGAAAAATCTGGAAGAATGACAGGTCAACGTGATTACTATTAGGTTTTAGTTTGTGTAGGCATGAATTCCATATCAAAATGATGTTTTCTTGTAATGACTTAGTTGTTTAGGTTCATGATGATTAAAGCTTCAAGGAAGAAGAAACAACAAGTCAAAGCAAGTTCTAAGTCTTCAAAGAGAAAGGATGCAATTTGTTTCTACAAAGGTATACTAAGACCTTATCTTTCTATTACAAGGCTTAGGCATACACACACATATCATACATTTGTGTCCCTGCATATTTGTGCACCTTTATAGGCACACACATACAATTCATTCATATGTATCCCTGCATCGTTGTGCACCATGTATAACACATTCACACACTTTAAGATGAATGCTCATGCATTGGTTTGGAAATAACATGTTTTGGAATATGCATGATTGGAAACTATCACTATGTAGTTTGTATTTTAGTGTGAATTGTGTTTGTGTGTGTATATGTTTGAATAACATGGATATTGAACTTGGATTTAGTCTTAAATCATTCTTGATTGAGTTCTGGTCATTTCAGTTACTCATACTATTGATTTCAAGTTCAAAGTCAAAAGATACTACACTTTCAACTAATGTTTCATACATTGTCTTCGTCTTCGTATATTGAGTTGAATTATTATGTTCTGGGTTAAGTATCTTATATATCCATGTCCGTGTGAGAGTTACAGTCGTAAGCCTCAAACGGATTTGAATTCTGAGTTCGAAGGTTGGAGAACGGTCGAAGAATGCGAGGGAAGCGCGAGGGGAATGCATCATGGCCAAAAGGCCATGGAGGTGTGCATGCCCGAGATGGCACGTGGCCATCTCGGCCGCACAACCTTGCTGCCCCAAGATGCCCATGCGCCATCTTGGGGGAGCACTTCTAAAGGAGGGAAAAATGGTATTTTCATCTTTCTTATTTCCCACTCCTTTATAATCTCTCTCCCTCTCACATTTCATTCTAAGAAGAAATTAAAATCAAGTGTGCAGAATTTTCTCTCTAAATTTTCTCACCTTTAAAACACCATAACTTCTTCATTTGAACTCTAATTTGAGTGATTCGATGTTGAGAGTGTTCATCTATTCAACATCCATCTTTTCTCTGAAGGTTTGAGTTAATTTTGCTGCTGTTTTTGGTGTCTAATCATACAAAAACGGGACTGCACCTAGATCGACTAAGGTATTGATTTTCTCTCTAACTTTTCTTTTAAAACTTGGTCAATTGCCTTGGGTTTTCTTCTTCTACATATATTTGTATATTGTGAGTGTTTTAAAATGTGTTTTGAACACTTTCAAAGCTAGATTGAATTTCAATTGAAATCATTCAAGTTGAGTTAGGTTTTGATTTTGCCTATGTTATCACATGTTTGGGATTGTAATGTGCTAGCTTTGATTCTAGGACTATTTTGTGATCTTTGATTGATTGATTTTATGAAAAATTGTTCATCACATGTATTAGTCTCTCTTGGCTGAAATTCTCACATAATACATGTGCTTATGTTCTTTTGAGCTATTCATGTGATTTGTTGAATCTATGATTAGGAATATGCTCTAGAATGTATGCTTAGATCTATTTGATATTGTCATATGATTTTAGCATGTTTTAGGTTTTTGTGATTTAAACTTGATCTTGTGATTTGTTGATCATATCTTGTGATTCAAGTTTAGATATATGCATGAATCTAGTTTGTGATTAATGTTGATCATATCTTACATAATCTAGATTTACTACTCATGCATGATGAACTAGACTATATGTGATTTGTGCATTCATGCTCATGTCTAGTATTTTCCATAGGATGTTTTGATCATAACATTCTATGTTGCATGCTTGTTTGCGTTTTGCATTCATGATCACCTAGATGCCTTGTGAGAAGGAAGTCTTGACAATAGGTGTGAGACCTATGGTGTTGAGCAAGAAGTCTTGACAAGAGGTGTGAAGCCTCGGATTGTCGAGCAAGGTAGTCTTGGCTAGAGGTGTGAAGCCTTGGATAGTCGAGCAAGAAGTCTTGCCTAGAGTTGGGAGAACTCAGATAGGTGAGCAAGGAAGTCTTGACTAGAGTTGGGAAGACTCGGATAGTTGAGTAAGAAGTCTTGCCTTGGGTTGTGAAGATCCGGATAAGGTAAGCAAGGAAGTCTTGACAAGATGTATGAAGCCTCGGATTGTTGATCATAGGGTGACAACTTCCAGAGTAGGATATGAGGGTAGTTTCTAGGTGAAGAGGTCACTTGAAAGATTGTACATGTCTTATCTACTAGTGGATTTTGTTTGCCGGTGGCTGCTAGCCCATGGATGTTTCCTCTTCGGAGGTTTACCACATTATATCTTGTGTCAACTTTTCTCTATCCCTATCTCTTTAATATTTGTATTGTGGATAGAACTCTTTATGTATGTTGACTTCCTCTTTATAATATAGATTGTGTATGTGTTACAATTACTTGTTTGTATCACACTTTACTTGTGTTTATATATTGATTAATTGTCTTTAATTAATATATATATCGTGATACAAGCAATCTAGAGGGACAAACTTTTGTTTGTTTCTAAGGGAGTCAAAAAGGGTGCTTAACCTATTCACCCCCCTTCTAGGTTAGCCTTGATCATTTAACCGTGATTGTATTTTCAATTGGTTTCAGAGCAGGACACTAGATTGCACTTAGTATGAGTCCGGGGTGATACTTTCATGATTTTTGCAAGGTGTTTAAAGTCTTGGGTTTACAAGATGATGTAATGGCGGAAGAAGCCTCAAATACTAGGCCACCATTATTTCGTGGCACTAACTATGGGTATTGGAAGTTGAGGATGAAAGCCTACATCCGTTATATTGATGAAAGGGCTTGGATGGTAGTGAAAGAAGGTTATAGTCCTCTTACCAAGGTTTTAGAGGATGAAACCATGATACTCAAGCCAAGGAGTGAATGGACAACAAATGAGTTTGAGGTTGCTAAATGGCACCATCGTGCTATGAATGCCATCTTTGGAGGAGTTGATGGGCATCAATTCTCCTACATTCAAAATCTTGAATCCGTAAAGGAAGCTTGGGATACTCTCTAAGTTACTAATGAAAGAACCTTAGCGGTGAAGAAATCAAGGCTTCAAATATTGTCATCACAATTTGAAGGTTTAAGTATGGGTGAGGAAGAAAAGTTTGAAGACTTCCAATTCCGACTTCTTAACATAGCTAACCAATGTCAAGCACTTGGAGTACCTATCTCAAAAGAGCGTTTAAATTAGAAAATCCTTAGGTCTCTTCCTAAGAGATTTAAATCAAAGGTGGCGACCATTGAGGAAAGCAAGGATGTGGATAGTATGAACATCGATGAGTTGCTTGGGTCTCTACAAACTTATGAGATGTGCTTGAAGCCAAAGATCAAGAGTAAGGGAATTGCTCTCAATTCTATTGAGGAGGAGAGTGACGATGAAAATGAAGGAATGGCACTCTTGGTTAGAAGGTTCAAGAAGTTTCTAAAGAAGAATGCCAAAACTAAAGGCAAGTCTTCTAAGGAAAAAAGAGTCAAGAGAACATCATCTCCAAGGATTGTGAAGAATAGTCAAGCCATGAACAAGAAAGAGTTTCAATGTTATAATTGTCAAGGCTTTGGTCACTTTTCTAGTGAGTGCACCAAGAAGCCATCTAAGAAAGACAAGAAAGGCAAAGTGTTGGCGGCCACTTGGAGTGATGATAATTCTAGTGACAATGAGAGCTCTAGTAGTGAGTCTTCAAGTGATGAAGAGTTGGTGAGCAACTTTGTAGCTCTAACGGCTTCTTATTCTTCACTAGATGTTGGTAGTACAATATCTTTGAATAAGAACCTTGATGCAAATCATGATGGAAGCTCTAGTTCCATTCTTACTAATCTTGAGTTGTTGAAAAAAGATAGAAAAGCTTGAAGAAGCTAGAGACAATGCTCAAAGAGAAGTAGTTGAGAAGGATGATTTGATCAAGAAGCAACTAGATGAGTTTGTGGTTGTTACTCGTAGACTTCTTGATGAAAAAGGTGATATTATAAAGAAGTTTAGAGAACTTGAAATGATTAACCCTGAGAAGGATAATGTGATATCTTCTTTAAGGAAGAGAGAACAATAATTGATGGAAGAGATAGACAAGGCTAAGGAGGCTATCAATTATTTAATGAATGATTCGGTTAGTGTGTCTAGTGTTAGGAATCTTGTTAACTCTCATAGTGGTGAAGACGACTTGGTAGTTGAAGAGGAGCTCTTGGAAGCACCACTTCCTACACACTTTGATGAAGTCGTGATTGATAAGAAACCACACAAGAAAAGAAGATCAAAAGCCAAGAAGAAGTTGGCGAACAAGGTATCTTTGCAAACTCCTAGTGAAGCTAGTTCAACTCCAAAAGGTACAATCTCATATTTTATTCCAATTTTCCATTATTGCAACACAATAGGTCACATTAAGCGTAGGTGTTATAAATATATTGAAAAATGCAAATTAGGAAATGAATCTAGGGATAAGGAGATTAAACTTGAACTTGAACATGCTAAGGCCTTGAAAGTTGAGAAACATGATAATTTTGCTAAGCATGAGAAAAAGTTGTGGAGTAGAAAGAATTCTAATCTTGTTCAACTTGACAAAGCTTGTGTTGAAAATGTTAAGGAAGCGTGTGTTAATGATATTCTTGTTAATCAAGTCATTGAAGGACTTTACTCTAGATTTAACATTGTTGTCAAGGATGATATTGGAAATGTTTGTGTAGGTAAACCCAAGAACAAGTGGTTCAAGGGTGACTACTCTTATCACTAATATAAGAAGTACATGTGAGATAGCTTTGAGGCTATATATCAAATGTGTTGAGAATTCTTGCTTGCTAGCTTTGAATACTCCATGTATTGATATGAACTTGGTTATCTCACATCATGATTGTTATGATGGTCAAAATTTGTTGATTAACTTTGAAGAAGTACTCTTGTTATATGTGTTGATTGAGTTGAGATATTATGATTTTTATACTCTTGTTGTGAAACATCGTCAACTTGGTGTCATGAGGACATTCAAGGGAAGAGTGCTCATAAAAAGGGCGAAAGTATGATATTTGGTGAATGTAATATGCAAAAAGGTATCTCTATACTCTAATGTATATTCTCTTAGATATTCATCTTTTGACTCAATTTTTGACATACATCTCATAACATGTCATATTAGAGAATTTTCTATAGTATACATATGGTTCTCATTAACATTTGCTATTTTAGGATCTAATAATGATATTGTTCACATTGATCTTAACTTTGATGATATTTTGTGTTTGGTATATTGAGTGGCATTACTTTTGAAAATATGAGCTTCATATTCTTTGAAAGCTACTCATTAGAGAAGTAATGATCTTGAATAAGTCTCGACTTATTACTCTTAGATCATGTGCTTATGAGCCATAAAATCTTGGATTTTTAAAAATTTCACCTTTCTTCTCTTATATGTTTTGCTAGTAGGTTGAGTTTACTAATATGTAAACATTGGATACATCTTGAAGTTTTTGTGCTTAAGTACATTTAAAATGACCTATGGTTAGTATCCATTTTGCTTCGGCAATTACATAGAACTCAACGAGCACCTTCATGAAAAGGGCTACACACATTGGTTGTGAAAGCTACCTAATGTTGGAAAGAGCTACACCATTGTGATGAGTGTAAGCCGTCATGAAGTGAATTTTTGTTTATGTATAAAAAAAATGGAAAAATCAAAGAAGTGTTGAAATGAAATCAATAAAAAAAAATCTTTGATTCAAAGCCTAAAAAGAAAAGGAGGAAGGCTTAAAAAGGAGTTTAGTTGAAAATAAAGTGATCTCGGGTTGAAAAACAGAAATTGGATGACGAGCCACATGCACACACACGCTTATATGTTTAAAATCTATTATCTTAAAAGCAAAAAATTCCGGATGATAATAGGTTTGACTTTTTTATGGAAAAAGCTTAAGATGAATAGTTGTTGGAAATTGTTTGCATGTTGATTATCAAACTACTTCTTGATATATATTTGAAGCATATCTCTCTCACACACACTTTGTTTATGAGTATGATGATATCTTTGCAATTGTTGAAGAATTATGAGAGAACTTGAAAAATCTTTGTGTCTCTCTCTTAGCATATGAAGCTTATTTTGTTGATATTTCTTCAAATTACTTGAATGTTTGATTGTGTGAACTTCCTTGTGAACCTTATGCTATCATGAATCTTAGTCATGGCATTTATCAAGGGGGAGCATTGTATGCTAGACATTGTTCTCTTTTATGATATGTTCACATGCTTCATTTTGTTACATGTTGGAATATTTTGACTTAATGATACTTGTAAGATATTACTCACTATCTTTTTCTTGCATGATGATTCATTTTTAAGTCATATGTCATTGTTTTAAATATTTGTGAATAATAAGCTTTTTTGTCTTTCACTCACTTTTGTATGTTTATAGCATCTTATTTCACAAGAACAAATGGGAAGAACTAAAGTTACCGGAAGTGGAAATCAATTGAATCCCACTGTGAAAGCCAAGTCAACCTCAAAGAGATCCAAAGCTTCAAGGTCAAAGGATTTAGGGATCTTTGCAACTAAGAAGATATTTCAAGAGAGAGGCATTGACTTATGTAAATGTAAAGATTCTTATGTTCTTAAATGCATTAAGGATAGAAATTGGGAATCTTGGGTGAGCATGCTAGGAATAGTGAATGACAATATTTTTAGAGAATTTTATCATGAATATAGAGAGAGTGTCACCTTATTGGATGCTTTGATGGATGTTAGGGGTGTTGTGTTTAGAGTTAACCTGGTAAACATTAACAAGTTTCTTGGGCTATCTAGTGATATTGATTCAAACTTTCTAGATGTTGATATCATTGAGAATCTTAATATCATGGGTAGAACTCTATGTGACAATGCTTCTTTTGAGTGGAAAGGTAGAGCATATATTAGTCAACATGAGTAAACTAAGGCAAGTGCATTTTGGCATCTTTTCATTTGCACAAATATTATTGGATCTTCGAATTCAACTGAGTTGAATAATGACAAGATCAAAATAGTATATGCCTTAGTGACTACTCAACCTATAAACCTTGGGGATTTGCTTATGTTTTATTTGGATAATACGGCTTTCTCAACTAGAGGAGATAAGAAGCTTGCATTACCGGGGTTTATAACTTCTTTGTGTTTAGCTCGTGGTGTTCAAAGTAGTGGAGATGATATGTTGGTACAACCCTTGGAAAAGTATAGTGATAAACGTGTGTCATACATGTCATATAAGGATAAGGGTAAAACATGTGATACTTTTGGACTTTTTAGTTTACAAGTTGATTGTCAAGAGACAAGCATAAACATTCTTTCGGATTGGGCTTTGCATTTGAAGAAGAAGGTTGATGAGCTTAGTGCTATAGTTGAAAAACAAGATGCTAGAATAAAAGAGTTGGAGGAGTGTATTGCATCAAGTTCAAGACCACCTCTCAAGCAATATGTTAGGTCAACTACACGCACATCTTTCTTTGGTGGATCTAGTTGCTAGTATTTGAGTCTCATGGTACGTTTCTTACCTTTTGGCATCATTTCATGTCAAAAAGGGGGAGAAAGAGTTGTTATGAATTGCTAGTCACTTAGTTTCCTTTTTATGCTGTTTTTGTGAACTTTTGGACTTTCAACGGCTTGTAATAATTAGTCTTAAGATTTGGTTAAGAATTCTTGTATTTGGCATGTATTGAGGGGGAGATACATGTATTGGTGGACTTAATTGTATATTCTTATCCATATTATATGTTGCCATTTGTTGTTTTTCTCTTGTATATGCATTGTGCTTTGAGATGATTTGTAGGTTGCTTCAAGAGAAGATCAAGATGAAGTTCAAGAGTTGGTGAAGATTAGTTATAGGAATCTTACTCATTGTAATGTGGGGGAGTGATTTTGTGACCTATCTTCATTTTTATATTTGTAGTAAATGTATAGGTGTTTTGACATAGAATTTGCCAAAGGGGAGAGATTGTTAGGTTTTAGTTTGTGTTGGCATGAATTCCATATCAAAATGATGTTTACTTATAATGACTTAGTTGTTTAGGTTTCTAATGATTCAAGCTTCAAGGAAGAAGAAACAACAAGTCAAAGCAAGTTCTAAGCCTTAAAAGAGAAAGGATGCAATTTGTTTCTACAAAGGTATACTAAGACCTTATCTTTCTCTTACAAGGCTTAGGCACACACACATATCATTCATTTGTTTCCCTGCATAGTTGTGCACCTTTATAGGCACACACACATATCATACATTTGTGTCCCTACATCGTTGTGCACCTTTATAGGCACACACATACAATTCATTCATATGTGTCCCTGCATCATTGTGCACCTTATATAACACATTCACACACTTTAAGATGAATGCTCATGCATTGGTTTGGAAATAACATGTTTTGGTATATGCATGATTGGAAACTATCACTATGTAGTTTGCATTCTAGTGTGAATTGTGTTTGTGTGTGTATATGTTTGTATAACATGGATATTGAACTTGGATTTAGTCTTAAATCATTCTTGATTGAGTTCCGGTCATTTCGGTTACTCATACTATTGATTTCAAGTTCAAAGTCAAAAGATACTACACTTTCAACTCATGTTTCATACATTGTCTTCGTCTTCGTATATCGAGTCGAAGGCCGAAGAACAGTCGAAGAACGCGAGGGGAACGCGAGGGAAGCGCGAGGGGAATGCACCATGGCCAAAAGGCCATGGAGGTGTGCATGCCCGAGATGACGCGTGGCCATCTCGGTCGCACAGCCTTGCTGCCCCGAGATGCCCACGCGCCATCTCATGGTAGCACTTCCAAAGGAGGGCAAAATGGTCTTTTCATCTTTCTTCTTTCCCATTACTTTATAATCTCTCTTCCTCTCACATTTCATTCTAAGAAGAAATTCAAATCAAGTGTGCAGAATTTTCTCTCTAAATTTTATCACCTTCCAAACACCATAACTTCTTCATTTGAACTCAGATTTGAGTGATTCGAAGTTGAGAGTGTTCATCTATTCATCCTCCATCTTTTCTCTGAAGTTTTGAGTTAATTGTTTTGCTGTTTTTGGTGTCTAATCATACAAAAACGGGACTGCACCTAGATCAACTATGGTATTGATTTTCTCTCTAAGTTTTCTTTTAAAACTTGGTCAATTGCCTTGGGTTTTCTTATTCTACATATATTTGTATATTGTGAGTGTTTTCATTTGTGTATTGAACACTTTCAAAGCTAGATTGAATTTCAATTGAAATCATTCATGTTGAGTTAGGTTTTGATTTTGCCTATGTTATCACATGTTTGGGATTGTATTGTGCTAGCTTTGATTATAGGACTATTTTGTGATCTTTGATTGATTGATTTTGTGAAAAATAGTTCATCACATGCATTAGGCTCACTTGGCCGAAATTCTCACATAATACATGTGCTTATGTTCTTTTGAGCTATTCATGTGATTTGTTGAATCTATGATTTGGAATATGCTCTAGAACTTATGCTTAGATCTATTTGACATTGTCATATGATTTTAGCATGTTTTAGGTTTTTGTGATTTAAACTTGATCTTGTTATTTGTTGATCATATATTGTGATTCAAGTTTAGATATATGCATGAATTTCGTGATTAATGTTAATCATATCTTACATAATCTAGATTGACTACTCATGCATGATGAACTAGACTAAATAAGATTTGTGCATTCATGCTCATGTCTAGTATTTTCCATAGGTTGTTTTGATCATAGCATTCTATGTTGCATGCTTGTTTGCGTTTTGCATTCATGATCACCTAGATGCCTTGTGAGAAGGAAGTCTTGACAATCGGTGTGAGACCTATGGTGTTGAGCAAGAAGTCTTGACAAGAGGTGTGAAGCCTCGGATTGACGAGCAAGTAAGTCTTGGCTAGAGATGTGAAGCCTTGGATAGTCGAGCAAGAAGTCTTGCCTAGAGTTGGGAGAACTCGGATTGGTGAGCAAGGAAGTCTTGACTAGAGTCGGGAAGACTCAGATAGTTGAGCAAGAAGTCTTGCCTTGGGTTGTGAAGATCCGGATAAGGTGAGCAAGGAAGTCTTGACAAGAGGTGTGAAGCCTCAGATTGTTGAGCATAGGGCGACATATTCTAGAGTAGCATATGAGGGTAGTTTCTAGGTGAAGAGGTCACTTGAGAGATTGTACTTGTCTTATCTACTAGTGGATTTTGTTTTCCAGTGGATTTTGTTTTCCAGTGGCTGCTAGCCCGTGGATGTTTCCTTTTCGGAGGTTTACCACGTTATATCTTTTGTCAACTTTTTTCTATCCCTATCTCTTTAATATTTGTATTGTGGATAGAACTCTTTATGTATGTTTATTTCCTCTTTATAATATAGATTGTGTATGTGTTACAGTTACTTGTTTGTATCACACTGTACTTGTGTTTATATATTGATCAATTGTCTTTTATTAATATATTAATTGTGATACAAGCAATCTAGAGGGACAAACTTTTGTTTGTTTCTACGGGAGTCGAAAAAGGTGCCTGACCTATTCACCCCCCTCTAGGTTAGTCTTGAGCATTTAACCGTGATTGTATTTTCAATTACCCAAATATGCGGTAGTCGAAGATGCCATTTCACATAAAGTCAACTGGGTTATGCTAGCTTTAGTTGACCAAAGATGATCTCATAGGAACCTGTCAGGTTTACACGAACGATCAGGTTGCAATAGCTCAATTAGGGTGACTAGATTAATCGGGGTAAAGTGATCCGATAGAGTGTATAAGGCCGATTGGGTCGAGACATCTGGTCGGGATTAAATAATCGATCTGGGTAAATGGGGGTCTGGTCGGGTTAAGCTGTCGATCTGCTAAGCGACATGTAGATAACGCTGAATTCAATACTGTTGGTGGTAAAATCCGAACAGATGACGAATTAACATGGTCACCGAGATTCATGGAAATTAGAGATGATGTGTTACCAAAAACCAACAAAACTAAGCCAACCTGAGTTGTCCAATGATAACTTCATGATACATGGTCAGGGTTACCTAGATGGTCGGGTGGAAACAACTTAACTAAGTTACTTAGATTGACCAAGTAAAGATGAACCAATCAGGATAACCTAAATAGTCGTGTTGAGACCTCCGTTCGGGATCAAGTAACTGGTCGGGGTTGAATAAAGTTTGGTCGGGTCTGGTAGATGGTCAGCTGAACGATAAGTAGACAATTATGGTAGATGGTCGGCTGAGTGACATGTGGACAACATAAAGTTCAATACAATTACAACTCAGATATAAAGAGAATGTATCTTATTCGAACAAGATGTTTAGAAGCACAATCTGATAAGGAGGCAAACATCCTTAAGAGTATCAGAATCTAGATTAGGCAAGAAGTCTAATACGTGAGAGATGTGAAATAGAAAAGAAGACGACGATGACTTTAACAAGTAACAAGTCCTAATTAAACACCACCACCTTTCCTTACTTTGTACATTAAGAATTAGGGTTATATGAAGGTATAAATAGACCCTAAAAGCACCATTGTGAGAGTTAGTGAAAATCTTTATGCAATGAGAGAACAAGAGTGTGTAACTATGAACATGTAATGGATTTTTTCTTCTTACCGTCACCGGTAACCGTGTATGTTTCCCCGATTTGAGGTTTTACCACGTAAAACTGTGATTTTGCATGCTTTATTCTTATAATTCTTTTCACGACTATATTAATAATCTGTAATAGTTTGTTGGACGCACGATCAATTTTAAGTAATCCTAAAAATCATTGTCAATAATTGGTGCCAGACCGTGATAACCTCTATAGACATTCCTGATCATGCCAAAATTGTCATATATTTTGGCCCTCAATTCCATGTCCCTTGTCTCATTTTCGTGCATTTTTATGTATCTTATGGCTCTTTTGATATGTTACAGGCAATTAGGTGCAATTTGGAAGAAAGGATGAAAAGCACAAAGATTGGGTGATAATTGGTCAAAATCAGTGAAGAAAGTCTCCACTATATAGGTCAATGCATGGGTCCTTACCTGCGCAAAACCAGCTTACAAACCGTGTAATAGGAGCAAGTTCGAGAAGTAGATCAGTGCCTATCAGTCCACTGTATGAGTCCCTACCAGCACATAACCTGCGCACTTGCCAAAAATAGAGAAGAAAATTTGAAGTCTCAGGGCACTACATGGGTCCTTACCTATGCACTACCTGAGCATTTGATGCGTCAGGACTGCCACATCAATATTTTTAGACCTAATCTTGGGACCCTATAAATATATTCTTTTCTGAAACGAAAGGAGATCTCTTCATCATCTCTTACACCTATCTACTCCTCTCTCTTTAATCCTTTTTCATTTCTAATTACTAACCTAGATTTAGGATCCATTCCTTACCCAATCTAACCATCCTTCATCATCATCTACACAAGGACACTTGGAGATTGGATCGAGCTTCAAGAAAATAGGAGTTTCTCTACATGGGTCTTCTCTATCTCTTTTCTCCTTGTTATTTTAATGTATTTGTCATAAGTAGCTAAACATCCCACTAAGGGATTATTGTGAAACAATTATGGATATTGGCTTTGCAATGGACCCTATTTTATTCTATTAAATCTATCAATTATGTTTCATTTGTTATTTTAGTTGCTTTCCTTAATTGGTTTGTCTTCGATTCTACATTCCTCTCTTTGCTAATTGATTAAGGGAATTAATTGAGTAGTTGACTAGGTATACATCTATTTGGTCTTCTTAAGCTCATTTTAATGAATGGGTCAAACAAGGGTACATCCCTCAAGTGAGACCTGAACCTAATAATCTCAATTTCTATCTAATCTCAAAACTGGTAATCAATTCTATACATCTAGGTTGATTGCTTGTGAGAGGTTAAGCACTAACACTATACATCTGGGTTGGTGAATTTATGGAGAGATTAGTCCGTTAATTTGATAGATGTGTATTCATGAACAATCACTTGTGAGTGGCCAATAAAATACATCTAGGTTGTAAACTCATGAGGAAATACAACCAATATTATACATTTAGGTTGGTTACATTCAATTTATGTGCATCCATTTCATGAGAGTTCGTACATACCCGTAATTCACTTGTTGGATCCATCAATTCCTTAGTCTTAGCCATCATATTTTAACTTACACACTAATTGCATGTTATATGAACCAACCTAATTGTAGTTTGCATTTTAACAATAAACCTTTCAAAAACCAAAACCATATATTTACTTTTACATGCTTTATTTAGTTTAATATTAGTTAACTAGTTTAAGTCATTTGATTTTCCTTTCCCTATGGATGACACCCGACTTGCCATTGTACTAGTTTTGTAAACTTTTAAGGCATTGTTGTGGTTTTTATAATTTTTTTTTGACGTACGATTTCTTACGATAAAAACGTACACGTCAAAATGGCGCCACTTCTAGGGAAAGACATTAATTAGTTGGATAATCTTAGTTATCTATTTAGTTAATTTTCTTAGTTACTTTCAGTTTTCTTTTGTTTCGTTTTACTTCTTTTGGTAGTTTTTGTTTTTCTTTGTTTCAGATACAATGGACTTTTTATGGTTGAGCGACAACTGTTTTGTGCATGATATGTGGTGACGTTTGGCATGATATAGAGAGTTGTCCGTTAAGCGATGAATTTATGAAGTTTTGTAGGAAACAAGCACGAACATTGAAGCCTTACATTCCAAAACCTACAAGCACATTTGGAGAATCCTACAACTCGGAGTTGGACTATGAGCCATACAACAACTCTCACAACCAAGATTAGAGAACTCACCAAGACTCCTCATGGACTTATAGTGTGGACAATGCCCTTAAGCAACCCTAATCACTTGAAGATGATCGAAAAAGATGTTTTGCATTAGTTGATCTCAAACAAAGTAGCCTTGAGGATGAATAAAACATGATGTTGAAGATGAATAATGGGTTACTGGATATCCTCAAAGAAGCAGTTTTGGAAATAGAGTTGTTGAAGAAAGAGAATTAAGCACTTCAAGTGAAGATGGCAGAAGCTTACCGAGAAAAAGAAGATATTATGGAAGAATGTGAGAGTTAGAAGGTAAAGAAGTCTCTTTTGGGATTATGCTCGATAACAAGAGTATAATAATGTATTTGACAATCTTTTTATATTAATAAAGTGATTTCTAGTTTAACAAATCTTATTGCGTTTGTAGTTTAATTAATATAATTGTCAAAAGTAAATAATCATAAGGTCAAGAGACTATGAGAAAAGAAGAATTGTTCATATATCTAGATATGTATGAGGTAGACACAATTCTTTAGTTAGTCTTAAATAATATTCACAACTTAAGACAAAGGTTGAGCGCCTTTATCTTGTCAAAGTTGTAGATACTTTTGCTAACATTTGTGTGGGAACAAATGTGTTATGATGAGTCTAAAATCTTCAAAGTGTGGTGTCTTTGGGCAAAAGAATCTAGTGCATTGGGTACATTGAATTGGATCATAGTGAAATACTTTATGTAGAACCGTCAACGGATAAAAGTTTTAACTTGAAGACAATCGGAGAGTCTATCTCAATCCTGAGATAAATGATGGACTTATGGTTGCAAGTGTTTTCATTTGAGCTATCATTGAGTACGATTATAGAGAATAGTCTATCCTCGATAGTTTGGTGGTATTCATTTGTTAATCAATAGAGGACTTCATTTGTAGATATTGACATCGTGGCTCCATTTATTAAATATGGGTAGAATACCACATATGGATATTTTTAGGTATTGGATATTAAATCTTAACGTTAAGTTTTCAGTAGTGTCTATTGAAACATGTCTTCTGGACAAGTCAAAATATCCAAGTTCAAAATGTGGTCATATGAGTAAATATGGTAACTTGGAGAGCTATAGACGGTCTACGAGCTCTTGGCAATTACTGGTATTCTTCACGAGGATACACTATCTCCAATAAAATTGTCTAGGGTTTGAATGAACGATATTAACTTATTCTATTTTTATTTAAGAGTTGAATTTTAGTTCTTTAGTGGAATGAACTAAAATTAATAGATTGGACCTAATTGAATCATTTGTTGATTATGATTAGGTTATGTCTATTGGAGCTTAAATTTAGATAGCCCGCCAAGATCCCCAATCCACACGAATTTATATGGATCACTTGATACATTCTACCGGACCAATATATGGGGTCCATCTAGAATTGTATTAAGAATTGTGGACTTGTTTCTTTTAGTAAGAATGGGTCTAGTTCACATGTGGACTTTTTATTTAGGTCCAATGGATTTAATAATATAAGAAAAATAATATATATACCCATGTGTGGTCTTGGGTGGCAAGGCTATGTAAAATAGCTTATTATATTGTTTTTTTAATTAAATGGAAATTAATTAATTTGGTAATTAATTAATTATTTAATTAAAATTCAAAATCTTTTTCCTAATAGGAGAAAATCTCCTAATATTATACTATTGTTGGTAGTATAATTACTATTAAAGACTATATTTGATAAGTAGATAAATAAAAGGAATTATTTATCTAGTTAAATTAGGAAGTCTTTAATGTGGTCACCAATACACTAATGAGTTGGATTAGGTGTCTTGGTTAAGGAAAGAATTCTTTTGGGAAAAGGATTCTTGGTTACTAAGGAAATCCACCCAAGGAAAGGATTCTTGCCCACCAAGTAAATCTTTCTTAGGAGACCACTATTAATTTCGACCAAGAAATAATTTTTGATGTGAGAGGTTGTTTTTTTTTTGTTTTTTGTTGTTATAAAAAAAAACTTCGTCCAACTCATTGTGTGAAGAATTCGGCCAAGCATAGAGAAAAGAGGGAACGTTTTATTTTTCGATAGTACACTAGTATCCTTTGTATCAAAAGGGTTTTGTGTACAACATCGAATCAAGGTTCAGACGAGTTTCAATCAAATTGATTGATAATTCAAAAGTGACTGGACGTTCTTGGTTTTTCTCTTGGAGGATTATTGTGACTAACAAAGAAGAAGATTTTATTTGTTTCCATCCTCAAGTATACAATTTAAAGAAAGGGAGCCCACACTCCTAGGTGATTCACGTTCGTGATTGGATTGGAAAATCTTACAGATTCAATTTGACGCTAGTTCAATCGTCATGAAAAAAAAGGTACGACACTTTTAATATACATCAATTAATCTAGGGTTAAGGTTCTTTCTTTTAAAGGGATTTAAAAAAAATACTAAACCCTATTTTTTTACGATTCTGTTGTGCGATTTTACCTACAGCCTCTGGCGAGTTAAAGATAGGTAAACTCCAAGAGCTAAACAAGAAGCTTATTCTTAAAGTGAAATTGCTTAGAGAGGAAACTGTTACACTTAAGAAGAAGAATGGCAAAGTCTCTAACAAGAACAAAGAATTGGAAGATCAAATCAAGAGACTTGAGGCCATAAAAATTGAAGCACCAGAGGATTTTTCAGACTCCACAAAGGCATCAATAGAGTTCGAAGAAAAGACAGCTCGAAGATCAAAGGAAATGTAAATGGAGATTGAGGTGAAGGTTAATGCTCTGAAAGAAGTCGAAGAAGCTCTTCTCAAGAAGAAGGAAGCCTTCAAAATAGCGAAGGTAAAAGTTAATGAGCTTGAACAAGGAAACAAGAAGCTCACATATGAGATGGAATCAGCCAAGGTGAAGAATGGTGTCCTCCAGAGGAAGAAACAAGACATCTCTAACAAGAACAATGGGGAAGAAATGCAAGTTAAGAGCCTTGAAGCTGAAAATAGTTCACCCTTGAAAGAGGTGAAATAAATCAAGAAAAACTTTACCAAGAGGATGCAGCTAATGAAAGTTGAAATTGAAACAAGAAACAAGGATTTTGAGATAATGAAAAAGACGGAACTTGACCACCTTACGGAACATACAAAAATCCAAGCAAGAAATTGAAGCAAAGATGAAGGAAGTAATTTCACTTCCAAAAGAAGAGAGGCTTGATTTGAGTTAAGAAAATCCAAGTGCCAAGAATAGCAAGTGATATACGTTTTTTCCATCGTTAAGAAATTACGTATCAAAAGAATATTTATAAAAAGTCCTACGCAATGTGCTCTAAAGTTTTGAAAACTAGTAAAGCGGTAAGCGAGGGTATTGTCCACAGGGAGGTGTTATCCATCAATCATTTCTTATTTTAGTGATTATTGAAAGCATTGTAAATAGAACATGGAAAGGGCGAGAGTGGTGTGTGTGTGAAGTGTAACATGTGGGTTATGTGTGTGTGAGAACAAACAAACAAATAAAAGAAATATAAGAGAATATGGATGGGTGAACGGTGAATAAAGTTATAAATATAAAATGATACATAAGAGAGATGCAAGAGAATGGATATACATATGGTACTCATGACCACCCAAAACATTCGACCACCTAAAATAACTAACCGCAACGACACTCTTATATTGGGTTTAACCTAGCCTTAAGTACGACCTCTAAATATGGAAATGGGAGAGTTGACTAGCCCAATAATGCTACTCACCGAGATGTATCGTATGAGCAACTACAAGGACCATGTTTAAGCACAAGTATAAAAACATATGATCGACCACCGATCTCTACTCACTGATATGTATCACGCGAGCAACTGCCAATGGAAGCAAAAAGCACAAAGCACAAATGGACCCTTAACCGCATCTCGATGAGATGTATCATTCGAGCAATGGCCAAGAGTTGTGACCCAAATACTGCTCACTAAGATGTATCATGCGAGCAATGCTCAAGGGTCGCATAAGCATGTAGGCTTATATAATCAAAACTCACAAATGCAGGTGTATGCTATTCATGAATTCCACCCAAACAAACAAAAGTACTCAAGCCAATCCAAACATGCATTTTGAATAATCCATCAACATATGAGCAATCATGGGATGTTTAATTAATCTACTCCTAAATTACATTAATATACTCCTAATCCCAATCATAAACACACATCAATTTCTACCCTAAATGCCATGAATGTAAAGACAAGAGCTATACCTAAACATGCATCAAGAGTTGGGTTGTCAATCTACCTTAATACAAATCAAGAATCAATTAAGTGCAAATTGAATGGGACAATAAAAGAAGAAATCGAATATGAGTCAATAAATAAATAGGGCTAATATCAGAGTTTACATATTTCCCAAATAGGGATATGTTAGGGTTTATGCCCTAAAGATGTAATTTGTAAATGGATTTTCGAAATAAATAGAAAGAAAAGTTCAATTCATTCTTGTTATGTTGTTTATTTTATAACTTGTACATACATATTTACATCCTAGATTGCTGGATGTAATCTCGAACTGTGT
Source organism: Dipteronia dyeriana (assembly GCA_032871835.1). NCBI lineage: Eukaryota > Viridiplantae > Streptophyta > Magnoliopsida > Sapindales > Sapindaceae > Dipteronia > Dipteronia dyeriana. The sequence continues at coordinate 55,207,848 of CM065299.1, forward strand.
ATATAAGTGTCATAAACAGATGGATACAGTGAGAGACGTGCAATCTAAAGAGTCTATATATAGCAAATAAAGCTAGATACTTTATTTGTGGATAATCTATAGCCGCGGTCCATTCTTTAATGTACAATGATTCTATCCTGAATCATTCATATGAGATATGGGAATGGAGGCACCTTATATGATGTGATCATATAAGATTATGTCATGATCTATATGAATCTCTCACCAAGATTTGTTTATCGATGAGATTATATATATCAACTAATGATGACTATATATGGGTGATCTTAATCATGAGTGTCTAATCGACTCCTTCAGGTTAGATCGTGGTCTTTGATATACCATGGGTGAGGTCAGATGCAGTTCCTAATCAATATACTCCATATGTTGGGATTGCGGTTTAACTTGTGGCTGGGAATATTTGTACACAATAGTGGAATCCACTCATTCTTGTGAGAAGTAAATGGCAGTTCCCCTTAAGGGTTGATTCGAGACTTGGACAATATGAGTGCTCTCTTAATTCCGTGAGGAAATATGATTTATTGTCCATTAGAGAATCAACGGTACTTAAAGGATATATGTAATTAGAGGGGTATAACGGACATTATTACCCAACTCTAATTATAAACTACTGTGGAGAATCATACCATATGTAATAGCTATATCTATGGACACTGAGTTGTATCGGTTTATGTAAAAGCATCTGCAGTTGAGAGAGTACAGCTTCGGGTTTTTAGTAGAATAACACCGGAGTTAATAATCAAGGAATATTAATTAAAGAGTTTAATTAATGATTTCGAGGATTATTGAAATTCAAAATACTGTGGGTCTATTAGGTCTTCTTGCTAACCCGATCGATTAAGGTAACAAGGGTCACTGTTAATTAATTTGATTGTCCAATTAATTGTGTTACGAAAGTGACACGTATTTATTTGGGAATTAATTGAATAATGAGATTATTTAATTAATGAGTAATAGTGATTAAATATATTAAATAATACGATTATTTAATTATATTATTAATCACTAAATGGAGGGTGTTTGTTAATATTTGATCTAAAATTGAATAAGATAATATGATTATTTATTTTGTTAAAATTAAATATTTGAAATAGAATTTAAAATGTTTAAAATAAAAAAATATATTTAATTATCTTTTAAATATATGAGATATTTTAAAAAGGTTTGAAAATCAAATAAAGATATCATTTATTTTTCCCACCCCCCCATGTCTTTTATAGCCCTGGTCAACTTGGCAATCATCTTTACTTTGTGAACTCATTCTCTAATGATCTGCCCTATCTTTTCTCGTTTTACGGGCACTCCCGAGGTTACATCTACTACTTGAAAACGTACATTAGGGCCTGATCGGTACATTTATGTACCTATTAGGCTTCTTATTCCTAACCTTTATGCCTGGGTTCGAGCATTTTTATGTATATAACATGTGTTTGAGCCTTGTGTAGGTTCATTTCCCTAAAGTTAGGTGTTTGAGCTTAAAGTGAAGCTTTGAAGGCAAATAAGAGGAAAATGAGCTGAAATTGAGATGGCTTATGAAGAATGTCTGACTTGCGAAAGCTAAATCTCTCAACTCGGACCGAATTTGATGTCAAACCTTATGTTTTCAAAAAGCCCCAAGAGTCTAGTTTTAAGAGAACTTTACGGATCATGAGTTTTAATTTTCTAGAAGAAGTCACAAAGTAGAAAATCTACTAGATGGCACTATGAGTTCCAACTCGCAGATTGAAGTCACAGATCCATTCCAGTGCCTTCCTCTTGATAAACCTGCGAGTTAGACCTAGCATAATGATGAAAAAGATGTACGATGAGTTGGAACTGCGAGATTGAAGTCGTAGATGTCGCTCGTAAAAGTTTTCCAAAACCTTCTGCTAGATGAATATACTAGTTGGACCTAACAGAGTGAATTAGCTGATATACTACAAGTTGGAACTGTGAGATTGAACTTGCAGATTTCAGTCGTAAATGTTTTTCAGAACCATCAACCCTCTAGATCTGTGAATTTTGACTAGAAAAATCGAACTGCCAAATGGATCTGCGAGTTCTAACACCTAGATTTTTTTCGGCAGAACCTTATCCACTTGCAAATCAAGATATTTTTAAGGGCAAACCTGACTTTTCACATCCAATTAGTGCCCTAACCTTCAAACACCATAAATATACCACCATGTTGGTTTTTAGATATATCTCTCATAAATCCAATTTTGGATAGATACCAACACCATCACTTTTTCTTTTTCAATAGTGTCTTTCTACTTCGAGCAGCTTTGGTGGGGAAGGAAAATTCTTCTTTTGACCCTTACCAAAAACGGTTGTTAATAGAATCCTTGCAATTAGGTCAACCATTTGGGGTTTTGCCAATAAGTAAAGTGACCCATATGGTAGGTGATACGGGGACCAGCCTAGCTGAGACCACTCATAGAGAGCGATCTGCCCTTGTTCCCTAGAAGGTAACTACTGAAATTTCCCCTATCAGTGAACGTGGTGATACCCAGGTAGTTGGTGCACAAACAAAAATGGATCCTTTTATAGGCGTTCAAAATCGGGTTGTTAGGTGAACTCTTGGCACAATTACCGTGGCGGACCCGACCTGTACAAGTGTGTCTTTGACAAATTCTCATCTTCTAGGGCATGAAGAGAAAATATATCCATCTTTACGAAACAAAGTGTTATCTGGACCTCTTCTCATTTCAAGCTCAAGCGGTCCATCTAGCGAAAGGCACCGGAATGGATCTACAACTTCAATCTGCGAGTTGGAACTCGCAATTATATCTAGCCGATTTTTCTATTTCACACACCTGTTGCTGAAATGTGTGTAACTTCTTCTACAAAATCTAGAATTGTGATCAGTAAATTTCTTTGAAAAATAGGCTCACGAGGTTTTCTAAAAACATAAGGTTTGACACCCAGTTCAATCTGAGGAGGGAGATATGTCTTTCTTAAGTCAGGTAATCTTCACAATCCATCTCAATTTCAGCTCATTTTCCTCTTGTTTGCCTTCAAAGCTTTATTTTATGCTCAAACACCTAACTTTAGGGAAATGAACCTACACAAGGCTCAAACACATATTATATACATAAAAATGCTTAAAACCGAGCATAAAAGTTAGGAATAGGGAGGCTAAAATAGGAACATAAATGTATCGATCAATCTCCACGGGCAGCTTAATTGTCCCAAAGGGTCTCACTTCTGCTCCTCCAAACCCACTGAGCGGGGATTGTCAGTGGATGCAGATCCTTTCTTTGTAGCTCTAGAAGATCGAATACTGTGACGCACAGGATATCCATAGAGCTTCGATTATTTATGAACACTCTTCATACTTCCATGTGACCAATACAAATTGATACCACGATTGCATCGTTTGGCCTGACTTTAAGTCCATGTGCATTAGCCTCAGAGAAAATGATTGAGTCCTAGCCTTGCTTGTGTTTCTACGACTTGGTCAGTTATTTCACTAACCATTATTCTTTGACCAGACCAGTTATTTCACTAACTGATTGAGCTTGGCCTGCTAGCTATCTCTTTAGCTGACCATCGTTGACCCGGTTGGTTATCTTGTTAATCGACCATCTGTAATTGCTTGTTTTTGCCAAGTAGTGTTTTTTTTACGGGCAATTTGTATGGTATCTTGATTATAGACATTTGTCTTTTATCTAGCAACTGAGTCACTGGGACGTTGATCGGTACATTTATGTACCTATTTTAGGCTCCTTATTCCTAACGTTTATGCTTGCTTAAGAGTGTTTTTGTGTATATAATATGTGTTTGGGCCTTGTGTAGGTTCATTTCCCTAAAGTTAGTTTTTTGGAGCTTAAAGTGATGTTTTGAAGGCAAATAGGACGAAAAAGAGCTAAATTTGGGTTTTTAGAAGAGGACTGCGAGTTCTAACTCGCATATCTATGTCGCAGATGTTACCCAGAGAGAAAGGCTACTTCAAACTATGACATCAACCAGAATGACCAAGTAGTAGATAGCTTCCATGTGAGACTTCGAGTTCTAAGTCACAGATCCACATCGCTAATGTCTCTAAAAAGATATTGCCAAGTCAGATTGCAACCTCGTTCCAGCAAATCCAAAACTGCTACTTCAGATTGTGAGTTCCAACTCATAGATCAAAGTCGCAGATGCACACCATGTTAGGAATATGCTCAATAGCACGAGTGTAATAATGTATTTGACAATCTTTTCATATTAAATAAAGTGATTTCTAGTTTAACAAATCCTATAGCATTTATAGTCTAATTATTATAATTGTCATAAGTAAATAATTGTAAGGTAAAAAAAATGCGAGAAATTAAGAATTGTTCGTACACCTGGATATGTATGAGGTAGACACAATTCTTATGTAGTCTTGAACAATATTCACAACTTAAGATAAAGGTTGGGCGCATTTACATTGTTAAAGTTATTGAATCTTTTGCTAGCATTTGAGTGGGATCAAATGTGTTACGATGAGTTTAAATCATCAAAGTGTAGTGTCTTTGGGAAAAAGAATCTATTGCACTAGGTGCATTGAATAGGATTACAGTGAAATACTTTATCTAGAACCGTCAGTGGATAAAAGTTTTCACTTAAGGACAATCGGAGAGTCTATCTCAATCCTGAGAGAAATGATAGACTTATGGTTACAAGTATTATCATTTGAGCTGTTAATGAGTACGATTATATAGCATAATCAATCCTCGATGGTTTGTGGTATTCATTTGTTAATCGATAGAGGACTTCATTTGTAGATATGGACTTCATGGCTCCATTTATTAAATGTGAGTAGAATATCATCATATGGATATTTTGAGGTACTGGAAATTAAATCTTAACGTTAAGTTTTTAATAATGTCTATTGAAACATATCTTCTGGACAAGTCAAAATATCCAAGTTCAAAATATGGTCATATGAGTAAGTATGGTAACTAGAAAAGCTATAGACGGTCTGTGAGCTCTTGGCGATTACTGACATTTTTCACGAGGATACACTATCTCCAACAAGGTTGTCTAGGGTATGAATGAGAAACATTTAGTTATTCTATATTTATTTAAGAGTTCAATTTTAGTTCTTTAGTGGAATGAGCTAGAATTAATAGATCGAACCTAAGTGAATCATTTGTTGATTGTAATTAGGTTATGTCAATTAGAGCTTAAATTTAGATAGCCTGCCAAGATCCCTAATCCATGTGAACTTGCATAGATAACTTGATATATTCTATCAAACTAATTTTTGGGTCCATCTAGAATTTTTTTGGATTTCGGAATCCAAAAGTTTTGGACAGGTGCGGTCACAGAACTGGTGTGGTCATCTATGATCAAGACACGCGATAACTCTTTAAATACCTGGAATGAGCGGTCAAGGATGTGGAAATCCTTAGGCGGCCCTAATGGGGTGCGATTAGCAATCAATTAATACACTAAGAATATAATTTGCACATTTTAATTAAATTGGTTGCTAAATTATATCAATGTATTTATTTAAGGCATGTGGACTTGTTTTTTTTTTGTAAGAATGGGTCCAGATTCTTATGCGGACTTTTTTATTAAAGTCCAATGGATTTAATAAAATGGAAAAACAATATCTTTCTCATGGTATAGGCTTGGGTGGCAAGGGCTAATTATTAGTCTAATATATTGTTCCATTTACTATTTAATTAAATGGAAGTTAATTACTTATTTTTTTATTTGATTAAAAGTCAAAATCTTTTTCTTACTAGGAGAAGGTCTCTTAATGTCATACTATTGTTGGTAGTATGAAAATTATCAAAGACTTTGATTGATAAGTAGATAAGTATAAGAAATTTATTTATCTAGTCAAATTAGGAAGTTTTCGGTATCTATCCAAACTATAATTGCCAATTGGTCAAATTACGAAGTTTTTGGTATAGTCATAATTTAATTGATATTCAAGAACTTATTGTTGGATAATACACTTATGAGTTGGAATAGGGTTGAACTCTAAAGCTGATAGGAGTTTTGGGGAAACACAAATCCATCATGTGAGAGGATTTTCGGTCACTTATATATATCTATCAAGAAAATCGGCCAGGACTTATGTTTTTAGAGAGAAGTTTTTTTTATTTGCTTTATTAGCTTAAAAAAACATCCCACTAAAAGAAAGGTGTGTGGGAACTCAACCGAGAAAAGAAGAAGAGAGGAGGATTTTATTTTCGATAGTGCACTAGTGGCTTTTATATCAAAAGGCTTTGTGCACGACATCGAATCGGGTTCGTATAAGTTTCGATCAAAAGATTGAGAATTCACAAGTGATCAAACGTTCTTCATTTTCTCAAGGAGGGTTATTATGACTAAAAAAGGAAAAAGTTTTTTTATTTTCCATCATCAGGTACACAATTCTAAGAAAGAGAGACCACACTCCTAGGTGACTCACGTACGTGATTGGATTGGAAGATCTTACGGTTTCAATTCGATGCAATATCAATCATCATGTAAAAAAGTTATGATACCATTTAATTATATGTTAATTAATCAAGGGTTAAGATCCTCTCGTTTAAAGGAATTTTTTTGAAATATACCAATAAAAAGTTTTCACTTCCACTGCTCGTTTTTTCCTACAATTCGTATTAGAGCTTGGTTGTACCCTTGATTAATCAATGTATACATACGTGGATCTATTTCTTTTTATTGTAAATATGCAAGTTTTAGAAAGAGATGACACTCTAGGTATTCACATATATAATTACAATGGGATGTATGTATATATATATATGTTTTTATAATGTGATTTGTTATTGCTCAATTTCGGTCATAGAATTTTAATGGATTTTTGTTTTGGGATTGTAACAAGAAGGGTGGTCTATCATCACCATAATTTCCTTTTTTGTAGTTGATAAGTGTTTATTTTATTTTATTGTTGTAATAAAAAAAAGATGCAATGTAATATAATCAAGTTTCGAAGATTCGAATAGTTGAAGAAATGGAAGCAGAAAAAGTAGCAACGGTGTAACCCGAGGCAACCCGTTCTCACCAAGGCAAAAAGCACGTGCGACGGAGCACACAACTGATCTTGTTTCGTTGTGGCAGCGCACAACCTTGCAATGGGCTGGGCGCATACGTGCGCTCATGGTGTGTCAGCAAAGAAGCTACGAACGGGGTAGCCGTACAAGGCTTCGGGCACACAAGTTCCATGTCACGAGCCATTTTGACTGACAACCGCTTGATAACTTGTTCGCCAGGTTAGGATTTGGTTTTTTGTTTTTCGAAACAAATGTAATTTACTTGCTTTTCTAGGGTGGACCAAAAATGTGGATATTTAATTTTTCTATAAATATTGTATTGTTTGTCATTGTTTGATAACATGTCATATAGAATATGACTGCTACTCATATATCTCTTTGGTATGAACATGCATTGAGTGATTTTGGTATCTAATTTTCATCTAGATTACTTGGTAAATCATTTCATTGAATTCAAACAGAAGCCTTAAACAGTTGAGTGGGAGAAGGTGTTTTGGAACACCTATGGCCTTCAAGTTCAGTTGAGGTTTATGTTTCGTGTGATAACCCCTCAAGGTGCATCAGTGAATGTAACTTATCATGATTCTTCCTTACAACGATAGACTATACAATTGACTCAAACAATATCTACTCTTAAATGAGAGATTTTCGTGAGGGAATATATTGAAGGTCGATAACTTAGTAACACACTCAATGTGGTTTACTGATATCCTCCAAAGAGTTCTTAATAATAAAATCCCAAGGATAAAATTGAAAACGCTAGTTGTTATGTTAACAATTAGGTGAGACCTAGTCTAACTAGTATATGGTGCGAACTCCCAAATGAGGCATGACATTTATAGGTGTTAGATCATCCTTGAATTTTACAATTGAATTATTTTATTTAATTCAAGATAAATACTTGAAAGTGCTTTATCATGATTGTTTACTTATATATATATATTATTAAGAAATCATGACCTAACCCTAATCAACATCCTAAAATACAATACTTTAACTAGTGATAATTAGGTCACATGGAAAAGGATAATTGGGTAGTTGTTACAGGATGAAAAGCATAAGTTTGTTCTATGTACCCCTCAACCACCTGCTTCTACTGATGAATCTACTGAGGTGTAAAGAGACGAATACGAGCAGTAGAAGGCCAAAGATAAGACGGCCAAATGTTACATTATTACCACCATCTCCAATGTGTTGCAACAACAACATGAAGGAATGGGGACTGCTATTGATATAATGATGTCTCTAGAGGAGATATTTGCTATGAAGTCCAGGATGACTAAGAGTGAGGCAGTGACGCTTTCATGGATCTTAGGATTAAACCTGGACAAACTGTGAAAGATCACATGATAAAAGCCATAGCATATCTCAACATTGCTGAACTCAACGGTGCTGCTATAGATGGTGAGAAGAAAATTAACAAGATTGTCAACTCACTGTCAGATTCCTTTCATCAGTTCAAGTTGGACTACACCTTGAATAATAAGGAATACACCTTGTAGAGCTTGATGTAAAAAGTTCAAAGCGCTGGAAGGCAAGGTTCAAGATATTCATTCGATTGGTAAAGTTGTTACTGTTAAGACCCGTAAGAAGGTCAAGAAACATTAGAAGGAAGAGCAACTTGGGCCTACTAAGAAGGAGACCAAGAAAGTAACCTAGATCAATGGGAAATGTTTCCTTTGTAGTGAAAAGGAACAGTAGAAAAGAAATTGCCCAAAGTCTCAAAAAGAAGGAAGTAGGGGTTCAAGGAAAGGAAAAGATTGAATGAGAATAAATTCAACTTGTGTTTAGGCAACAGAGTGTTGGTATTTGCCAGTACAGTGGGAGATATTAGAGTTAATCTAGATTATGATAGGCATTTATATTTGATAGACGTTTATTTCGTAACTTAATTCAAGAGGAATTTAATTTCAGCTTATTGTTTAAATAAATTTGGATATTCAGTTACTTTTAATAAAGGTTTTATTATTAGTATGAATAACAAATTTGTTTGCAAAGGCATATTGGAAAATAGTTTATTTCATGTGCATAGAAATATCTCTCACTTGTTAGACATTGAATCAATGAAACCTAATCATAAAAGAGTAAAATTCTCAAAAGTTGAAACTTATTTATGGCATTTGTGCCTAAATCATATTAACCTTGATAGGATCAAAAGATTGGTCAGTGATAGACCTTTAAGTGATTTAAAGGTTGATGATCTACCAACTTGTGAATCTTGTTTGGAAGGTATGATGACTAAAAGATCGTTCACGACCAGGCACAAGAGCCACTGAATGTTTAGGATTAATACACATTGACTTATGTGATCCTATGAGCATTCAAGCTAGAGGTGGATATGATTACTTCATCACTTTCATGGATAATTACTCAAGATTTGGCTTTGTGTATGTCATGAAATGTAAGTCAGATGCTTTTGACATGTTCAAAGCATTTAAAGATGAAGTAGAAAATCAGCTTGAGAAACTTATAAAAATCGTGAGGTCTGATTGTGGAGGAGAATATCTATCTGGTGCGTTTCAGCAATATCTTAATGATAATGGGGTAATTTCTCAGTTTTCTACACCAGACACGCCTCAACAAAATGGGGGAGCAGAAAGGAGAAATAGGACTCTGTTGGACATAGTTAGGTCTATGTTGAGTTATTCAACACTTCTTAATTCTTTTTGGGGATATGCTTTACAAACTGCAATGTACATTCTAAATGATAGAACATCTAAGTCGGTTCCTCAAACACCACAAGAGTTGTGGATTGGGCGAAAGCCTAGTCTACAACACTTAAGGATATTTGGATGTCCTGCGCAGGTGTTAGAAGAAAAGACAGAAAAGATGGAGTCCCATTCAGAAACATGCAAGAGATCTCTACACATACAAGGATGCTACACATATAAGAAAGCTATGGAGGATGCTAATTGTCATCATTGGAAAAAGGCAATGCAATATAAATTGAGTTTATGCTCTAAAACAAAGTCTGGTCTCATGTAGACTTGCCTAAAGGGATAAAACCCATTGGGCGCAAGTGGAAGAGAGGAATTGATGGATAGGTGGAAACCTTTAAAACTAGATTGGTCGCTAAAGGTTACACACAGAAGAAAGGTATAAATTATGATGAAATCTTCTCTTCTGTGGCCATGCTTAAATCCATTCGAATAATCTTATCCATTGTAGTATCTCTAGACCTAGATATTGGCGAATGGACATCATGACAACTTTTCTGAATGGAAGTCTTGATGAAAGCATCTTTATGATGCTACTAGAAGGATTCATTGAAAAGGCCAAGAGGAATGAGTATGCAAGTTTCAAAGATCCATATATTGACTGAAGCAAGCATCCAGATCCTGGAACATAAAGTTCAATTAAGCAGTGAAAAGCTTTAGATTTATTCAAAACCTTGACAAACCTTGTGTATACAAAAGGATTAAAGGCGGCAGATTGGTTTTCCTAGTTCTTTACTTTACAGATATACTACTCATCGGAAACGATATAGGTGTATTAACATCAATAAAAAAAGTGTTGGCAAAACAATTTGATATGAAGGACTTAAGAGAAGCAAGTTATATACTTGGTATCCAAGTAATAAGGGTTAGAAAGAATAGAATAAACCACCTTGTTAGTCATTAAATCATATCTTCCAATATCTAATCTTGGATAGACATCAACACCTTCTCTGGTTCTTTAACACCAAATCAAGAGAGAGAGGAGCTTCAAAGACTTCCTTGGAGGTTTCTCCTTCACTAATGTCTTAACACCATAACATCTACACTTCCTTCATCCATCTTTGACGTAGATTTCAAGGATAAATGAGAGCTAACGAAGTAGAGATCTTGGTTATCTGTAAACTCTTCTCTTTGTTTTATTATCTATTTCTTTGATTGGTAATCACCATTAGGGAATATTTGTAAACAAATACTTAAGCTTTTATATATGGTATTTACTTATATTCAACTTAGATATTGACTCTATTCTTTAAGCTTATTGTTATATCTCTCTTTTCTTGTCATGTATGTTAGTGAATGAGTGGAAATTGATTTGTTTTGTGTAAGTGAGACTGTAGATTAAAACAAATGATGTAGTGTAAAAGTAGAGTCTTACTCTTATTTGCATGTTGGTGACAAAAAGGAATCGATATATATGGATTGATTCGAGTGAAAGAGCATGAAACAAATAATATGGTGTGTAATATTAATCTAGAGGGGGGGGGGGGGGGGGGGGGGGGGTTAATAGATTTTAATAAACTTTTACCCGATTTTTGTTAAGAGTCAAGTTGACGAAAATACTCATATCTAGTTACAAAGATACCGCAAGTGTAATAAATACGGAAATAGTAAAAACACTTGAGATATACGTGGAAACCCTCCAAATGGGAAAAACCACGGGCTGATGAGTGCGCCACACTAGAACCTTGAATCCACTAATGATAAAGGAATTACAACCTAATCCCGGTTTAATCCTCCACAGCTACCTAATCCCGGTATAAGTGAACCTAGTTCATCATGCTTGTGCTTTAAGCTACCTACTCCCGGAAGCAACACAAGTCTTACTTCTCAATGAAGAGATAAAGTGTCTCAAGTGAATATATGATGATATTCAATGAACAAACAAGGCTAGGAAACCCTATATGCTTATCCAGCATAATGAGATGACAATTAATACAATCCTAGATATCAAAAGCTAAATGACATGTTCAAGAAGCTTAGCTAAACATAGATCAAACAATCCTATATCACAATACAACACTCAATCATGGCATCACAACAATCTCTAATTTGTATCTAAGAATGTTCTAAGAGCATACAAACAATTAAAGAGATGGTTTAGTAAGCAAAACACTTAACTTGTAAGATAGTGAAGAACTTACCAAACAAGATGTGATGAAGCAACCTTATCCATAGATGCACTCTAGATGAACTTAGATGATGCAAGATAAAGATTTAATGCTCATGGGAATGTTTTGAGTGATTAAAAATGAGTTATTGGAAGTGTTTTTCCATTGAAATGTGTTCTAAGGAAGAAATGTGATATTCTGAACTCATACACAACCTTAAGGCATTGAGTTATATATATATAAGATCCAAAAAAAGTGAGGTCGTTTTGGAAAAAATGTTATAGCTTTCTCTGTGTGCGTTGGTGACGTGCGCTAGTCGAGTAGTGCACCACCAGCGCATAACCTATTTTTAAAACAGGCGCTGGACGAGTGGCGCATCCCAGTAGCGCAACACAAGTACAGATTCTCTGGGATGTTTGCGCTGGTGAGGCTGCGCTAGAGGAGTAGCGCACCACCAGCGCACACCCATATCTTTCAACTATGCACGGGTGCAGCAACACAGATCAGTGGCGCATGACTAGCGACGGTCCACTATGAATGTTGCACTGGTGAGGTACGCTGGTCGAGTAGCGCACCACCAGCGCAAAGCCTATTTTTTTCAACACTCAAATGCACAAAAACAATAAGTTCAAGAGTGGTGAAATTGCATCCTATTTTAATGCCTAGCATGGCATACAACTTTCATTGCAAGATGCAAATAGGTCAATTAAGAGTCATTTAAACTAAAATGCATACAAGAAAACACTCAACATATAAGATCAAGAGTTATGCATGAATATGTGAGTGTGTGCAATTATCTCTTCAAAGTAAGTAAGCCCAAGAATTTTACCTTCGGTGCTTCTCCTCTTGAGGTCTTGAGAGCCTAAGCTACCCTTACATGAACCCCAACAATGTGGTTATTCACGAAATAAGCCAAACAACAAATGAGGACTTTTCAATCTCCCCATTTGGCTATTTCGTGACAAAACCACCACTAACATTGATCCTCACAAAACAAAATAGAAACACACCAGGAAGATATTCTACATTACAAAGAGATAAACATAAAAAAACTTCAGGTCTTCAATCTCTTGTAGAACTATCAACCCTACACACAAGGCAAGCACAAATACGCTTTCTAAACAAAGTGCATGTGAGATGATCAAGTGAATAAAAAAAAACATTTGCATTTAAGAATATGAATATGACAACATGCAATGTATGTGAATGCAATGCTCCCTCTCAACGAGTTACTCCCCCTACATGTAATCTCCCCCTCAAACAAGTACACTCATGCAATGCTCCCTCTCAAAGCCAACACATGCTACTCCCCTAACATTACAATGCTAAGTCAATGCTACTCTCCCTTTTTTTCATGATATAGGCAAAGGAGAAGTCCCCAACCGGGTCACTCAAGGCAAATAAAGAAAGAGAGAATACAAGATTTTTGCATAATTATATAAGCCACATTTATGCAATCTCAATTGATAGGAGAGACATAAGGAGATTTATTTGAAGATAATGTGTGAATAAAAAAAATGCTTTGCATACAAGACATGTTGCATTCAAGTCAAAAAACAACGGTATTTGGCAAAGCAAATGACAAATGATTCCAATACAATTCAAAACAATTTCACCATTTGTCATAAGAGAAGCAAGGATATAGAGTTCTTATAAATATCAAGTTTTAAAGGCACTATATCCAACTTTAAAAGCTAAACAAGGCATGAGCAACTTTGCACCCTATTTGATTTTTTCGGGAGGACACTGTTGGGAAAAAACGGTTTAGAAACGCAGCGGAATCGTGTTAAAAATGAAATTAGGGTTTATGTATAATTTTTTTTCCCTTTTATGCAACGAGAACCTTAACCCTAGATTAATTGATATATATAAAAGTATCGTACCTTTTTTGCGTGACGATTGAAAAAGCGTTGAATCAATTCCACAAAATCTTCCAATCCAATCACGAAAGTGAATCACCTAGGAGTGTGGGCTCCCTTTCTTTAGATTGTATTCCTGAGGATGGAGACAAAGCAAATATCTTTTATTTGTTAGTTACAAATATCCTCCAAGAGAAAAAATCCAAGAACGTCCGGTCACTTGTGAATTATCAATCAATTTGATTGTAACTCACGTGAACCTTGATTCGATGTTGTAAATAAAACCCTTTTGATGTAAAGGATATTAGTATACTATCGAATACAAAAACGTTCCCCTTTTTCTCTACTTGGCGGAATTCACACACTATTGCTTAGAGAAGATTGAATTTTGTCTCGAGTAAAATCAGATTTTTCTCCCTCAAAATTCTATGATAGCCAAATTCTTCACTAAGAAAAATATGGCTTGGCCGAAATTCCTCTCTAATGCCTTAGGGCTGGCCGAATTCATCATCCACATATATATAGGTTCATAAATCCTTTCCTGAGAAGGATTCACTGGGTAATCCTTTCCTTAGGTGGATTTATTTGGTAGTTAGAATCATTATCTTAGAAGAAAACTAACTACTCCTTTAACTATATATTGTGTTGGCCGAATTTCCCTTATTTGAAGTAGATTAGGAGTGTTTAATCTTTCCTAAGAAAGATTACTTCTCCTTAGGTAGATTAACTTGGTGGTTATGAATCCTTTTCAAATAAGAATTCTACCACTAAGTAGTTTTACTTGGTGACCAAGAATCCTTTCCCAAAAAGAATTCTTTCCTACACCAAGACTCCTAATCCTACTCAATAGTGTGTTTGTAACCATATAAAAGACTTCCTAATTTGATTAGATAAATAACTCCTTTTATTTATCTATTTATCAAATATAGTCTTTAACATTAACTATACTACCAACAATAGTATAGTTTTAGGAGACCATCTCCTAACAGGAAAATATTTTGACTTTTAATTAAATATTTAATTATTTTTCATTTAATTAAATAAAAAAAATAAAAATATTAAAGCTATTCACCATAGCCTTTGCCGCCCATACCTAGTATAAAGGCCATATATTATTTTTCTCATTTTATTAAATCCATTAGACCTTAATAAAAAGTCCACATGTGAACTAGACCTATTCTTGCAAAAAGAAACAAGTTCACATGCCTTATTACAATTCTAGATGGACCTCTATTGGTCCGGTAGAATATATTAAGTGATCCATGCAAGTTCGTGTGGATTGGGGATCTTGGCGGGCTATCTAAATTTAAGCTCCAATGACACAACCCGATCACAATCAACAAATGATTCACTTAGGTCCAATCTATTTAATTTTAGTTCATTCCACTAAAGAACTAAAATTGAACTCTTAAATAAAGATAGAATAAGTTGATGTTACTCATTCGTACCCTAGACAACCTTATTGGAGAAAGTGTATCCTCGTGAAGAATACCGGTAATCGCCAAGAGCTCATAGACCGCCTATAGCTCTCCAAGTTACCATATTCACTCATATGACCATATTTTGAACTTGGATATTTTGACTTGTCCAGAAGCCATGTTTCAATAGACACTATCGAAGACTTACCGTTAAGATTTAATATCCAATACCTCAAAACATCCATATGTTGGTATTCTACTCTCATTCAATAAATGGAGCCACGATGTCCATATCTATAAATGAAGTCCTCTATCGATTAACAAATGAATACCAGCAAACTATCGATGATAGACTATGCTATATAATCGTACTCATTGATAGCTCAAATGATAACACTTGCAACCATAAGTCCATCATTTATCTCAGGATTAAGATTGACTCTCCGATTGTCTTCAAATGAAAACTTTTATCCATTGACGGTTTTAGATAAAGTATTTCATTTTGATCCTATTCAATGCACCCAGTGCACTAGATTCTTTTACTCAAAGACACCACACTTTGATGATTTTAGACTCATCATAACATATTTGATCCCACTCAAACGCTAGCAAAAGAATCTACAACTTTAACAAGATAAAGGCTCCCAACCTTCTATCTTAAGTTGTGAATATTATTCAAGACTAACTAAAGAATTGTGTCTACCTCATACATATCTAGATGTATGAACAATTCTTATTTTCTCATAGTCTTTTGTCCTTATTATTATTTACTTTTGACAATTATAATTATTAAACTATAAATGCTATAAGATTTGTTAAGCTAGAAATCACTTTATTCATATGAAAAGATTGTTAATTACAATATTACACTCTTGCTATCGAGCATAATCCTAACAGATACCCGTATAATAATAGTCATGTTCAACTAATAAAGAAAGAGAGACATTGATTAAACATTTTAGTCTCACTAGTATGTTTCACACAAGGTGTTGCATTTGAAAATTGCAATCAACAAATCATGCTTTATCATTTTTCATTAGCATGTCATTTAAGAAACATCATGTCATGGAGATAATTATTGGTCATTTAACATGTACTTCCAAGGTATATCTCCATGTCCAAAAATGTATTTTTGAACATAAATATGACATGGATTGTAGTCAAAGCAAAATGCACACTTATTTAAGAAAATACAGTATACCATAAGTGCAACCAAGCTACTAAAGCAATCAATAAAGAGGCATAAACATATTTTTAAGAAAAATTGCATGCAACAAGTATACAATAGCTCTCTTTGCTTGAGTTCCCCATATGGGATCAAAGACCACAACACATCACTACATTAAACAAATCCCAATAGATTTACTAAGAGCCTTGAAACTAGTAGCATCTAAGAGTTTAGTAAATAGATCCGCTAATTGATTATTGGTACCTACGTGCTCAAGTTCAATGCATTTGCTCTCAACTAGTTCTCTAATGAAATGATGACGGATGTCAATATGCTTAGTCCTAAAATACTGAACCGGATTCTTTGAAATATTAATTGCACTCATGTTATCACAAAAGAGAGTAAAAGTACCTTGATTGAATCCATAGTCGACTAGCATTTGCTTCATCCAAAGGAGTTGTGTGCATCCACTCCCAGCAGCAATGTATTCGGCCTCAGCCGTGGACAAGGAAATCGAATTTTGATTCTTGCAAAACCAAGAGACAAGGTTGTTCCCAAGGAAAAAGCAACCGCCCGATGTACTTTTCCTATCCTCACAATTTTCTGCCCAATCTGCATCACTAAAGCCTACAAGACTAGCATTAGTGTCAAAAGAGTACCAAATCCCATAGTTGGATGTCCCATTCATATATCGAATGATTCTCTGAACAGAAGAGAGATAGGACTCCTTAGGATCCGCTTGGTACCTAGCACATACACCCACACTAAAAGAAATATCGGGCCTACTTACGGTCAAATAGAGCAAGCTACCAATCATGCCACGATATAGAGTTTGGTCCACACTTTTACCACTAGCATCCTTGCTTAACTTCAAAGTGGTACTTATGGGTGTATCACAATGTTTGACAATTTCAAGGCCAAATTTCTTCACTAGGTTTTTGGCATATTTAGCTTGAGATATTAAATTCCTATCATCCATTTGCTTAATTTGTAAACCTAGAAAGTAACTCAACTCACTAACTAGACTCATTTCAAACTCATGAGACATCACATCAAAAAATTGTTAGACTTTGGTAACATTTGTGGAACCAAAGACTATATCATCAACATAGATTTGAGCTATAAAGAGCTCATCTTTGTCTTTCTTGATGAATAGAGTCTTGTCAACACTACCCCTAGTGTAGCCACTATCTATGAGAAATTGAGTGAGACACTCATACCAAGCCCTAGGTGTTTGTTTCAACCCATACAAAGCTTTCTTGAGGTGATAGACGTGATTAGGGTGGTGAGGATCCACAAACCCTTTGGGTTGCTCAACAAATACTTCCTCTTGCAAGAAACCTTTGAGGAAGGCACTCTTAACATCCATCTGATATAATTTGAACTTGTGCAAACAAGAAATGGATAAAAAAAAGCCTAATAGACTCAATCCTATCAACGGGAGCAAATGTATCCTCAAAGTCAATACCCTCAATTTGAGAGTATCCTTGTGCTACAAGCCTAGCCTTGTTTCTCACAATGTTGCCATCCTCATCGGATTTGTTCCTATATACGTACTTGGTGCCTATCATATTGGTGTTCTTAGGCCTAAGAACTAGAGTCCAAACCTTATTCCTTTCAAATTGGTTAAGCTCTTCTTGAATAACAAGAACCCAAAATTCATATTTTAAGGTTTCTTCAATTTCTTGGGTTCTATTTGAGAGGTGTAGCAAGTGTAGCTAATAAGATTAGCCATTTGATGCCTAGTCCTAACACCCTCACTAACTTCACCAATAATGTCATCTTTGTCATGAAGTTTCCTAACCCATGGAGCAGGTTCTTTTGAGTCCAAGTGAGGAATCCTATCTCTAAGTTGTGCTATGTCATCATCAAGATTAGCCTTTTCAACATTAGAGATATCAACTACTTTCTCCAAAGGGGAGTCAACAACTAAATCAACCTCCTGCTCATGGTCATTAGTTTTGAGCCTAGCATCATCAATGACAACATTAGAAGATTCCATTACGGTCCTAGTTCTTAGATTAAAAACTCTATAGGCTCTACTATTCAAGGCATAGCCAATGAAGATACCCTAATCACTCTTAGCATCAAATTTGCCAAGTTACTCACAGTCATTCAAAATGTAGCATTTGCTTCCAAAAGTGTGGAAGTAGCTAACATTTGGCTTCCTACCTTTCCATAACTCATAGGAGATTTGCCTAGTGTGAGACCTAAGAAAAACTCTATTACCTATGTAGCATGCCGTATTGATGGCTTCAGCCCAAAGATTCCTAGGGACATTATTGATAAGCAACATCACACGGGCCATTTCTTGAAGAACCCTATTCTTCCTCTCAACAACTCCATTTTATTGAGGTGTCTTAGGAGCCGAAAACTCATGAGAAATGCCTAGACTATTGCAATAGTTTTCAAAATGGGCATTCTCAAATTCCTTCCCATGGTCACTCCTGATTCTCTTAATGCTTTTAATCTTGGAGTTCATTTCATTTTGAAGTTTGGAGCAAAGCATTTTAAACTTATCAAAAGTTTCAGACTTTTCTCTAAGAAAATAAGTCCATGTGTACCTAGAGAAGTCATCTACACACAAAAATGTATCTCTTTCCACCTAAACTCTCAGTTTGCATAGGACCCATAAGATCCATGTGGAGAAGCTCTAGAGGTTCTTTGGTGGTTATATACTTTCCCTTTTTGTGCATACTTTGGTTTGCTTCCCTTGTTGGCAAGGCCCACAAACACCATTAACCTTTTTCCCAAGCTTGGAAAGGTCTCGCACAACATTGAACTTATCTAAGATTCTTAAATCCCTAAAGTTCATGTGACCAAGTCTTTCATGCCACAACTCTATTTGTTCATCCTTGGACACATTACAAGACACACTTCTAGCCTCAAGACAATAGCAATTGTCACTAGACCTCATGCCTTTTAACAAGGTTTGTCCATTAGGCAATAGGATAGAACAATAATTTTTCCTAAACAAGACGAAGAGTCCATCATCACTAAGATGTGAAATGCTTATCAAATTGGCTTTTAGACCATCAACATACAAAGCATTGGACAAGGGAGGTAATCCGGGAATGGAAATGGTTCCCTTTCCTTTGACCTTCTTTTTGGATCCATCACCAAAGGTGACCTTTCCTCCCTCCTCCATCACAAGAGTCTAAAAGAAACTCTTATTTTTAGTCATGTGCCTAGAGCACCCAATATCCAAATACCAAAAATCACAAGAATGAGCTTTCAAAGCAATTTATGCAACATTGCAAAGGTGTTCATCCTTTCTAATCCACTTAGGTGCAGTATTTCCCTACCTAGTGGTCAATGGTACATGGTCTCTAAATGTTCTAGGATCATGCAAAGGTGTTCCACTTTTCCTAGTGACATGCATCATGGCTCTAGGTGTATTAGGATTATGCTTCATGGCTCTAGCCTTTTTCTTTTCTATCATGCGTTCAATCCTACACAATTTGATATACCTAAAGTAATTTGGTCTAATGTGACCATCAATACCACAGAAATGACATGTAGGTAAAAAGTTAGGAATTATACCATATCCTTGAGGATGCATTGGAGCCTTCCTATATCTTTATGGTTGTCTTGCTTGTTGTTGAGGAGCTTTCCTTATTTGTTGTTGAGCAGGACTAGGTTGCTTCCTTGGTTGAGCTGGCATGATAGGTGCCTTCCCTTTGTGATATTTTGGTTGAGGGAAGTTTACTTGAGGAGCCCTTGTAGAATGAGCTTGAGGTGGGCTTCTTGGTGCCATCTTCACTTGAGCACTATTTGAACACTCTCCTAGATCAAGCTTCTTCCTAAGAGTTTGATGAGAAGAGGACCCATTGAAGTTCATGCTTCTTACAAAAATGGTCTTGCTTAGAGTGGAGGACATCTTGTCATCTTCAAACCCAAGCCCTTTCTTGTAACTTGGTATCTTTCCAACATCTAGCATATGGTCAAGTTTCTCGGTGCTAGAGTTCATCTTGGCCAACAACTTTCTAGCATCTTCAAGCTCTTTCTTTAACCCTTCTTCACTCCTCTTAGATCTTTCCAACTCTTCATTTAGTTTGTCAACTTGAGTTGAGAGGTCTAGGTTTTCTTCTTTTAATCTCATGATCTCATTCTTGTTTTTTAATCTTGAGCTGTCAAACTTAGCCATGTAGTCCTTGAGATCCATCCTATCCACACTCCCATTTATGGATTGTGATAAAGATCCATAATTACTTGAGTAGTCTTCCTCTTGACTATCATTCTCTTATTCACTAGCATATTTGCTCGTAAGAGAGGATGTAAATGCTATGAAGTTAGCCATGAGTTCTTCATCATCTTAAGACTCATCTCCTTCATTAGAGTTATCACTTTCACTCTATATGGCAGCCATCACCTTTCCCTTCTTCTTGTTCTTATGATTTGCACATTTCGGGGCAAAGTGACATATTCCACCACATTCATAGCATTGGACTCCTTTCTTCTCAGACTTCTCTTGCCTAGGCATAAAATTCTTGAAGGGAGCCTTCTTCTTCAAGTCTTGACCCTTGGATCCAAAGCCTTTCTTCTTGGACTTGTAGAATTTTTTGAACTTCCTCATTAGCAAGGCCATCTCTTCATCCTAGTCATCACCTTCCTCCTTCTCAACTTTGAAGGCTTTCAAAACAATATCTTTTTGCTTCTTTGATGGTGTGGGGTTAGGACAATTCCTAGATTCATAAGCTAGAAGCCTCCCAATCACTTCACTAGGCTTTATGTCCTTATACCCACTATTCTCTTCCAAAGCCGTCACCTTAGACTCAAATCTATCTGGTAGAGATCTCATAATCTTTTGCTTGATCTTCCTATCCGAATAAGGATCACCAAGTTGATGACTTTGGTTCACAATGTCCATCAACCTCACTTTATAGTCGTTGAAGCACTCATTCTCATCCATCTCGAGCAATTCAAATTACGTTTGGAGAACTTGAAGCTTCGATTCCTTAACCACCTCGGTTCCCTGATGTGCAACTTCTAGGATGTCCCATGCATCCTTAATTATCCTAGTATTTTGAACCAACTTGTATTGGTTATCATCCATTGCACAAATGATGGCATGCATTGCCTTCCTATTCCACTTTGAAGCCTCAAACTCTTGTGCATTCCACTGAGCCTTTGGTTTGAGTACATCATCTCCTCCATCTGCAAGAGTCATCATGGGTGGAGTGTATCCATCTTCAACTGCCATCAAAGCCCTGTCATGAATTTGGCATATGTATGACTCCATCTTGCCTTTCTAAGAGGAATAATTCAATCCGGTGAGGAGTGAAGGTCTAGTGCTGGAAGCTCTCTCATTGCCACCGTTTGCACTCATTGTGTTTATGAATGAATGATATGAATGCAAGTGTATGAATGGTCAACACAAACAAACAAAATGCAACACACAACAAAATGAGCAAGGATTACCTATGTATGTCTAGGAACCTGCTCTGATACCAATTGAAACAAATAATATGGTGTGTAATATTAATCTAGAGGGGGGGTGAATAGATTTTAATTAAATTTTACCCAATTTTCATTAAGAGTCAAGTTGACGAAAATACCCCCATCTAGTTACAAAGATACCACAAATGAAATAAATGCGGAAATAGTAAAAACACTTGAGATATACACGTGGAAACCCTCAAAATAGGAAAAACCACGGGCTGATGAGTGCGCCACACTAGAACCTCGAATCCACTAATGATAAAGGAATTACAACCTAATCCCGGTATAAGTGAACCTAGTTCATCATGCTTGTGCTTTAAGCTACCTACTCCCATAAGCAACACAAGTCTTACTTCTCAATGAAGAGATAAAGTGTCCTAAGTGAATATATGATGATATTCAATGAACAAACAAGGCTAGGAAACCCTATATGCTTATCTAGGATAATGAGATGACAATTAATACAATCCTAGATATCAAAAGCTAAATGACATGTTCAAGAAGCTTAGCTAAACATAGATCAAACAATCCTATGAAGCTATCACAATACAACACTCAATCATGGTATCACAACAATCTCTAATTTGTATATAAGAATGTTCTAAGAGTATACAAATAGTTAAAGAGATGGTTTAGTAAGCAAAACACTTAACTTGTAAGAAGATAGTGAAGAACTTACCAAACAAGATGTGATGAAGCAACCTTATCCATAGATGCACTCTAGATGAACTTAGATGATGCAAGATGAAGATTAATGCTCATGGGAATGCTTTGAGTGATTAGAAATGAGTTCTTGGAAGTGTTTTTCCTTTGAAATGTGTTATTAGGAAGAAATGTGATATTCTGAACTCATACACGACCTTAAGGAATTGAGTTATATATATATAAGATCCAAACAAAGTGAGGTCAATTTGGAAAAAACGTTCTAGCTTCCTCTGTGTGCGCTGGTGACGTGCGCTGGTCGAGTAGCACACCACCAGAGCACAGCCTATTTTTAAAATAGGCGCTGGACGAGTGGCACATCCCAGTGGCGCAACACAAGCGCAGATTCTCTGGGATGTTTATACTGGTGAGGTTGCGCTTGACGAGTAGCGCATCACAACCGCACGCCCATATTTTTCAACTATGCGTGGGTGCAGCAGCGCAGATCAGTGGCGCATGACTAGCTGCGGTCCACTATGAATGTTGCACTGTTGAGGTGCGCTGGTTGAGTAGCGCACCACCAGTGCAAGGCGTATTTTTTTCAACACTCAAATGCACAAAAACAATAAGTTTAAGAGTGGTGAAATTGCATCCTATTTTAATGCCTAGCATGGCATACAACTTTCATAGCAAGATGCAAATAGGTCAATCAAGAGTCATTTAAACTAAAATGCACACAAGAAAACACTCAACATATAAGATCAAGAGTTATGCATGAATATGTGAGTGTATGCAACTATCTCTTTAAAGTAAGTAAGCACAAGAATTTTACCTTTGGTGCTTCTCCTCTTGAGGTCTTGAGAGCATAAGCTACCCTTACATGAACCCCAACAATGTGGTTATTCACGAAATAAGCCAATCAACAAATGAGGACTTTTCAGAGCACATCCATGTTCCAGTTGATTAACTGTGAATGGATCTTGATTGTTAACTTTTGAATAGAGGAAACTTAATTTATGCATGCTTATGCTAGATTTGGTTGATTGGTGTACTTTTCATGTGCTTAATGGGTCTAGATCTAGACATAATTGCTCATTCAATGTCTTTGGTTGAGTGATGAAAATTGATTTCGGTATTCCATAATCAACAAATGATTCGCAATAATATATGCTTTAGTTTCAGAATCCTTCATCAAGAGAACTAGCACTTGAATCCTCTTGAATGGTGTTTGATTGTTATTATCAACATGACTAGCTTGTGTGTTTGGTGAACTTATGTACCTACTGTAACCACTATTTTGTATCTCTCTAAGCTACATTTATTTTCATAGCTAGGGTGCTTTGCCTTAATGAGTAAACTAATTTTAATTGCTTTATAGTGTAATTGATTTAGAATGGCAAGCACACATTTAAATATCTATCCTTAGCGTAATTCAATTTAGTTTAGTTTAATTACACCTCACACACCATCTGTATTATGCATACACTTCACACACACCATTCTCACCACTTCCATGTTCTATTTACATCATTTTCTATAACACTGAGAAAGTTATACGGATACCACCTCTATGTGGGAATGACCCTTGCTTACATGTTATACCAGTCCTTTGACTCATTGCATTTACGAGGTGATTAGAATAGAAAATATATTTTTGACGGGATTACGACGATGCTCCCGGTCAGACGTCTCCCAGTAGTTTGTTACCCAAGATTCATTGCAACAGGGGCGTTTCATATCTCATTTACTTCACTAATTATGGCATAAAATTGTATTTGCCAACATTTAAACATGAGTATCTTCTTTCCACGTTCATCTTTCTGCACATCCCATCAGGTATCTGCGACCTGAAGACACTATAACGGTGTTTCTATAAGCCAGTTAGCTTTGGTGAGTGTGCATTGTCTTTGCAACTTATGTTTTTTGCCTCAATAACTAGACCCCCTTAGCACCCATTTGGCATTAACAATCTTAGGTCAAAAAATATTACCTTTGTAAAGGAAGACACAATTAGAACAACTTTTCTTACCCTTTTGGAATTCTTCAATCGATGGGACTTTTATTGATAACTTTAATCAAAATGCAAAAAGGTAGCAACAATTGATCAAAAAGATTGCAATCATAACTTAGATTGTTGTCGTATGTAAATTTTATTAGATGTATACGTTATTGACAAAGAAGATAAAATTGCCAGGTGGACATCCAAATAGGCATTCAGAAAATATCACGGAAGATATCATCAAAGAAGAGAATTGAGTAAATGTAAAAATAAGTATTGAGCAAAACCTACTCGGGATCAGTTAACGTTGCTTGGGGTTAGTTGACGTCATGTTCTACTCGGGATCAGATGACGTCATTCGAAACCAACTAACATCATGTTCTACTTGGGACAAACATGAAAAAACTCGGATAAAGAAGCCCATCACATAACTCGTATACGAACCAAGAATCATGTTAAAATACATAAAGATATCCGCATCAAAGAAGAATTCCAAGATGAATAGAATACCAAACAGGAAAAAGGTTCCAAATCAGGCAACAATTTTATTTATTCAAAAAGACTACGCATTTATAAGGAAATAATTCCTAACTGGACTATATCACTAAGAGTCCTATTCAATCTCTATACAAATCTCTGAGATAGGAAAGAAGACAGACTACTCCAAACAAAGTAACCAAATCATAATTAAATGCAAAAATCTTTCATTGCTTGTACAAAAAGGATTAGGGTTCTATGCATATATAAATAGACCCATAATCTCGTTATAAAAATATATAGCAATATACAGAGAGAAAAAAAGAGATCGAGAGTTGTAAATCTTTTTCAATGGTGGATTTTGGTTCGGTTATTTATTCAACCACCCGTGGATGTTTCTCAGGTCGTCGGAGTTTTACCACATAAAACTTGTGTTCAATTACTTTCTCCTTCTCTTTCTCTTTGAGATCACAGCTAAAATCCAATCTTGTTGACTTTTCTCACCCATCTAGAAATCAACGTCAACAATTGGTGCTAGAAGAAGGGGAGGAACCTTCGATCTGATTAAAACCAATGGCAGGAAGCAGAAACAGTCTTGGGGATATCCAAAAATCTCCAGATAATGCTTATATTGGCAGTAGCTCACGAGATCTTGCCACAACCACTAGAAACCAACCAACATCCCTAGCGGGGATCCAACAAATTCCTCTGACCATTGAAGACCTGACACGACGCTTCCGTGAGGCTCTGCAACAAATGGTGGCATACACGACAAAGGAAGGAGTTGATCTACTAGTTGTAGATGAAGCGCAACCTCCAAACCTCCCATCTACAAGGCTTCGTTCAGCTATAGTTGGGCCAGAACAAGATGCACCAGAAGCCGGAAGGAACTCTATTCTAATTAATCAGGCTGATCGTGAAACACCCAAAGATGAGCAACCATGCCAGAGGCAGAGCCATGATCAGATAGCCCGTGCTAAACACCGTAAGCATGACCGACACATGATCGATTGTCATAAGAGGATAGTGATTGGAACCATTGCAAGCACCATCACAAAACCATACGCCTATAAGGATCAACCCATGATACTCAGCAGCAAAGTGAAGAGCTAGAAAAAGGAATGACAGTCACTCATCGGCTTAACCATCATGGAGATCCGGTAGGAGATAGAGATGTCATAATTCAGAGCCTGACCCGAGAAGTTGAAAACAATAAGTGTCAAATTGACTTACTGGTTAGACGTTATGGGTACAATGACTTATTCGACGAAGATTCTGACAGTCCATTCACTAGGGACATCCTGCAGACTTCATTCCCAGAAAGATTCAGGATGCTGCAAGTAGAGCAGTTCAAGAAGGATACAGATCCTAAAAAACACGTCAGACGGAATAAAAGTGCTATGGCCCTGTATGCCCACAACGACCTCTTACTATGTCTCAACTTTCCATAGACTCTAGGAGACACAGGCTCAAGATGGTTCGGAAGATTGCCCCCAGGAAGTATCAGAAGTTTTGGTAAATTAAGCAAGAGTTTCTTCAGATAATTTCTGGGCAACATTCACAGGAGAAAATTAGTAGCTTACATTTCTCAGCTGAAACAAGGGAAAGATGAGTCGCTAAAAAAATACCTGGGGAGATTTGGCCAGGCGGTATCAGAAATTGGCAGTGCAAACGAAGAAGCGATAATTGCGGCATTCATCAACAATTTACAGAATGGACGACTATCTTTTGACTTAAGAAGGGACCGTTTAACCAGATATATAGATATGATGGACATGGCGAGAAGATATGCACTGGCTGAAGAAGAAGAGTTAGCCACGGGAGGATGCTACATGTATGGAGGAAAGCCCGAACTGAAGGATGTCTAGTCCAAGGTACAGAACCAAAATGGAAAACTAAAAGGAAATAGCAAATAAGAAAGCAAGGATGGGGGAAACGAGCGTAATGCTGACCAGACCATGGAGAAATTCAGAGGAAAATATGCAACCTACACCCTTTTTCAGAAAAAGCAGGAAGAAATCCTAGCCATACTGGAGGAAAAGAATTTGGTAAGAGAGCCACGCCGACAATCTCAGTTTGCCCGGTGAGATATAATAAAATACTATAAATTCCACAAAGAAACCGGTCATGAGACTTCCAAGTGTTACCATCTCAGAGATTATGTTGAGACCCTCATTCAGGAAGGACACTTACAAGATATAATCCTGAAAAGGGATGAGAGGACAGAAACAAAGAAAGAGACTAGGGTCGATCATACCTCCAGTCGAAACCAAAGGGCCATCCCTAAGGCCTATGAAGTAATACAAACAATCTTTTGAGGACCATCAACTGGAAGAAGTAACCGAGAGCAAACACAGGAAATTAGAGAAGCAGTGGATGCAAGACAGAACTTTGACATGAACTCGAACGAACCAGACCCGAAAAGGGTAAAAGAAGGATGAGACCTAATAATATTCACAAAAGCTTATTCGCATGGGGTTGACGTTCGACCAAACGATGCCCTGGTCATAAGTGCCCGAATTGGACACAGTAAAGTCAGGAGAATCGTAATAGATAATGGAAGTTTGGCAGATATTCTCAATGTAGCTGTCTACGATCAACTTAGGTTGGACTGAAAGGATTTACAGCCTTTTCATACCCCACTTAGAGGATTTGGGGGAGTTGAGGTCAGGCCTCTTGGGACGACAAAGCTGCCTGTAAAAATTGGAGTAGCACCTTGCCAGAGAACAGTACTACTCGATTTCGTAGTAGTAGACTTAGAAAATTGGTCGTATAATGCATTGTTAGGTCGGCCATTCTTGAATAAAACTATGGCCGTAACAACTACTTATGCTTTGATGGTCAAATTCTTGACCGAAAAGGGGTCAGAGTAGTCAAGGGGTCCCAGGGGATGACCCGAAGAGCTAACCTATCAGTTTACAAAGACAGAAACGATGGTGTACAAGTATGCACTATTACACAGCCGAGTCAGAACAAAGAGTCACTGTCGTTCAAATTTGACCCAAGGGAAGAATCGAAAGAGTCCAAAAATGAACCGGTAGAAGAAATAATCTTGAAAGAAGATGAACCGGATAAGAAGATCAAAATCGGGGCCAATTTGGAAGGAAATGTCAAACAAAGCCTCACTGATATGCTCAAAGAATACAGGGATGTGTTCGCATGGAGTCATGAAGACATGGTCAATATAGATGCCCGAATAATATCTCATCATCTCGCGGTAGACCCGAATTTAAAACCAGTAATACAAAAGAGAAGGTCATTCAATCTCGAGAGAAGTCAGGCATTCAAGCAGGAAGTAGAAAAGTTACTCATTGTAGGGCCAATTAGAGAGATTAGTTGTCCTCAGTGGGTAGCTAATGTGGTCCTCATCTAAAAGAAAAACAGTCAGTGGAGAATGTGCGTAGATTTCACAGATTTAATTAAGGCATACCCGAAAGACAGTTTTCCACTACCAAGGATAAACCAATTGGTTGACGCTACATCAGGTCACGAATTACTCAGTTTTATAGACGCCTACTCGGGATATAACCAAATCCAGATGAACAAGGCTGACGAAGAAAAAACGGCGTTCACAGCCGATCAGGGCTTATACTGTTATACAGTAATGCCCTTCGGATTAAAAATACAGGGCAACATACCAAGGGCAGGTCAACAGAATCTTTGCATGACAAATATGAAGAAATATGGAAGTCTACATAGATTACATGCTGACCAAGAGCATCTTGGTAGACAAGCATACAACAGACCTGCGAGAGACATTTAATACTTTGACGAGATACCAAATGAAGCTGAATCCGAACAAGTACTTATTCAGAGTTCCTTTAGGAAGGTTCTTAGGTTTCCAAGTTCACCAAAGGGTAATCGAAGTCAATCCTGAAAAGATTCAAGCCCAGTAGAAAATGACCTCACTAAGGACGCTAAAAGAAGTGCAGCATTTAACATGATGCTTAGCTTCCATGGGTAGATTCATCTCAAAGACCATAGATAAATGTGCTCTTTTTTTAAAGTGATTAAGAAAGGAAAAGGACTCGAATGGAATGAAGAGTGCGAGCAGGCATTCTTAAAAATCAAAGAGTACCTAGGGCAAGCTCCCATCCTTTCGAAACCAAAAATGGGAGAGACACTCCACTTATATTTATCAATTACAGAACTAGCAGCAAGCTCAGTTCTAGTCAGAATAGAAGATGGAGTACAGAGGCCAGTGTATTATACCAGCAATGCACTTTTACTAGCCGAAACCAGGTATTCACAGGCAGAAAAAATGGCCCTAGCATTGGTTTCAGCCACAAGGAAGTTAAGGCCATACTTTCAGGCTCATAAATCCAGATTCTCACCAACTGCCCACTTAAGCAAATTTTATAGAAGCTAGAAATTTTAGGAAGACTAACCAAATGGGCAATCGAGCTAAGTGAATTCGATATCCAATACGTCCCCAAGACTTCTCTCAAAGGCCAAGCAGTGGCACATTTTATAGCAAAGTTCACAGAATCAAACCTGGAAGCAAAAAAGATGTTGGGCAAAAATTTCCCATGGAAATTATATGTCGATGGCTCTTCAAATACTCATGACAGCGGGGCAGGGATCGTAGTATGCACCCCTAAAGAAGATGATGTCGAATGTGCAGGGATGGTAGTATGTACCCCGGAAGGAGATGATGTCGAATGTGCCATGAGGTTTGACTTCAAAGCAATAAATAATCAAGCCGAGTACGAGGCTCTACTGGCATAGCCATCGGAGCAGATGAGGTTGAGATATTTAGCAACTCATAGGTAGTTGTCAACCAAGTCCTGGATGAATACCAAACCAGAGATGAAGGCATGATAGCCTATCGTGACATAGCAAAACAGCTCATTCAGAAATTCAAAGAATATAAGATTGCCCAAATCCCCAGGGAGAAGAATGAAATGGCAGATGTTTTGTCCAAACTAGCATCAGCAACAACCACAATCAGGCCAAAAATTATTCCGGTTGCATATCTCCTCAAATCGAGCACAACGAAGCAAAAAAACTTTGAAATATTAGAAATTCGAACACCGTCAGACGGTTGGATGACTCAGCTGAAAAAGTTTCTAGAAGAAGGCATGCTCCCGAAAGATCCCCTACAAGCAAAACGTATTAGGTATCGATCAGCAAGGTACACATTGGTTGGAGGAGAACTATACAGAAGAGGGTTTTCCCGAACACTCCAAAGATGTGTATCAGAAAGAGATGCATGTCAGATATTAAAGGAAATCCACGGGGGATTTTTTGGAAACCATACTGGGAGTAAAATTTTAGCACAAAAGGTACTCATGCAAGTTTATTATTGGCCTACTTTATTCTCGGATGCATAACGATGTTTGGAGAAATGCAATACTTGCCAAAGGATTGCTAATGATATCCGACAACCCCTTGAACAACTCAGAAACCTCTGTTAGGTTTTAGTTTGTGTTGGCATGAATTCCATATCAAAACGATGTCTACTTGTAATGACTTAGTTTTTTAGGTTTATGATGATTCAAGCTTCAAGGAAGAAGAAACAACAAGTCAAAGCAAGTTCAAAGTCTTCAAAGAGAAAGGATGCAATTTGTTTCTACAAAGGTATACTAAGACCTTATCTTTCTCTTACAAGGCTTAAGCGCACACAAACATAATTCATTCATATGTGTCCCTGCTTAGTTTTGCACCTTTATAGGCACACACACACATATCATACATTTGTGTCCCTGCATCGTTGTGCACCTATATAGGCACACACATACAATTCATTCATATGTGTTCCTGCACTATTATGCACCATGTATAACACATGCACGCACTTTAAGATGACTGCTCATGCATTGGTTTGGAAATAACATGTTTTGGAATATGCATGATTGGAAACTATCACTATGTAGTTTGCATTCTAGTGTGAATTGTGTTTTTATGTGTATATGTTTGTATAACATGGATATTGAACTTGGATTTAGTCTTAAATCATTCTTGATTGAGTTCCGGTCATTTCGGTAACTCATACTATTGATTTCAAGTTCAAAGTCAAAAGATACTACACTTTCAACTCATGTTTCATACATTGTCTTCGTCTTCATATATCGAGTCGAATTATTATATTGTGGGTTGAGTATCTTATATATCCATGTCATTATGAGAGTTACCGTTCAAAATCCACATTGGATTCGAATTCTGAGTTCGGAGGCCGGAGAACGGTTGAAGAACGCGAGGGAAGCGCGAGGGGAATGCACCATGGCCAAAAGGCCATGGAGGTGTGCATGCCCGAGGTGGCGTGTGGCCATCTCTGCCGCACGACCTTCCTGCCCCGAGATGCCCACATGCCATCTCGTGGGAGCACTTCCAAAGGAGGGCAAAATGGTCTTTTCATCTTTCTTCTTTCCCACTCCTTTATAATCTCTCTCCCTCTCACATTTCATTCTAAGAAGAAATTCAAATCAAGTGTGCAGAATTTTCTCTCTAAATTTTCTCACCTTCCAAACACCATAACTTCTTCATTTGAACTCTGATTTGAGTGATTCAAAGCTGAGAGTGTTCATCTATTCATTTTCCATCTTTTATCTAAAGATTTTAGTTAATTTTACTGCTTTTTTTTGTGTCTAATCATACAAAAACGGGACTGCACCTAGATGAACTAAGGTATTGATTTTCTCTCTATGTTTTCTTTTAAAACTTGGTCAATTGCCTTGGATTTTCTTCTTCTACATATATTTGTATATTATGAGTGTTTTGATTTGTGTTTTAAACACTTTCAAAACTATATTGAATTTCAATTGAAATCATTCATGTTAAGTTAGGTTTTGATTTTGCCTATGTTATCAAATGTTTGAGATTGTATTGTGCTAGCTTTGATTCTAGGACTATTTTGTGATCTTTGATTGTTTGATTTTGTGAAAAATAGTTCATCACATGTATTAGGCTCTTATGGCCGAAATTCTCACATAATAAATGTGCTTATGTTCTTTTGAGCTATTCATGTGATTTGTTGAATATATGATTAGGAATATGCTCTAGAACTTATGCTTATATCTATTTGACACTGTCATATGATTTTAGCATGTTTTAGGTTTTTGTGATTTAAACTTGATCTTGTGATTTGTTGATCATATCTTGTGATTCAAGTTTAGATATATACATGAATCTAGTCTGTGATTAATGTTGATCATATCTTACATAATCTTGATTGACTACTCATGCATGATGAACTAGACTATATGTGATTTGTGCATTCATGCTCATGTATAGTATTTTCCATAGGATGTTTTGCTCATAGCATTCTATGTTGCGTGCTTGTTTGCATTTTGCATTCATGATCATCTAGATGCCTTGTAAGAAGGAAGTATTGACAATAGGTGTGAGACCTATGGTGTTGAGCAAGAAGTCTTGCCTAGAGTTGGGAGAACTCGGATAGGTGAGCAAGGAAGTCTTGACTAGAGTCGGGAAGACTCGAATAGTTGAGCAAGAAGTCTTGCCTTGGGTTGTGAAGATCCAGATAAGGTGATCAAGAAAGTCTTGAAAAGAGGTGTGATGCCTCGGATTGTTGAGCATAGGGCGACAACTTCTAGAGTAGGATATGAGGGTAGTTTCTAGGTGAAGAGGTCTCTTGAGAGATTGTACTTGTCTTATCTACTAGTGGATTTTGTTTACTGGTGGCTGCTAGCCCGTGGATGTTTCCTCTTTGGAAGTTTACCACGTTATATCTTGTGTCAACTTTTCTCTATTCCTATCTCTTTAATATTTGTATTGTGGATAGAACTCTTTATGTATGTTGACTTCCTCTTTATAATATAGATTGTGTATATGTTACAATTACTTGTTTGTATCACACTTTACTTGTGTTTATATATTGATTAATTGTCTTTAATTAGTATATATATTGTGATACAAGCAATCTAGAGGGACAAACTTTTGTTTGTTTCTAAGTGAGTCGAAAAAGGTGCCTAACCTATTCACCCCCCCTCTAGGTTAGCTTTGAGCATTTAACTGTGATTGTATTTTCAACCTCACATCCCC
Organism: Dipteronia dyeriana; assembly: GCA_032871835.1. NCBI lineage: Eukaryota > Viridiplantae > Streptophyta > Magnoliopsida > Sapindales > Sapindaceae > Dipteronia > Dipteronia dyeriana. The sequence goes on from CM065299.1 coordinate 55,240,659, forward strand.
ATGACCATTTTCCATATAGGGCTTGGATTTAATTGGCCTAATGCCAGCAGGGACAGGGGGTGGAGCGAAGCATGCAATAGTAGCCGTTGACTATTTTACGAAATGGGCAGAAGCTGAAGCATTAGTGCATATCACATAAGCAAATACCCCAAATTTCATGAAAAAGAATATACTGTATAGGTTTGGAGTTCCAAAAAATATCATCACTGACAATGGTACCCAGTTCGATAACCTGAAATTTAGACAACTGTGCAAAGAGTACCGAATTGCCAATTACTATGCCACACCGGCCCACCCTCAAACAAATGGGCAGGCTGAAAAAGTAAACAAAATCATCAAGCATACACTGAAAGCAAAGCTAGATGCCAAGAAACGAATTTGGGTTGAAAAACTTCCCAAAGTATTACGGGCATAACGGATGACAACAAGAACTTCAACGGAGAATAGAGATTTTCTTTGCAAAAAAACCTGGGTTGGACAATTTCTGGTTGAGTCTGAGAGTAAATCAGGGTAACTCCGTTCAGCAGAGCATTTAAAGGGATAGTAGCGTAAAACCCTAGGATCTCAAAAGGTGGGAAAAATCAAAAGATAGATTTGATGACGTAGACGAAGCACTAGGGGACGCGTAGGTCGTTTCTCAAAAATGGTATCGAGAAATGAAGCGATAGAGGACACGTGTTAAGAAAAGAACTGACCAAGGCCGTTAGAACTCCAAAACATTGCAATCATTGAGATTTCGCTTGAGGACACAAAATTAAATTTACATAGCCACCATTAAGACACGTCATCATGACAAGATGTTTATTCTGGCATTAATGAAACGTAAAAAATTAAAGGGTTGATAAATATACTTTTGCCCATAACGAAACCCTGTTCAGCAAAAATATTTTAAGGGGGTATTATCGTATATAAATGTTATCAGATGTATACGTCATTGACAAAGAAGATAAAATTGTCAGGTGGACATCCAAATAGGCATTCAGAAAATATCACGGAAGATGTCATCAAAGAAGAGAACCGAGTAAATGTAAAAAAAAGTATTGAGCAAAACCTACTCGGGATCAGTTAATGTCGCCAGGGGTTAGTTGACGTCATGCTCTACTCGGGATCAGATGACATCATTCGGGACCAGCTAACATCATGTTCTACTCGGGACAAACATGAAGAAACTCGGATAAAGAAGCCCAGCATATAACTCGCACACGAACCAAGAATCATGTTAAAATACGTAAAGATATCCGCGTCAAAGAAGAATTCCAAGATGAATAGAATACCAAACAGGAAAAAGGTTCCAAATCAGGCAACAATTTTATTTCTTCAAAAAGACTACACATTTATAAGGAAATAAGTCATAACTGGACTATATCACTAAGAGTCCCATTCAATCTCTATACAAATCTCTGAGATAGGAAAGAAGACAGACTACTCTAAACAAAGTAACCAAATCATAATTAATTACAAAAATCTTTCATTGCTTGTACAAAAAGGATTAGGGTTCTATGCACATATAAATAGACCCATAATCTCATCATAAAAATATATAGCAATATACAAAGAGAAAAAAGAGAGATCGAGAGTTGTAAATCTTTTTTAATAGTGGAATTTGGTTCGGTTGTTTATTCAACCACCCATGGATGTTTCTCCGGTCGTCAGAGTTTTACCTCGTAAAACTTGTGTTTAATTACTTTCTCCTTCTCTTTCTCTTGGAGATCACAGCTAAAATCCGATCTTGTTGACTTTTCTCACACATCCAGAAATCAACGTCAATAATTGCAATCAAAAATTACGCTAATTTTAATGCCTAACTAGTAAGAGAAACAAGTAATAAGAAATACAAAACCGAATTGTTCATGGATTGAAAATCTTCAAGTACTGGGCATTGCATGGTCGGGGCATCTCTCCCTATTTTGGTAAGGTAAGACGATAAGCTTCGTGACCGACCAAATCCACTTATCTACTAGTGATTCAGCTGCTTTTTTATTTTGTGTTTGGGTAAACCCTTTTGAGAACCAAATTTCTGAGCCGGATTCTTCTTATTCGGAAAAGCGAGTTGTAGTATCTGGTTGCCCTCTGCTGAAAGACTGCATTTCTTACTCTCGCTAGGTCCCTTTTTTCTTCTAGTTAGCTCAGGTTTTGTCCCAGTATATCTAGATTTGTATCAAGCTGATACAATCGGTCTCTTGGGGAGGCCTGGACTATCTCTACTATTATAACTACCTAAGTCCCGAACGTTAAAGAATAGAGAGTTTCTCTTGTTAAAGTTCTTTTTGTCATTCGGTAAGCCTAGGGCACCTCGTGTTAATTGTCTACCCACTTTCTTTTTCTAACATCCAGTTTGGCCTATAAGGTATGCTTGAAGATCTTATTCACATATTCAGTTTGCCCACTTATCTAAGGAGGGGCTGGTGTGGCAAAGTAGTTCTTGATATGGTACTTCTAGAACATCTCCCTGAAGTTTCGTTATCAAACTAGGTCCAGTTATCAGTAATGTATGTGTCTGGGATCCCAAACCGATAGATGAAATTCTTCTTTACAAAGTTTGTTGTGTTAGCCTCTGTTTTATGCACCAGTGCTTCTGACTCTACCCATTTTGTGAAATAATAAACTGCTACTATGACATGCTTTGCACCCCTTTGGTCTCTGTTGGCATTGAGCCGATCTGGTCCAGTCCCTACATTACGAATGACTAAAACAAGGTAAGGTTTTTCAAGCACTCAGATGGTAAGGTTAGCAATCCTTTGGCTAGTGTTGTACTTTTCTACCACTAATTACGCGTCGTAAAGTGGGGTTGGCCATTAGAAACCTTGTCAAAAAGTTTTATGAACCAAACTTTTGCCCTTAGTGTAGTTTTCGCACACCCATTTATGTATACTTTCTTGGATCTTATCACCTTCGGCCGAACTGACACATCTTTATAGGGAGTTTGAAAACCTCATTCTGTAAATTTCTCCCCCAACTATGAAACATTATGCAGCTCTATATCTGAAGAATTTTGCTTCAATTGTATCATAAGGGAGCACGCTATCTTTTTGGTAATCTCTGATTTGGGTCATCCAGATGACCTCTCCTTTTTTGACTTCTTCAATCATTAACTCTTCCTTTTCTCTAATGCTGGGTTTCTTGAGATAAGCCACTGACATTGCCTTGGACCATGTACCTGTAGTTGTTGATGCCAATCTTGATAGAGCTTCAGCTTTCCGATTTTTCTCTCTCAGGATCTGAGTGATTATTTAAGTCTTAAGCCTCTCGAGTAATGCCCCTAGCTATCTCTAGATAGGACTCCAAGTTATTGTCCTTCACTCGGTACTCATCTAAGACCTGGTTTACCATGACTTATGAATTATTGAATATTTCTAACACAACTGCTCTTAGTGTCATGAAAACACTAAGTCCTGTTAACAGTGCCTCATATTCGGCCATGTTATTGGTAGCTTTGAAGTCAAACTGCAAGGCACACTTTACCTGATCTCCTTCCGGGATGGATACCACTATGCCTGCCCCATTGCCATGTGTGTTTGATGACCTATCGACATGTAATTGCCAATGGAAAACCTTTCATTCTGTCTCCAAGCATTCTGATCACTTTTTGGTTTGGTTCAATGAACTCCCTTGATCACAACCTATGGTGAGTAGGTGATATCGAACTCACTCAACTCGACTGCCTATTTTATCGATCTTCTTGACACTTTCGGCTTGGTCAAAATTTGCTTGAGTGGACAGTCTATGTAGACTTCGATCTGGTATGCTAGAAATAAGGCCTCAGTTTTCTTACTGCAGTAACAAATGCTAATGCCATCTGTTCTGCTGCTGAATACCTTGTCTTTGTTGGTAGCATGACCTTGTTGGTATAATACACATGCTTTTGTATTCCTTTTTCCAATTTGACCAGTACTGACCCTATAGCAACTGTTGTGACTAATAGGTACAAGTATAACACTGCTTCGTCCAAAGGTAGCTCCCGATCTCTGATGCGGAAGCATCGTCGTACTCATATCAAAAAGATAATAAAAAATTCAACCTCACGGGTGCTAGTGACTAATACAAGTATATCATGAAAGTAAAGGGATCGTTCCTACAAAAGGGTGGTATCAGTCTAACTGTATCAAGCTAAAACGTTATGTAAAGCAACATAAATTGATCATGGAAATGGTGAGAATGGTGTGTGTGAAGTGTATGCATAATACGGATGGTGTTGTAAGGTGTGAATAAACTAAACTAAATCAAATTAAACAAGTGATAGAAATGTAGCCGGGTGCTTGCCTTTCTAAATCTAACTACAAAGCAATATAAATTAGTCTACTCCTAAAGGCAAAACACCTTAGCTACGAAAATAAAGGTGGATTGGAGATATGGAAGATAATGGTTACAACAGGTACACAAGTTCACCAAACAAATAAGCTAGTCATGTTGATAATAAATATTCAAGCATCATTCAAAAGGATTTAGGAGCTAGTTCTTTTGATTAAGGATTATGAAACAAAATCATCTATTATTACGAATCATTTGTTGACTACGGAATACCGAAATCAATTCTTATCACTCAACCAAAGGCATGGAATGAGCAATTTTGTCTAGTTCTAGACCCATTAAGCACATGAACAGTACACCAAACAACCTAATCTAGTATAATATGCATAAATCAAGTTACCTTTATTGAAGAGTTAACAATAAAGATCCATTCACGATTAATCAATCAGAACATAGATGTGCTCATTCACATAAATCAATTCATACATATCGATTCCCTTTCTTCACCAACATGCAACAAGAGTTAGACTCTACTTTTACACTACATCATTTCTTTTAATCTACAGTCTCACTTATGCAAACATATCAATTTCTACTCATTCACCAAAATCCATATCAGGAAAAGAGAGATATAGCATAAGCTCAAAGAATAGAGTCAAGATCCAAGTTGAATCTAAGTAAATACCATATATAACAAGCCAAATATTGGTTTACAAATATTCCCTATTGAGGATTACACATCAAATAAATAAAACATAAAACAAAGAGAAGAGTTTAGAGACAACCAAGATCTCTCTATTTCGCTTGCTCACCATTCTTCTTGAAAATACTTCAAAGATGGATGGATGAAGTTTAGAGGTGTTGGTGGTGAGACATCCATGGAGGAGAATCCTCAATGGAGTCATTGAAGCTCATCTCTCTCTATTATGGTGTTGACGAACAAGAGATGATATTGGTATATGTGATAGTATCATTATGATTTAATGACCAACGAGGTGGTATATTTATAGTGTTTGAAAGTTAGTGCACTAATTGGGTGTGAAAAGTCAAGTTTGACCCTAAAAATATCTTGATCTATAAGTGGATAAGTTTCTACCGACATAAATCTGTGAGTTGGAACTCATAGATCCATCTAGCAGTTTGATTTTGCTAGTCATAACTTGTAAATCTAGATGACAGAAGGTTTTGAAAAACATTTACGATCGAAATCTATGAGTTCAATCTCACTATTCCAACTCTTAGTAGATCTGCTACTTTATTCTGCTAGGTCTAACTCGCAGATTCATTAACCGGAAGGTTCTGGAATGGATCTGCAACTTCACTCTATTAGTTGGAAATCGCAGTTCCATCTAGTAAATTTTTCTACTTCGCACACCAGTTTTTGAAATGAGCGTATCTTTTTTTAGAAAATCTTGAATTCTGATTCATAAAGTTCTCTGAGAGATAGACTCACGGAGCTTTCAAAAAACATACGGTTCATTACCCAGTTCAACCTGGGAGGGAGATATGGCTTTTGCAATTCAGACATTCTTAACAAACAATCTCAATTTCAATTTTTTTCCCTCTTATTTACCTTAAAGGATTCGCTTTAAACTCAAACACCTAGCTTTAGCGAAATGAACCTACACAAGGCTCAAACATATATTATATACAAAAAAAAAACTCAAAACCGAGCATAAAAGTTAGGTATATGGAGACTAAATAAGTACATAAATGTACTGATCAATCTCCACGGGGAGCTTAACAGTTCTTAAGGATATCACTTCTGCTCTTTTCAACACCCTAAGCGGGATTGTTAGTGGTTGTAGATCCTTTCATTGTAGTCATAACTTATTGAATAGTCCGATCCTTTTATCTTGTTAAAGTTGTAGATTCTTTTGCTAGCATTTCAGTGGGATCAAATGTGTTATGATTGTTAGGTTTTAGATTGTGTTGGCATTAATTCCATATCAAAATGATGTTTACTTATAATGATTTAGTTGTTTAGATTTATGATGATTCAAGCTTCAAAGAAGAAGGAACAACTAGTCAAAGCAAGTTCAAAGCCTTCAAAGAGAAAGGATGCTATATGGTTCTACAAAGGTATATTAAGACCTTATTTTTCTCTTACAAGGCTTATGCACACACACAAAATTCATACATTTGTGTCCCTGCATAGTTGTACACCATTATAGCCACAAACACACAATCCATACATTTGTGTCCCTACATCATTGCACATACACACACAGTTCATACATTTGTGTCCCTGCATAGTTGTGCACCATTATAGGAACACACACATAATTCATACATTTGTGTCCCTGCATAGTTGTGCACCATTATAGGCACACACACACAATTCATACATTTGTGTCCCTACATCGTTGTGTACCATTATAGGCATACACATACAATTCATTCATATGTGTCCCTGCATCATTGTGCCTATTTATAACACATTCACACACTTGAAGATGAATGCTCATGCATTGGTATGTAAACAACATGTTTTGAAAAATGCATGATTGGAGACTATCTGTATGTAGTTTGCATTCTAGTTTGAATTGTGTTTGTATGTGTATATATTTGTATAACATGGATATTGAACTTGATTTTAGTCTGAAGTCATTCTTGATTGAGTTTCGGCCATTTCGGTTACTCATACTGTTGATTTCAGGTTCTAAGTCAAAAGATACTACTCTTTCAACTCATGTTGCATACATTGTCTTCGTCTTCGTATATAAAGTCGGATTATTATTTTCCGGGTTGAGTATCTTATATGTCCATGTCCGTGAGAGAGTGATGGTTAGTAATCCTCAAATGGAATCGAATTCCAAGTTCAAAGGCCAGAGAACGGTCGAAGAACGTGAAGAGAGGTCAAAGGAAAAGAAGACAGCTCCAAGCTCTTCTTCCCGAGATGGCGCGTCAGCATCTCGGGCAAGAAGGGTTGCTGTCCCGAGATGCCCACGTGCCATCTCAGGCAGCAAGTAAGCTTGGTTTCTTATTTCCCCTTTTTCTCATTTCACATGTCCTTTTTCCCTCTCCTTTATATATCCCTCCCCTCTCACATTTCAATCTAAGAAGAGATTCAAAATTTGATTGCAGAATTTTTCTCCCAAATTTCTCACTTTTCAAACACCATAACTTCTTCATTTCAACTCCGATTTGAGTGATTCAAAGTTGAAAGTGTTTGTCTATTCATCCTACATCTTTTCTCTGAAGGTTTGAGTTAGTTGTATTGCTGTTTTTGGAGTCTAACATCACAAAAACTGGACTGCACCATATCAACTAAGGTATTGATTTTCTCTCAAATTTTTCTTTTAAAACTTGGTCAATTGCCATGGGCTTTCTTCTTCAATATATATGTGTCTTGTGATTGTTTTGATTTGATTTTTGAACTCATTTAAAGCTAGATTGAGTTTTAATTGAAATCTCACATGTTGAGTTACCATGATCGGAGGAGAATTATACAGAAGGGGGTTTTCTCGAGCACTCCAGAGATGTATACCGGAAGAGGATGCACATCGAGTACTTCAAGAGATCCACGGAGGAGTTTGCGGGAACCACACTGGGGTTAGGAGTCTGGTGCATAAGGTACTCAGACAAGGCTATTATTGGCCTACACTTTTCTCAGATGCACAACAATGGTCAAAAAGTTGCAATACCTGTCAAAGAATTGCCAACGATATCCGACAACCCCCAGAAAAGCTTAGAAATCTCACTGCCCAGTGACCATTCGCCATGTGGGGCCTAGACCTGATCGGGCCAATGCCAGCTGGAACAGGGGGTGGAGCGAAGCACGCCATAGTAGCTATCGATTATTTCATAAAATTGGCCGAAGCTGAAGCGTTGGTGCATATCACGGAAGCCAACACCACAAATTATGTAAAGAAAAACATACTTTACAGGTTTGGAATTTCGGACACTATAATCACCGACAATGACACTCAGTTTGATAACCAAAGGTTCAGACAATTATGTGAGAAGTATCATATTACTAATTACTATGCAACACCAGCTCATCCACAAACAAACAGGCAAGTAGAAGCAGTAAATAAAATTATCAAGCACACTATCAATGCAAAATTAGATGACAAAAAAGGAAGCTGGGTTGAAAAGCTTCCTGAAGTTTTGTGGGCATATCGGACCACAACAAGGACTTCAACAGGAGAAACTCCGTTCAGCCTAGCATTCGGAATAGAAGCTGTCATCCCCATAGAAACATCGTATGCGTCCCCCCGGGTCAGGCTATACGATGAAGAACAAAATATTGATACACTGCTACGAAAAAAGGGAAAAGTCCCGAATAAGAAATACAACTTATCAACAAAGAGTGGCTCGCCACTACAACTGTTTCGGATCAGGAAATTTCAATTAGGAGACCTGGTGCTCAGGAAGGTGTCACTGAACACAAAGAATAGAGCCGCGGGATCCCTGACTGACAAATGGGAAGGTCCATACAAGATAGAGGGGATAGCTGGCCATGGAGCTTATTGGATTGCTCGACCCAATGGAGAGGTGTTACCCCGACCGTGCAATGCCCAATATCTGAAGATTTTCTATCCTTAAAATATATATTTATATTAAATATTTTATTCTTTTTCTAGTCAGGACAGTATTAGTCAGAATAAATATTAAAAATGTAATATTAATCTTTGTTGATTTTTCGCAGTAATAAATAAAACTAGGAATTTCTAAAAGGAAAGCACCTAGCTCGAGATTTCCAAAAAGCATATGACAATAAGAACAAATGGAAGAAGAGATTGATAATAAGAACATGCAAATAGAATTCTCGGGACCATCAAATCCCAAAAGGGCGGAGAAGCTCGTAGGAGCACGCCAGCCGAGCAGGGTCAAAATGACCTTCGTAAAAAGGTAAACCCGATGCACCAGACTAGAAAAATGCTCGGGACACTATCGGGAGAAATTCTGGTGAAATGCGCATCTATGTTGAAGCAACTTTTTAAAAAAGAGCTCAACGATTCGGCAAACCCTTGCGCATAAAAACTAGGGAGACGTCCTTGGTATTGCGTAAGGACTTGAACGTATAATCATGGTGAGCCTTGATATAACGTTCGGGTAGCAACCGGGTATGAAACATAAGTGCAAACTTTCCTGTTTTAAGATGACTCGGTTAATAATAAAGAAGCCAGTTTAATAAGACACTTGGCAATTGAAGTTATTCGGGTAACAACCGGTTTAATAAGATACCCGGTTATGTTACCCGACCATCAGTCAGTTTAATAAGATACTTGGCAATTGAAGTTATTCGGGTAACAACCGGTTTAATAAGATAGTCGGTTAAGATACCCGACCACCAGCCAGTTTAATAAGATACTTGGCAATTGAAGTTATACCGGTAACAACCGGGTTAATAAGATACTCGGTTAAGTTACCCGACCACCGGCCAGTTTAATAAGATACCTGTCAATTGAAGTTATTCGGGTAACAACCGGTTTAATAAGATACTCGGTTAAGTTACCCGACCACCAGCCAGTTTAATAAGATACTTGGCAATTGAAGTTATTCGGGTAACAACCAGCTTAATAAGATACTAGGTTAAGTTACCCGACCATCAGCCAATTTAATAAGATACTTGGCAATCGAAGTTATTCGGGTAACAACCTGTTTAATAGATACTTGGTTAAGTTACCCGACCATCAGATACTTGGCGATTGAAGTTATTCGGATAACAACCGGTTTAATAAGATACTCGGTTAAGTTATCCAACCATCAGCCAGTTTAATAAGATACTTGGCAATCGAAGTTATTCGGGTAACAACCGGTTTAATAAGATACTTGGTTAAGTTACCCGACCATCAGATACTTGGCGATTGAAGTTATTCGTATAACAACCAGTTTAATAAGATACTCGGTTAAGTAATCCGACCATCAGCCAGTTTAATACAACCTCCGGCAACAAAAATAAAGACTGAAACCATTCAACTCAGAAAATCGAATTCTATTGCTCTTAAAAAGGATGGTTACAGTTCAAAGAAATGATTCTTTACACAAGTAAAAAGTAAAGAATCAGAATCAGAATCTTCTACAAATCTACAAAATTAAGGTTGCAAGGATTTCGAGCCCTTGCCAATACTCGAGTCTGGCACCATCTCGTATTCACGAAGTAGGCTCTCATTAGACGACCAAGGGAAATCATCAACAATATCATCCCTCTACTGGCTATAATCTTTACCCGGGGTTGGCCCAACATCTAGGACTACACCCTCGATAGACTCTCGACTTGCGTAAAAGGTCGAGAGAGAGTGCTCGGACAGAATCTCTAAATGCATAGGATGGGGCTCCTTGCCTTGACTACAGCAGTAGGCTCTCTATTCTTTAATCTGAATCTGAAGAGATTCCAAGGACCGATCCACATGGTGTTTGATTGACAGCTCCCAGTTAGCACGGGCCTTCTCGGTTGCCCTACTCTTTACTTTGAAGAATTCGTTGGCCTAAACTAGCCCACGTTGAAATTCCTGAAGAAGCAGGGCATCGTAAGTAGGGGATCTTTTAAAACGATCCACCCCTTGGACTTCCAGCTCCAACCTGGCTTCTCGGGAAAGGGATTAAACTGTCAGCACTTGGCGCTCCAAATCTTCAATTTTTTAGACATACGCCGACTTTGCCTGCTCGGCCTCTTGCTCGGCCTTGAGCATAGACTCTTCAGTAGAAGAAAGAAGGTTTTGAAGCGATGCAACCTTCTTCTCTGCCAAAGATTCATTGTCTTCAGCTTCAACCTGCTTTGCCAGGCAATTGTCGGTAAATATCTGTACAGAACCGACCTCCTGCTGGTAAGCCTGCTCAGCACGAGCACGACCCTCCTCACTCGCCTTCAGCTGAGCCTCCAGACGCTTTATCCGATCATCCTGACATTGCTGCTTCTGAACAAGCTCATCAAATTCGGCCACCATCTGTAAAAAAATATACTTAGAAATTCAACAAAGGCAAAACAGTAAAGGAGTCAGGATTAGCTGAACTTACATAAGATGCGCCGTTGAAAACGTTTTGGAGACATTTGGGCAGTGAACCATCTCTAAAACCGCTCCAGCGGTCTTCCCCGATATAAGCCCGACCAAAGGACATCTCCTGAAGCATATCTTTTGGAGAAAGGGATAAGGGAACCCCCGAGGGTTGAGTTCCCAGATTTCCAGACTCGGGGAAAGAAGAAGCTCTATTTGGCTCTAGAGATGGAGAGCGAATCCCTGAAGGTTCAACCCCCATATCTCCAACCTCGGGGGTAAAAGAGGCCCTACTTGGACCTGAAGTGACTGCATCTGCCTATACTCCAGCACCTACACTCGGGGCAATCTAATCCGTAACATCTTCGTAACTGGAATCAATGAATGTGACTACCCGAGGAACTTTGAGAGGACGAGGAGGCGAACTAACTGCCTTTCACTTCTCACACCGAGAACGGTAGAAGAGATCAACAGCAGGATCTTCCAGCAAATCATCCCGAAAAGACTCAAAAAGCTCGACAATGACAGGCATTTGATCCGTCAAGACATCGCCATCTTCCAACAGTCCTACAAACTCTTCACTTGGACTCTCACACTGACTCTCCCTATTTTTAGGAAGTTGTGTCACAGTCGGCTCACCTTGGCCACTTGAACCAGCGAGATCCTGAGCAGAAGGCTGAGCACCCGATCAACGCACTCGGGAATTTGCTCAGCAGTATCAATTTCCTCATCAGGCTCGGGTGCAGCAATACCCTCATCACCCTGACGGGAAGCCTCCTTCCTACTCGCTTGAAGAATCGCCTTCACCTGACGAGCCTGAAGATCGCAGACAACGTCCGTATCGAACACTAAAAAAAAAAAAGTTAGAAAAGGAAATGGAAAAATGGAGAAACACAGCAGAAAGGGCGCTGGGTTACTTACAACGCCTGCGATGGCCCGAAACCTGTCTAAAGAAGCCGAGCTTGATCAAGTCTTCCTCTTTGAAAAGATAGCTCGTGCTTCTCTTTTCCAGAGTACAGATAGCTGCCCGGGTCAGCCTCTTCAGCTCTGAATCGTTATAGTCAATTGTTTTCTTGTTCCACGCTTTGGGGGAACAAAAGAAGCGGGGAACATTCAACACCATTCGGGAATCCCCAAATCTAACAGTGACGTCGAGCCCGAGAGCCCTGCCAGTAAAAAACCAACTGTCCTTCCAGAACTTGTTGGATGTTGGGAATCCCCATATAAAGCCCTTCTTTTTCTGGTAATCAACCGATTCACCTTCACTTCTTTAGGGACCCAACCGTCCGAAAGAGTAGACGCAAGAAAATAGGTCCCTGTTTTACTAACCTCCCTCAGCTTAAAGAAATGTCTGAATTCGGGGAAGGCGGCGAAAGGTTCATTCGGCTGAACATATGCCACATGCACATCAAGACTTTGTAACTATTCGGGGCCAACTGAGTAAGGGCTATCCCTGCTTCAGCTAAAAACCTAGCAATAAAAGGCTGAAAGGGATGTATGACACCGCAGCAAAGCATCGATCCGTAAATCGCGATCATCCCCTTAGGAGGATTTCATACGGCTCCAATCCCCGCAGGAACCAAAGTGACTGAGTCGGGCAAATCGAATCGGGAGCGGTATTTTTCTATCTCAGCTGGCCCGACCACGTTCGGTTCAATATCAAAGCCACTTGGGCGAGTGTTAGAAAATGAAAGGCGAGACTCCCTGTGTACATCAGCGTCGCCCTCATTAACAGTTTGTTCCCCCAGTCTGAACGTTGCTCGAGCCGTGCTTGTATACCTTGCTTGTGCTTTGATGTTTACCCATCTTTCGAGAAGATACCCTGTGATCAGAAATATCAGAATCAGAACTAGATGGAGAACTCGATACGGGGCTGAAAGTGACGTCAGGGTGAAGCCCAGAAACATCAACCTCTAAAAATGGAGGTTCGTCTATTGGGATATCCCCCGGTAATCGTTTAATGCAAGATACTAACTGGAAATCCCCACGCTCTAATGCATCAAAATCAATTTTAAACAGACAATGACGGGAAGCTGGCACCATTAAAACTAACCTTGAATTGAGACTGATGCAAGATCTTCAAAGCGGAGAATCGAGAACTTTTGGATGAAGAAATCTGAGTTTAAAAAGATTTCTGCTGGATTTTTGAGAATAAACCAACAGTCTCTCAACGAAGAATTTAAAGGAGAGACGGCACGAAACCCTAGGATTTCAAAGCGGGAAAAAGTTTATGACGAAACCAGATGGCGTGGGCGGCGTTTGGGGAAATGCAAAAGTCATTTCTCATAAATAATATTGAAAAATGAAGAGACAAGGGACACGTGTCAAGACAAGAAGTTGCCCTCAACCGTCAAAACTTTGAAACGTCGCTATCATTTAAGATCTTGCGTGACAAAGCGAATCGAAATTACAGAGTCACCATTAAAATATATCATTATGGCAAGATGGATTTTCTGACGAAAAAAAATCAAAATGATTAAAATATTATTGCCCGAAATAAAATCTTCTCGGAAAAAATATTTTAAGGGGGTATTGTTGTATGCAAATTTTACCAAGCATACACGTCATTGACAAGAAGGAAAAAATAGCCAGGTGAATGATTAGATGGGCATCCGGGAAATATCCTACGATGCATTATTAAAGAGAAGAAAAGCCCGAGTACGCATATATATAATGAAACTTACTCGGGATCAGTTAACAATTCTCGGGATCAGTTAACAACACTCGGGACTGGTTAAACAACGCTTCCACTCGGGCTCAAACGGCGCTACTCGGGACCATCAGGTATTATTCTTACTCGGGAATAAATACAACTCGAGTAAGAACTTGGTGCTTATTTCACATGGATTAAGTCATTAAATACACGAAGATATCCATCAGGAAGGAATCCCAAATAATGGAACTTTAAGTTAGAAGAGTCCCCCAATCAGGAAATAACTTGATTTCTTTACGAAGACTACATTCTTATAAGGAAACAAGTCCAAATTGAACTACACTACTAGAATCTCACTCGATTTCTGTAAAGGATTCCGAAACAGGAAAGAAGACAAATCAACCTCAAACAAGTAACCAAATCACAATTAAATACAAATATCTTATATTACTTATACAAAGCAGATTAGGGTTCTATAAGCATATAAATAGACCCATAATCTGGCTCCAAAAGATATAGGCAATATAGCATACAGTAATCACAAATAATACAGAGAGAAAAAGTGAGATCGAGAGCTTGTAAAAACATCTTATTCTCTTACTGGATTTTGGCTTGGTTGATCTTTCAACCACCCGTGGATGTTTCTCCGACCATCGGAGTTTTACCACGTAAACCTTGTCTTTGTTACTCTCTCTGCATCTCTTTCTCTTTAAATCAATAGCCAAAATCTTGTCCTTGTTGGCTTTTCTAGCAAAATCCAGAAATCGACGTCAACAATATATATATATTGTGACATAAGTAATCTAGAGAGACAAACTTTTGTTTTTTTCTAAGGGAGTTGAAAAAGGTGTCTAACCTATTCACCCCCCTCTAGATTAGCCTTAAGCATTTAACCGTGTTTGTATTTTTAATTGGTTTCAAAGCAGGACACTAGATTGTACTTAGTGAGAATCCATGTGATACATTCACGGTTTTTACAAAGCTTTTGAAGTCATGGGTTTACAAGACGATGTAATGGCGGAAGGAGCCTCAAATACTAGGCCACCATTACTTTGAGGCACTAATTATGGGTATTAGAAGTCGAGGATGAAAGTCTACATCCGCTCTATTGATGAAATGGTGTGGATGGTAGTGGAATGAGGTTATAGTCCTCCTACCAAGGTTCAAGAGGATGGAACCATGATACTCAAGCCAAGGAGTGAATGGACAATGAATGAGTTTGAGGTTGCTAAATGGCACTATCGTGCTATGAATGCCATCTTTGCAGGAGTTGATGGGCATCAATTCTCCTACATTCAAAATCTTGAATCCTTAGAGGAGGCTTGGGATACTCTCCAAGTTACTAATGAAGGAACGTTAGGGGTGAATAAATCAAGGCTTCAAATGTTGGCATCACAATTTGAAGGTTTAAGTATGGGTAAAGAAGAAAAGTTTGAAGACTTCCAATTCCAGCTTCTTAACATTGCTAACCAATGTCAAGCACTTGGAGTACCTATCTCAGAAGAGCGTTTAAATTGGAAAATCCTTAGGTCTCTTCCTAAGAGATTTAAATCAAAGGTGACGGCCATTGAGGAAAGCAAGGACATGGATAGCATGAACATTGATGAGTTGCTTAGGTCTCTCCAAACTTATGAGATGTGCTTGAAGCCAAAGATTAAGAGTAAGGGAATCACTCTCAATGCTTTTGAGGATGAGAGTTATGATGAAAATGAAGAGATGAATCTATTGGTTAGAAAGTTCAAGAAGTTTCTAAGGAAGAATGCAAAGCCTAGAGGTAAGTACTCTAAGGAAAAGGGAGTAAAGAAACCATCATCTCTAAGGAATGAGAAGAATAGTCAAGCTATGAACAAGAAAGGTGTTCAATGCTACAATTGTCATGGTTTCTGTCACTTTGCTAATAAGTGCACCAAGAAGCCATCTAAGAAAGACAAGAAAGGCAAAGTGTTGGCGGCTACTTGGAGTGATGATAACTCTAGTGATGATGAGAGCTCTAGTAGTGAGTCTTCAAGTGATGAAGAGTTGGTGAGCAGTTTTGTAGCTCTAACGGCTTCTCATTCTCCACTAGATGTTGATGGTACAATATCTTTGAACAAGAAATTTGATACAAATCATCATGGAAGCTCTAGTTCCATTCCTACTAATCTTGAGTTGTTGGCCAAAATAAAAAAGGTTGAAGATGCTAGAGATTATGCTCTAAGAGAGGTAGTTAAAAAGGATTATTTGATCGAGAAACAAGTAGATGAGTTTCTGATTGTCACTTGTAGACTTCTTGGTGAGAAAGGTGATATTATGAAGAAGTTTAGAGAACTTGAAAAGATAAACCTTGAGAAGAATAATGTGATATCTTCATTGAAGAAGAGAGAACAAGAATTAATGGATGAGATAGACACGGCTAAAGAGGTCATCAAGGACTTAGTGAATGACTCGGTAAGTGTGTCTAGTGTTAGGATTCTTATTAACTCTTATAGTGGTGAAGACGACTTGGTAGTTGAAGAGGAGCCCTTGGAAGCACCACTTCCTACTCTCTTAGATGAAGTAGTGATTGACAAGAAACCACACAAAAAGAGAAGATCAAAAGCCAAGAAGAATTTGGCAAATAAGGTATCTTTGAAAACTCCTAGTGAAGCTAGTTCAACTCCAAAAGGTACAATTCTTCTTTTATTCCAATTTTCCATTATTGCAACACAATAGGTCACATTAAGCCTAGGTGTTATAAATATATTGAAAAATTCAAATTAGGAAATGAATCAAGAGATAAGGAGATTAAACTTCAACTTGAACATGCTAAGGCTTTGAAAGTTGAAAAACATGATAATATTGCTAAGCATGAAAAGAAGTTATGGAGTAGAAAGAAAGCTAATCTTGTTCAACTTGTCAAAGCTTGTGTTGAAAATGTTAAGGAAGAGTGTATTAATGATATTCTTGTTAATCAAGTCATTGAAGGACTTTACTCTAGATTTAACATTGTTGTCAAGGATGATATTGGAAATGTTTGTGTAGATACACCCAAGAACAAGTGGTTCAAGGGTGAGTGCTCTTATCACTAATGTAAGAAGCACATGTGAGGTAACTTTGAGGCAATATATCAATATATGTTGAGAATTCTTGATTGCTAGCTTTGAATTCTCCATGTATTGATATGAACTTGGTTATCTCACATCATGTTTGTTATGATGGTTGAAATTTGTTGGTTAACTTTAGAGAAGTTCTTTTGATATATGTGTTGATTAAGTTGAGATATTATGCTTTTTATACTCTTGTTGTGAAACATCGTCAACTTAATAAGGACATTCAAGGCAGGAGTGCTCATAAAAAGGCCGGAAGTGTGATATTTGGTGAATATAATATGCAAAAGGTATCTCTATACTCTAATGCATGTTCTCTAAGATATTCATCTTTTGACTTAATTTTTGATATACATCTCATAGCATGTCATATAAAAGAAATTTGTATAGCATACATATGGTTCTCATTGACATTTACTATTTTAGGATCTAATAGTGATCTTGTTCACATTGATCTTAATTTTGATGATTGTTTGTGTATAATATATTGAGTGGCATTACTTTTGAAAATATGAACTTCATATTCTTTGAAAGCTACTCATTAGAGAAGTAATGATCTTGAATAAGTCTCTACTTATTTCTTTTAGATCATGTGCTTATGAGTCATAAAATCTTGGTTTTCTAAAATTGCACCTTGCTTCTCTTATATGTTTTGCTAGTAGGTTGAGTTTACTAATATGTAAACTTTGGATTCACCTTGAAGTTTTTATGTTTAAGTATATTTAAAATGACCTATAGTTAGTATACATTTTGCTTCGGCAAATACATAGAACTCAATGCGCACCTTCATGGAATGGGCTACATGCATTGGTTGTGAAAACTATCCAATGTTGGAAAGAGCTACACCATTGTGATGAGTGAAAGCCGCCATGAAGTGAATTTTGTTTATGTTTAAAAAAAATTCAAAGAAGTGTTGAAATGGGATCATGAAAAGTAAAATTCTTTGATTCAAAACCTAAAAAGAAAATGAGGAAGGCTTGAAAAAAATTATAGTTGAAAATCAAATGAGCTCGGGTTGAAAAACAGAAATGGGATGATGAGCCATATGCACACACACGCTCATATGTTGAAATCTATCCGCTTAAAAGCAAAAATTCCGGATGATAATCGGTTTGACTTTTTATGGAAAAAGCATAAGATGAATAGTTGTTGGAAATTGTTTGCATCTTGATTATCAAGCTACTTCTTGATATATATTTGAAACATATCTCTCACACACACACTTTGTTTATGAGTATGTTGATATTTTAGCAATTGTTGAAGAGTTATGAGAGAACTTGAAAATCTTTGTGTATCTCTCTTAGCATATGAAGCTTATTTTGTTGATATTTCTTCAAATTGCTTGAATGTGTGATTGTGTGAACATCTTTGTGAACTTTATGCTATCATTGATTTTAGTTATAGCATTTATCAAGGGGGAGCACTATACGCTAGACATTGTTCTCTATTATGATATGTTCACATGCTTCATTTTGTTACATGTTGGCATATTTTGACTTATTGATAATTGTACGATATTACTCATTAACTTTGTCTTGTATGATGATGCATTCTTAAGTCATATGTCTTTGTTTTTATATCGTTGTAACTAATATGCTTGGTTTGTCTTTCACTCACTTTTGTTGTATGTATATAGAATCTTATAACACAAGAAAAATGGGAAGAACTAAGATTACCGGAAGTGGAAATCAATTGAATCCCGTTGTGAAAGCCAAGTCTACCTCAAAAGGATCCAAAGCTTCAAGGACAAAATATTTAGGGATCTTTGGAAAAAAGATGATATTTCAAGAGATAGGCATTGACTTTGGTAAGTGTTAAGATTCTTATGTTCTTAAGTGTTTAAAGGATAGAAAATGGGACTCTTGGGTGAGCATGTTAGGAGTTGTATATGGTACTCTTGTTAGACAGTTTTATCTTGAATATAAGGAAAGTGCCACCTTGTTAGATGCATTATTGGAAATTAGGGGTATTGTGTTCAGAGTTAAACCGGAAAACATTAACAAGTTTCTTGGTCTATCTAATGATATATATTCTAATTTTCTAGATGTGAATGTTATGGAGAATGTAAACATCAAGGGTAGAACTCTTTATGACAATGCTTCATTTAAATGGAAATATAGTGCATATATTAGTCAACATGGGTTAACTAAGGCTAATGCATTTTGACATCTATTCATTTGCACTAACATTATCGGATCTTCAAAGTAAACCGAGTTGAATAAGGATAAGATCAAAATAGTGTATGCCTTGGTAACTAATCAACCTATAAACCTTGGAGATCTTCTCATGTATTACATTAAAAAGCTTGCCTTACCGAGGTTTATTACTTCATTGTGTTTAGCTCGTGGGATTAAGAGTAGAGAAGATGATGTGTTAGTTCAACACTTGGAAAAGTATTGTGATAAACGTGTGGCATACATGTCCTATAAGAATAAGGGTAAGACTTGTTATAGTTTTGGACTATTTAGTAGTTTTCAAGTTGATAGTCATGTGATTATCGCAAATATTCTTCCGGATTGGGCTATACAATTAAAGGAGAAGGTTGACGAACTTAGTGCTATAGTTGTTCAAAAAGATGCTAGGATAAAAGAGTTGGAGGAGTGCATTGCTTCAAGCTCAAGACCACCACTCAATCATTATGTTAGATCGACTACTCGTACGACTTTCTTTGGTGGAACAAGTAGCTAGAATTTGAGCCTTGAGGTACATTTCTTAACTTTTTGGCGTTATTTCATGTCATAAAGGGGGAGAAAGAGATGCTAGTTGCTTAGTTTCTTTTTATGTTGTTTTGTGAATTTTTGAACTTCCAATGGCATGTAATAATTAGTCTTAAGATTTGGTTAAGAATTCTTGTGTTTTGGCATGTATTGAGGGGGAGATACATGAATTTATGGACCTTATTGTGTATTCTTATCTATATTATATATTGCCATTTGTTGTTTTTCTCTTGTATATGCATTGTGCTATGAGATGATTTGTAGGTTGCTTCAAGAGAAGATCAAGATGAAGTTCGATAGTTGATGAAGATTAGTTCTACAAATCTTACTCATTGTAATGTGAGGGAGTGATTTTGTGACCTATCTTCATTTTTAAATTTGTAGTAAATGTATAAATGTTTTGACAAGGAATTTGCCAAAGGGGGAGATTGTTAGGTTTTAGATTGTGTTGGCATTAATTCCATATCAAAATGATGTTTACTTGTAATGATTTAGTTGTTTAGATTCATGATGATTCAAGCTTCAAAGAAGAAGGAACAACTAATCAAAGCAAGTTCAAAGTCCTCAAAGAGAAAGGATGATATAAGGTTCTACAAAGGTATATTAAGACCTTATCTTTCTCTTACAAGGCTTAGGCACATACATACAATTCATACATTTGTGTCCCTGCATAGTTGTGCACCATTATAGGCATACACACACACACACAATTCATACATTTGTGTCCCTGCATCATTGTGCACCATTACAGGCACACACACAATTCATACATTTGTGTCCCTACATAGTTGTGCACCATTATAGGCACACACACGCAATTCATACATGTGTGTCCTGCATAGTTGTGCACCATTATATGCACACACACACAATTCATACATTTGTGTCCTTGCATCATTGTGCACCATTATAAATACACACATACAATTAATTCATATGTTTCCCTGCATCGTTGTGCCCATTTATAACACATTCACACACTTGAAGATGAATGTTCATGCATTGGTATGAAAATAACATGTTTTGAAAAATACATGATTCGAGACTATCTCTATATAGTTTGCATTCTAGTGTGAATTGTGTTTGTATGTGTATATGTTTGTATAACATGGATATTGAACTTGATTTTAGTCTTAAATTATTCTTTATTAAGTTCTGGTCATTTCGGTTACTCATACTATTGATTTCAAGTTCTAAGTTAAAATATACTACACTTTCAACTCATGTTGCATACATTGTCTTAGTCTTCATATATCGAGTCAAATTATTATTTTCTAGGTTAAGTATCTTATATATCTATGTCCGTGAGAGAGTTACAGTTTGTAATCCGTAAACGTATTCGAATTATGAGTTTGGAAGTCGGAGAACGGTCAAAGAAGGCGAAGAGAGGTCAAAGGAAAAGAAGATAGCTCCATGCTCTTCTTTCCGAGATGGCACGTGAGCATCTCAGGCAAGAAGGCTTGCTGTCCCGAGATGCCCACACACCATCTCGGACAGCAAGTAAGCTTGGTTGCTTCTTGTCCCTTTTGTTCATTTCACATGTCTCTTTTTCCTCTCCTTTATATATCTCTTCCCTTTCACATTTCATTCTAAGAAGAGATTCAAAATTTGAGTGCAGAATTTTTCTCCCAAATTTTCTCACCTTTCAAACAACATAACTTCTTCATTTGAACTCTGATTTAACATGCTTAGGTTACCTAGATACATTTGTGATTGTTCTTTGAAAGCATAATCTAGCTATCTAGTTGCATGTCTATAGAATTTGTTAATTATCATTTTCTATATTGAGTGCTAATTTGCGTTTTGCATTCATGATCACTTAGAAGCCTTGTGAAGAGGTAAGAAGACTTATATCTGAGACTGATTCTTTGATTTGAGCAATTAGAAGTCTTAGCTAGAGTCGCTAGGACTTGGATAGCTAAGTAAGTGGAAGTCTTGACAAGAGGTGTGAGACCTCAGATTATTGAGCAAGGAAGTCTCAACTAGAGTCGGGAGAACTCGGATAGTTGAACAAGAAGTCTTGCCAAGGGTTGGGAGGATCCAGAAAGGTGAGCAAGGAGTCTTCCTAGAGACTAGAGGTCTTGGATAAGAAGTCGGCTTAGTAGATCACTAGGTTCAAGGGTAGAGTAAGAGTGATAGCCTGGAGAGCATGTGTTGATTGCTTGAGTGTGTAACTCTTATTTGAAATAGTGGATTTGCTTTTGCCAGTGGTTGTGGTATCAACCCGTGGTTGTTTCCTCTTCGAAGGTTTACCACGTAAACATTGTATGTCATTGTTTGCAATTTTCATTAAGACTTATTAAAATTTCATTAAAAGAAGATAAAAAAAATTTGGAGCATATACCTATTCACCCCCCCTTAGGTATATTTACACTATAAAGATAAAGGGAAATTTCAATTGGTATCAGAGTAGGTGTCTTGACTAAACACACTTAGATAGATCTTTTTTGTAGTGTGTGTTATCTTCTTTTGTTGAAGGTGAGTCTATTGACTTAGATGATCAAAAGATCAAAGATCTTATTCATGAAATTGAAAGAATCTCTAAGATCAATAAGTCTCTCACTAAGAGGTTTAGAAAATCATTATTGTAGCTCAAAATGTGTTAATGATCTTAATAACAAAATTCGTAATCTTGAGGAAAACTTGATTGATAGCAATGATAGATTAAGTATTTTAAAGCATGAAATTGAGCAAAGAGATGAATCTCTTGATCATGCTAGGATAATTGAAAATGTCCTTAGAGTAAAACTTAATGAGCATGAGAATCAAGAGAAAGTGCTTAATTACAAACTTAATGAGGCTAAAGAGATGATTAACAAGATGTTATCTAGCTATAATAAAGTGAAAGCTCTCATTAAGGTTGGCAAGTCTTCAAGCGACAAAAGAGGTTTATGATATGTTAATGAAAAATCAACTCCTTTATCTAACAAATCTACTTTTGTCAAAGCTTGTAGCAATTTAAATGTAGGTACACTCTCTAATGGTAAAGCCATGAATGCCAAAGACTCTTAAATAGAGGTGCCTCAACATCAACAATGAAGGTCAAGGAAAAGACTCAACAATGCCAAAGACAAGCTATGTCATCATTAAATACAAAAGGCAAGAAATCTAGTGTTGCACGCCAAAAAGGTAAAAATGTGAGAAGGCAAAATAAGTTGAATGCTCAAGCAAATGGTAAACTTCTCAAATTCATACCTATTTGTCATTATTGCAACATGGTAGGACACATAAGACCTAGATGTTTTGATTACATTCGTAAATTTAGAATTGCCAATGATTTGCATGATATGTCTTTGAATGGTCCTAGGCAATCATCCATGTATGGATCTAGAATTAGACCTAAGAAGACCTTGGAAAAACATGTTGAGAATAAATGTGTTGATGATTTGTTTGTTAAATCTTGTGTTGAGCCTCGTTCTACTATGCATAAGAGAGTTGATAATGCTTTGTTTGATTTGTTTGAAAATGTGACTAATGGAGTCAATGTGCCTAAAAACAAGTCAAAGCATATTAATAAAAGTAGGAATGAGAAACTTGTCAAGAAATTTTGGGTTTAGAAAAACAAAACACAATGTTTGGTTGCACAATATGCGTTAAGAGCTAATTCATCCTATTGTTGGTACCTAGATAGTGGTTGCTCTAGGAATATGACCGGTAACAAGAAATTCTTTAAGAATCTTGTTATGAACGATGGTGGATAGGTTACATTTGGTGATGGCACCAAAAAGCAAGTTCTAGGCAAGGGAACAATTTGTATCCCCGGATTGCCTAAACTTCGTGACACCTTGTATGTAGATGGTCTACAAGCTAATCTAATAAGCATCACTCACTTGTGTGAAAGTTTTAAAGAAGTTAGCTTTAACAAGGATGTGTGCACAATAATCGATAAAAAAAGGCAAGATTGTTTTGAAAGTCAAAAGGTCTTCGAACAATTTCTATTGTCTAGAGGTTGATCCACTAAAATGTAATATGGCACATGAGTGCAACAAGCTTGAATTATGGCATGAAAGATTGGGTCACATGAATTATAAAGATTTAAAGAATCTTGAGAAATATAACATTGTTAGAGGTCTTTCTAGTCTTGGTAAAAAGCTTGATGGTGTTTGTGAACCATGTCAATTAGGTAAACAAACCAAAGTGTCTCATAAAAAGAACACTAATTTTGCTACCAAGAAGCCCTTAGAACTTGTGCATATGGACCGAATGAGACTAACCCAACCAAAAGCATAAATGGTAAGAAATACATTTTTGTATGTGTTGATGATTTTTCTCGGTTTGCTTGGGTATATTTTCTTAGAGACAATACCGAAACTTTTGGTTACTTTAAGAAGTTTTGTAAACAAGTTCAAAATGAAAAAGGTATTGGGATCAAGAAAATATGTCGCATTAGGAGTGATCATGGGAGTGAATTTGAAAATGCTTGATTTGGTGATTTGTGATCATTATGGGATTTCACATGAGTTCTTGGCTCCTATAACTCCTCAACAAAATGGTGTTGTTGAGAGGAAGAATCGTGTCTTGCAAGAGATGGCTAGGGTCATGCTCAATAGTAAGAAAGTTCCTAGAAATCTTTGGGCCGAAGCGGTCAATACCGCATGTTATGTCACTAATAGAGTTTTTAGAATGCCCGACACAAAACAAACCTCCTATGAACTTTGGAAGGGCAAGAAGCCCAATGTGAGTTACTTCCATACTTTTGGGAGTAAGTGTTTTATTTTGAATGATAGAGATCACTTAGGAAAGTTTGATGCTAAAAGTGATACTGGTTTCTTTCTTGGGTATGCTAATAATAGTCGTGCATATAGAGTGTTCAAGTTGAAAACTAAGACAAATATGGAGTCTTGTAATGTGAAAATAGATGATCTTAGCATGTTTGATTTGTGTGATGATAATGGTGTCAATGAAACTAGAGAACATTTGTTGAATGACACTAAAGCACCTATTGATTTGACTAGTTATGATGAAAGTGAGTCTAGTCATAACGATGATAATGATATTGTTGCTAGAGAAGAAAGTCAAAATTTAGAAAATGGTTTGAATGATTGTAAGTTCCCCGGTTTTTGATTGGCTCATTTCGTTGATAACCACATTTTGGGATCAATATGTAAGGGTAGTTTAGGTCATCATTGATCAAGTCCTCTTCCAAGCATCAAAGGTAAAATCACTTGCTTAACTTCATTGAAGAGATTTACTGCACACACTCACACTCATGCATTTTCTTTTAATTATCTTGCTTGCATAATCCATTTGCATTTGTGCTTAATTGTCTTGATTGTGTGTCTAATGTTGTTATCGCTTGCTTGTTTGAATTGATAGCATCTTGTGATTAAAATGTCATGTCATGTTAGGCATTAGGATGCATTCCCTTCACCTAAATTCTCTTGTATTTATTGTGCGTGTGTGTGAAGGTGGTGAGCTTTGCTCCACTCGAGCAGCGCCCTCACCAGCGCCAACACCAGCACAGCTTTCCAGTGGGGTGTCGCTGGTGGTGCGCTAGTCGTCATGCGTACCTCACCAGCGTAACTTGTCCAGTAAGTTGTCACTGGTGGTTCGCTGGTCATCATGCGCACCTCACAAATGCAACTTGTCCAGTGAGTTGTCGCTGGTCGAGCGCTACTCAACCAGCGCACATACACCAGCGCATATTCCATCTTTTGGCCTGTTTTTGCCAAAACGACTTAGCTTCACTTTGAGCTTCATATAAATATACCATCTTCTTCCCAATTCGTTTTGAGAGCCTCCTAACCTATTTTTGAGAGAGAGACAAGGTTCTTTAGAGAGAGAAGCTCCAAGAAGCCATTTTTACTCAACCATCCTTTAAATCCAAATCATCAAGCATCTTTCAAGCATGGGTTTCTTATTTGTTCATGACTAGGTATTCTCTACATGTTCTAAACTTTATGTTTTCATTATTAAGACATGTATACCTAGGGTTTTTAGTCTTTATTGCATATTAACTGCTTGCTTGTGTGATTAATTGCTTTTATGACATGCTTGTGTATTGATTGATTGGTTGAGATGCATTTATCTGTAATAGCTAGCATTTAGGATGTTTTTACCCTTCTACCTAATTCTTCTTGCCTTTCCATTTAGAATATTGATATCTAGGATTTGCTTTAATTGTTATTATTATTTCTAGATAAGCAAGAATGTCTTGACCTAGCATTTTTGCATATTGAATATTTTTGCATATTCACTTAGGTTGCCATTATCTCTTCATTGTTGTTTTAGCTTGTGGCTAAGTGGTTAGTGCACAAGTCTAATGATCCAAAATCGCTATTAAGGCCCGTTGGATAGAGTCAAAGGGTTAGTAACTTAAGGGTTAGATAGGAGGTCAACCTAGGTTGTAAACTCTTACTCAATAGTGGATTTTGAGGATCAAGGGTGACGCTCTAAATAGCCCGTGGTTTTTCCCATTTGGAGGGTTTCCACGTATATTTTCCGTGTTGTTATTGTTTTATGTTAATATTGATTAATTCGCAAAATTGGTAATCTATCAAATTAAACTCTATTCACCCCCCCTCTAGGTTATAGACACACACTTTCTAGGGAATTTCAATTGGTATCACAGCCGGTGCCTAGATATACTCAGGTGATCCGTGCATTGTGTGTGTCTTACCTTGTGCATTTTGGTTGTTTGCATTTTGTATGTTGCACTACATTGGCATCTTCATATCATTTGTTACCCTCAAACACTATGAGTGGAAACGGACATAGTCATAAAGGAGCCTCAAGCACAAGACCCCCTTTGCTCAATGGGGTGAATTATGCTACTTGGAAGGGTACGATGGAAGCCTATCTTTGCCAAATAGATGACCGTATTTGGATGGCTATTGAGGACGGTTATACTCCTCCAACAATGACCACCGACGATGGTGTAGAAACTCCTAAGCCCAAGTCTAGTTGGGGTACTCAAGAGTTTGAAGCATCTAAGTAGAACAACAAGGCTATGCATGCCATCCTTTGTGCTGTGGACGATAATCAATACAAGTTGGTCCAGAACACTAGGATTGCAAAGGAGGCTTGGGACATTCAAACGGCATATGAGGGAACCAAGGTAGTCAAGGACTCAAAGCTCCAAGTCCTCAAAATTTAATTTGAGATGATTAGGATGGAGGAGCATGAATGCTTCAATGACTTCCAAGTGAACTTGATGGATATTGTCAACCAAAGCCATCAACTTGGTGACCCTTATTCAGATAGGAGAGTTAAGCAAAAAATTATGAGGTCACTTCCGTCAAGGTTCGAATCAAAAGTGACGGCACTTGAAGAGAATAGTGAGTACAAGAATATGAAGCCGAGTGAAGTCATTGGAAGACTTCTAGCTTATGAGTCAAGATGGAACACTTCACCCGCTCCTCCAAAGAAGCAAACGAGCATTGCCTTGAAGACTACTAAGGTTGAAGAAGAGGAGGAGGACTCAGATGAAGAAATGGCCCTCATGGTTAAAAGATTCAAGAAATTCATGAAGTTTGAGAGGAAAGGTTTTGGGTCAAAGGGAAAGGAAGTGAAGAAGAAAACTCCCTTCAAGAAGATTGAAAAGTTTCAAGAAAGTGACTCCAAGAAGGGCATTCAATGCTATGAATGCAGTGGTTTTGGTAACATTGCTCAAGAATATGCAAATTTGAAGAAAAAGAAAAAGGGGAAGGCGATGGCGGCCACTTGGAGTTATAGTGAAGACTTAGAAGAGAAAGAAAAATCTTCGGATGATGAAGATAGAGTTGCAAACTTCATTGCCTTCACAACATCTCATAATGGCAAGGAAGTTGTGAGTGACAAGGAAGAAGTAGATGACTCTAGTGATGAGAGTACCTCTTCTAACTCTAGGTTTGAGATTGATGAAGAAATGGACTATGTAGACTTCATGAAGTTTTTTGAAAAGTCTAGATTGAAAAAGAAGAAAGAGGTTCAAGAGTTGAAAAAGAAGAATCTAGAGTTGACTTTCAAGATTACCAACTTGAGTGAGAAGGTAAAGAGTGGAAAAGAGTTAGAAGAGAGTTTAAAGTTGGAGCTTGTGATCACTAAAAAGAGTGAAGAAAACTTGAAAATTGAGCTTAGAGAAGCGAAAGAATTGATAGTCAAGATGACATCCAGAATCGAGAGACTTGACAAGATGCTATCATGTGGGAAGAGTCCTAATGATAAAACAGGCTTAGGATATATGGAAGGCAAGGATTCCATTTCCTTGAAAAAGACCATCTTTGTCAAAAGTCAAGAGGTCAAAGAGACTCAAGGATCACACCAACAAATGAGATCGAATGAAGTTGGAGAATCTTCAAAGCAAGCTCAAATAAAGGCTCAAACAAATTCTCAAGCTAAAGCTCATCCACCCAGAGCTAGAACACATCATACAAGACCTCAACCTCCAATGAGCCCTCAAATTAAACAAAGAAGTTTTCACATACAAACAAGAAGAGAAGCTAATATGGCTCAACCACAAAGGATGTTTCAAAGAAGAAATTCGGCATAACACCAAAGGACAACTCAAATGAGAGGGAAGTCTTCCATGCTTGCACAAGGATATGGTATGAATTCTTACTTTACTCCCATTTGTCATTTTTGTGGTGTTGAAGGTCACATAAGGCCGAACTATTTTAAATTTATTAAGTTGTGTCGTTTTGAAAGCATGATTGAGAAGAATATGCTTAGAAGAGCCAAAATGCATGCATCTAGGAATTTTAGAGCCGATGAACCCAAGGCTCCTAGAAATGACAATGTTGCTACTAGGTGGACTAGAATAAACAAGTATGTTTGCCATGTGGCCAAAGTGGCATTGAAGGCGAAAGCCTCTAACACTTGGTACCTTAATAGTGGTTATTCTAGGCACATGACCGGAAACAATAGTTTCTTTGAAACTCTTGTGATGGAGGATGGTGGATTTGTCACCTTTGGTGATGGTTCACGTAAGAAGGTTCTAGGAAAAGGAAACATTTCCATCCTTGGTTTGCCCTCCTTGCCTAATGCTCTCTATATAGATGGTTTGCAAGCCAATCTCATTAGCATATCACATTTAAGTGATGAAGGGCTATCCGTTTTGTTTGGAAAAGTTAATTGCTCTATTCTAAGAGAAGATGGACAAGTTCTATTGAAAGACAAGAGATCAAGTGACGATTGTTATTGTCTTAATTCTAATGGCATCTCTTGCAATTTGTCTAGTTTTGATCAAGTTGATTTATGGCATCAAAGGTTAGGTCATATGGATTTCAAAGACTTGAAAGTTCTTGAGACGTTGAAAGTTGTGAAAGGTCTTCCTAAGTTTGGAAATAGGATTGAGGGAGTTTGTGGACCTTGTTAACAAGGAAAGAAAACTAAGAGTGTGCATAAGACGGTTAAGTATCTTGCCACTAAGGAGCCATTAGATCTTCTTCATATGGACCTTATGGGTCCCATGTAAACCAAGAGTCTCGGTGGCAATAGGTACCTTTTTATGTGTGTGGATGATTTTGCTAGATTTACTTGGACTTACTTTCTTAGAGAAAAATCTGAAATGTTTAAAACATTTAAAATGCTTTGCAATGAAATTCAAAATGAGAAGGACTCTCACGTAAAATGCATTAAGAGAATTAGGAGTGATCATGGGAGAGAATTTGAAAATGTTAGCTTTGAAAACTTTTGTGATAGTCTTGGTATTTCCCATGAGTTCTCAGCCCCTCGAACTCCTCAACAAAATGGGTAGTAGAGAGGAATAATAGAGTTCTCCAAGAGATGGCCCGTGTCATGTTGCATAGCAACATTGTGCATAGGAATCTTTGGGCTGAAGCTGTCAATACGGCTTGTTACATAGGCAATAAGGTTTTTCTTAGGCCCGGGACTAGGCAAACCTCCTATGAATTATGAAAGTGTAGGAAGCCAAATGTTAGCTACTTCCACTCATTTGGAATCAAGTGCTACATTCTAAATAACCGTGATCAACTTGGCAAGTTTGATGTTAAGAGTGATGAGGGAATTTTCATTGGCTATGCCCTAAATAGTATGGCCTATAGAGTTTATAATTTGAAGACACAAAGTGTAATGGAATCATCTAATGTGGTCATAGATGATTGTAGGCCTAAGGTTAGTAACCATGATGAGGAGATTAATGTGGTTGATGATACTCCCTTGGTGAAGATTGATGAGATTTCAATTGATGAAAAATTAAATCTTGAAAAAGTGGTCTCTCAATCTCTTGATAGAGATCCTACCTTGTACTATGAGGAACCCACTCCTTGGGTTAGGAATCTCCATAACAAGAGCGACATTCTTGAAAATGTGAATGAGGGTTTGAGGACCAGACATCAATTAGCAAATCAAATTAGTTACACTTGCTACACCTCTCAAATTGAACCCAGAATTGCAATGCAAGAATAGCTAAATCAATTTGAAAGAAATGAGGTTTGGACTCTAGTTCCTAGACCTAAGAACACAAATGTGATAGGCACCAAATGGGTCTATAGGAATAAATCTGATAAGGATGGCAACATTGTGCGAAACAAAGCTAGACTTGTAGCACAATGATACTCTCAAATTGAGGGTATCGACTTTGAGGAGACGTTTGCTCTTGTTGCCCGATTAGAGTCCATTAGGCTTCTCTTATCCATATGGTGTGTTCACAAGTTTAAATTGTATCAAATGGATGTTAAGAGTCCCTTCCTTAATGGCTTTTTGCAAGAGGAAGTGTTTGTTGAGCAACCTAAGGGGTTTGAGGATCCACACCACCACAATCATGTTTATCGCCTCAAGAAGATGCTATATGGGCTGAAACAAGCACCGAGGACTTGGTATGAGCGCCTCACTCTTTATCTTGTTGATAATGGCTATTCTAGAGGTAGTGCTGATAAGACTTTGTTCATCATGTGCACTAAAGTTGAGCTATTCATATCTCAAATTTATGTTGATGACATAATTTTTGGTTCTACCAATAACCTGAAAGTTCAACAATTTAATGATGTCATGACTCATGAGTTTGAAATGAGCATGGTTGGTGAACTTAATTACTTCATAGGCTTGCAAATCAAGCAAATGCATGATGGGATCTTCATATCCCAAGCTAAGTATGCCAAGAACCTAGTGAAGAAGTTTGGCCTTGAGAATGCCAAGCATTGTGACACACCTATGAGAATGCCAAGCATTGTGGATCAAAGTCTATATCGTGGCATGATAAGAAGCTTGCTATACTTGACTGCTAGTAGGCCCATTATAGCTTTTAGTTTTGGTGTGTGTGCTAGGTACCAAGCAAATCCCAAGGAATCCCATCCCTCCTCCATGAAGAGAATCATTCGATATTTGAATGGGACATCCAACTATGGGATATGGTACTTTTTTGACACTAATGCTAGTTTAGTTGGCTTTAGTGATGCAGATTGGGCATGTAATTGTGATGATAGGAAGAGTACATCGGGTGGTTGCTTCTTCCTAGGGAACAATCTTGTGTCATGGATTTACAAGAAGCAAAACTCCATATCATTATCCACAGCTGAGGCTGAGTACATAGCAGATGGGAGTGCTTGCACACAACTCCTTTGGATGAAGCAAATGCTTGTGGATTATGGCTTTAAGCAAGGTACTCTAACCCTTTATTGTGATAACTTAAGTGCCATCAATATTTCAAAAAATCCTATCCAACATTCTAGAACCAAACATATCGACATTAGACATCATTTCATTAGGAAGCTAGTTGAAAGAAAATGCATTACACTTGAACATGTGGGCACAAATGATCAACTAGCGGATTTATTTACTAAACCATTAGATTCAACTAAGTTTAAATCTATTAGTAGGTCTATTGGGATTTGTCATATGCATTGATGGGTTTGGTGGTTGACCCTATATGGGGAGCTCAAGCAAAGAGAGCGAACTTGCATTTTAATAAGAAAATAATTGTTCAATTTTATGCTCTTTAATTAATTGCTTGAATATCTTGGATGCATATATTATTAAATTTCTTTTTATTCAATAAGTTTGTTTTTGCCTTAGTTGAAATGCATGTCTCATTTGTGTTGAAACATGCATTTTTGGACTAGGAAATTTGATTGGGAAGTACATTTGATTGACCCAAAGTTTATCTCCATGTTTATGAAAACTTGATCTTGACATGCTTAAAGTGTTATGCATGATGAATTTATTGAATGCTTAAAAAATGTTTGCAAATATGTGTGCAAGTGACTTTTGAGACTTCATTTAATAAGGATATTGTATCCATTTCAAGGATTTCACAATCCAATAGTCTCTTTCTCTCTTTACTTATTGAACAAGGCTACTATCATACGAGCATCTTGCCCGGAAAAATCTAATAGGGTGCAATAGTCGCTCATTTCTTGTTCAACTTGTATAGTTTGATAGTTGCTCTTATTTTTCTTTGGTTAAACTACATCTTGTTTTCCATTGACAGTTTGGTGCAAATTGGTTTGACTTCTCTTGGAACCTCATATGCTTTTTCCTTTGCAAAATACCATGCTTTTAGAAGTTGATGTTGCATGTATTTCATTCAAGGCGTTCTTTCGTACGTATTCAAATCAATAAAACTTCCATGGATTTTTCTCTCTCTCTTAATTAACCTGTATAAAGTTGTTGTATATGTTTATGCATTTACATTGCAAATATCTCTCTTTGCTACAGCCTCCCGGTTGGGGAATACTCCTTTGTCTATCTTGTGACAAAAAGGGGGAGTAGTATTTGGATTTAGGGGGAGTTGATATTGATATGATTTAAGGGGAGATTGACCTATTAAGAGATAGTGGATCTATTTAGGGGGAGCGTTTGCTATGTACATTGTTGATTGCATGTTACTTGTTTCTAATTCATGCAAATTGCGCTTATTTTTATTTATCTTGATCCCTCGCATACACTTGTCTTGGAAAGTGTAGTTCTTTGTTTTGTAGGGATGATCATCCTACAAGAGATGAAAGATTTGAAGATTTAGCTTTAGGTATCTCTTGTAACATAGAATGTTTTTTCTTTGTTTTGTTGACCTCTTGTTGCTTCTTGTTATTTGTTGTGAGGATACTTTGTGAGTGAGTGGCTTTGTCACGAAATAGCAAAAGGGGGAGATTGTAAGTTCCTCGGTTTTTGATTGGCTCATTTCGTTGACAACCACATTTTGGGATAAATATGTAAGGGTAGTTTAGGTCATCATTGCTCAAGTCCTCTTCTAAGCATCAAAGGTAAAACCACTTGCTTAACTTCATTGAAGAGATTTAGTGCACACACTCACACTCATGCATTTTCTTTTAATTATCTTGCTTGCATGATCATTTTGCATTTGTGCTTAATTGTCTTGATTGTGTGTCTAATGTTGTTATCTCTTGCTTGTTTGAATTGATAGCATCTTGTGATTAAATGTCATTTCATGTTAGGCATTAGGATGCATTCCATTCACCTCAATTCTCTTGCATGTATTGTATGTGTGTGTGTGTGTGTGTGAAGGTGGTAAGTTGTGCGCCACTTGAGCAGCGCCCTCACCAGTGCCAACACCGGCGCAGCTTTCCAGTGGGGTGTCGCTGGCGGTGCGCTGGTCTTCATGTGCACCTCACCAACGTAACTTGTCCAGTGAGTTGTCGTTGGTGGTGCGCTGGTCATCATGCGTACCTTACCAGCGCAACTTGTCCAGTGAGTTGTCGCTGGTCGTGCACTAGTCGACCAGCCCACAGACGCCAGCGCACATTGCGTCTTTTGGCATGTTTTTGCCAAAACGACATAGCTTCACTTTGGGCTTCATATAAATATACCATCTTCTTCCCAATTCGTTTTGAGAGCTTCCTAACCTATTTTTGAGAGAGATACAAGGTTCTTTAGAGAGAGAAGCTCCAAGAAGCCATTTTTACTCAACCATCCTTATAATCCAAATCATCAAGCATCTTTCAATCATGGGTTTCTTGTTTGTTCATGACTAGGTATTCTCTACATGTTCTAAACTTTATGTTTTCATTACTAAGACACGTATACCTAGGGTTTTAGTCTTTATTGAATATTAATTGCTTGCTTGTGTGATTAATTGCTTTTATGAAATGCTTGTGTATTGATTGATTGGTTGAGATGCATTTATCTGTAATAGCTAGCATTTAGGACGTTTTTACCCTTCTACCTAATTCTTCTTGCCTTTGCATTTAGAATATTGATATCTAGGATTTGCTTTAATTGTTATTATTAATTCTAGATAAGCAAGAATGTCTTGACCTAGCATTTTTGCATATTGAATATTTTTGCATATTCACTTAGGTTGCCATTATCTCTTCATTGTTGTTTTAGCTTGTGGCTAAGTGGTTAGTGCACAAGTCTAATGATCCAAAATCGCTATTAAGGCCCGTTGGATAGAGTCAAAGGGTTAGTAACTTGAGGGTTAGATGGGAGGTCAACCTAGGTTGTAAACTCTTACTCAATAGTGGATTTTGAGGATCAAGGGTGACGCTCTAAATAGCCTGTGGTTTTTCCCATTTGGAGGGTTTCCACGTATATTTTCCGTGTTGTTATTGTTTTATGTTTGTTGTCATTTATTTGAACATTTAGGTAGAATGGGGTAGAATTGTTAATATTGATTAATTCGCAAAATTGGTAATCTATCGAATTAAAACCTATTCACTCCCCCCCTCTAGGTTATAGATACACACTTTTTAGGGAATTTCAATGATAACCAACAAGATGTTTAAAATTCTAATTCTAGACTTAGGAATATGCATTATCAACAAGACATCATAGGTGATTTGAATGAAGGGGTTAGAACTAGAAGGCAACTGGCTAACCAAATTTCATATGCACGCTACACTTCTCAAATTGAGCCCAAAAATATTAATGAAGCAATTATTGATGAATATTGGGTTAATGCCATGCAAGAAGAACTAAATCAATTTGAGAGGAATGAAGTATGGTCCTCAGTTCCTAGACCAAAAGATATCAATGTGTTTGGTACAAAATGGGTGTTTAGGAATAAGACCGATGAATGTAGCAAAATAGTGAGAAATAAAGCAAGACTAGTGGCTCATGGATACACTCAAGTTGAAGTTGTAGACTGTGATGAGACTTTTGCACCCGTTGCACATCTTGAGTTCATTAGACTTTTGTTGTCCATTGCATGTCTTAAAAATTTCAATTTGTTTCAAATGGATGTCAAAAGTGCTTTTCTCAATGGATACCTTCAAGAAGAAGTGTATGTTGAACAACCTAAGGGTTATGTAAACCTACACTCTCCTAATCATGTGTTTAAGTTGAAAATGGCTCTTTATGGCCTTAAGCAAGCCCCTAGAGCTTGGTATGATAGGTTGGCTCAATATCTTATTGACAACCAATATAGAAGAGGTGGTATTGATAGAACTTTGTTTGTCAAGCATTATGACAATGACATTTTTGTTGCACAAATATATGTTGATGACATTGTTTTTGGGTCTACATGTAAAACCAAGGTTGATGATTTTGTGAATGTTATGCCAAGAGAATTTGAAATGAGTATGGTAGGTGAACTCAATTACTTTCTTGGCATGCAAGTGAAACAATCTAGCAATGGTATCATGTTGTCTCAATCTAAATATGCTTGAAATCTTTTTAAGAAATTTGGCCTTGAAAGTGGAAAAGAATTTGAAACACCTATGAGTACTACTTTAAAACTTGACAAAGTTGAAAAAGGAAAAAATGTTGATCAAAGTCTCTATAGGAGCATGATAGGTAGCCTTCTCTACCTAACGGCTAGTAGGCTGGATATTTGATTTAGTGTTGGTTTGTGTGCTAGGTTTCAATCTAATCCAAAAGAATCTCACTTGAAAGCCGTTAAAAGAATCATTAGATATATAAAAAGGAACACATAATCTTGGTTTATTCTATTCCTTTGATACTAATGATATTCTTGTTGGCTATTGTGATGCGGATTGGGCAGGAAACATCGATGATTGTAAAAGCACATCGGGTGGTTGCTTTAACAAAAGGAATAATTTGGTTGCTTGGCAAAGCTAGAAGCAAAATTCCGTCCCTCTTTCTTCATCCGAAGCTGAGTATATTGCGGCGGAAGTGCTTGCACACAACTTCTATGGATGTAACAAATTCTCAAGGATTATGAGATTGATCAAGGTAAAATGACTCTATATTGTGATAATATGAGTGCCATTAACATCTCTAGAAATCCGGTTCAACACTCATGCACAAAGCATATAGATATTAGGCATCATTTTATTAGGGAACTTGTTGAACATTCAATAGTAACTCTTTAGCATATGCCTACTAAAAATCAACTTGCGGACTTGTTCACAAAGCCCTTGGACAAAGAGAGATTTGTATCTCTTAGAAGATCCATTGGCATGATTTGTGTTGATTAATGCTTGTGTGTGATTGTGAGTGGCTTGATAAGCAAAACTATATTGTATATTTATATCTTTGAGAGCTACTCATGTGAAAAGTAATGATCTTGATAAAATAGCTTTTATTGCTTCTAGATCATGCACTTAAGTCTTTGTAAATCTTGTTTTTAAAAAAGTGCACAAATGTTTCTCTTATATGTCTAACTTTGAGTAATTGAGTTTGAAAGCATGTGGATTATGGATTCATCTTGAAGTTTATTGTCTAGTACATGATAGATGACCTATGGTTAGTATCCATTTTTATTCGGCATCTACGTAGAACTCAACGAGCACCTTTATGGAAAAGGCTACACACATTGGTTGTGAAGCCGCCCATTGTAAAGGGCTACACCATTGTGATAAGTGAAAGCCGTCATGAAGAGTATATGTTTATGTTAAAAAAAATCAAAGAAGTGTTGAAAAAGAATCATTAAAAAAAATCTTTGATTCAAAGCCTAAAAAGAAATGGAGGAAGGTTTTAAATGGATTGTAGTTGAAAAATTATGATTGCTCGGGTTGAAAAACAGAAATGGGATGACGAGCCATATGCACACACACGCTCATATGTTGAAATCTATTTTCTTTAAAGCAAAAAAAACCGGATGATAATCGGTTTGACCTTGATTGGAAAAGCTTTACATCGATAGGTGTAGAAGTGGTTTGCATGTTGATATCATAATCACTCCTTTTATATTTGCTAGAAGCATTTTCACACATACACATATTTTGCTTAATGTGCTTGATTCATTAGCAATGAGAGATTATTTTTAAGAGAGTAATGAAATTCTATGATTCTCTTATTAATTATAAAAAATAATTGTTTACTTTCTTTTATTGCTTGAAATGTGTGATTGTGTGATTCCCTTATGAACAAGTTAACTTGCTTATTAATATGTGGAGCATATATTAAGGGAGAGCTTAGTTTGTTTAACTTAGTTCTCTATACAACTTGTTTTCTCATTATCTCATGATTTTTATTATGTATCCCTTATAATTTTGTAGGTGTTTTCACTTGGTTTTTACCTTTCTCTCTAGGACCTGTAATATGTTTTTGTCTATTCCTTGCCAAAAAGGGGGAGAAAGTGTTTTACTTACCATGTTACTTACTTCTGATAAAAAGGGAGACAATTCATTAACGGGGAGATATCTTGTCTTAAGGGGGAGAAATAATTATTGTTTGCATGAGATAAGAAGAGATTAGGGAATATTCTTTTTGTTTTGTTTCGTATATTGTTTGTTTATCTCACCTATCTTCTTTGTAGAAGATTTCTTTTGGTTGTTCTTGTCTCACAGGTGCTTTGAATGTGTGAAGATATTCTTGAAGACACTTTAGTCTAGGGATATCTCTTTGTAATGTGAAGATGTGAGAATGCAATCGAATTTGATTATGAGTGATCATTGTACGGTAAGGTAGAGGTTTTGTCATGGAATAGCCAAAGGGGGAGATTGTTAGGTTTTAGATTTGTATTGGCTTAATTCCTAACAAAACTTCATTTCTTTGTAATGCTTAGTTGCTTAAGTGGTTCGTGATGATAAGAGCTTCAATGAAGAAAAACAACTTCTCATGATGCAGAGTTCATCTTCAAGAGGATTGGTACTATTATTGGATGCTAAGGTATCTAGATACTTCTTTCCCTTGCAAGGCGTAAGCACACACACACACAATTCATTCATATGTGTCCCTACTTAGTTGTTCATCATTAAATGCACACACACACACACAATTCATTCATATGTGTCCCTGCTTAGTTATGCATCATTAAATAAGCACACACATATATCATTTATTTGTGTCCCTGCATCATAGCGCATCATTTGGTATAACACATTCACACACTTGATATTGAATGCTCATGCACTAGAAAGAAATTGACATGTTTTAGAAAATGCATGATTGGAGACTATCTCTATGTAGTTTGCATTCTTGTGTGAAATGTGTTTGTTTGTTTATTTGTTTGTAAAACATGGATATTCTACTTGATTTTATTCCTATATTGTTCATGATTGAGTTCCGGTCATTTCGGTTACTCATACTATTGATTTCGAGTTCTAAGTCAAAAGATACTGCACTTTCAACTCATGTTGCATACATTGTCTTCGTCTTCATATATCAAGTCGAATTTTTATTTTCTTGGTTGAGTATATTATATGTCCATGTCCTTGAGGGAGTCCTGGTTCATAATCTTTAAATGGATTTGAATTCAGAGTTCAGAGCCAAAGAACCGTCGAAGAACGCGAGAGAAGCGCAAGGGAAGAGGTGCGATGGCATCAGCCATCACTTGGGCACCTTCCCGAGATGGCGCGTGGCCATCTTGGCCCCAAAGCCTTGCTGCACTTAGATGCCCACACGTCATCTCGGGGAGGCAATAAGGCATTAGGGAAATTTGGTCATTTGGTCGTTCTCTCTTTAAAACCTCTCACTTCCCTCTCTTTCATAAGGAGTTGAGAAAATAAAATTTGAAGAACAAGTGCAGAATTTTTCTCTCAGCATTTTGATTTTTGTTTTTGTGATAACTTCTTCATTTCTACTCCGAATCACTTGATTCAAAAACCGATTTCAAGTGTCTTGAAGAGTTCTAAAATCCCCAATAATTTTCAGAACCAAAATATGTCTAGAGGTTTCGTAGTGATCAGATCTTCAGTTCGTGATTTTCATCCTTGTTGGTAAAATCATCTTCTTCTTAGTTTTCCTCTTAGATCTTCTTATTGATTGATGACTTTTGATTATGAAGCATGAATAAGATGATTTTGATATCATTTTGTGGTTTTTTGATTTGATTTTCAAGTTTAGCTAGATTTGTTATAAGTTGATTTATTTTTGCTAAACTTGATAAACATGAAATTGTTTCTAGAAGTCTTTTGTTCTTATGCTTGATTGACTATTTCTAGATTTAATTTCATTTTCTAAGAACTATGTCTACATCAATTGGTATATTCATTTCATTCACTTGGTTTTTAGTTGATAACATGCTTAGGTTGCCTAGATATATTTGTGATTGTTCTTTGAAAGCATAATCTATATATCTTGTTGCATGTACATAGAATTTGTTGATCATCATTTTCTATGTTGAGTGCTTGTTTACGTTTCGCATTCATGATCACTTAGAAGCCTTGTGAATAGGTAGGAAGTCTCATATCTTAGAGTGATTCTTTGATTTGAGCAATTGGAACTCTTAGCTAGAGTCACGAGGACTTGGATAGCTAAGCAAGTGGAAGTCTCGACAAGAGGTGTGAGACATCGAATTGTTGAGCAAGGAAATCTCAACTAGAGTCGGGAGGACTCAGATAGTTGAGCAAGAAGTCTTGCCAATGGTCAAGAGGATCCGGAAAGGTGAGCAAGGAATCTTCCTAGAGACAGGAGGTCTTGGATAGGAAGTCGGCTTAGTAGATCACTAGGTTCAAGGGTAGAGTAAGAGTTATAGCCTGGAGAGCATGTGTTGATTGCTTGAGTGTGTAACTCTTAGTTGAAATAGTGCCGGTGGTTGTGGTATCAACCCGTGGCTATTTCCTCTTCGGAGGTTTACCACGTAAACATTGTGTGTCATTGTTTTCAATTTTCGTTAAGACTTGTTAAAATTGCATTGTTTTAAAAGAAGGCAAAAAAAAAAATGGAGCATATACCTATTCACCCCCCTCCCTCTAGGTATATTTACACTATAAAGATAAAGGAAGATTTCAGTAGAGTCTAAAATCATCAAAGTGTGGTTTCTTTGGGCAAAGGAATCTAGTGCACTAGGTGCACTGAATAAGATCATTGTGAGATACTTTACCAGAATCGTCAATGGATAAAGGTTTTCACTTGAAGACAATCGGAGAGTCTATCTCAATCATGAGATAAATGATGGACTTATGGTTGCAAGAGTTATCATTTGAGCTATCAATGAGTACGATTATATAGCATAGTTTATCCTCGATTGTTTGGTGGTGATTATTTGTTAATCGATAGAGGACTTCATTTACAGATATGGACAACGTGGCTCCATTTATTAAATGCGAGTAGAATTTCATCATATGTATGTTTTGAGGTATTGGATATTAAATCTTAACGTTAAGTTTTCAATAGTGTCTACTGAAATATGGCTTCTGGACAAATCAAAATATCCAAGTTCAAAATGTGGTCATAGGAGTAAATATAGTAACTAGGAGAGCTATAGGCGGTCTATGAGCTCTTGGCGTTTACTGGTATTCTTCATGGGGATACACTATCTATATTAAGATTGTCTAGAGTATGAATGAGGAATATTAACTTATTCTATCTTTATTTAAGAGTTTAATTTTAGTTCTTTAGTGGAACAAACTAAAATTATTTGATCGGACCTAAGTGAATCATTCGTTAATTGTGATTAGGTTATGTCTATTGGAGCTTAAATTTAAATAGCCCAACAAGACCCCCAATCCATACAAACTTGCATGGATCACTTAATATATTCTATCGGACAAATTTATGGGTCCATTTAAAATTGTATTAAGGTATGTGGACTTTATTCTTTTAGTAAGAATGAGTTTAGTTCACATGTAGACCTTTAATTAAAGACCAATGGATTTAATAAAATAGAAAAAATAATATATAGGCCCATGTATGGACTTGGGCGGCAAGGCTATATATAATAGCTTATTATATTATTTTTTAATTTATTATTTAATTAACTAATTAATTGTTTAAATAAAAGTCAAAATATTTTTCTTTAGTTGGAGAAGGTCTCCAAGTGTCATATTATCATTGGTAATATGATAAGTATCAAATATTATATTTGATAAGTAGATAAATAAAAGTAATTTATTTATCTAGTCAAATAAGGAAGTATTTGATTTCTATTAAAACTCTAAATTGACAATTGGTCAACATACGAAGTTTTGATATAGTCACAATTGAATTTATATTCACTAATTGGTTATTGAATAAATACACTATTGAGTTGGAGTAGGAGTCTTGGTGTTGAAAATAAATCTTCTTTGAAATAGGATTTTGAAGGGAAAAAATGGTTCAAAACTCAATGGAAGCTTGAGAAAACGAAAATTAGGGTTTGCGTATAAATAAAAATTTCCCCTTTAAATAACAAGAACCCTAACCCTAGATTTTTTGATGTATATACAAAGTATCGTACATCTTTTTTTTCGTGACGATTGAACTAGCGTCGAATTGAATCTGCAAGATCTTCCAATCCAATCACGAACGTGAATCACCTAGGAGTGTGGGCTCCCTTTCTTTAAATTGTATACTTGAGGATGGAAACAAACAAAATCTTCTTCTTTGTTAGTCACAATAATCCTCCAAGAGAAAAACCATGAACGTCCAGTCACTTTTGAATTATTAATCAATTTAATTGAAACTCGCATGAACCTTGATTCGATGTTGTACACAAAACCCTTTTGATGCAAAGGATACTAGTGTACTATCGTAAACAAAAACATTCCCTTTTTTCTTTTCTTGGCCGAATTCACACTATCTCAATGAGTTGGTCGAATTTTGTCCTATTCAATGCACCCAGTGCTCTAGATTCTCTTTCCCAAAGACACAACACTTTGATGATTTTAGACTCATCATAACACATTTGATCCCACTCAGATGCTAGCAAAAGAATCTACAACTTTGACAAGATAAAGACGCCCAACCTATTATCTTAAGTTGTGAATGTTATTCAAGACTAACTAAAGAATTTTGTCTACCTCATACATATCTAAATGTATGAGCAATTCTTCTTTTCTCATAGTCTTTTGACCTTATGATTATTTACTTTTGACAATTATAATAATTAAACTATAAATGCTATAAGATTTGTTAAAATAGAAATCTCTTTATTAATATGAAAAGATTGTCAAATACATTATTATACTCTTGCTATCGAGCATAATCCTAACAGATTCTTGGTCACCAAGTAAATCCTCATAGAGAAAGGTTTCTTGCCCACCAAGTAAATCCTCTTTAGGAGAGAATTTAGTCTCATATATATATAGCTTTAAAATTCGGCCAAGCCTTAGTTTTTCTTTCAGAGAAATTTAAGCCAACATAGAATTTTGAAAGAGAAAAATTTAGTTTTTGCTCTAGACAAAATTCGGCCAACTTATAGAGATAGTGTGTTGAATTCGGCCAAGCAAAAGAGAAAGGGGAACATTTTTGCTTTCGATAGTGCATTAGTATCCTTTACATCAAAAGGGTTTTGTGTACAATAATCAAATCGAGTTCATGTGAGTTTCAATCAAATAGATTGATAATTCACGATTGACCAAACGTTCTTTAGTTTTCTCTTGGAGAATTATTGTGACTACAAAAAAGAAAAAGATTTTGTTTGTTTCCGTCCTCAGGTATACAATTCAAAGAAAGGGAGCCTACACTCCTAGATGATTCTGGTTCGTGATTGGATTGGAAGATCTTGTAGAATCAATTTGTTACAACTTTAATCATCACGTGAAAAAGTTATGTTACTTTTAATATATATGTCAATTAATCTAGGGTTCAGGTTCTTTCTTTTAAAGGATTTTTTTTAAATATACCAAACTATTTTTACGTTTCTGCCTTAT
The DNA here is from genome assembly GCA_032871835.1 of Dipteronia dyeriana. Lineage (NCBI taxonomy): Eukaryota > Viridiplantae > Streptophyta > Magnoliopsida > Sapindales > Sapindaceae > Dipteronia > Dipteronia dyeriana. The sequence goes on from CM065299.1 coordinate 55,283,100, forward strand.
TTTGTGATTTTTTCCCTACATCCATCGCTTGGCCTGACTTCAAATCCGTGATCATCAACCTTGGAGAACATGATTGGGTCCTAGCCTTGTTTGTGTTTCTCCTAGTCGGGACCAATGGAGTTTACCTCTAGTTTTCTCTAGCCATCTATTGCCTCACGAACTTCATTCATTCTTTCTCGGCTACTTCTTCCCGTGAATGGTCCTCCGAAGATTATGTTGATCGCTCCACCATCTTAGTTTCCTCTTGGACTGTTTTTCCTATCTTGGTCATTCTTTGGGGAGTTCTACTATTGGTCATTACCACTTTTCAAGACCACATCCTTCAAATGCCCCTCTCTGATTAACTTCTCGATGTAATCCCTCAGTTAGTAGCATTTGGACTTCTCGTGACCAATTTCTATGTGAAATTGATAGTATTTGAAGGTATCTGCTCTCACAAAATTAGATTGCTTTGGGGGTTACTTGTATATATTCTTATCCTCTATCATGGTCAAGATTTCTTCCTGCTTTGTGGCCAAAGGTTTATAGTTAGTGTACTGCCTCTTGTAGGGTTTATTGCCTCTTTGATCATCATCTTTGCAATCTTCTTTGTCTTTCCCTGGATTGTTCTTTTGGTCTCACTTACTATTTCTATTCGACCTATTATCTTTAGGTTTTTGGCATTCTTTCGATCGGCCGTCATGTATGAGTTCTTCCCCATGGGCTATATGTTCTTCCTCTACAATTGCATATCCTCCCACATCATCCACCAAGTGTGCATAAGTGGTTGGTCCCTTATGCCTTAAACTGAGTGACAGTTGGTTGTGCTGCAAACTGCTAACAAATGTCTAAACTACCACCTCATCAATGGGATCCTACACCTCTGATACTTCTTGCGAGAATCTGGTCATGTAGGCTTTCGATTTCTCATCTTTAATTTGTTTCAAGGTTAAAAGTATGGATATCGACTTCCTTCACTGAATGTTCCTCATGAACTGCCTAGTGAAGGTTTGTATCAGTTCTTCAAAGTTTCTGATTGACCCTCTGGTGAGTTCACCAAACCACCTGGACTCCTGATCTTTAGTTGTCTAAGGGAACATCCAACACATAAGTACATCATGATCGAACCAAAAGTTTCATATATTTTGGCTCTCAATTTCACAACCTTTGTCTCGTTTTAGGATGATTTTGTTTATCTTTTGGCTCGTTTATTTATTTATAGGTAATTAGGTATATCTCGGACAATCGGATAGAGTATGCAGATTTATGTTGAAAAAAAGGATAAGAACGAAGGAATATTTCATGATATTGTGTGGGTCTTGCATAGGTTATCACCAGCGTATCAACCGTGCACTTAGAAGGAAGAAGGAAGCAAGTCAATGCACAGGTCCAAAACCTGTGCACCATCGTGCATTTGTCTGTGCATAGTATAAAAACTGGGAGATGGAAAACAAAGCATCAAGTCAATGCATGGGTCCCAAACCGCTCATTTCACTAAACCCGGGACATAGAAATCAAAGTGTCAGGTCATTGCACTGGTCTCAAATCGAGCACCACTAGCGCATTTTGCATGTCAGGTTGCCACATCAGTGAATTCAAGCCCTTTTGAAGACACCCATATATAAGATCATTTCTGTTATGAGCCACACACAGAGATACCTATTCATAACCATTTTCTCTCTCTAGGTCTAGGAATTAATTTCTCTTAAAAAAATACTTAATTCACACCATCTGTATCATCTACTCAAGAAAAAGAATCAAGGAGACTATTTGGAGCTTCAAGAAAAAGGAATCATCTATGGTTTACCTCTATTCTTTTTTCCTTGTTTCGTTCTTGCAATAGATATGAGTAGTTAGACCCATTTGGGGATGATGTAAGAGAACATGAATTGTGGGTTAACCATTATAATTGTATGATTTGATTAGTGATTTTCATTCAATGTATTAATTGTTATTTTGTTGTCTTAGAATTAAGTAGATATGCCCTCTCTTAATCTCTTTGATTATCAGGATCTTTTGACTTTTTAATATTGATATACACATCTATTAGGATTGGGTAGATATGCCCTCTCTCAAACCATATAGATAATCACTTATAGAGTGTCTAAACTAGCTAAGTTGAATGAATCAGATGTATAGTGAATAACCTCATTCTAAGCTTTTGGGTCTCAATGGTAGAGATTGGATTGTGAATATGCTATTCCAAGCCTTTCACTACCATAGAATTGTTCTAAGTTTAAATAGTTTCTCTCTTATAAGTTGTCCTTGTAGTTGAGCAATAGAGAGTTGATGTGGATAGAGTCTTCGAGACTCCATATCTGGCCTAGTAGCCGTGAGTGAGCGTTGTTGACTCTAAACCACTATAATGGATAAATTGACCTTCATTAATCAATTGCTTAACTTTGAAATAATGGATTCCCACTATTTATGTTGTGATTGCATCATTTCCCATACCATCACACTTATATCTTCTGTCACTAACTTGTTGCAATTTGATTATCTTATTCTAAGTTGCATGTAGTAATTTCACTTAACAACTATTACAATTTACTTTTCTTTGCATATTAAATTTGAGCAAAATTTGATCATTTAAGCATAATACGATCTCTGTGGACGATACCCTTACTTGCTACTATATTGTTTTCAACTTTTGTGCGAATCTGGTTTTATAAAAAATAAAATTGACAAGCTATTTTGCACATACAAAACGACAACTTGTCAAAATGGTGCTTCTTCCAAGGATCGATGTATATGCTTGTGATTAGATTTAGCTTTAGTTAGAATTTAGTTAATGTATACTGTTTTTGTTTCTTTTACCTTGTTTCTTTAATGTTTTTTTTTTAGTTTGAGGTTTCTAAGTTTATGAACGGAAGACGTTCTTTGAGAAGACCAACTATATCGGAACAAGACAATATAAATCGAATTGGTAATATAATCAGATAGTTTGAGAGAGAAATAATTTTAAAGAAGAGTTGGCCGATAAAAATGTTGCTGACATGCCAGTTGAGAGAGAAGAGAATCCAATGAATGACCTAGGAATCACTATAGGGGAGTATACTCTTCCCTCAACGGGAAGTGAGATGCCCACTGCCATTGTTCTAGATAAGATTAAGAGGTAGTAGAAAATGAAAGGCATTCATGTTAACTTGCTCCCTTCATTTCATGGATGACCTTCAAAAGATTGTTTACAGCTTATCAAGAAATATAGTTGTATTGGAGACTTTTCCAGTTGTGTTCAGGAACACTGTATTGACTCGGGTGCAGTTACAGATGAAATGCTTTCAATACTATTTGAAGGATCGTGCATTGCAATGGTATATGGCTCTACGACCTGAAACTCTCACCACATGGCCACAAGTGTGCAAGACTTTCTACAATAAACTTTTCCCAACTGCAAGAGCCAAAGAATTAAAGATTAAGATAGCCGCTTTTAGTGAAGATGATGGAGAACCATTTCATGAAGCATGGGAGAGATTTCATGTTCTATTGGCACAAGTACCTCCACACACTTACATAGATGAGTTGAAGGTCACCTCGTTTTATTAGGGTCAGGGTCACTCTACTAGCACTTTGTTGATGGTATACAACTATTATGGGGGTATAATTGCCAAAAAAAAAGGGCTTTAGAAGCTTATCAGATAATGGAGAAGCTGGCCCAAAACTCACACTAAAGGTTCTCTAATACAAGAAGAGGTGGAAAATTGGAATTAATGAAAGCGCAGGGGTCGCGACAAAAATGTCTAAAATGGAGAAGGACATGCAATCCATAAAGGACATTCTACAAGGCATGAACAAAACAAGTGCTGAAGTGAATCAAGTTGTTAGTGGTCATCTGATAGGGGATGGTCAGTATTAGTAGGAGAAAGCTCAGGTGTTGAGAGGCTTTCAACGTTAAAGGAATGACCCATACTCTAACACTTACAATCCTGGATGGAGAATCCACCCTAAGTTTTCATTGAGTAATAATAATTCCTTTCAGAATCAAGGAGTCAACATGTATAACAACCCAAGTGGTCAGAGCAATCAATGGCAAAACGCACAGACTCAACCTTCAAAACATTTCAACAACCAACCCGGATAGAAACAAAACAAGCCCAAATCATTTGAAGACATAATGAAGGAGTTGATGCACAGCCAACAAAAGTCTAACAAAGACTTTAGCAATACTCAGAATGCTACTCAATAGAAGCTTCAGAATTACACTGACTCTAATAACCAAAGGATTCACGGACTTGATGCTTCACTTAAGAGAATGGAGACCCAGATGACTCAGATAGCAGATTACATTCTAAACAAGAAAAAGGGAAATCAATGAGTGGAAAGGAGCACGTAAAGGCTATGTCAGTAAAGGAGGAGTCAAAGAAGGAAGGAGTAGTAGCTTTAGGGGATATGGAGCAACAGTGGGAGAGACTATCCCGTAGAAGTTAGAAGACCCATGGAGGTTTATTATTCCAATTAGCATTAAGGGTTCAAACATCATGAAGGGAGTGCTCAGTATGGGGGAAAACATAAACATGATGCCCATCCAAGTTTGTAGGCAACTAAAAATTGAAAATTTGAAGCCTACCACCATAACTTTGAAGACGTCTGATAATTCCACTAAAATCCCGGTTGGTGTGGTGGAAGATGTTAAATTGGGTATACATGGGTTTAAAGTGCTAGCTGATTTTATGGTCTTAGAGGTAATGGAAGAAGTACAGGAGGATCATTTATGGTCATAGTGGGAATGATAGCTGATTTATGGAAGAAGTACAAGAGGATCATTTATAGAAGAAGTGCTAGCTGATTTTAAATTGGCTAATGGATCGTGATTGGAAATTACTTTTGGGAAGATCATTTATGGTCACAGTGGGAATGATAGTCAATGTGGTTTCTAGGGACTGGTCTTTAAGTTGTCGGGATAAGAAGATTAATTTATTTATGAAAAGACCTGAAGAAAAATTGAGTGAAGTTGTATGTTTAGTCTTGGAAGCACCAAAAAGGAGCAAAAAGAAGAGGAAGGTTCTTGAGCTTGTCAAGGCGTTCGAATTTGCTTCGGAATTAGAAAAGGGTCATCTTGACTGTATTGAAGAAAGTGAATATCTAAAGAACGAAGATGGATTATGTGAAAAAGGGGCTCTTAAGAAGATTTCTGTTTGATTTTGAACAGGTGAAAGAAGAGTCAGAAGATAAGAACACAAAGCTCCATCAAGAAATTGACCAACTAAAGGATAAAAATGAGAAGTTGAAAAGGAAATTGCAAGACCTTGCTGACCTTAATGAGAAATTAGGGAAGAAGATTAAGAAGGTTGAAAGGGAGAAGAAGACAATTTCACGAGATCTAGTTGTGCTTGCCAAATTATCAGAAGAGTTTGAAGAGTAGTATAAAAAGAAGAATAGGAAGCTTTTGGTGGAAATTGAAAGGAATTCAAGTACCTTGGAAGAGGTAAATGAAGCACTTAGGAAGAAAGAGGAAGCCTTGAAGATTGTAAAGGTGAAAGAGTGTGACTATATAACACAACTTGACGAAGTAGAGGAGGAAGTCAGATCACTGCAACCAGCACTCAAAAGAACCTCTAAGCTCTAAACAAAGTGGGAGCATTTCTCACACTCACCCTATTTGTTTCTTTAGTTCTTAGGAATGACACATTAAGGCTGAGTGTTTCAAATTTCAAAATTTTGAGGATAATAGGAAGAAATCTAAAAAGAACCCACAAATTGCTAAAAAGATTTGGGTTAGGAAGGATTTGTTGGAAAAATATAGGACTAAGGGTAAGGGAATGTTTAAGGAGGAATTGGCATCTATTTGGGTAATTAAGAAGAAACATCCTTTTCACTAGGTCAAACCGCCTTCGGTTGACCTTAGGCCTACTTTTCACATTTAGAATTTAGTTTAGTTACCATTAAAAGTTAATTGTCACAATCTGTTTTCTAGGTTATTGAGGTGCCTAGGTTGAAACTCGGTAATTGTGCTTAAGCATGACTATGTAATCCTAAAAAAAAAAAACCCATTGTGATTTGGTGATATGTATTGGTTTGTTGTTATTTTGAGTTTATATGTCTTTAATGGTATATTTGTTGAGTAATGCAAACATGTTTGCTTGGAGTGGTTGTTTTGAACAGGATGGGCATTTGGATCCGGGAAAGGAAGGATTATAGATGAGGTAGAATCGTGAAGCAAATGGATATCACTCCGAACCAAGAAACCAGCATAAAAAGATGGTCAAAGAAAGAAAAGAGCTCGAGCTCCTCCTGTTCCCCAGTGTGTTCAGAAAGAGGAATTCCCAAGCAGACTAGATTTCTTTAGAGGAAGAGTCGTTCTTCCAGAAAGAATGATTAATTTGGAAGAGTAGAGAAGCACGACTGTCTTCCACATAGTTTAACGTTTGGGAAACACTAGTCTCCACCCTAACAAGGTACAGTCAAACATTGGTGGTAGAATTTTATGCAATTATGGTGCCAGGTTATTTTCAGCAATACTCGACAGTAGTGGTAAGAGGAGTTGAGGCAATATTGGCCATTGATGACATCTTGGACTATTATAGCATGTGGCTTCCAGAAGATAAAGAGAGTTTGCTTAGAATGAGATTTTGTGTCATTTGGAATGATATCTTTGTCAGGCAGAATGTAGATTTTGTAAACTCATTAGTGATACGGCCTATAAAGTTCTGGGTCACCCCAGACTTCCACATCAAACATAGTAATTTAGAGCTTGAGCTTGGCTTGTGGAATGTCTTCATATCACATTCGATCTGGCCTAGGACACATATAACCACAATGCTGTTTGAGGTGGCAATTATCCTTCATTACATCAAGCATGATGAGCCAATCAATCTGGGCTCCCTTAACATGAGGGAAATAGCACAACTTGGATGAATGAGGGTAGAAAGACAGCCACTCATCTTCCCTTATCTCATTACGGATTTATACAAGAGAGCAGGAGTTGATATGGGAGGTGAATGTTTGTAATCACCACCAGAGGACATTGGAATAGCCACTTGAACCAGTTTAGTGGTGGAACGAGACCTCACTAGTTATAGGAGGAGGACATGGAAGAAGAAGAGAAGCATTAGAGCATAATCAAGCAGAGCACACCATGAAGAGCCTGAAGACGTAGATTTTGAACATAAGTAACAGAGTTCAAGGAAGAGAGTCCCTAATCCAAAGGTAGGTGACCATAATGCAGTACTATGGTAGACTTTAATTTCTAAGATGGAAGGCCTAGAGAAATCCATTGATGCAATGAACTTAAACAAGAAAGATTTATGGTCCAACATTACGAGCTTAAGGAAGGAGCTAAAGGTCATCCCATTGAGAGACAAAGCAAGAGATCCGTCGCATCAACCATCCCTATTAGAGCCCGGTCATCTATCCATCTATTGTAGAGCGTCAGTCAACACAGGAGATATATATATTAGAGGTTGAAGAGAGAGCTAGAGTAGAGAGAGATCTAAATGGCAAGGGCCTACATAGAAACGATAGGGCATAATCCTCGAATGATGAGTGATTTCCAGATGCACATTGTTTTTTTACATTATTTTAACATGCCTTATTTTATTTGTTTAGTACCGTTATTTTTATTTTTTCTAATTCAGGAACCGCTTGTTAGAATTCTAAAGGCTGTTATTATTTTGATCTTTCTTAATGAGTGAATAATATTCTGGTCTTTTGGACATAATTGTTAGAAGATATTTGTTTGATTTGAGATAGCTGTCATGATTGCTTAACCTTTTTTATTATGTTTGTGCTTCAAGGTTATGCTCTTCATCTATTGGTTCGACACACCAGCCACTTTCAAGACTTGCAAGCCAAGAGTGTGTACGGAAAATAGGTTCAAAACGTAACGGAAGCATGAGAAAATTAGAAAATAAGGGTTTACGTATAAATAAATTTGTTTCCTTTTTATAACAAGAACCTTAACCCTAGATTACTTGATGTATATTAAACTAGCGTACCTTTTTCTCTTGACGATTGAACTAGCATCGAATTGAATCTTTATGATCTTCCAATCCAATCACGAATTTGAATCACCTAGGAGTGTGGACTCCTTTTCTTTAAATTGTATACCTGAGGATGGAAAGAAACAAAATCTTAGATAAGGGCGAGAACCTACTCATGTTTTAGATAAGTGAAGAATCACATCGGTTTCATCCTTCTAATGCAATTTAAGTATTTAAATGTTATCTATTGGGTTTTGTTTATGAAATTGTGCATATGAATGGTTGTGAATCATTTTTGGGGTTATTGTGTGAATACTTGAGATTGAAACTTATGGGTATATATTTTTCTTAGCTTGGGTTTCTGCAATTTTGAGCTTATTGAATATTTCATTTTTGTTCTATCGAGCTGAAGGCTCTTATGGATATGTTTTGAATTTAAAGGTTTTATGTAGATATTACCCAACTCGGTTTGGAGGTTTTGGAATGATGCATATATAATGTACAGATTTTTAAGCCGGTTGTTTCTCCTCCATACCATCGATTTTGAATGTGAATGCTTGATGTGGAATGTGGGTTCCTACTCTGGATGCATGTGCTTCAGTGCATAATTGTATCGAGTATCGTAGCCATTTTGAGTCTTTTTTTTTGGGCATTGATTGTGCATGATTAGTGCCTAGGTTGTTTTAAGTCATGTTAGGTGCACACCGCTAGGCCGAGCTTTCTTGTCTTCAACATTGAGGACAATGTTGGGTTTTGGTTTGGGGGTGTTGACGCCTTGTTGAGTCATCTTTTTATTTGTCTTGGGTCATTAATTTGTAATTTTTTTGATCCAATTTTTTTTTGTTGCAGTGGCCAAATTTTCGAGTTTTAACTAGCTTGGATGTGATGCCTTGAGCGTGCTCTTTTGGCAAGTCTATACATGCATCGTGAGCTTATGTACAAATCTTTGTCACTCGTGGGTTATTTTGCATTGTCATGGGCTAGTCTCATCCTTATTGTGCTTGATTTGAGGGGACTCGATGCTCTTACACCTTGTTCTTATAGTGGAGACACCCATGAGGTCACAAATACATGCCATCAAATTGCGTATTGAGTGTTAAATTCTTATTATTCTTTAAACACTCCTCCCATATTAAGTGTCACTTGCCACAGAACATACATCTCATACATACAATGGATTTCTTGTTGGATGCATTCATTCCCTTAAGTGACTAATTATGGAAATGATCTTAGGCAATGTCGATAATTAACTACTTAAAATGCCTAAACACATTCCTTTATCCCTATTGTGTGCATCATAGCCAAATTTGCAGCCAAACACTTTCCTTTCATTTGGAAATAAAATGAAACCATATATCCATAGCCAAACACAAGCCTACCATTATTACCAATCATGTGGGGTGTGTGTGTGCTTGGTAAGTGATTGAAAGATAAGAGCTCTAAGGTTAAGACAACATGTTTGTAAGCAACAATGAAATTGTGTATGAAATGGCTCGATTTGTAAAAGTACCTAACTTTACACTCATGAGCTTAATTGTCAAATGTATTATGCAAGTGTTTTATATGTATATTTTATTAAAAGTACAAGTCACTGACAGATAAGGCAGCCTTCGAAAAGGATTGCTAGATAAGCATCCAATCAGGCAACTGGTAAAACCATCGGTGGTATCACCAAGAAACAAGAACCCGAGTAAAGCCGAATACAAGTTATGGCCTCATTAAGCTTTACTCGAGACAACATGAGAAGCCCAAGTAAAGAAGTTGTCGAGAAATATATGATCCACATAAATGAGCACAGAGAAGGGATCTAGAATCACACTTCAATACAAAAACATCATTTTTCCATTCCCCTATATCAAAGGAGGAAAGAACTTAAAATCTTTGAAAATGATAAACATCAAACAGGAAACAATTCCAAATTAAGCAATAACTCTACTCTTCTAGAAGATTGCACACCGATTAGGAAATAAGTCCTAAAAGGACCGTGCAACTGGAATCCCACGAATATTCAGACTCGATCAACAAGATCTCAAAAACAGGAAAGAAGACAAAAACGACTTCAACATGCAACTAGTTACAATCAAACACTATCAAATTTCCTTATATGTCACAAGGATTAGGGTTCTATACACATAAATAAACCCATAACCTCGCTGTAAAACGAGAACAGAGGAGAGAGAATTGAGGGAACATAAAGTAATCATTGTAAAAGAGAGGCAAGAGAGATCCAGTGGTGTAATTCTATATTTAATAGTGGATTTGGCTTGGCTGTGCTTACAACCACCCGTGGATGTTTATCTGGACACCGGAGTTTTACCACGTATACTCGTGTTATAAACGTATAATTACATTCTATTTCTCTTTATCTTTTATTCGTCATAATCAAACCAAGCGTTGTTGACTATCTTGCCCATCAAGAAATTAACGTTAACAATTTGTGCTAGAAGGAGGGGCAAACCTTCGATCTGTTTAAATGATATCTGGTGATGGGTGTAAAAACGGTTTCAGAGACATACAAAAATTTCCAGATAATGCTCACCAAAGGGGGGACCACTCAGGAACCAACCGGTATACCTGGATGGCATCTAGCTAGTCCCTCTGACTAGCGAGGACATAGTGCGACGTTTCAAGTATGCATTGCAATAGTTATTGACAGATGCAACAAAGCAAGGAATAGATTTGCTGGCCACAAGATAGATGAATCCTCTAAACCAACCATCCCCAGCAAATCAGTCACCTCTCAGGCTCCGATCGATAATGGTTGGGCTAGAAATAGACACGTTAGCAGACGTTAGAAATTCAAATCCTACCAACCAGACTAGGGGTACATCGCACAACCTGGACAATGATCTTGAGATGCCCACAGAATGGCCTTGCCAAAAATGAAGCCATGGTCAAACGAGGCATGATAGGCACCGTAAACAAGATCGACGGAGGGATCAGTCATCATAATTAAAAGACCTTGACCGTCATCATCGTAAACACCACCGTGGAATTATACGCTTGCAAGGATTAACTCGCTAAACCAGAGGAATGATGAGAAGGAATTAGATACAGGTTTGACGGTCACCCGAGAATTCAACCATCAAGGAGAGTCAATAGGCGACAGAGATATTGTGATATAAAGCCTGACCTAAGAAGTCGAGAATAACAGGTGTCAAATGCATGCACTTATTATTCGTTACAGACACAATGAGTTGCCTGATGACGATTCTGACAGCCCTTGCACTAGAGACATTCTGCGAACACTATTCCCAGAGAGATTCAGAATGCCACACGTGGAACAATTAAAAAAAAATATAGATCCCAAGGAGCATTTCAGACGGTATAAGAGTGCTATGGCCTAATATACCAACAATGATCCCTTGTTGTGTCTTAACTTCCCACAGACACTTGGGATGTAGGCTGCAGGTGGTTCGGAAGATTACCCCTGACAATTATTTGGAGTTTTGGGGAATTGATCAGAAGCTTCTCAATATAATTCCTCAGGAATGTGCATAGGAAAAAATCAGTGGCATACCTTTCTCAACTAGAACAAATGAAAGACGAGTTGCTAAAAAAGTACCTGGGAAGATTCTGCCAAGCAGTCTCAGAAATCGGTAGTGCAAATGACAAAGCAATAATCTTTGCATTTATAAACAACATACAGAATGGGCGGTTGCCTTTTGACTTAAGGAGAGCTCGTCTAACTAGATATGCAGACATGATGGACATGGCAGAAGGATATGCATTGGCTGAAGAAGAATAGTTGGCAACAGGAGGTCATTACATGCTTGGAGGAAGACCCGAGCAAAAAGATGCTGAGTTAAAGAACCATAAATGGAAACAATAAGTAAATAACAAAGAAAGAAGCAAAGTTAGGGGAAGCGGACGTTGTACTGACCAAACTAGAGAAAAGTTTTGAGGAAAGTACACAAACTACACCCCGCTCCGGAAATGACATGACGAGATCCTGGCAATATTGAAATAAAAAAATACGGTCAAAGAGCCACACTGGCAGTCACAATTTGCCCAACGAGACACGATAAAGTATTACAGATTCCATAAAGAGAACGAGCATGAGACCTCTAAATGTTACTGGTTCAGAGAACATAACCCTAATCCAGGAAGGGCATTTACAAGATATTATCTTTAAAAAATATGAGAAGTTAGAAGCTCGGAAATATACAAAGTCTGGAGATCACAACTTAGATCGAAGCAAAAAGGCCAGTTCCGAGGCTAGCGGAGCGATTCAAACCATCTTTGAAGGACCTTCAACTGGGAGACGTAACCGACAACAGACTTAAAAAATCCGAGAAGCGGTTGAAGCAAGGCAAGATTTCAACATTAATTCCATCGAGCATGATCTAAAGAGAATAAAGGAAGGATTGGACCCAATAGTGTTTATTGATGTTGATTCACATGGGGTCGACGTTCAACCAAATGATGTTCTAGTCATTAGAACCCGAATTGACGATTGGGAAGTTTGAAGGATACTAGTGGATGATGGTAGCTCAGCAGACATCCTCAGTGTAGCCGTTTATGATTAGTTGAGATTGGATCGAATGGACTTGTAACCTTTTCATACCCCGCTCAAAGTAATTAGAGGAGTCAAGGTCAATTCTCTAGGAACGGTGAAATTACCCGTGAAAATTGGAGTGGCACCTTCCCAGAAAATGGTGCTACTCGATTTTGTATTGGTAGACATGGAGAACTGGCCTTACAATGCCTTACTGGGTCAACCTTTCTGAACAAAACAAATGCAGTAACGATAACCTACGCCCTGATGATCAAATTCTCGACAGAATGGGGGGTAGGAACGATCAAGGGTTTGCAGGAAATGGCTGGAATAGCTAATCTCTCCATTTACAAGGACAAAGATAACAGTGAGCACCAAGTGTGTACCCTGATACAACCGGATCAGACTAAGCATGGAGAATCATTGATGTTCGAGTTCGACCAAAGGGTGGAACCCGAAACATCAAAGAATGAGCCAACAGAGGAAGTAGTCTTAAAAGAAGAAGAACCAACGAAGAAGGTTAAAATCAATGCTAATTTAAGAGAAAAGGTCCAGACATATCTTTTCAATTTGCTCAGAGAATACAAAGACATATTTTCGTAGAGTCATGAAGACATGGTGGGGATAGACACACGAGTGATATCACATCATTTGGTCGTGGATTTGAGAGTAAAACCTATAATTCAAAAAAGAAGATCTGCTAACCTCGAAAGGAATTGGGCAATCAAACAAGAGATAGAGAAGTTACTCGCTATAGGATCAATTAGAGAAATCAATTATCCGCGGTGGGTAGCGAATGTGGTGTTGGTCTAGTAGAAAAATGGTCAATGGAGAATGTTCGTGGATTTCATAGATTTTAACAAATCCTGCCCAAAGTATAGTTTTCCACTTCCCACATTAGACCAGTTGGTCGATGTTACATAAGGTCATGAACTGCTCAGTTTCATGGATGCCTATTCAGGATATAACCAGATACGGATGAACAAAGCAGATGAAGATAAAATGGCTTTCACAACAGACCAGTGATGCCCTTTAGGCTAAAAAATGTTGAGGCCACATATCAATGACAGGTCAACATAATTTTTGCTCGTCAAATAGGAAGGAACATGGAGGTCTACATAGATGTCATAATAACCAAAAGTATCACAGTAGCTAAGCACGCTTTCGACTTGCACGAAATATTTGATGTCCTGAGGAGATACCAGATGAAGTTAAATCTGAGCAAGTGCCTATTTGGGGTTCCTTTGGGAAGATTCCTCGATTACCAAGTTCACTAGAGAGGGATCAAAGCGAATCCTGAGAAGATTAAAGCCCTCAAAGAAATGATTTCTCCAAGAACCTTAAGGGAGGTGCAATGCATGACGGGATGCCTAGCTTCCCTCGACAGATTCATTTCAAAAGCCATGGAAAAATGCTCACCAATTTTAAAAATAATCAAAATGGGAAAGGGACTCGAATGGAATGAAGATTGTGAACAGGTATTTCAGAAGATAAAAGAATACGTAGGACAGGCACCATTCCTCTCAAAACCAAAGGAAGGAGAAGTACTTTATCTGTACATGTCCCTTACAGAGTTAGTCGTAAGCTCGGTCCTAGTCAGAACTAAGGATGGAATACAAAGGCTAGTATACTATACCAGCAAGGCTCTTTTTCTAGTTTAAACCATATATTCTCAGGTAGAAAAGATGGTTTTAGCTTTAGTTTCCGTAGCAAGGAAATTGAGGCCGTATTTTTTAGGAACATACAATCAAGGTATTCACCGACTGCCCGCTTAAGCAAATTCTACAGAAACCTGAGATTTTGGGGAGATTAACCAAATGGGCAATCTAGCTGAGTGACTTAGATATTAAATATGAGCCTAAGACATCACTCAATGGACAAGTAGTGGCAGATTTTGTAGCAGAGTTCACATAGCCAGATCTAGAGGCAAAAAGAATATTGGGTAGAAGCTTCTCATGGAAATTGTATGTTAACGGCTCCTCGAACACTCATGGTAGCGGGGCAGGGATCGTGGTATGCACCTCAGAAAAAGATGACGTTGAATGTGCCATGAGATTCTACTTCAAAGCAATAAAAAACCAAACAGAATACAATGCATTGCTGGCAAGGCTTAGAGTTTGCATCGAACTCGGAGCAGATAAGGTTGAGATATTCAGCGACTTACGGGTAGTCGTCAACCAAATCCTTGATGAATTTTAGGCTAGGGATAAAAGTATGATGGCTTACTTAGGCATAGAAAAAAAACTCCTCCAACGGTTCAAAGAATATAGGATTTTTCTGATCCCTCGGGAAGAAAATGAAAAAGCAGATGCTTTGTCCAAGCTAGCATCAGCAACAACCACAACCACATTCAAACCAAAGAATATCCCAGTCGCACATCTTCTTAGGTTAAGTATAGCTGAGTGGAAAGACCCTGAAGTTTTAGAAATCCGAACACCGCAAGACAGCTGGATGACTCAGCTAAAAAGTTACTTGGAAGAGGATGTACTCCCGGAAGATGCCTTGGAGGCAAAACACATCAGGTACAGTCAGCAAGGTATACTATAATTGAAAGATAATTATACAAAAGAGGATTTTACCGAACACTCCAAAGATGCATACCAGAGGAAGACGTAAACCAGATATTAAAGGAAATCCATAGGGGTGTGTGAGGAAACCATACAGGAGGCAAAAGCTTAGCACACAAGGTACTCGAGCAAGGTTTTTATTGGCCTTCTCTGTTCTCTGATACACAACGATGTTCAGAAAGTTGTAATGCTTGCCAAAGGATCGCCAATGACATTTGACACCCCCCTGAACGCCTCAAAAGTCTCACATCCCCACGGTCGTTCACCATGTAGGGCTTGGATTTAATTAGTCTGATGCTAACAGGGACAGGGGGTGGAGCAAATCATGCAATTGTGGTTGTTGATTATTTCACTAAGTGGGTGGAAGTTGAAGCATTAGTGCATATCACGGAAGCAAACACCACAAACTTTATGAAGAATAACATACTCTATAGGTTTGGAGTCCCGAATACTGTTATCACTGATAACGATACCCAATTTGACAATCAAAAGTTTAGGCAATTGTGTAGCGATCACCAGATTTCAAATTATTATGCTACACCTGGCCACCTTCAAACAAATGGACAAGCTGAAGCAATGAACAAAGTCATCAAGCACACGCTCAAAGTGGAGCTGAATGCCACAAAGGGCAGTTGGGTTGAAAAACTTCCTGAAGTATTATGGGTTTATCGGACAACAGTAAGGACTTCTGCAAGAGAAACACCGTTTACTTTGGCATTCGGAACAGAGGTCGTCATCCCAATAGAAACATCAAATATGTCATACAGAGTCTGGTTATATGATGAAGATCATAATATTGATATGTTGTTACAAAGCCTGGATAAGTTAGAAGAAAAATGGGAGAAATCCCGAGTGCGAAATGCGGCATATCAGTAAAGAGTGGGTAGGCACTACAATTCTCACGTTCGGGTTAGGAAGTTCCGAATGGGAGACCTGGTGCTCAGAAGAGTATCGTTGAACACAAAATATAAAGTTGTAGTCTCGTTGGCTCACAAATGGGAAGGCCCATACAAAATTGAAGAAATGGTCGGGCACAGACCAGATGGAGGGGTTTTACCCTAACCATGCAACACCCAATACCTGAAGGTTTTTTATCCTTGAAATTCCCTAATTTTAGGCTTTACTTCTTTAGTAAGAATAATTTTTAGTAATTTATTCTTAGAAATCCTTTTGAGATTTTTACCATATTTTGTTAGTTTTACAGAATTATAAATAAAAACCCGACATGAGATTCCCAAAAATATGAAAAATATGGTAATAAGAACATATGGCTAAAGAATTGACATACGATAAAATGCTCAGGGCCATTAATTTGGTGAAAATCCTGAATGGGCGGAGAAGCTCAAACGTGCATGTCAGCCAAGCATGGTCAACTAAAACTTTAGCCAAAAGGCAAACCCGATGCACTGGGTTCTAGAAAACGGATCGGGGCACCGTCGGGTAAATCCGGTGAGTTGCTCAACTGTGTTAAGCAATCTAGAGCTTAACGATTCGACAAACCCTTGCATAGAAAAAACTAAGAGACATCCCCAGTGACATACGCATGGATCCAAACATATGATCGTGGTGAGCCTCGATGCAACTTTTGGATAGCAACACCGAGTATAAAATAGAAGTGCAATTCCACTTGCTTTCGTTTCAAGATTAATAATAATATTAGCCAATTGAATAAGACACTTGGCGTTTAAAGCAGAAAGTTGAAGTTATTCATAACGGTATCAGCTAGTTAAATATGATACTTGGCATAGCCTGTTAATAAGATACTTGGCGTAGCAAGTTAAAAAGATACTTGGCGTTCAGCGTTTCAACATTCATAAGAAAAAAATCATGGCAAAAAGCAATTATGCAAATATCCATATTTATAAACTGTCAAATAATTTTTACAAGTCCATCTAAGGCGGAACTGAGGATTTCGAACTCTTGTCGATGCTCGGATCAGGCACCATTTCATATTCATGGAGAACACTTTCATTCAAAGGCCAAACGATTGTATCAACAAGATCATCCATCCAAGCACTATAATCTTTTTGGAGACTGGTCCAACATCAGGCTATGACCCGTCCACCTCTTTTTCTTGACTGGAATAGAAAGTTGAAAGAGAATGTTCGATCGGGACTTCCAAGTGCATAGGATGGGGTTCTTTGCCTTGGTTGCGACAATAAGCTCTCCACTCATTCATCTGAGTCCGAAGAGCCACCAAGGACTGATCCATGTGATTTCTGATTGACAACGCCCAATCGGATCGGGCCCTATCAGTCGACTAATTCTTAATTTTGAAGAACTCGTCAGCTGAAACCAACCCCTGTTGAAACTCACTAAGTAGCATAGTAATATAAGCAGGAGACCTCTTAAGGCGATCAACCCCTAGAACTTCAAGTTCCAGATTGGCTCCTTTTTAAAGGGACTCAACCATCAGATAAAACCGCTTAAGGTCTTTAATTTTGCACTCATAGGACGATTTTTCTATTTCAGCCTCCAGTTCGGCCCAAAGCATCTATTCTTGGGTGGCGGAGTGCAACTCCTATAAAGATTTAGCCTTATCCTCCGCAGCAGAGGTCATCTCCTCGGCCTCCATCTACTTTGCCAAGCAGCGATCAGTGAACTCCTGGGCATAACTCACCTCCCTTTGGTAGGCCACCTCAATTCGAGCAAAGTTATCCTCACTCTCCTTTAATTAAGCTTCCAGATGCCTTATCCGATTTGCTTGGTGTTGTTATGTCTAAACAGCCTTAGTAAACTCAGCAACCACCTGCAGAGAAATTGGTTAAAGAAGCCCGAATTAATGCGTACTGATGCGAAGTTCGGTTCAGAAGACTTACGTAGATCGCACTATTGAAAATATTATAAAGGTGATTCGTAGGGGAACCATTCCTGAAGCGGCTCCAGTGATCATCACCAATAAAAGCAAGGTCGAAAGACATGGTCTTCAGAATATCCTAGGGGAAGGGCTTATAGACTGTTCCGAGTAGTTTTAAAGTCAAACTCTCTCGAGGAATTTCCCCTTTTTCTGAAGGCTTCTCCATTTGAGCACTCAGAAAAACCCTAGTGTCATCATCTTTGTCGTACGACTCAATAAACGACACCACTCTTGGAATGACACCACTCAATGAATGACTAAATCATCCAGTATTTGTTGGTAGTAGGAAAACTCTAGACAAAACCCTTTTTCTTGATATCCGAGGAATTTTTGACACCCTGACTCAATTTAACTCCCTCGGGAATCCAGCTATCTGGTTGTCTAGATAGAAGAAAATAAGTCCCAGTTTGACCCGAATGCCTAAAAGTATAGAAGTGCCTAATTTCACGAGGAGAAGGTGGCGACAACTTCATTTGGCACCACCTATGCCACTTACTCATTAAGATCTTATAGTTGTTCAGGGCAAGCTGTACCGGAGGGATCCCAACCTCGGCTAGGAATAAGGTAATAAAGGGTTGAAGAGGAAGAGTCACCCCGCAGCTGAGCATAGATCCGTAAATTGCCACCATACCTAAAAGAGGGTTCCACGCGGCTCTATTACCAACAGATGTCATTAAAATGGAATTGTCCAGATCAAACCGAGTACTATATTCATCGATCTCGGTATCCTCGATAATGTTCTGTTCGGCATCATATGCACTCCGGCGATCAAGAGAAAAGAGAATCAGAGAGGCATGATGTTCTTCATCAACATCGTTCTCACTAGCCATTTGCATCCCAATCTTAACGTCGCTTGAACCATGTATGTGAATTGCGTGATTGCTTTGATGCTTCCTCATCCTAGATCGTAAAGGAACCCTATGATGATCGAAAATGGAAGACTTAGAGCTGGAAGAAGACTCAGGGCTAGGGCTAGAAGGAACACCAAGGTATAGCCCAGAAATGTCAACATTCGAAAAAAAAAGCTGGTCAGGGGTGATTCCCCTAATAATTTATAAATACACGAGACTAAATAAGTATCTCCACATTCAAGCGAATCAAATGCCATAACAAAAAAATGATGTCGTTCAATAAGATCCATGGAAACTAACCTTTAAAGCAGACGTAGTAAACTGGAAAAAAGCTTCAATGAAGAACGAATACGAATCTGTACGTAAATGAACTAGAAGGCATGAGCAAGCTTGGATTTTTCTTTTCGTAAGGATAGCAAAAAGAAAGCCCTCGAAAATTTAAATAAACGGTTTAATGATTAAAGCACGAAACCCTAGGGTTTGGAAAGGCGGGAAGATAAAAAAAGGGAAAACATTCAATGACATAAGCAACCTATCACATAACCAGGAGGTCGTAGCTCGTAAATGCCAATAGAGATACCAAACGATAGAATGACGCGTGTCAAGAGAAAAAGAGATCAAGCCGTTAAAATTTCAAAAAGTCACGATCATAGGGATTTCGCTTGAAGAGACAAATTGTACATACATGGTTGCAATTAAGACACGTCATAAAGGGTATGAATTGATGAAGAATTATTATTCCTGCATTAATGAGGCATTAATGAGGGAAAGGAAAAAAAGCCAGTCAGGGATACAATAATTAAAATACTTTCGCCAAAGCGAATTCTACTCGACAAAAATATTTTAAAGAGGTATTGTTATAAGTATATTTTATTACAAGTACAAGACACTGACAGATAAGGCAGCCTCACAAAAAGATTACCAGATAAGCATCCAAACTGGCAACTAAAGAACACCATCAGTGGTATCACCAAGACACGAGAACCATAATAAAGCTAAATACGAATATTTGGCTCATTCAGCTTTACTCGGGACAACATGAGAAACCAGAGTAAAGAAGTTGTCGAGAAATATGTGATCCATATAAATGAACAGAGAAGGGATCTAGAATCACACTCCAATACGGAAACATCCTTATTCCATTCCCCCGTATCAGAGGAGGAAGGAACTTAAAAGCTTCGACAAGGATAAACATCAAAAAGGAAACAAGTCCAGATCAAGCAATAGCTCTACTCTTCTAGAAGATTGTACACCGATTAGGAAATTAGTCCAAAACGGACTGTGCAACTAGAATCCCATGAAGATTCAGACTCGATCCACAAGATATCAAAAACAGGAAAGAAGACAAAGACTACTTCAACAAGCAACCAGTTCCAATCAAACACTATCAACTTTCCTTATATGTAACAAGGATTATGGTTCTATACACATATAAATAAACCCATAATCTCACAGGAAAATAAGAACAGAGGAGAGGGAATAGAGGGAACAGAAAGTAATCACTGTAAAAGAGAGGCAAGAGAGATCGAGTGGTGTAATTCTTTATTTAATTGTGGATTTGGCCTGTGGATGTTTCTCCAGACATCGGAGTTTTACCACTTATACTCGTGTTATAAACGTATAATTGCATTCTCTTTCTCTTTCTCTTTCTCTTTTAACAGGTCATAATCAAACCAAGCGTTGTTGACTTTCTTGCCCAACTAGAAATTGATGTCAGCAATTGGCGCTAGAAAGAGAGGAAAACCTTCGATCTGTTTAAACGATGTCTAGTGATGTGAGTAAAAATGGTTCCAGAGACATACTAAATTGCTAGATAATGCTCACCAATGGGGGACCACTCAGGGCCTATAACCATCATTGGGAACCAACCGGTATCCCTGGCTGGCATCTTGCGAGTCTCTCCGATTAGTGAAGGCATAGTTTGTCATTTAAATGATGCATTGCAATAGTTATTGACAGATGCAGTGAAGGAACGAATACATTTGCTGGCCACAAGAGAGATGAATCCTCTAAACCAACCATCCCTAGAAAATCAGTCACCTCCTAGACTCTGATCGGTAATAGTTGGGACAGAAACAGATGCGTTAGCAACCTTTATAAATTCAAATCCTACGAACCAGAATGAGGGTACATCTCACAACTAGGACAAGGATCTTGAGATGCCCACAGAACGACCTCACCAAAAATGAAGCCACGGTCAAGCAGGGCATGATAGGCACCGTAAACATGATCGGTAGAGGGATCGGTTATCATCATCAGAAGGCAGCGACCGTCATCACCGTAATTACCACCGTAGAATTATACGTTTGTAAGGATTGGCTCTTAAAACCCTGAGGCAGAACGAAGTGGAACTAGAGACAGGTTTGACGATCACCCGAGAATTCAACCATCAAGGATAGCCGATAGGTGACAAAGATATTATGATACAGAGCCTGACCCGAGAAGTCCAGAATAACATGCGCCAAATGGATGCACTGATTAGGCATTATGGACACAATGAGTTATCTGACGATAATTCTGATAGCCTTTTCACTAAAGACATTCTTTGAACACCATTCCCAGAGAGATTCAAAATGTCGCATGTGGAATAATTCAAAAAGGATACAGGTCCCAAGGAGCATGTCAGAAGGTATAAGAGCACTATAGCCCAATATGCCCACAACGATCCCTTGTTGTGTATTAACTTCCTACTTACACACTTGGGGATGTAGGATTAAGGTGGATGGAAGATTTCCCCCGGTAAGTATTGGAAGTTTAGGGGAATTGAGCATAAGCTTCTCAAGATAATTCCTCAAGAATGTGCACAGGAAAAAATCAGTGGCATACCTTTCTCAACTAAAACAAGGGAAAGACAAGTCGCTAAAAAACAAAATGGGACCTGGAAATCGAAGTGTCAGGTCATTACGTGGGTCTCAAACCATAAACTACCCATACATTTTGCATGTCAGGATGCCACATCAGCGAATTCAAGTCATTTTAAGGATACCTATATATAAGATCATTTCTGTTTTGAGCCATACCCGGACATACCCATTCATAACCATTTCCCTATCTAGATATAGGAATTCATTTCTCTTAGTTACTCAATTCACACACCATCCATATCGTCTACTAAACAAAAGGAATCAAGGAGACTATATGGAGCTTCAAGAAGAAGGAATTATCTATGGTTTTACTTTTATTCTTTTCTCCTTGTTTCTTTCTTGTAATATACACGAGTAGTTAGATGCATTTGGGGATGAGTATGAACACATGAATTATGGGTTAACCATTATAATAGTATGATTTGATTAGTGATTTTCTTTCAATGAACTAATTGTTAATTAATTGTCTTAGAATTAAGTAGATATGCCATCTCTTAATCTTTTCGATTATCAAGGTCTTTTGAGTTTTTAATATTGATGTACACATCTATTTGGATTAGGTAGATTTTCCCTCTCTTAAGCCAAATAGATAATCACTTCTAAGGTGTCTAATTAGCTAAGTTGAATGAATTGGATTTATAGCGAATATGCCCTTCCTATGCATTTGGGTCTTAATGGTAGAGATTAGATTGTGAATATGCCATTCCAAGCCATTCTCTTCCATAGAATTTATCTAAGCTTCTAGAGTGACTCTCTTATTAGCCGACCTTATATAGGCTCATTTCCCTAAAGTTAGGTGTTTGAGCGTAAAGTGAAGCTCTGAAGGCAACAAAGAGGAAAAAGTGCCTAAATTGAGATGGCTTATGAAGAGTGTTTTACTTACGAAAGCTATATCTCCCTCCTCAGAATGAAATATGTGTCAAGCCTTACGTTATTGGAAAGCCCCATGAGTCTAGTTTTCTAAGAACTTTACAAATCATGATTTTAAATTTTCTAGAAAGTCGTTATGCCCATTTTAGCAGCTAGTGTACAAAGTAGAAAAATTTGCTAGATGGAACTGCGAGTTCTAACTCACAGATTGAAATCGTAGATCTATTATATAGCCTCCGCTAGATGAATCTGAAAGTTAGAAATTGTAGAATGAAGTAGCAAATGTACTATGAGTTGGAACTATGGGATTAAAGTCACAGATGTTGCTTGTAAAAGTTTTCTAGAACCTTCTGCTAGATAAATCTACTAGTTAGACCTACCAGAATGAAGTAGCAAACCTACTGCAAGTTAGAACTAGAGATTGAAGTCATAGATTTCAGTTGAAAAAGTTTTCCAAAACCTTCTAC
This sequence comes from Dipteronia dyeriana, assembly GCA_032871835.1. Lineage (NCBI taxonomy): Eukaryota > Viridiplantae > Streptophyta > Magnoliopsida > Sapindales > Sapindaceae > Dipteronia > Dipteronia dyeriana. The sequence goes on from CM065299.1 coordinate 55,305,972, forward strand.
CATCTTGATTTACGAGTTATGACTAGCAAAATCAAACTGGTAAATGGATCTGCGAGTTCTAATTCACAGATTTGTGTCAGCAGAACCTTATCTACTTATAGATCAAGATATTTGTACGGGCAAACTGGACTTTTCATACCCAATTAGTGCCCTAACCTTTAAACACTATAAATATACCACCTTGTTAGCCTTTAGATATATCTCTCATATATCCAATCTTAGATAGACACCAACACCATCACGTTTTCTCTTTCTATAACATCCTTCTACTTCAAGCAGCTATGGTGGGGGAGGAAAATTCTTCTTTGGACCCTTGCCAAAGAAGTTTAATATTAGTATCCTTGCGATTAGGCAACCATCTGGGGTTTTCTAAATACTGAAGTGACCCCCATGGTAAGTGATACGGGGACTAGTCTGGCTGAGAGCACTCACAGAGAGTGATATGCCTCTGTGCCTTTAGAGGTAACTCTTAAATTCCTCTATCAGTGATGATTATGATACTCGGGTAGTTGGTGCACAAAGAGAAATGAATTATTCAATATGCGTTCAACCTAAGGTGATTGGGGGAAACTCTTGGCATAATTGCCATCACGGGCCCGACCTACAAAAGCTTGTCCTCAACCAGTTCTCATCTTCTAGGGCATAAAGTGACAATCCATTCATGTTCACCCAATAGAGTGCCATCTGGACCTCTTCCCTCTTCAAGCTCAAGCGGTTTATCGGTTGACCCCATTTTCATACTGCATTCCATGTCTACTAGTGAGGATATATTAGGGATGGTGTTAGGTTTGTGAGTTTTGTTGGCATTATTCTATATCAAAACAACATTTACTATGTATTGTTTAGTTGTCTAGGATTCATGATGATTCAAGCTTCAAAGAAGAAATGACAACTATTCAAGCAAGTTCAAGTCTTCAAAGGGAAAAGTGCTTCATGATTCTACAAAGGTATATTAAGACCTTTCTTTTCTCTTTCAAGGCTTAGGCACACACACACATATCATACATTTGTGTCCCTGCATCGTTCTGCACAATTATAGACACACACATACAATTCATTCATATGTGTCTCTACATCGTTGTGCACCATGTATAACACATTCACACACTTGAAGATGAATGCTCATGCATTGGTATGGAAATAACATGTTTTGAAATATGCATGATTGGAAACTATCTCTATGAAATATGCATTATAGTGAGAATTGTGTTTGTGTGTGTATTTGTTTGTATAACATGGACATTGAACTTGAATTTAGTCTGAAATCATTCTTGATTGAGTTCCATTCATTTCGGTTACTCATACTATTGATTTCAAGTTCTAAGTCAAAAGATACTACACTTTCAACTCATGTTGCATACATTGTCTTCACATTCATATATCGAGTCAAGTTATTATTTTTTGGGTTGGGTATCTTATATTTCCTTGTCCGTATGAGAGTTATGGTTCGTAATCTGCAAACAGATTCAAATTCTAAATTTGTAGGCCGGAGAACGGTCGAAGAACGAGAAGGAAGGTCGGAGGAGAAAGAAGCAAGCAAGACACTTCTTTCCTAAGATGGCGCGTGGCCATCTCGGGGTAGAAGGCTTGCTGCCCCGAGATGCCCATGCACCATCTCGGGCAGCAAGCTTGCTTGGGTTCTTCTTGCCCCTCTTGGTCATTTCACATGTCCAAGTTTCCCACTCCTTTATAAACTCATTCCCTATCACATTTCATTCCAAGGAAGAAGAAAATGTAGTGCATAAAATTTCCAGGTTTTTTCTCTCAACTTTGAATCACAATATCTCTCTCATTTCTTATCTGATTTGAGTGATTCATGTTGGAGAAGTTTTGTATTGAAGTCCTCTATCATCTCCAAGCAACCTTGAAGTCATTTGTTTAAGTTTTCTGGTGGATCGCACCATTTTTGTGACTGCACTTGAAATTGTCAAGGTAGTTGTTTATCTTTTGATTTCCTTGATTCTAATGTTCAAATACCTTGGGTCTTCTTCCTACTTGTGTGTATTTGACTTTAACATATGTTGATGAGTGATAGATCTTCAATTAAATGCTAGTTGTGCTTAATTAGATACTTGATTGTGAGTTAGGTTTCAATCAAACCTATGTTTTCACATGATTGTGAGTTGTATTGTGCTAGCATCTTATCTAGGATTATTTGTGCTTTGATTGACTTTATTTTCATGATTAATAGTTTTATCATGTGGTAGAACTCATTTGTTGAATAAATCTAGGATTAGCACATTTGATTTTATATTTAGAGTATATTAGAGTTTAATTTTCTATTTTGTGAATATATGCTCTAAATAATTGCTAGAGATTTGATTGATCATATCTTGTGTTTCTAGCATTTTGTGTTATTACTAAAATCTTGAATATATACTTCATGAACCTTTATTTCAAGCTTTAGCAACATGAATAAAATCTAGGTTTAAAGTGTGTGTTTGGAAATTTGGCATGCTCTAGATTTTTATTCATGCATAAGATCTAGACAATCTTCATGGAGTGTACCTAATCCATACATTTCATCTGTTCATGCATCATCTTGTGTGGTGTCACTTTTGGATTATAAACTAGAAAATATGCTTTGTGTGCTCATTGATTAATTCTAGTTTCCATAGAATTTGTTGATCATCTTATTCTATGTTGCATGCTTGTTTGCGTTTTGCATTCATGATCACTTAGATGCCTTGTGAGAAGGAAGTCTTTACAATAGGTGTGAGACCTATGGTGTTGAGCAAGAAGTCTTGGCAAGAGGTGTGAAGCCTTGGATTGTCTTGCAAAGAAGTCTAGGCTAGGGTCGGAAGGATCCGGATAGTCAAGCAAGAAGTCTTACCTAGAATTGGGAGAACTTGGATAGGTGAGCGAGGAAGTCTTGACTAGAGTCGTGAGGACTTAGTTGAGCAAGAAGTCTTGCCTTGGGTCATAAGGATCCGGATAAGGTGAGCGAGGAAGTCTTGACAAGAGGTGTAAGGCCTCAGATTGTTGACCATTAGAGCGACATCTTCATGAGTAGGATAGGAGGGTAGTTTCTAGGTGAAGGGGTCACCTGAGAGATTGTACTTGTCTTATATACTAGTGGATTTTGTTTGCCCGTGGCTGCTAGCCCGTGGATGTTTCCTCTTCGGAGGTTTACCATGTTATATCTTGTGTCAACTTTTCTCTATCTCTAACTCTCTAGTATTTGTATTTGTTATTCATAGAACTCTTTATGTAAGTTGACTTCCTTATACAATATTGTTTGTGTATGTTAGATAACTTTGTATCTTGTGATATTTCATTTAAGTTTAAAGTATCACATTGTAATACTCTAAGTACAACTTATGGAATTTTATCTATATTGATTATATTTGTTCATAAGATACATTGATTCTTGTTGTATGTTTTGTAGACTAAGAGTGGAGATTTGAGCATACATGAATATATTGTTTTCTCATAACATTCATTTTGAATGTTAATTTGTATGATTATCAAGGTTTTATTACTAATCTTGGAAGATTTGTCAAAAATGAGAGAACCTATTCACCCCCCCCCCCTCATCCCCTAGGTTATTTAGTATAACCTTGTACACATTCTTACAATTGGTATCAAAGCGGGTCACTTAAAGTAGTTAGTGTGATTCGGGATCTACAAGGTTATTTACTATTCATGAATATCAACCTCTAGTCTACTATTGTTTATTTTTTGTTGTCCTCTTTCGTTGGTTGTGAAAATGGTTCTTCTTGTTTTATATTTAATTTGTCTACTAACAATTTTGTTGATAAGCTTGAAAAGAAAGTTAGTGACAAAAGCAAAGATGAAGAAGCTTTTTCCTGAGAATGATCGATCTGGACATAATTACTTATCTTTGCAACTCAATGAAGAGAATTGCATGTCAAAGACAACCAACTTCTACTTGATGGAAAGAGTTCAAACTCTTGACAAGGAAAGAGATGAAGCGTTAAAGGAAGTTGAAGTGAAGAATGAAGTGATCAAATGTCTAGAAAAGAAGATGGCTGAAAAGGCTCGTATGTTAGATAGATTAACAAATGATTTTGCTAATAATTTGCTTTTGTTTCTTGAAGGTAATGATCAAAGGCAAGGACGAGGAGTTGGCAATCATGAAGGCCAAAGAGTTTTGGTAATCTTCATGGAGATTCAAGTGACTTAAGCATTATAGATGAGCAAATGGAGTCTCCTACAACTAAAGGCAAGTAACTAAGGAACAAGAGGATTTCAAAGGCCTAGTCTTCCAAGGTCAAGTGCAAAATCAAGGAAATTAAGGAGTCTTCACCATCGGTACACTCTCACCTAAATAGTAACATCTCAAAATTTATTCCGGTTTGCTAATTTTGCTATATTGTCGTGAGTAAATTAGATGATGCAAACTAGGGAATGTGGTGCACTCTAATGAAATGTGAAAATCTTCTATGAATGTTTCTTGCATGATAATACTTTGAATCTTGTGTGTGATAATGATAATCGTGTGAAGAAAATAATAGAGAAGATTTGGGTGAAAATGAGTGTTTACATGAACATATGTATAGTCTTGATAATATCTTTGTTGATGGCAACAATGATGTGTTTACACGAGTAATATCTTTATAGAGAAGATAGTTGATGGTTTATCTTCTAGTTATATTTTTTTTCCTTGAGAAATGATCATGATTTTTGTGTGAAAGTTCACCCAAGAACAAATGGTTCAAGGGTGAGTGCTCTTACCTCTAGTGTAAGTAGCACATGTGAGTTAGCTTTAAGGCTAAGTGTCAAGCATGTTGAGAATTCTAGCTAGCTAGCTTGAAATACTCCACGTCTAGACACGAACTGAGCTATCTCACTTAACTTTGTTTTGATAGTCAAAATCCATTGATTAACTTTTAAGAAGTTACTCTTATGAAATCTATTCGGTGATTATCTTGTTAAGACTTTTGAAGAAAGTCATTTCTACTCTTGCATTGCATCATATAGCATGTCATATTAGAGAACTAGTATACCATTCATATGATCCTTGTTGACATTTGCTCTCCAAAGATCTTTTAGTGATGTGTTCATAAAGATCTTACTCATGATGCTTGAAATGCTTGCGTGAATGATGAGTGGCATACTTTTTGAAAATATGAGCTTCATATTCTTTGAAAGCTACTCATTAGAGAAGTAATGATCTTGAATAAACTTATTGCTCTTAGATCATGTGCTTATGAGCCATAAAAACTTGATTTAAAAAAAAATTGCATTTTGCTTCTCTTATATGTTTAAGTTTGAGTAGTTGAGTTTGAAAATGTGCAGATTATGGATGCATCTAACAGCTTATTTCTTAGTACATGATAGATGACCTATGGTTATATCCATTTTTCTTCGGCAACTACATAGAACTCAGCGAGCACCTTCATAGAAAGGGCTACACACTTTGGTTGTGAAGCCGCCCAATGTAGGAAAGGGCTACACCATTGTGATGAGTGAAAGCCATCATGAAGAATTTATGTTTTGTATGCAAAAGCAAAGAAGTGTTGAAAAAGAATCAATAAAAGAAAAATCTTTGATTCCAAGCCTAAAAAGAAATGAAGGAAGGCTTAAAATGGAGTATAGTTGAAAATTGTGATTGCTCGGGTTTAAAAACATAAATCGGATGACGAGCCACATGCACACACACGCTCACATGTTGAAATCTATTCTCTTTAAAGGAAAATTTTGGATGATAATCGGTTTGACCTTGATTGGAAAAGCTTTAGACGGATAGGTGTTGAAGTGGTTTGCATGTTGATATCACAATCACTCCATTTATATATGCTTGAAGCAAAAATTTAGACACACATATTTTCTTATAGAGTATTTTGATATTCTAGCAATTTTTAGAAGAAATATGAGAGAGATTGAATATCTCTCACAGTTTGTGGAGCTTATTTTGTTGGATTTCTTTAAAATAGCTTGAATGTGTGATTGTGTGGATTTATTGTGAACATTATTCTATCTTGATCTTAGATAGAGCACTTATCAAAGGGGAGCATAGTATGCTAGACTTTGTTCTCTTTTATGATGTGTTCACATGTTTCAAGTTGATATTTGTTGGCATATTCTTTGGTTGATATAATGAATCTTGTAGATGCTATTTCATGTTTCTTGATTTGCATGATGATTCTTTGTATTAACTTATGCCTTTGTATTGTTGATCGCAAATAATGCATGAAACATTTTTGTAATAATTGTATGATTGTATTTGCAATCAACTTCTCCCTATTTGGGGTTTTATAGTAGTTAAGATTGCATGCAATTCCCTCATTCTTGAAATCGAAGTGAGAATAGTTGCAATGAATTCTTCTTTGTTTTGGAGTCGATAGTAATTGTAATTGTAATTAATTCTATTGATTGTAGTTACAATGAATTCCTTTTTGTCTGGGGTCGATAGTAATTGTAGTTGTAATCAATCCAATTGGTTATAGTTGTAGGAAATTCCTCCTTGCATAGGGTGATAGTAATTGTGGTTTTAATCAATTTAATTGATTGTAATTGCAGGAAATTCCTCCTTACTTTGAATGATAGTAGTTGTTGTTGTAATAAAATCTTTTCTTGTTTGAGGTTGATATGATTGTCGTTGATACCAATTCCTTCATATTTGGAGTTAATATGATTGTTAATGCAATTGTTGAACTTGGTAGAAATGACCTTCATGCTTAAGAGTAAAATTTATGCATTTGTGATTCACTATACCTTGATGAGTTTGTGTGGTGTATAGATTTGAATAACCTTTGATAGGTTAACATGGAAAAGCAAACTAGAATCAAGGGAGAAGATATGGGAGCTAGATGCTTTAAATAAATAAATTCTTCAAGTAAGACATCCATCTCCGAACATTATGTGAGATCACCAATTGTTTCATTATTTGATCTCAAGATATCATTTTTTTTTGCATAATTTTATGTCAAAAAGGGGGAGAAATATGATATTGTTTTAGCATATCTTCTTTGAATATTGTCAAGTATTGAACTTCTTATGGCATGTAATATTGTGATTTCATTTGGTTAAGAATATCTTTGAGATAACATGAATTAAGGGGGAGATACATGATTCATTTTGCACATAAGAATATCTTTGAGATATCATGTATTAAGGGGGAGAAACATGGTTCATTTTGGACATAAGAATATCTTTGAGATATCATGTATTAAGGGGGAGATACATGATTCATTTTGGATTTAAATGTTTAATTCTTGCCATAATTGTATATTGCCATATGTGTCTTTCTCTTGAATATGCTTTGTGCTTTAAGTTTGTTTCAGGTGGCTACAAGAGAAGATCAAGAAAAAGTTCAAGACTTGTTGAAGATTAGTCTTAAGGATCTAACTCATTGTAATGTGAGGGTGTGATTTTGTTACCAATCTTCATTTGGTGTGTTTTAGTATTTTGTATAGGTGTTTTGACATAGAATTTGCTAAAGGGGGAGATTGCTAGGTTTGTGAGTTTTGTTGGCATTATTCTATATCAAAACAACATTTACTTTGTATTGTTTAGTTGTCTAGGATTCATGATGATTCAAGCTTCAAAGAAGAAATGACAACTATTCAAGCAAGTTCAAGTATTCAAAGGGAAATGTGCTTTATGATTCTACAAAAGTATATTAAGACCTTTCTTTTCTCTTTCAAGGCTTAGGCACACACACACATATCATACATTTGTGTCCCTGTATCGTTGTGCACCATTATAGGCACACACATGCAATTCATTCATATGTGTCTCTGCATCGTTGTGCACCATGTATAACACATTCACACACTTGAAGATGAATGCTCATGCATTGGTATGGAAATAACATGTTTTGGAATATGCATGATTGGAAACTATCTCTATTAAGTTTGCATTCTAGTGTGAGTTGTGTTTGTGTGTGTGTTTGTGTGTGTATTTGTTTGTATAACATGGATATTGAACTTGAATTTAGTCTTAAATCATTCTTGATTGAGTTCTGGTCATTTCGGTTACTCATACTACTGATTTCAAGTTCTAAGTCAAAAGATACTACACTTTCAACTCATGTTGCATACATTGTCTTCGTATTCGTATATCGAGTCAAATTATTATTTTTTGGATTGAGTATCTTATATTTCCATGTCTGTGTGAGAGTTATGATTCTTTATCCGCAAACATATTCGAATTCCGAATTTGGAGGCCATATGAGTCTGTAGGGTCAATTGCATTAAATAGAAAATCTCGTAAAATAGGGAACGAAGATCAATCCAGTAATCTTTGGATTGTACGCCTAGTAAAAACCCTAGCCACTTAGTGTATAAGTATAAGGATGATATAGACTGGAAAAGAAGGGAGGAAAAAATGAATTCCAGAAACCATAAGAGCTATCGATTAACTATGCAATCAATGAAAGGCCTAGGCATCTTAATTGAGAGAAGTGTCCACTTATCAACAAATAAGCATTCGCCAGCTCAAATTATTTACGTAAGAGAGATAGAAATTGAGTGTTTTACACCATTGTATTATTCATCACTTCACTGTACTTATCAAATTATTCAATAAAATAACATCATCTAATACACCATCATTCCTTCATTTGCCTCACTCATCTTTACATGTTAAATCGATACCAAAAGTACCTACCCCGTCTGTAATCTGCTCGAGGTTGTGGTCCCTAGGGTGTTAGCTGAGATTCCACACCTAGCGCTAATTTTTAGTAAACACTTTTTGATGCAGTATGTAGGATGAACCCTATACCCTTTATAAAGTCAAAAGTTTATCGATTTTTGAAGGATCATGAAGCTTCGATCTTCCTAGGGCTAGCCCAAAGCATCATAGGAAAGGAAAGAAGTTGAAACACTAGAATCTGATCCTCGCACCCACTGGTACCTTATAAGCTCCTGTTCTTCCAGTGATAGGCCAAGCCGTACTGGAACAACATACTGTGGCTTTCGTGGAAAATATTCGGCAACGTTTGGTTACAGTGGGAGTTACCTTTCAACCGTTGGAAACTAGCACCCATAAGGATCTCAACAGACCGGGAGCTAGAACCACCACCTTCGACCTATTAGGGCCTGTACCAATAGTACCGGTCCTTGATCGGTTAGGGCCCATGCCCCTAGATTTACTCAGATCGGCTTTTTCAAAAACCCAGATAGGTGAAATTAGCTACTGACATCCCGTATGGGAGACCTTGCCACTCAAAAAGACCAGTGGATACTATACGATAGCCTAGACCCGAGGCAAGAGGTAACCGGAGAAGCGTCAGGAAAGATCCAACCCTTAAGGGTAACATGGGCGAGACCTCGATCTCCATTGAGAGCTCATGCAATGAGGATTCTGAGGTCGAATCCAAGAACGTTAGGAACAAGTATCTGTGAGATTAGCTGGCTCAGATGCAGAGGGAGATGCAAGAATTAAGGAAGGATAAACACAAGAAGGACTGTAAGGGCCCTTTGGGCGAGATGAATGCCCATTTCTCTCGAAGGATTAGGGAAGTAAAGCTCCCACCAAAATTTAAAATGTCGGCTAACAAGTTCTCTGGCACTAAGGACCTCTTAAGCCACCTAGAGAGCTACATCCAATAGATGGAGGTCCAGAATGCATCCAGGGTGGCTATTTATAGGATGTTTCCAATAACGTTGACCGACTATGCCAAGACACAATTCAGAAAGCTACCGACGGGTAGCATGGATAGCTTCACTAAGCTGTACAGTATTTATGGGTTTTGGATCACCGTTGAATTTTTACGATTGAATTATTTTATTTAATTCAAGATAAATATTCAAAAGTATTTTATCATGATTATCTAATTATATAATTTTTGTTATGAAAAAGAAATCATGACCCAATCCCTAATCAACATCCTAAAAGATAATACTTTAACTGATGATAATTATATCATATGGAAAAAGGAAAATTGGGTTGTTAATGCAAATTGAAAAACATAAAATTCATTATGTCTATTCTTTAACAACCAAACCAGTGAATCTACTCAGGAGCAAAGAGATGAGTATCATTAGTGGAAGTTTTTAGATGAGATGGCTAAATGTATGTTACATTATGGCCACCATCTCCGACCTGTTGCAACAACAACATGAAGGAATGGAGATTGTTGCTGATATAATGATGTCTCTAGGGGAGATATTTGCTATGAGGTCTAGGACGACTAAGAGAGAGGCAGTGACTGCTTTTATGAATCTTAGGATGAAACCTGGACAGGGTGTAAAAGATCACATGATGAAAGTCATAGCATATCTCAACATTGCTGAACTGAATGGGGCTGAGATAGATAGTGAGACCAAAATTGACATGATTGTCAACTCACTGTCGGATTCCTTTGATCAGTTTAAGTTGGACTACACCTTAAACAATAAGGAATACACCTTGCAAGGCCTGTTATAAGATGTTCAAAGCACCAAGAAAATCCTTGTAAAAGGCAAGGGTCAAAAGATTCATATGCTTGGTAAGTTGCTACTGTTTAAGACCCGTAAGAAGGTTAAGAGACAACAGAAGAATTGTGTCTACCTCATACATATCTCGATGTATGAACAATTCTTTTTTTCTTATTGTCTTTTGACCTTATGATTATTTACTTTTGATAATTATAATAATTAAACTATAAATGTTATAAGATTTGTTAAACTAGAAATCATTTTATTAATATGAAAATATTGTCAAATACATTATTATACTCTTGCTATCGAGCATAACCCTAACAAAACCATCTACCTTCGGAATTCCTATCTGTAATCAGTTCACCATACCCCTTCACTATCTGGGGGGTTGATTTGATCGGGCCCCTCTCTACCGCTCCAGGTCAAGATAAGCACGTTATTATCACGATTGACTACTTTACTTGGTAGGTGGATGCATGACCACTATCCTAAATCATAAAGGAAAATACCATCAAGTTCATCAAGACTAACGTGGTGTGCAAGTTTGATACCCAGATAATCATCATCACTTACCTCAGTAAGCAGTTTGATATTACTCGATTTAGGGGTTTATGTGAGGACTTAGGAATCAACCTATGTTTTGACTCAGTAGCCCACCCCCAAACCAATGGCCTGGTGGAGGTTACCATTAAGACAATTAAGAAGCCCTTGAAGAATAAACTCCAGCAGAAGAAGAGCAAGTGGAAAGAAGATTTGTATGAAGTACTTTGGGCCTACCAGACCACTAAGTGAACAATGACTGAGGAAAAGTCCTACTCCTTAGCATTTGGAGTGGAGGCGGTCCTATCTATTGAGCACAAACTAACCTCAATCTGTGTCTAACACTTAGAGCTAGAAAATAATGAGTCCAATCTCAGGGCCGAACTAGACTTCCTGGAGGAAAAGCAACACAGAGCGGCATAAAGGGTAGCAGTTTACAAAAGCTAGATAGTGAGGTACTTTAACAAAAAAGTGAGGACCCAGAGTCTCAAGGAAAGGGACTTAGTTCTCTAGAACGTGACTCAGAACACCAGGGTCAAATCAGATGGGGCCCTAGGATCAAATTGGGAAGGCCCTTACTTAATAAACGTAGTGGTCTGAAACGGGGCTTACAAGCTTAAAGACATGGATGGACGACCCATTGACTATGCATTGAACGCTGATCATTTGAAGAGGTTTTACCCATTAGGTAGGGATTCCGAGTAGTTTAGGCCTATTTAGGTATCAGTATTAGCAGTTCATGAATAAATTATAATTTTGGTTAATCATTAATAAAGCTTATTTTTTATTCACTATCTTCATTTTGTTACAATTTCCACCAACAGGAATTCGCCATGATTAATAGAAACTGGGAAAGGCCATATGGCCAATTCGATGACTTGGATTGGTACCACCCCTCACCAAAAAGAATATGAGCATAAGTGAATAGTTCCCAACCAGATAACAAGACTAGCGATTGGTCAAGGAAGCCCCCTCACCACCTCTGATGCCTTGGCCTGGTACCAACATTAGCTGAGAGGGATCTCAACATAAGTGCATAGTTGCCAGCCATATCGTGAGACTAGTATAACAAAATGACAATCCTGATGCCTAGGTCAGACTACCACCGCCAATAAAGGTCTATGCATAAGTGCATAGCTACCTGCTAGATCGAGATCGCCAAGGCATGGGGCCACCATGTTACAGGGATAAAAGGTACTTAGATTAATTCGACCAGGTATTTCGCCTATGGTATCAGAATTCCTAAAGGAAGGGTACCTGGTACCCCAATTTTCCAAGAAAGGAAAATCAATATGATAGAGGGTCCCATGAGGATCACCTCGACCAAGAACCTCGGTAACCTGGAACCAATTATTTATTTACCCCTGTTTATCTCCTCACATTTTTTTCAAACCAAGCATACACTGGTGACTTAAAGCAAGAGCAATGGTAGTAAGCACTCTAGCCAAGTCGTTATCTGGGTACTTGGGTACCGCAGCAAACAGAAGGCTCCTGATACCCAAACATTTGCTACATGTATGTTCACCAAGAGTTTGGTCACCATAGTAACCCGAGTTACGAATGCAACATCCTCAGAAGACTGAAGAACCAAGGAAGCATGAAAGCTTGAGACCAAGGGGCTGCAGAATCAAATCTTGACTAAGTATCTAGAACGAGTGACAGTCACAAAGTCTATGTTGATTTTTTACACTTAACAGAATTTTAAATTTTTCCTCTAATAAAGGATTTTTTTAAAGTTAGGTGTATATAGTGACTGCTCCAAGGTCAAGTTTAGAGATAAAGCAAAATGCATTCCACCAAGATATAGATCGACATGAGTAAGAAGAAAGAAGAAGCTTCCATTCCTAGAATTAAGGGAGCCCATCCTCTATTCGGTCTACCTTCAAGCAAGCGGGGAGCCCATCCTTAAGTTTTGGGCGATAAAAAAAATGATAAGTAATAGGAATGAATATCACTGGAACATGATCAAAACAGGGTGCCCACCATCATTTCAGGGCAACACTCAAAATAGTTAATAATAAGGGGTCATGCATCTGCCTCCTCCGGGAGTCTCTCCTCCTCTATAGTCCTACCTACTTCTATTAGGTTTTAGATTGTGTTGGATTTAATTCCATATCAAAATGATGTTTACTTGTAATGATTTAGTTGTTTAGATTCATGATGATTCAAGATTCAAAGAAAAATGAACAACAAGTCAAAGCAAGTTCAAAGTCTTTAAAGAGAAAGGATGCAATATGGTTCTACAAAGGTATACTAGCATTCATGCTCATGTCTAGTATTTTCCATAGAATATGTTGATCATAACAATCTATGTTGCGTGTTTGTTTGCGTTTTGCATTCATGATCACCTAGATGCCTTGTGAGAAGGAAGTCTTGACAATAGGTGTGAGACTTATAATGTTGAGCAAGAAAGTCTTGGAAAGAGGTGTGAGACCTTGGATTGTCAAGCAAGGGAGTCTTGACTAGAGTCGGGAGGACTCAGATAGTCTAGCAAGAAGTCTTGCCTAGGGGTCGTGAGGATGCGGAAGGGTGAGCGAGGAAATGTTGACTAGAGTCGGGAGGACTCGGATAGTTGAGCAAGAAGTCTTGCCTAGGGTCTTGAGGATCCGGAAGGGTGATCGAGGAAGTCTTGATAAGAGGTGTGTGGCCTCGGATTGTTGAGCAAGAGGGCGACATCTTCATGAGTAGGATTGAAGGGTAGTTTCTAGGTTAAGGGGTCACTTGATAGATTGTACTTGTCTTATCTACTAGTGGATTTTGTTTGCCGGTGGTTGCTAACCCGTCGATGTTTCCTCTTCAGAGGTTTACCATGTTATATCTTGTGTCAACTTTTCTCTATCCCTATCTCTGTTATATTTGTACTTGTTACTAGACTACTATGGATAGAACTCTCTATGTAAGTTGACTTCCTTTCTATAATATAGATTGTGCATGTGTTACAATTACTTGTTTGTATCACACTTTACTTGTTTTATATATTGATTAAGTGTCTTTAATTGATATATATATTGTGATACAAGCAATCTAGAGGGACAAATTTTTGTTTGTTTCTAAGGGAGTCGAAAAAGGTATCCAACCTATTCACCCCCCCCCCCCCCTCTAGGTTAGCCTTAGGCATTTAACAATGTTTGTATTTTCAACTTCAACCCCCTCTACAGGCATAGTAGCAGCATCCAAATATCTGCCATCAAGGTCAACATGAAGCACGCCTTTTGAGCTATTTATCTCTATTGCCTGTACTGGCTCAATTAGGACCTTGTTTGAGCTTGACCAACTTAAATTTCTACCATGGCACCCAGTCCAGTCTACTCCACCATCTTCTTTGGAATAGGCTGATCCTCCATAATTTTCACGAGTAAAAAGGAGATCTATCACCTTCTATTGGGAAGTAGGCTAGTCCCTCATCATTTTGGCAGGCTGGTCTTCTACAACTTCCTTATAAACGGGTAGGTCCTCCATCATCTCGAAATCAAGCAGAGAGGAGAAAGTAATCGGCTGGCCGTTATCACCACATATGCACTTATCAACAATAGCAGCTAGAGAGGTACCTGTTCCATTATAAATGGGGGTTGACATCTTCCTGGCTCTATCCATGATCTCCTCCCTATCCCAGTTTGCCTTGGTTGCCATGTCAAATGGAAAAGGTATAGCTTGGGCCGTTTGGAATGTAGCATAGAAGTAGCCATCACCGAAAGAGGAGTCAACTTCAGCCTCCAAGTTGGCCATCTAAGAGTGCAAAGATTGATTTTCCTCAACCTATTCCCTTGTTTTCTTCCTCCAAGAGTTTCTCTCCGTAGTTCGTCGCTCCGATCTGAGGGTCTCCTGATCAAGAGCATGTTTCAGCCTCTCCAAGTCATAACGAGTATCCTCTAACACCTTCTTGATCATATTTAGGTTGAGATTCAACATCTGTACCATGCTATAAGTTTGAGCAAGCTTCCCTCTGGCTACCTCAGGATCAGATTCAGCCTTTTCAGCATGATTCCTCAACGAAGCAATCTGATGGCTCACCGCTACGTTATACTTGAAATTTTACAAATCAAAACAATCAAGTTAGCTAGCACCAAAGTTTTAGTTATGAGTGTAACAAGTCGATGATGATTCAAAGTGTGATTCTTGCTTACATTAGTAGAACCCTTGGTGAGCAGAACCTCAGAAGGAAATAAGGTCATTAGAGTTAAATCCCCACCAGGGCAAGAGAGGATAAACTAGTCAAAGACCTTGCTCTGGCCTGTAATCCTCGGTCAGGGTCTAGTATTCACTCGGGGAGTTACTGAGTTAATGGCTTCAGAGGTTTCAAAGCCCCTCGCTGATCAGGGAGGTACAGTAGTATATGGAATAGGTGGAATAGTAGTAATGGTAGAAGAAGTAGAGGCGACAGTAGTGGAGCTAGGAGCAGTGATAATAGTAGCTGTAAAAGCAGCAAAGCCCTAACCTATCACTCTTGTTAGCTATGATGTAAATACATCCATCTGAGACGTATGTTTAGAGGTGAGAGGTGTCTTGGAGATCCCAAATGGGTATGCGTATCACCGCGACAAGAGAAGGAAGAGACCTAGCAGTTTCAACGATGGGAGAACCAGAAGGAGAAGGAGATCTTGGAAGGGTCTGACTACTGAGCAAGCCAAGCTCCGGCTGGGCCGGTAGCGAAACAACTGAAACTATGCAAATTAACAGAGAATTAGAGTATATCAATGACAAGCAAGAAACATGCGTCAATAGAAACTGAGAGGTACATCGTACCTGGAGAAGCAGTTAAGATGTGTAGATATCGGTTCACCCGTTTTGGATAATAAGCATCTGAGGTAGGAAACTCCAGGTTGACGTACTTGCAGTCAACGATCGATTTTAAGATCACATTGGATTCAGCTGGTAAAGATGATTTCCCCCAGACCAGCTTGTCATTCAACTGGGTAGGGACTTGATACTCTGTCCCCTAATGAAAATGGTGCTCCCCCAATATTCACCGACCACCACCTATTATTCTCTCCACGAGGCGTCCTTCTTGGTAGCACCTGGTACGATGAATTTCATATTGTTTTTCACCTGAAGATAGAACTGTCCCTTGGGACCAGGAGTTAAAGCAATAATCTAGAAAAGAACCATAACTCATCTAATTTTGGTTCTCTATTGATATTGTTCTTCTCGCACTGTTCCTTCTACAGAATGAGGAAACCCATCAGGTGCCACTAAAACAAGTGTGCTAACTGAAGGGGAGCAAGCTGAAGGGTAAGAAGTGCTTTACGGAGAGACGGGTGGAGAGGCAACCTCACATCGCTTTAGAGTGCAGTGGTATGGATAGGGATCATGCTAGGGGGAAGATTGTACACGTCGTACCTCCTATAGTGGAACAGTGACAGTAATTCTATCAGGGACACTAAATCTATCCCTTAGACTGTTGCTCAACTCCACAGTGGCAGTGGAATCATGAATGATTATGAAATCATAAGGGAGGGAAAGTCACCCCCCCCTGTTCGATGAAGGTGACCTCGACATGTTACCCACCGGCTTTGATACCGCTGGATTCATCACTCAAATTCCTCTCAACTATCTCCAATGGGGTATCGGCATTGTTTGAGAAACCGGTCCAGATGATAGTGTTCCTATCGGGACAACGCCGTGGTTATAGAGAAGGAACATCACTCTTTCCATTGCCTTCTTCTCTACTCGTTTCCTACCAGCAAAACTTAGGGAGTCACCTTCCACCAATCTTTCAAAACTGTCATGATCAGAGTTCAACATGGTAACGAGGGATTTGAGGTTTGGAAGTCGAGGGGAGAAAGCTAGAGGAGAAAGCTAGAGAGAAGTGAAGAGGACCGAAAGGCTAAGGGGTTTTTTGAATTTTTAAAGTAAAAGATTTGAAAGTGTGAGAGAATTGAAGAGATGGTCGGGTTTAAATAAATGCAATGGAACAGTAACCGGTGATAGAAGTGTGATCGAAGAGACGAGATTTTTACCTCGATATACGTATATCGCTAAAAACCTTACATTTTCAAACGGGAAGCCTTACCCCGCTTCACACGTGGTCGTTGCATTTAAAGAAAAGATCTTCTTCCAGTTTCTGGTGACTGGCCAAAAACAGAAAATTTCCTAAATAAAATAGGAAATCTAACTCCAACCCCAAATCAATCACTGATGTTCAAGTAAAAAAGGACTTCAGTAAACAACCATTTTTGGTAAGAGGTCAAAGGGAAATTTTCCACCTAGGTTAAACCTTATAGATGGCATTTCCATGCACCGGATAGGTACTAGACGTAATGGGTTACCTCGAAGTACCAGATCTAGCACAACCTAGGTATCTCAACATCATTGTAAGAGCAAGATGAAGCTCATGCACCCTCACGTGCTTCCCAACTGGTAACCAAGTACCTAGATAACTATTTTGTTATCCTGTCAAGGTGTATATCCTACCTCTCTAACAT
Source organism: Dipteronia dyeriana (assembly GCA_032871835.1). Lineage (NCBI taxonomy): Eukaryota > Viridiplantae > Streptophyta > Magnoliopsida > Sapindales > Sapindaceae > Dipteronia > Dipteronia dyeriana. The sequence goes on from CM065299.1 coordinate 55,323,265, forward strand.
AAAGCAGATACCCGTAAAGATCCTAAAAGATCATAAAGCTTCAACGAGATCGACCAGACATCTCACTACCAGAATGGTACCCTGAGGTACCTCACCATCGCCATCAATCAAGCTCCACCTTACCAGGATGGTACCTCATGATGCCCCATCAATAGACTTGTACTCTGAGGTACCTTGCCATATCACCAGGTTGATGCTTTGAGGTGTCATAACACCAACAAAGGAAGTTAAATTATTCTACAAATTGTAAATAAGCTCCACATATGCACTATCATGATAAAAGAGTTTAAAAAGGAAACAAACACATTTCCTACCAAGATAACGTCCGCCGGCTGAGTCTCTAAAGTCAATCACATTAAACAAAAAATCCCACCAAATAGGGACTGAAGATCAATCTAGTGATCTTCAATTTTTAAGCCAAGAAAAAACCCTATCCACTTCGTGTATAAGTATAAGGATGATATCGACTAGAAAAGGGGGGAGGAAAAAATGAATTCCATAAACCTTAAGAGCTACTGCTTAACTCAGCAATCAGGGAAAGGACTAGCCATCGCCATTGAGAGAAGTGTCCACTTATCAATTGATACGAGTTCGCCAACTCCGATTAGTTAAGTAAGAGAGATAGAAATTGAGAGTTTCACATGATTGTATTATTCATCACTTCAATGTACTCATCACATTGTTCAATAAAAGAATATCATCTAATACACCATCATTCCTTCATTTGTCTCACCCATCTTTACACGTGAAACTTGTACCGAAGGTACCTACCCTGACTGTAATCTACTCGAGGTTATGGTCCTGAGGGTGTTAGTTGAGATTCCTTATCTAGAGAAAATTTCCAGTTAACAGCTTGTATTGTGTTCATTTGAGAGATTTTACTAAAAGTATTAGCATGAACAACTTCTAGAAATACTCTTGTATTCTTGTGCTTGATTGCTAGTTTCATGTTCTAAGAACTATGTTATATTCATTTAAGATTTCTATTATCTTAACTAGTTCTTAGTTGATAACATTTCTAGGTTTCTAGATATACTTGTGTTTGACCTTTGAAAATCTTATCTAGTTATCTTGTTGCAAATTCGTTGAGTTTTGTTTGATCAACATTTTTTATTTATTTGTTGTTGCATCGTGATTGCATGTGTGCACATCACTTAGATCATTACCTTGCAAAAGGTTAAAGTTTCTTGTTAAAGTGAGTGAAGATTTAACTTAAGCAAGGATTCTTGGCTAGGACTCATGGTCTGGATAGCCAGGCAAGGAGACTTGTCTAGGACCGGTGGAAAGCAAGGAAACTTCCTGGAGGCAAGGGTGCCTTGGATAGGAAATTGCTTCAAAGAGGTGTATATGTCGCATCTTGGATAGGAAGTTGGCAAGTAATTCACTAGGCCCGAGGGTATAGTAGGAGTGATAGCTTTGAGAGCGTTTCATTTGTTGATTGCATGAGTGTGTAACTCTTATTCGATATAGTGGATTATAGTTTGCCAGCGGTTATCGTTTCAACCTGTGGATGTTTCCTCTTCTGAGGTTTTACCAAGTAAAAATCTCTTGTGTTGATTTTTGCATTTTTAGATTCGTTACTTACTTTAACTTGTATTGTTTTAACACTTGCTTGATTGAATATACTTTGACTTGTTAAAACAATTTACTTGTTAAAGGCTCTAATTGTGCTTAACATGGTTGTGTGAAAAAGAAGTGTAAGTATTTGAGCATATACCTATTCACCCTTTCCTCCTCTAGGTATATATTACACTTTAAAGAATAGAGAATTTTCAATTGGTATTAGAGCGGGTGTCTAGAATTACTTAGATTGATCTTTTTTATAGTGTTTGTTGTTTTTGTAGTATGGGAGATTCAATGTTGGAAGGTGCATCTAGTACTAGGCCTCCACTTTTAAAGTGTGGTAATTACTCCTTTTCGAAAATTAGGATGAGAGTCTACATTAGATCTATTAATGAAAGGGCATGGATGAGTGTTGATGAAGGTTATGAGATACCTACCAAAAGGCTTGAAGATAGCACTATGGTTTTGAAGCCTAGAGCCGAATGGACGGCCATTGAATTTGATAATGCTAAGCGGCATCATAAGGTATTGAATGCAATATTTAGTGTTGTATATGGTACTCAATTTATCTATATCTAAAACCTTGAATCGGCAGAGGAAGCATGGGATACTTTGCAAACTATCAAGGGCTGGCAATTCGAAGGTAAAAAATACAAATGCTTACCTCTCAATTTGAAAGTCTTGTTATGGATGAGGATGAGAAGTTAGTAGACTATCAAACTAGATTCTTGAATATCACCAATCAAAGTCAAAATTTGGGAGAGCTTTATCCATAATAGAGAATTAATTTGAAAATCTTAAGATCCTTATCTAAGAGATTCAAAGCAAAGGTGACCGCAATTGAAGAAGCAAGACGTCGATCTTATGAGGGTTGATGAGCATCTTGGATCTCTACAAGCATATGAGCTTAGGTTCAAGCCAAGGTTTGATGATAAGGGAATAGCACTCAAAGTAACCACTGATAAGAGTGAAGATGATATGGCTAGTATGGTGATAACTTTAAAGAAATATCTACAGAACATATGTTCTAAGAGAGAGGAACTCGATAAAAAGATCACTCGAAAAGAAGTGGTAAATTTCAAGGATAATTCTAGGAAGAAGCTAATCAGATGTCTTGAATGCAATGGGATTGGATTTATCTCCACTAAGAGTGCTAATGAGAAGAAAGAGTTTAAGAAATTCTTAACAATGGTGACTACTTGGAGTGATGTAGAAGACGAAGAGGAGTCCTCGGATGATTGAAAATATACTAGCAATTACATTGCTCACCCGACCATATATGAATAAAGATTTGAGGATAGTAGTGAAAACTCCTCAAGTAGTGAGGAAAGTGAAAACCCATCAAGTAATGAAGATAGTGAATTCTCCTTAAATCATGATGAAATAAACTTAAATAACAAGATTCTTCAACTAACAAGTTAAAATGTCAAGAAGAATGATAAGAATAATAAGTTGAAGTTGATAATGCCAATTTAGTGGTGATAATCAAATCTCTTGAAAATGAAAAATAGATGTCTTTAGAGAATAATCAAAAAGAGAATAAAGAGCTTAAAGATAAAATTCTTAGTCTAGAGAATAACTTGAAGATAGTAATGAAAGACTAGGAATTTTTGAAACAAGAGGTTGAGCAAAGAAATGATTCTCTTGATTGTGCTAAAAGACTTGAAAATGTGCTTGGAGTCAAAATTAGTAAGCATGAGTGTCAAGAAAAGATGCTTAGTGATAAGCTTTATGAGGCTAACAAGATGACAGGTAGGATGTCATCTAGTTCTAGTAAAGTAGAAACTCACATTAAGATTGGTAAGCATCCTAGTGACAACAAATGATTAGGTTATGTGAATGAAAAGGTTACACATTCATCTAACAGTACTACTTTTTTTCAAAACAAGTGGTAAAATGAAAATAGGTACTCTCTCTAATGGTGAAGCCATGGATGCAACCGAAGGTGCATCAACATCAATAAGGAGCAACAAAGGAAAATCTCAACAAGGTCAAAGACAGCAATCATAATTTTCTCATGTAAAAGACAAAGCATCAATGAATGGACATCAAAGAGGTAACAATGTGAGAAGGTATAATAATTCAAATTCTCAAGCTATAGGTAACCCTTTCAAATTTGTACCTATTTGCCATTTCTGTAACATGGTAGGACATATAAGACCTATATGCTATGAATATATTCCTAAATGCAAATATTAGAATGATTTGTATGATATGTCTTTCATGAATGGTCCTAGTCAATCATCCATGTATGGATCTAAAACTAGACCTAGGAAGACCTTGGAAAAGCATGTTAAGAAAAATATTGTTGATGACTTGCTTGTGAAAACACATGTTGTACCTCATACTACTTTGTATAAAAATGTTAGCAGTGCTTTGTTTGACTTCTTTGAAAATGTGACTAATAAAGTCGATTTGCATGATAGTAAGCTAAAGAATAAGTCAAAGCTTGTTGTTAGTAGTAATGAGAAGCATGGTGTTAAGAAAAATTGGATTAGAAAAGGCTCAACTAATATTTCTTCCAAAACCAAAGACAAAGAGAAGAAAAGTTATAGAACTTCTCGACCAAAGCATGCACGCCCAAAAGGTAATTTTTCTAAATGTGTTCCAGTTTTTCATTATTGTAATGTGGTTGGTCACATTAGGCCTAGATGTTATGAATATATTAGACAATGCAAACTACGAAATAATATGCATGCTAGTGAGTTGAACAAATCTTCTTTGAAAGAATCTAAACATGATAACTGTTTTGATGCTTTGAAAAAGTTCATACTAATCGTGATCATGTGAATAAAATTGCTAGGAAAGTTTGGATTAAGAAGCGTGATGTGAAAAAGGTTTCTAGTCATCCTTGTAAACATGTTGATATTGATAAATCTTTGAATGCTGTGCATAATAATGATAAACATGTGAATAAGAATGTCAAGAAATATTTGTGCATGGCAATAATAATGAGTTTAATATAAGTGATTTTTCATGAAGATGATAGTTGATGATTTATCTTCTAGATTTCATATTGCCATGAGTAATGATCATGATGTTATTTGTGTTGGTTCACCTAAGGCCAATATTGTCAAAGGTGAGTGCTCTCATACTTGATTGAGTAGCATATATGAGAATATATATTTTTTGTTCTTGTTTGATAAGAGTTCTAAGTTTGATGCTTGACTAAGTCATTTGTAATATACTCGGTCTACTATTCAAACTTGGTGTCTCTAGTGAATACATGAACTAAATATTCTCATACTTTCAATATGATAGTCAAAATTTGTTGATTAAATTTAGAGAAGTCTAATTTTGAAATCTTTTTGGTGTAATTTGTTAAGACTTTTGGAGAAAGTCATTTTATATGTTTGTTTGAGTTGAGATGTTTAGTCTTTATTCTCTTGGGAAGACACACCAACAACTTGTTGTCATGAGGACAAATAAGCCAAGAGAGCTCATGAAAAGGGCGAAGGCTTTACATTGATGAAAAAGCGTGCTAAGGTATATCTCTATTCTAAAGCTTGCTTTCTTGTTTCATCTTTTCAACTCTATGTGTGCATGACATCATGTGGCATGTTATTTTAGAGAACTTTGTTTAGAATACATATGTTTCTCTTTAAATAATTGTCATCTAGAGATCATTTAGTGAAATTGTTAATAAAGATTTTTTACATGATACATGTGATAAAACTTATACGTGTTTGATTGATGAGTGGCATATTTTTGTAAAATATAAACTTCTTATTCTTTGAAAGCTACTATCTTGAGAAGTAATGATCTTAAGTAATTCTCTTTATATTGCTTTTAGATCATGCACTTTTAAGCCTTAAAACTTAGTTTTCAAAAGTGCACGCGTTGCTGCTCTCATATTTTTTGTTTGAGAAAGTTGAGTTTGAAGATATGTGAGTTATGGATGCACCTTGAAGACATTTGACAAGTACATTAAAGATGACATATGGTTAGTATCCATTTAACTTCGGCAACTACATAGAACTCAACAAGCACCTTCATGAAAAGGGCTACACATTTTGGTTTTGTCGCCGCCTAATGTAGGAAAGGGTTATATCATTAAGATGAGTGAAAGCAGTCATGAAGTGTATATTTTATGATTAAAAAAATCAAAGAAGTGTTGAAAATTGAAAGTTCCCTAAAAAGTATGTCTATAAACTTAGAAGGGGGGTAAATAGGCTTTAATCAAGTTAATTACCAATTTTTCTTGATTAGTCATATTCAAATTCACTCAACAAAATAAACATACAAAATCAAGTGTAAAGTGCGGAATAATAAAGAACACTTGACTTATACGTGGAAACCCCTTCTAATGGGAAACACCACAGGCTGTTAAGTGAGCCACACTTAACAGCCTGGGAAAAATCGTAGAAATCCACTATATGAGTAAAAAGTTACACCCTCAAGTGATACTTGGACTCTCACTCTCGACAACCTCAGGCTATGGCCACTACCACTCACCACTCTTGGTTCAGTCCCTAGTGATATTCCCTGATACACTACTCTTGGCATGAGCACCTCCTACTCTACCCCTCAGACATTTTACAGTTGATACCCGACCAATTGCTTGCCAACCTACCCTTGGTTGCAAGACTTGACTTGCTTGTTCAACTTCACCTATAATCCACAAGACTTTGACTCTACGAAAAGTATATGGTTTAAGTGAACAATCAATGAATGCTTAATGTAAAATATGTTAGACCAAACATACAATGCTTAACTAGGTGTAGATAATGCAATACAGTAACCTAGTTATCAAACAATGCCTACATGCCCATACATAAGGACTCAATTAGATACAAAAGGATTCTAGCAACCTATTTGTCAAAAAAGTCCAACCAACACAAGTTTTCACATCATATAATCAAGGGTAATATTTTACAATCAATAAATGCAATCAATGAGGCTTACACATAAATGTTCATAAACTAGACTAGATTCACAAAGTCAACCTGATCATCAATTATGTATACATGAACATTCATGGATTAGCTATTTAGGCATAAATGACCTAATAATGCAAGCTATCATAATACAAACACCAAACATGTCATAACTTCAATGAATATGCAATTAATATGAAGAAATGCTAATCTAAGTAATAAATGACATGTCTTGGTAAGGTAGAACAATAAATGAACATTAATGGAGGTTTTACTTACCAATCAAAGAAAACCCATGCTTTGAATGATGCTTGAAAGCAAGATGAAGATGGGTTTTGGGTTTGGAGAGTCAAAAACAAATCTTGAGGCTTTCTCTCTCTAATGGAGGTTCTCTCACTCTAAAAATGTATTCTTTGAGCTCTTTGGAGGCAAGGAAAAAAAAGAGAACATATATATATATATATGGTGCCCTACACAAAGTGACATCGTTTTGGACGAAAGGCAACAAAATCCTGCCAGGACGGCCGGCTTTACCGGGTACCGGTAAGTGTCTAGACCACGGCACAGAGAGTGGTGCATTGCCTGGACAACACCGCTCTGTAGGCCATTGTGCATGCAGGTGCACAGACCGCGATCTGGACATCATGCAACGCTTGTGAAACTCTGCTTGGGAGACCGCAGTGCATGCAACAAGCACATGCCGCGGTAGCCACAGCGTGCAGCCTCTGGTAAACACCGATGTGCAGACCGTGGCGAAGGCACTACACAAAGAGTGGTCTGAACTGTGGACCAGAGGAAAAAATCCTCTTTTCAAGGCACAAAAAAATGCATTCAACACTCAAACAAGAATTAAGACACACAAGGCACACAAGATGGCAAATAAGCATGCATGCAAGATAATTAAATAAAAATGCATGAGTGTGTGTGTGTGTGTGTGCACCTAAACTCTTCGAGAGGCAAAGTCAAGTGAATATACCATTTGCTCTTGAAGTCATGGAGATGCTTGGAAGCTTGCCAATGAGGACCTAAGCTACCCATTACATAATCATCCCCAATATGGTGTGGTTTGTAATGAAATAAGCCAATACAAAATTCAAGGACCTTAAAATCTCCCTCTTTGGCTATTTTATGACAAAACAACCACTCACCAATAATTCCTTACAAATTTTTTAAAAAAATCTAGCTATTATCCATCAGAGTCCATTCTACGGTACAAAAAGAGATACCTAATATTCTAAGTCTTCAAGGTTTTCAATCTCTTCGTAGATCATCATACCTACACACAAAAGCGTGAAAGCACTTTCCAAAAGGAAGTGCATATGAGGTGAACAAACATAAAAAAAAATTGCCCTCAATAAAGTAATATAAACAAATGCATGTGCAATGCTCCCCCTAAATAGGTTACTCTCTCTCATGATCTCTCCCCAAAGCATAACCAATGCTCCCTCTATATTTCTTAAGACTTCTCCCCCTTTTTATCATCAGAAAGGCAAATGAGTGTTAGGTTTTAGTTTGTGTTGGCATGAATTCCATATCAAAATGATGTTTACTTGTAACGGCTTAGTTGTTTAGGTTCATGATGATTCAAGCTTCAAGGAAGAAGAAACAACAAGTCAAAGCAAGTTCTAAGTCTTCAAAGAGAAAGGATGCAATTTGTTTCTACAAAGGTATACTAAGACTTTATCTTTCTCTTACAAGGCTTAGGCACACACATATATCATGCATTTGTGTCCCTGCATAGTTGTGCACATTTATAGGCACACACAAACAATTCATTCATATGTGTCCCTGCATTATTGTGCACCATGTATAAGACATTCACACACTTTAAGATGAATGCTCATGCATTGGTTTGGAAATAACATGTTTTGGAATATGGATGATTGGAAACTATCTCTATGTAGTTTGCATTCTAGTGTGAATTATGTTTGTGTGTGTATGTGTTTGTATAACATGGATATTGAACTTGGATTTAGTCTTAAATCATTCTTGATTGAGTTCTGGTCATTTCGGTTACTTAAGGGTTGATTGAACTTGGAATCCACTTCTTCTTGTAAGAAGTAGATGGTAGTTCCCTTAAGGGTTGATTCGAGGGGCTTGGACAATATGAGCGCTCTCCTAATTCCGTGAGGAATTAGGATTTATTGTCCATTAGAGAATCAACGATACTTAAAGGATATAAGTAATTAGAGAGGTATAACAGACATCGGCTCTAATTATGAACTATCGTGGAGGATCACATCATATGTAATAGCTATATCGATGGACACCGAGTTGTATCGGTCTGCGTAAAAGCGTCTGCAGTTAAGAGAGTGCAGCTTCGGGGGGTTTTCAGTGAAATAACACCGGAGTTAATAATCAAGGAATATTAATTAAAGAGTTTAATTAATGATTCTGAGGATTTTTGGAGCTCAAAATACTGTTGGTCCAATAGGTCCCCTTGCTAGCCATGATCGATTTAGGTAACGATAAATTAATTGGATTGTCCAATTAATTGTGTTACGAAAGTGAACATGTATTTATTCGGGAATTAATTGAATAATGAGATTATTTAGTTAATGAATAATGGTGATAAAATAAATTAATTGATGAGATTATTTAATTATGTTATTAATCACTAAATGAAGGATATTTGTTGATATTTGTTGATATTTGCTTTTGAATAAAATAAGATAGTATGATTATTTTATTTTTTATTTTAGAGTTTAAATAGTTTAAATTCAAAATAGACGGTATCTTTTATTAAAAATAAAATAAAAATTTGTTTTAAATAAAAAGATACCATGAGGTTTTTAAAAGAGGAAACATATATCTGATATATATTCTTTGAAAACCGACCAAAACAATATATCAATTAAAAAGGAAAAATATATATATTTAATAGATTTATTCTTTAAAAGAAAAAGACAAACGGGGAAAAACAAAGATTTGTATATGATACAAATTGGTGCACATAAGAAAGGAAATATATATATTTGATATATATATATATATATATATATATATATATCTTTTAAATAAAAATAAAAAGCCAACATGAAAATACAATCATGGTTAAATACTCAAGGCTAACCTAGAGGGGGGGGGGGGGGGGGGTGAATAGGTTAGGCACCTTTTTCGACTCCCTTAGAAACAAACAAAAGTTTGTCCCTCTAGATTGCTTGTATCACAATATATATATTAATTAAAGACAATTGATCAATTTATAAACACAATTAAAGTGTGATACAAACAAGTAATTGTAACACATACACAATCTATATTATAAAGAGGAAGTCAACATACATCAAGAGTTCTATCCACAATACAAATATTAGAGATATAGGGATAGAGAAAAGTTGACACAAGATATAACGTGGTAAACCTCCGAAGAGGAAACAACCACGGGCTAGCAGCCACCGGCAAACAAAATCCACTAGTAGATAAGACAAATACAATCTCTCAAGTGACCTCTTCACCTAGAAACTACCCTCCTATCCTACTCTAGAAGTTGTCGCCCTATGCTCAACAATCTGAGGCTTCACACCTCTTGTCAAGACTTCCTTGCTCACCTTATCCGGATCTTCACAACCCGAGGCAAGACTTCTTGCTCAACTATCCGAGTCTTCCCGACTCTAGTCAAGACGTCCTTGCTCACCTATCCGAGTTCTCCCAACTCTAGGCAAGACTTCATGCTCGACTATCCAAGGCTTCACAGCTCTAACCAAGACTTCCTTGCTCGACAATCCGAGACTTCACACCTCTAGCCAAGACTTCCTTGCTCGACAATCCAAGGCTTCACACCTCTTGCCAACACTTCTTGCTCAACACCATAGGTCTCACACCTATTGTTAAGACTTCCTTCTCACAAGGCATCTAGGTGGTCATGAATGCAAAACACAAACAAGCACGCAACATAGAATGCTATGATCAAAACATCCTATGGAAAATACTGGACATGAGCATGAATGCACAAATCACATATAGTCTAGTTCATCATGCATGAGTAGTCAATCCAGATTATGTAAGATATGATCAACATTTATTACAAACTAGATTCATGCATATATCTAAACTTGAATCACAAGATATGATCAACAAATCACAAGATCAAGTTTAAACCACAAAAACCTAAAACATGCTAAAATCATATGACAATGTCAAATAGATCTAAGCATAAGCTCTAAAGCATATTCCTAATAATAGATTTAACAAATCACATGAATAGCTCAAAAGAACATAAGCACATGTATTATGTGAGAATTTCGGCCAAGAGAGACTAATACATGTGATGAACTATTTCTTCACAAAATCAATCAAACAAAGATCACAAAATAGTCCTAGATTCAAAGCTAGCACAATACAATCCCAAACATGTGATAACATAGGCAAAATCAAAACCTAACTCAACATGAATGATTTCAATTGAAATTCAATCTAGCCTAGAAAGTGTTCAAAACACAAATCAAAACACTCACAATATACAAATATATGTAAAAGAAGAAAACCCAAGGCAATTGACCAAGTTTTAAAAGAAAACTTAGAGAGAAAATCAATACCTTAGTTGATCTAGGTGCAGTCCCGTTTTTGTATGATTAGACACCAAACAAAGCAGCAAAATTAACTCAAACCTTCAGAGAAAAGATGGAGGATGAATAGATGAACACTCTTAACTTCGAATCACTCAGATCAGTGTTCAAATGAAGAAGTTATGGAGTTTGGAAGGTGAGACAATTTAGAGAGAAAATTCTGTACACTTGATTTGAATTTCTTCTTAGAATGAAATGTGAGAGGGAAAGAGTTTATAAATGAGTGGGAGACTTGGACATGTGAAATGACCAAGAGGGGAAAAATGAAGCAAATCAGGCTTGCTGCCCGAGCTGGCATGTGGGCATCTAGGGGCAGCAAGCCTTCTGCCCCGAGATGGCCACGCGCCATCTCGGGAAAGAAGTATAAGCTTGCTTCTATCTCATTCGATCCTCCTTCGCGTTCTTCCACCGTTCTTCGGCCTCTGAACTTGGAATTTGAATCTGTTTGTGGATTACAAACTGTAACTCTCACACGGACATGGACATATAAGATACTTAACCCAGAAAAAAATAATTCGACTCGATATATGAAGATGAAGACAATGTATGAAACATGAGTTGAAAGTGTAGTATCTTTTGACTTTGAACTTGAAATCAATAGTATGAGTAACCGAAATGACTGGAACTCAATCAAGAATGATTTAAGACTAAATCCAAGTTCAGTATCCCTGTTATACAAACATATACACATACAAACACAATTCACACTAGAATGCAAACTACATAGTGATAGTTTCCAATCATGCATATTCCAAAACATGTTATTTCCAAACCAATGCATAAGCATTCATCTTAAAGTGTGTGAATGTGTTATATATGGTGCACAATGATGCAGGGACTCATATGAATTAATTGTATGTGTGTGCTTATAAAGGTGCACAACTATGTAGGGACACAAATGTATGATATGTGTGTGTGTGCCTAAGCCTTGTAAGAGAAAGATAAGGTCTTAGTATACCTTTGTAGAAACAAATTGCATCCTTTCTCTTTGAAGACTTAGAACTTGCTTTGACTTGTTGTTTCTTCTTCCTTGAAGCTTGAAACATCATGAACCTAAACAACTAAGTCATTACAAGTAAACATCATTTTGATATGGAATTCATGCCAACACAAACTAAAACCTAACAATCTCCCCTTTTGGCAAATTCCATGTCAAAACACCTATACATTTACTACAAATATAAAAATGAAGATAGGTCACAAATTCACTCCCTCACATTACAATGAGTAAGATTCCTATAACAAATCTTCACCAACTCTTGAACTTCATCTTGATCTTCTATTGAAGCAACCTACAAATCATCTCAAAGCACAATGCATATACAAGAAAAAAACAACAAATGGCAACATATAATATGGATAAGAATATACAATTAAGTCCACAAATACATGTATCTCCCCCTCAATACATGCCAAATACAAGAATTCTTAACCAAATCTTAAGACTAATTATTACAAGCCATTGAAAGTTCAAAGGTTAACAAAAACAACATACAATAGAAAACTAAGTAACTAGCAATTCATAACAACTCTTTCTCCCCCTTTTTGACATGAAATGATGCCAAAAGGTAAGAAACATACCATGAGACTCAAATACTAGCTACTAGATCCACCAAAGAAAGATGTGCGTGTAGTTGACTTAACATAATGTTGAGAGGTGGACTTGAACTTGATGCAATACACTCCTCCAACTCTTTTATTCTAGCATCTTGTTTTTCAACTATAGCACTAAGCTCATCAACCTTCTTCTTCAAATGCAAAGCCCAATCCAAAAGAATGTTTATGCTAGTCTCTTGATAATCAACTTGTGAACTAAAAAGTCCAAAAGTATCACATGTCTTACCCTTATCCTTATATGACTTGTATGACACACGTTTATCACTATACTTTTCCAAGGGTTGTACCAACATATCATCTCCACTACTTTGAACTCCACGAGCTAAACACAAAGAAGTTATAAACCCCGGTAATGCAAGCTTCTTATCTCCTCTAGTTGAGAAAGCCGCATTATCCAAATAAAACATAAGCAAATCCCCAAGGTTTATAGGTTGATTAGTCACTAAGGCATATACTATTTTGATCTTGTCTTTATTCCACTCGGTTGAATTCGAAGATCCAATAATATTTGTGCAAATAAAAAGATGCCAAAATGCACTTACCTTAGTTAACTCATATTGACTAATATATGCTCTACCTTTCCACTAAAAAGAAGCATTGTCACATAGAGTTCTACCCATGATATTAAGATTCTCAATGATATCAACATCTAGAAAGTTTGAATCAAAATCACTAGATAGCCCAAGAAACTTGTTAATGTTTACCGGGTTAACTATAAACACAACACCCCTAACATCCATCAAAGCATTCAATAAGGTGGCACTCTCTCTATATTCATGATAAAATTCTCTAACAATAGTGTCATTCACTGTTCCTAGCATTCTCACCCAAGATTCCCAATTTCTATCCTTAATGCATTTAAGAACATAAGAATCTTTACATTTACCTAAGTCAATGCCTCTCTCTTGAAATATCTTCTTATTTGCAAAGATCCCTAAATCCTTTGACCTTGAAGCTTTGGATCTCTTTGAGGTTGACTTGGCTTTCACAATGGGATTCAATTGATTTCCACTTCCGGTAACTTTAGTTTTTCCCATTTGTTCTTGTGAAATAAGATGCGATAAACATACAAAAGTGAGTGAAAGAAAAAACAAGCTTATTAGTCACAAATAAGAATCATAAAATAATGACATATGACTTAAGAATGAATCATCATGCAAGAAAACAATAGTGAGTAATATCTTACAAGTATCATTAAGTCAAAATATGCCAACATGTAACAAAATGAAGCATGTGAACATATCATAAAAGAGAACAATGTCTAGCATACAATGCTCTCCCTTGATAAATGCCATGACTAAGATTCATGATAGCATAAGGTTCACAAGGAAGCTCACACAATCACACATTAAAGCAATTTAAAGAAATATCAACAAAATAAGCTTCATATGCTAAGAGAGATACACAAAGATTTTTCAAGTTCTCTCTTAATTCTTCAACAATTGAAAGGATATCATCATACTCATAAGCAAAGTGTGTATGTGAGAGATATGCTTTAAATATATGTCAAGAAGTAGTTTGATAATCGACATGCAAACAATTTCCAACAACTATTCATCTTAAGCTTTTTCCATAAAAAGTCAAACCGATTATCATCCGAATTTTTTTGCTTTTAAGAGAATAGATTTTCAACATATAAGCGTGTGTATGCATGTGGCTCGTCATCCCATTTCTGTTTTCCAACCCGAGCTCATTTGATTTTCAACTAAACTCATTTTTAAGCCTTCCTCTTTTTCTTTTTAAGCTTTGAATAAAGATTTTTTTTTATTTATTTCATTTCAACACTTCTTTGATTTTTCCATTTGATTTTTACATAAACAAAAATTCACTTCAGGATGGCTTTCACTCATCACAATGGTGTAGCTCTTTCCAACATTGGGTAGCTTTCACAACCAAGGTGTGTAGCCCTTTTCATGAAGGTGCTCGTTGAGTTCTATGTAATTGCCGAAGCAAAATGGATACTAACCATAGGTCGTTTTAAATGTACTTAAGCATAAAAATTTCAAGATGTATCCAATGTTTACATATTAGTAAACTCAACCTACTAGCAAAACATATAAGAGAAGCAAGGTGCAATTTTTAGAAAACCAATATTTTATGGCTCATAAGCACATGATCTAAGAGCAATAAGTAGAGACTTATTCAAGATCATTACTTCTCTAATGAGTAGCTTTCAAAGAATATGAAGCTCATATTTTCAAAAGTAATGCCACTCAATATACCAAGCACAAACAATTATCAAAGTTAAGATCAATGTGAACAATATCACTATTAGATCCTTAAATAGCAAATGTCAATGAGAACCATATGTATACCATACAAAATTCTCTAATATGACATGCTATGAGATGTATGTAAAAAATTGAGTCAAAAGATGAATATCTAAGAGAATATGCATTAGAGTATAGAGATACCTTTTTGCATATTATACTCACCAAATATCATACTTCCACCCTTTTTATGAGCACTTTTGCCTTGAATGTCCTCATGACACCAAGTTGACGATGTTTCACAACAAGAGTATAAAAAGCATAATATCTCAACTCAATCAACACATATAACAAGAGAACTTCTTCAAAGTTAATCAACAAATTTTGACCATCATAACAATCATGATGTGAGATAACCAAGTTTATATCAATACATGGAGTATTCAAAGCTAGCAAGCAAGAATTCTCAACACAATTGATATATAGCCTCAAAGCTATCTCACATGTACTTCTTATATTAGTGATAAGAGCACTCACCCTTGAACCATTTGTTCTTGGGTGTACCTACACAAACATTTCCAATATCATCCTTGACAACAATGTTAAATCTAGAGTAAAGTCCTTCAATGACTTGATAAACAAGAATATCATTAACACACTCTTCCTTAACATTTTCAACACAACTTTGTCAAGTTGAACAAGATTAGAATTGTTTTTACTCCACAACTTTTTCTCATGCTTAGCAAAATTATCATGTTTCTCAACTTTCAAGGCCTTAGCATGTTCAAGTTGAAGTTTAATCTCCTTATCCCTAGATTCATTTCCTAATTTACATTTTTCAATATATTTACAACACCTAGGCTTAATGTGATCTATTGTGTTGCAATAATGGCAAATTGGAATAAAAGATGACATTGTACCTTTTGGAGTTGAACTAGCTTCACTAGGAGTTTGCAAAGATACCTTGTTCGCCAACTTCTTCTTGGCTTTTGATCTTCTCTTCTTGTGTGGTTTCTTATCAATCACGACTTCATCAAAGTGTGTAGGAAGTGGTGCTTCCAAGAGCTCCTCTTCAACTACCAATTCGTCTTCACCACTATGAGAGTTAACAGGATTCCTAACACTAGACACACTAACCGAATCATTCACTAAATCCTTGATAGCCTCCTTAGCCGTGTCTATCTCTTCCATCAATTCTTGTTCTCTCTTCTTCAAAGAAGATATCATATTATCCTTCTCAAGGTTAATCATTTCAACTTCTCTAAACTTCTTTATAATATCACCTTTTTCACCAAGAAGTCTACGAGTAACAACCACAAACTCATCTAGTTGCTTCTTGATCAAATCATCCTTCTCAACCACTTCTCTTTGAGCATTGTCTCTAGCTTCTTCAAGCTTTTCTATCTTTTTCAACAACTCAAGATTAGGGGAATGGAACTAGAGCTTCCATCATGATTTGCATCAAGGTTCTTGTTCAAAGATATTGTACTACCAACATCTAGTGAAGAATGAGAAGCCGTTAGAGCTACAAAGTTGTTCACCAACTCTTGATCACTTGAAGACTCACTACTAGAGCTCTCATTGTCACTAGAATTATCATCACTCCAAGTAAACGCCAACACTTTGCCTTTCTTATCTTTCTTAGATGGCTTCTTGGTGCACTCACTAGCAAAGTGACCAAAACCTTGACAATTATAGCATTGAACCTCTTTCTTGTTCATGGCTTTACTATTCTTTACAATCCTTAGAGATGATGTTCTCTTGACTCCTTTTTCCTTAAAAGACTTGCCTTTAGGCTTGGCATTCTTCTTTAGAAACTTCTTGAACCTTCTAACCAAGAGTGCCATTTCTTCATTTTCATCATCACTCTCCTCTTCAATAGCATTGAGAGCAATTCCCTTACTTTTGATCTTTGGCTTCAAGAACATCTCATAAGTTCGGAGAGACCCAAGCAACTCATCGATGTTCATACTATCCATATCCTTGCTTTCCTCAATGGCCGTCACCTTTGATTTAAATCTCTTAGGAAGAGACCTAAGGATTTTCCAATTTAAACGCTCTTTTGAGATAGGTACTCCAAGTGCTTGACATTGGTTAGCTATGTTAAGAAGCCAAAATTGGAAGTCTTCGAACTTTTCTTCCTCACCCATACTTAAACCTTCAAATTGTGATGCCAACATTTGAAGCCACAATTTCTTCACCGCTAAGGTTCCTTCATTAGTAACTTTAAGAGTATCCCAAGCTTCCTTTATGGATTCAAGATTTTGGATGTAGGAGAATTGATGCCCATCAACTCCTCCAAAGATGGCATTCATAGCATGATGGTGCCATTTTGCAACCTCAAACTCATTTGTTGTCAATTCACTCATTGGCTTGAGTATCATGGTTTCATCCTCTAAAACCTTGGTAGGAGAACTATAACCTTCTTCCACTACCTTCCAAGCCCTTTCATCAATAGAGCGGATGTAGGCTTTCATCCTCAAATTCCAATACCCATAGTTAGTGCCGCGAAGTAATGGTGGCCTAGTATTTGAGGCTCCTTCCGTAATTACGTTATCTTGTAAACCCATGACTTCAAACGCCTTACAAAAATCGTGAAAGTATCACCCCGGACTCATACTAAATGCAATCTAGTGTCCTGCTTTGATACCAATTGAAAATACAATCACGGTTAAATTCTTAAGGCTAACCTAGAGGGGGTTGAATAGGTTAGGCACCTTTTACGACTCCCTTAGAAACTAACAAAAGTTTGTCCCTCTAGATTACCTGTATCACAATATATATATTTATTAAAGATAATTAATCAATATATAAACACAAGTAAAGTGTGCTACAAACAAGTAATTATAACACACACACAATCTATATTATAAAGAGGAAGTCAACATCCATCAAGAGTTCTATCCACAATACAAATATTAGAGAGATAGGGATAGAGAAAAGTTGACATGAGATATAACGTGGTAAACCTCCGAAGAGGAAACATCCACGGGCTAGTAGCCACCGGCAAACAAAATCTACTAGTAGATAAGACAAGTACAATCTCTCAAGTGACCTCTTCACCTAGAAACTACCCTCCTATCCTACTCTAGAAGTTGTCGCCCATGCTCAACAATCTGAGGCTTCACACCTCTTGTCAAGACTTCCTTGCTCACATTATCCGGATCTTCACAACCCAAGGCAAGACTTCTTACTCAACTATCCGAGTCTTCCCGGCTCTAGTCAAGACTTCCTTGCTCACTTATCCGAGTTCTCCCAACTCTAGGCAAGACTTCTTGCTCGACTATGCAAGGCTTCACACCTCTAGCCAAGACTTCCTTGCTCGACAATCCGAGGCTTCACACCTCTAGCCAAGACTTACTTGCTCGACAATCCTAGGCTTCAAACCTCTTGCCAAACCTTCTTGCTCAACACCATAGGTCTCACACCTATTGTCAAGACTTCCTCCTGACAAGGCATCTAGGTGATCATGAATGCAAAACGCAAACAAGCACGCAACATAGAATGCTATGATCAAAACATCCTATGGAAAATACTAGACAAGAGCATGTATGCACAAATCACATATAGTCTAGTTCATCATGCTTGAGTAGTCAATATTGATTATGTAAGATATGATCAACATTAGTCACAAACTAGATTCATGCATATATCTAAACTTGAATCACAAGATATGATCAATAAATCACAAGATCAACTTTAAATCACAAAAACCTAAAACATGCTAAAATCATATGACAATGTCAAATAGATCTAAGCATAAGTTCTAGAGCATATTCCTAATCATAGATTTAACAAATCACATGAATAGCTCAAAAGAACACAAGAACATGTATTATGTGAGAATTTTGGCCAAGAGACCCTAATACATGTGATGAACTATTTTTCACAAAATCAATCAATCAAAGATCACAAAATAGTCCTACAATCAAAGCTAGCACAATACAATCCCAAACATGTGATAACATAGGCAAAATCAAAACCTAACTCAACATGAATGATTTCAATTGAAATTCAATCTGGCTTTGAAAGTGTTCAAAAAAAAATCAAAACACTCACAGTATACAAATATATGTAGAAGAAGAAAACCCAAGGCAATTGACCAAGTTTTAAAAGAAAACTTAGAGAGAAAATCAATACCTTAGTTGATCTAGGGGCAGTCCAGTTTTTGTACGGTTAGACACCAAAAATATCAGAAATATTAACTCAAACCATCAGAGAAAAGATGGAGGATGAATATATGAACACTCTCAACTTTGAATCACTCAAATTGTAGTTCAAATAAAGAAGTTATGGTGCTTGGCAGGTGAGAAAATTTAGAGAGAAAATTCTGCACACTTGATTTGAAATTCTTCTTAGAATGAAATGTGAGAGGGAAAGAGTTTATAAAGGAGTGGGAGACTTGGACATGTGAAATGACTAAGAGGGGCAAAATGAAGCCAAGCAATCTTGCTGCCCGAGATGGTGCGTGGCATCTCAGGGCAGCAAGCCTTCTGCCCCGAGATGGCCACGCGCCATCTCGGGAAAGAAGTATATGCTTGCTTCTTTCTCCTTCGATCCTTCTTCATGTTTTTCGACCGTTCTCTGGCCTCCGAACTCGGAATTTGAATTCGTTTGTAGATTAAGAACCATAACTCTCATACATACATGGACATATAAGATACTAATCCCAAAAAATAATAATTTGACTCGATATACAAAGATGAAGACAATATATGAAACATGAGTTGAAAGTGTAGTATCTTTTGACTTTGAACTTGAAATCAATAGTATGAGTAACCGAAATGACCAGAACTCAATCAATAATGATTTAAGACTAAATCCAAGTTCAATATCCATGTTATACAAATATATATACACACAAACACAATTCACACTAGAATGCAAACTACATAGTGACAGTTTCCAATCATGCATATTCCAAGACATGTTATTTTCAAACCAATGCATGAGCATTCATCTTAAAGTGTGTGAATGTGTTATACATGGTGCACAATGATACAGGGACACATATGAATAAATTGTATATGTGTGCCTATAAAGGTGCACAACTATGCAGGGGCACAAATGTATGATATGTGTGTGTGTGCCTAATCCTTGTAAGAGAAAGATAAGGTCTTAGTGTACCTTTGTAGAAACAAATTGCATCCTTTCTCTTTGAAGACTTAGAACTTGCTTTGACTTATTGTTTCTTCTTCCTTGAAGCTTGAATCATCATGAACCTAAACAACTAAGTCATTACAAGTAAACATCATTTTGATATGGAATTCATGCCAACACAAACTAAAATCTAACACAACACATTTATCGCATGACAAGTGAAGTTCAAACAGGTTTGGGTTGAAAGCTTTATGGGCAATTGTGCATTTTTTCTTTGGTGGTACCTGATTTCAATGCAACGCAGATCTTATACTTTTGTTAGTTCGGCAAGTGTGGGTATGGGTATCAAAGAGAGAAAAATATTGATAACAATTAGAATTGTTCTAATTTGTTTTCTCTCGAGAAGAAAGAGTTTCTTTAAGTCTTTTCTCTACATCCTCCCTTGAAGTTCTTGAGATCGTGACGCGCTTACAGGCAGTTTCTTGTCCCGGGAAATAGCGAGGAAGATCGAGTGGTTCAGACAGGAGCACATCGTAAACTGAAAAAGCTTCCAAACGTTGGTAAGATTGGTCCAGACAGGAGCATATCGTAAAGTGAAGGAGCCTCCAAACGTTGGTAAGATTTTCTACATCTTCTTTATATTGATTACAATTTCCTGTATATACGTATAATTTATTATTGTAATAATCTTATATGTATAAGTTCAAGAAAACAATTATGATCCCAAGTTCATTGGTCCTAGATATAGATTATGATCTGTATAAAAAATTTAAAACTTAATTCAGCTACATGACCGGTGAATGGGGTTCAAACAATTGGTATTAGAGCCAATTTTATTTTTGAAACTGGAAATTGTTTTAAATGCTCCTGTATGTATGAATTTGTAGGCACCATCTATATGATTTTATGAATGTTTATAATTAAATTGTTTAATTTAAACATGGTCGATCATAATTTTTTATGGTACCGTGGATTTAGGCTTTATAGGTTGTATAATTTTTTTATATTTTTCTACTGTTATGGTATTGTAAATAAATATAATTGTAACCTGTAAATGAACAACTGGAAATGCAAGTGAAGGCGGTACTGTTCACAAGACACTAGCCACCGATGGTACTGTTCACGGACACAGTTCACCATGGAGGTAACTGTTCAAGGACACTATTCACCAAGGGGGTACTGTTCACCGAACACTCTTCACTGAGGGTACTGTTCAAGCATACTATTCATACAACACTGTTCATTATGCTATTCACATCATCTTGCACGATTCCGTTGGCATGTGTTGCCTAGTGTGTTCCGTACGGATTTCTTGTTTCGGACTCATGAGATGAATCGGAGTGACCTGAAGAGATTGAAAGATTTATGAAGTTGCAATAAGAATAAGGAATGCGTTGGGGGATTTTTTTGTAATTTTAGATTCCAATTTTTAGGTTAAATAATCCACAGTACTTGGTCAATTCATGTATGATTTATATTATGTGATGATAAAAGCATTGTCATGCATACGTATGTCATTTAGATTAGATGTGCCTACACAAATATATTTGATATGTCATACATGCATCATAGCCTGACATTTTATGTATTTTTTTTAATGTGATTAAAATGAGCAATATACATAAATGGGTATGAATAATGAGATTAGTTTTTTAATGGTTAGAAAACTTCATAATTATCATTAATATTAATCTAGTTATTAAAGAGTTTAATAAGTTAGAATTAATAGGGTCATTTATTGTAATTCGGATTAATATGCTAATTACCTAATAATAAATGAACCGAATAAAGTGTTAGAGTTTTAATAGTTAAAACTTGCTAAACACTATCATAATAATCTGACCTTAGTAAATAGTTTACAAAGGCTTAGATTATTCACTAATTGAATAGATTTTTGATAGTTAAAAATCATAAATAATTTATTAGTTAATTATAACTTGTTTCTAATAATTAATCAGTTAATGTACTAGATAACTTGATTAAAGTTAGTCGTTTAATCCTGTAGAGTCTAGGTGCATTGATAATAGAAAACCCTAATTTTAAAATAGTGAGTGGGAGAGGGATATATGACATATATATCCTGAAGTCTCTATCATTAGTTCAACACCGTGAGATCCGAGTGGGGCCTCGTGACGGCTTTGCTTTCGTCCTCCTTAAGGAGGGTTTCCACAAAGGACAATACCAAGGTTGACTTCCTAACGTACATGATTTTTTAGGGTTGTAAGGACCTCAATTTTATGATTGACTTATTTCATGACAAAATACACCATATTGGGGATGATTGTGTAATGGGTAGCTTAGGACCTCATTGGCAAGCTTCCAAGCATTTCCATGACTTTAAGAGAAAAAGGTATATTCACTTGACTTTACCTCTTGAAGAGTTTAGGTGCACACACACATCTCATGCATGTTTTGTTGATCTTGCATTTGTATTGATATCGTTTATATATGTGCATCTCTTCACAATCACACTTGCACTTCATTCTTAGTCTTAAGTGTGGTTGTTGTGTGTTTAAATTTGTTATCCATTGTTTGATCGGATACATCCACGCTTGCACGATGGTGTGCTTGTCCTAGCATGTTGAGTGACCATATAAGAAGGTCTCATTCTTCTCTTGGTTTGGTTATATGGAGTAAGGTGTCTAGTTTCAAAAGAGTGTATTTCAATGATTTAAATATTTTTCAAAACTGACCTTTGTATGGTCTTATGACCATATCATTTTATACAATGATTTAAAATGAGTCTTAAAACTTTCTGTACAAACTAGACACTCATACCTTTCCAATGGTATATTATTCGTAATATTTCATGACCGTTTGGATTGGTTTTAAAATCTCTAAAGTGACCACAAAAACAGGGCATCTCTGTTGTTGTCTGTTTCTGACCTTTGGTCACTCAAATGACCATATCATTTTCTACAGAAGTCCAAATCTTGTTTATAAATTGGAGTATAAAGTAGACTTCCATACGTTTCCAATGGTATATTATACAAAAGGTTTGGATGTCGTTTGGTCATGTTTTGGGTCGCTCAAATCTCGAGCTTTTGTACTGTCACGGCTGCGCCGGTGCACAAGTCCACCTCACCAGCGCCCCTGGATAGTAGGTGTGCATTGGTGTGGTGCTTGTCGACCAGCGCACTGAGTAAAATTCTTGGCATTTTCAAAACGATGTAGTTTTGTTCTAGGGCTCATATTTACATGCCATCTTCTTCCTCACTTGTTTTTCAGAGCTTCCAAACCATTTTTTAGTGTGAGAAAGTATTTTATTTGAGAGAGAAGCTCCAAGAGTGGTTCCTTAACTCCCCAAACCCAAAACCCATCTCCATCTTGCATCATTCTTCATCATATGAGCATGGGTGTTCTTTGTTTCATGACTAGGTAAGTAAGAACTTCATTGAACATCTTTTATTGTTCTTCTTATTCTAGATTAGGTGTTTATTGCATGATTAAATACCTAGACTCTAGTTTATTGCATATATTTTTGAGTCTTGATAACATGATTGGGCTTGTTTGTTGATAGCTTGAATTTAGGACATATTTACCCTTCTTGCTAAGTCTTTATGCATTGCATTTAGACATTGTTGATTAGGACTCATTGATTGCATTTTGTGATTGCATTATAGTTCTTGCCATGATTAATGATAACTTGTGTTGATATGGCTTTTGTGATAGCTAGCATTTAGGTCATTGTTGCCTCTAGCTAATTAGGTCATATTGATTGCATTTTGATGATTGCATTTAATGACCATGCCATGCTTAATGACAACATATGTTGAAATGGCTTTGTTTGATAACTAGTATATAATGTTGCATGACTATATCTAGTTAAGTCTTTATGAACATTCATTTAGACATTGATATCTAGGAATTGTACTTAGTGACATTCTTAAATTCCTAGATAAGCATTTAGTGTTTTACCTAGCATTATTTGCATGTTTGAATATTTCATCATATTCACATAGGTTGTTGAACTCTTCATTGAGTCAAGTCTTGTGGCTTCGGTATGAAGTTACACAAGCAAGAGAAGTCTTGCAACCAAGGGTAAATTGGCAAGCAATTGGTGGGGTATCCACTGTAAAAGGCCCGAGGGGTAGAGTAGGAGGTGCTCATGCCAAGAGTAGTGGATCAGGGGATATCACTTGGGATTGAACCAAAAGTGGTGAGTGGTAGTAGCCATAGCCTGAGGTTGTCGAGAGTGAGTCCGAGTATCACTTGAGGGTGTAACTTTTTACTCATATAGTGGATTTCTGCGATCGAGTGTGGCTCACTTAACAGCCTGTGGTTTTTCCCATTTGGAGGGTTTCCACGTATACATCTTGTGTTATTTATATTTCCGCACTTTACGCTTGATGTTGTATGTTTGATTTATTTGGTGAGTTTTGAATATTGACTAATCAAGAAAAATTGGTAATTGACTTGATTAAAACCTATCCACACCCCCTCTAGGTTAATAGACACACGTGTTTATTAGGGAACTTTCAATTGGTATCAAAACGGGTTCCTAGACATACATAAGAGATCCAAGCTCTTGTTTGTGTGTCTTGCATTTGTTTGCATTAGATTGTTGCATTCATTTGCATTCATCTCATTCATTAAACATTATGAGTGGCATTGAGATGTTAGAGGGAGATTTGACCTCAAAAATTGAGATGGAGGAATATGACTCCGATGAGGAGATGACTCTCATGGTTGAGAGATTTAGGAGATTCACAAAATCTCAAAAGAAGAGCATGACCTCCAATGTGAAGGAGGAGAAGAGAATGAACTCCAAAGTGAAGGAGGTAAACAAGAAGACCTTGCTTAAGAATAGTGAAGAGTATGTGATTAACTTCATGGCCTTGGGTGCTTCCTATGTGGAAGATTTTGGTATGGCAACAAATGACCAAGGTAAATGCCTTGATGATGGGATTGACTCGATTGACGAATGTCAAGTGATCCTTCTCAAAGTTTTGAAGAAAAATGAAGAGCTCTCCAAGAAGAATGAGACTTTGAGATTATGGAAGGTTTCCTCGGAAGAAAAGATCCGTACCCTTGAAGAAAGCAAGCAAAATTGTCAAAATCAACTTCATCGGTACAAAGTGATCATGGAAGACCAAATGGAAGACATCTCCATTCTTGTCTCCAAATTGAAGAACATGGAGAAAGTGACCTCCATTGATGACTCATTGATGATGGACAAGATTGATGTGTCCAAGTATGAGAAGGAGATTGAAGATTGCCATCAAAGGATGAAGGCAATGAAGGATGAACTTGCCAACAGAGAAAACTCCTTGAAAATTGTCAAGGAAAGAGAGATGAGGTGCCTTGAAGAATTAAAGAAGGCTAAGGTCAAACAACCTCAAGCTCAAGGTAAAAGTAAGGCATCATCCAAGCAACCTTCAACTCAAGGAAAGTCCACACAAGCCTTGGCCACTCAACCAAAGCCTAGGCAATTCAATAAGAATGGAAAAGTCCTTGAGAAGTCAATCACCTCCTCCAACAAACCAATGATGAGGAAAGGAGTTGATCACAAGAAGCATGACCAACCAAGGAGGCAAGTTCAACCGACTCAACAACCTCAAAAAGCAAAACTACAAAGGTGCCACAAATCGGCTCAAGCTCCAAGGAGAAGCAACCCGATGCACCATCAAAGACAACCTCATCAACATGGTGATGCCCGAATGAGATTACAATGCAATGGTATAAATTCTTACTTTGTACCTACTTGTCATTTTTGTGGTATAACTAGTCACTTAAGACCAAAAGGCTTTAAATATATTGAGAGGTGTAGGTTAGAGAGCATAAAAGATAAACGGTTATAATCTTCTTTTCATAGCCAATTATGTATATACAAATTTTAATCACATTAAAAAAATACATAAAATATCAGGCTATAATGCATGTATGTCATATCAAATATATTTGTGTAGGCACATCTAATCTAAATGACATACGTATGCATGGTAATGCTTTTATCATCACATAATATAAAGCATACATGAATTGACTGAGTACTGTGGATTATTTAACCTAAAAAATTGGAATCCAAAATTACAAAAATACTCCAAAGGTATCCCTTGGTCTTCTTGTAATTTTTGAGTTTTCCAGCCTCATCAGGTCATTCCGATTCTTCTCATGAAACCTACTTTGCGATTTTTCCAGGTATTCAATATAGGTTACAATTTTTTTTTACAATGAAAAAATAGATAATAATAACAAAAAAAAAATTATATAACCCATTAATGCTAAATCCACAGTACCATATAATTAACGATCAATAATGTTTTTGTAAATTAACAAATTTATTATACATACAAAAACAACATATAGTCAATTTAAACAGTGCCTACACAATCATACATGCAGGAGCATCAAAAATAATTTCCTGTTCTGAAAAGAAAGTCTGCCTCTGATACCAATTGTTGGTACTCCGTTCACCGGTCACACAACGGAAATCAATTTTAAAATTTTTAATACAGATTGTAAACGATCTGGGACCAGTGAACTTTGGATCATAATTTTTTGAAACTAATACATATAATATTATTACACTAAAAAAATATATGAATACAAGGAAACTGAAATCGATAATAATCTGAATAATATATTAAACAGAACCTTACCAACGTTTGAAAGCTCATTCACTTCTTACTATGCTCCTGGTCTGTATCACAGATCTTTCTAGCTATTCTTGGAACAGATAACTGCGTGTGAACACATCACGTACTCAGGAACTTAGGAGGATGTATAAAAAAAAACGAAGAAACTATTTCTTCTTAGAAAAACAACTTAGAACAATTCTAGATGTTAAAAAATATCTTATATATTTTATAAAGTTCACGAACACCAAAAGCCAAAAAGAAACTTTTGTCGTGCAACCCTGATATTACTTAACCCACACAATACAAAAAGAAAAAAAAAAACTTTTTGCCCACCGTGATGCGTTTTTTCTCCTTTATTTAATCAAGAGTAAAACAACACAAAAAACTGATTCTTGGCTTTTAATGTGTTATGATTTATTTTGCATTCACACACATCAATACAAAGAATGCGTTTTGTTTTTTTTTTAAAAGTGCATTCATTTGTTATCAACTTTTTTAAACGAGTAATATATATATCAAATATATATATTTTATCTTTTAAAAGCAAATGATATTTTTATTTGATTTTCAAATCTTTTTAAATATCTCATATCCCTAAAAGATAATTAAATATTTATTTTGAAATTAAACGTTTTAAATTCAATTTCAAATATTTAAGTTAATAAAATAAAATAATTATATTATCTTATTCTATTTAAAATCAAATATCAACTAACATCCTCAATTCAGTGATTAATAACATAATTAAATAATCTCATTATTTAATTTATTTAATCATCATTATTATTTAATTAAATAATCTCATTATTCAATCAATTCTTACAAAAATATGTGTCACTTTCGTAACACAATTAATTGGGCAATCCAATTAATCAACCATGACCTTTCTTACCTAAATCGATAAGGCTACAAAGGGGACCTAATGGACTCACAGTATTTTGAGCTCCAATAATCATCGAAATCATTAATTAAACTCTTTAAGTAATATTCCTTGATTATTAACTCAGATGTTATTCCACTAAAAATCTGAAGCTGGACTCTCTCAACAACAGACGCTTTTACACAGACTGATACAACTCGATGTCCATCGATATAGCTATTACATATAGTGTGATCCTCCACGGTAGTTCATAATTAAAGATCGGTCATAATGTCTGGTATACCCCTCTAATTACATATATCCTTTAAGTACCGTTGATTCTCTAATGGACAATAAATCCTATTTTCTCATGGAATTAGGAGAGCGCTCATATTGTCCAAGACCTGAATCAACCCTTAAGGGAATTACCATCTACTTCTCACAAGAATGAATGGATTCCAATATTGTGTGCAAACCTTCCCAGCCGCAAGCCAAATTACAATCCCAACATACAGAGTATATTGATCAGGAATTGCATCCGACCTCACCCATGGTATATCAAAGACGACAATCTAACCTAAAGGAGTCGATAAGACACTCAGGATTAAGATCATCTATATATAGCCATCATTAATTGATATATATGAATCACATCAGTAAACGGATCTTGGTGAGAGATTCATATAGATCATAGCCCAGTCCAATATGATCACATCATACAAGGTGCCTCCATTCCCATATCTCATATGAATGATTCAGGATAGAATCAACGTACATTACGGAATGGATCGTAACTATAGATTAACCGCAAATAAAGTACCCAGCTTTATTTGCTATCTATGGACTGTTTAGATTGTACGTGTCTTACTTTATCCATCTGTATATGACACTCATATACATTGTTCGAGATTACATCCAGCAATCTCGGATGTTAATATATGCACAAGTTTATAAAATAAATAACATAGCAAGATTGAATTGAACTTTTCTTTATATTTATTTCATAAATCCATTTACAAATTACATCTTTAGGGCATGAACCCCAACACATCTCTTCTTCTTTGAGTCTTTTGACACACCTTTTCTGGTATACATAACTCTTGTGCTTTGCATTAAACTCTTCAATTCTCAACCTAATTTCTTCATGTTGTTCCTTTATTTTTTCAACCACATTCTCTCCTTTTCAACTGTGTTTCCCCATTATTGGTAAAGGTGCTAAATCTAAAAGTGCATTGGCTATCTCCTATAGACAATTTCAAAATGGCTTCTTCCTATAGTTATATTTTTGGAATAATTGTCGGCAAATTCTGCTTGTGCAATAATAGCTTCCCATTGCTTAGGATTTTCTCCAACCAAGCACCTCAAAAGGTTTCCCAAGCTTCTATTTACAACCTCTGTCTGTCCATCCATTTGAGGATGATATGAGGTAATATATTGCAACTTTGTTTAAAGATTCTTCTATAAAGTTCTCTACAAATGTGACTGAAATTTAGAGTCTCTATCTGATCTGATTGACTTTGGAACTCCATGCAAGTGTACAATCTCCCAAAAATAAAGATTTGCTATATTTGATTCATCCATTATCTTCTTGCAACAAATGAAATTATCCATCTTTGAAAACCTGTCAACCACCACAAAAAAAGGAATCCATTCCTCGTTGACTTCTTGGTAGCTCTACAACAAAGTCCATGCTTACATCCTTCTAAAGATCTATAGGAAATGGTAACGAAGTATACAAACCAGCATTTTGCACTCTTCCTTTAGATTTTTGGAAAATTTGACACCTTTTCACAAATCTGCATACTTCTCTTCCCATTTTTTGCCAAAAGAACTACTACTCAATCATTGTATAAGTCTTATCTTGCCAAAAATGTCCATCTAAACCTCCAGCATGCATGTCTTGGACAATCATTTCCCAAAAGAATAATCTGGAACACAAAGCTGATTTCTTTTGAATAGAAAACCATTGTGTAACAAATACTTCCCTAGTTGTTTATTGATACAATCACTCCAAATGGATCCAAAGAAAGGATCAGTAGGATAAATATCCTTAAAAGAATCAAACCCCTCAATGGTAATAGACATACTAGTTAACCGTAAAGTTATTCCACATAGTGCATCCGCCACTTTATTACTTGCTCCAGATTTATGTTTTATCACAAATGTGAAATGTTGCATATAAGCAACCCAACGAACTGTTGGGAATATGCTCGATAGCAAGAGTATAATAATGTATTTGACAATCTTTTCATATTAATAAAGTGATTTCTAGTTTAACAAATCTTATAGCATTTATAGTTTAATAATTATTATTGTCAAAAGTAAATAATTATAAGGTCAAAAGACTATGAGAAAAGAAGAATTGTTCATACATCTAGATATGTATGAGGTAGACATAATTCTTTAGTTAGTCTTGAATAATATTAACAAATTAAGATAAAGGCTGGGCGCCTTTATCTTGTCAAAGTTGTATATTCTTTTGCTAGAATTTGAGTGGGATCAAATGTTTTATGATGGGTCTAAAATCATCAATGTGTGGTGTCTTGGGAAAAATAATCTAGTGCACTAGGTGCAATGAATAGGATCACAGTGACTTACTTTATCCAAAATCGTCAATGGATAAAAGTTTTCACTTGAAGACAATCGGAGAGTCTATCTCAATCATGAGATTAATAATGGACTTATGGTTGTAAGTGTTATCATTTGAGCTATCAATGAGTATGATTATATAGTATAGTATATCCTCGATAGTTTGGTGGCATTCATTTGCTAATCAATAGAAGACTTCATTTATAGATATTGACATTGTGGCTCTATTTATTAAATGAGAGTAGAATATCATCATATGGATGTTTTGAGGTATTGGATATTAAATCTTAACATTAAGTTTTCAATATTGTCTATTGAATCATGGCTTCTGGACAAGTCAAAATATCCAAGTTCAAAATGTTGTCATATGAGTAAATATGGTAACTTGGAGAGCTATAGACGGTCTATGAGCTCTTGGCGAATACTGGTATTTCTTCACGAGGATACACTATCTCCATTAAGATTGTCTAGGGTATGAATGAGCAATACTAACTTATTTTATCTTTATTTAAGAGTTCAATTTTTGTTCTTTAGTGGAATGAACTAAAATTAATAGATTGGACCTAAGTAAATCATTTGTTGATTGTGTTTGGGTAATGTCTATTGGAGCTTTAATTTAGATAGCCCACCAAGATCCCCAATCCACACAAATTTGCATGGATCACTTGATATATTCTACCGGACCAATTTATGGGTCCATTTAGAATTGTATTAAGGCATGTTGACTTGTTTTTTTTAGTAAGAATGAGTCTAGTTCACATGTGGACTTTTTATTAAGGTTAAATGGATTAATAAAATAGAAAAAACAATATTGGCCCATATATACTGGCTTGGGCGGCAAGGGACTATTTATTAGTCT
Organism: Dipteronia dyeriana; assembly: GCA_032871835.1. Lineage (NCBI taxonomy): Eukaryota > Viridiplantae > Streptophyta > Magnoliopsida > Sapindales > Sapindaceae > Dipteronia > Dipteronia dyeriana. The sequence continues at coordinate 55,354,088 of CM065299.1, forward strand.
TATATATTGTTTTTTATTTTCTTATTTAATTAAATGGAAATTAATTAATTAATTTACTAATTAATTGTTTAATTAAAAGTTAAAATCTTTTTTCTAGTAGGAGTAGGTCTCTTATTGTCATATTATTGTTGGTAATATGATAAGTACCAACTACTATATTTGATAAGTAGATAAATAATATAAATTTATTTATCTAGTCAAATTAAAAAAGTATTTGATTGCTATTAAAACTCTAATTGACAATTAGTCAAATTAGGAAGTTTTAATTTAGTCACAATTTAATTATATTCAACAATTGGTTATTGAATAAATACACTATTTGAGTTGGATTAGGAGTCTTGGTGTAGAAAAGAATTCTTTTTGGAAAAGGATTCTTGGTCAACAAGTAAATCCACCTAAGGATAGGATTCTTGCCCACCAAGTAATTCTTTCTTAAGAGAGGATTAGGCCCCCTAAACTAAATACATTAGGAGTCTTGGTGTGTAAAAGAAATCCTCTTTTAAGAAGATTGAATCCAATTTTTGATAGGAGTCTTGGTGAAGTAGAAATCCACTTTCTAGGAGGATTTTCGGCCACCTATATATACTCCTATATTTAATTTCGACCAAGCCTTAATTTTTGGTGTGAGAAGTTGTTTTTTATTTTTTTTATTGTTATAAAAAAAAGCTTTGTCCAACTCATTGTATAAAGAATTTGGCTGAGCATAGAGAAAAGACGGAACATTTTTGTTTTCGATAGTATACTAGTATCCTTTGCATCAAAAGAGTTTTGTGTACAACATCGAATCAAGGTTCACGTGAATTTCAATCAAATTGAATGATTATTCACAAGTGACCAAACGTTCTTAGTTTTTCTCTTGGAGGATTATTGTGACTAACAAAGAAGAAGATTTTGTTTGTTTTCATCCTCAGGTATACAATTTAAAGAAAAGAGCCCGCATTCCTAGGTGATTCATGTTCGTGATTGGATTGGAAGATCTTGTGGATTCAATTCGATGCTAGTTCAATCATCACAAAAAAAGGTACGACACTTTTAATATACATCAATTAATCTAGGGTTAAGGTTCTTTCTTTTAAAGGGATTTTTTTTAAATATATCAAAACCTAATTTCACGTTTCCGTTGTGCAATTTTTCCCTACACGAACATGCCTTTTGCTCAACTTCTGTTGGCTATTGAGATGCTTTAAAGCTTCTTGATCTAAGTTCAAAATAAATTCTTGATGTATCAAATAATGCTCCCAATGTTTAACGGATTGAACAACGACATAAAATTCTTGGTCATAAGTGCTTTATCTTCTTCTTGTGTCATTAAATTTTTCGCTATAGAATGAGATTGGTCTTCCTTCATGACTTAGAATAACTCCAATCCCAATTCATGAAGCATCACACTCCACTTCAAAGGGTTTGTTGAAATCTAGCAGCACTAAAACATGTGCTGAACTGAGCAGCTCTTTCACCTTTTGAAAGCTGCCTTATGCTTGTTCTAACCACTGAAACTTTCCTTTCTTTATCCAATGAGTTATAGGAGCAATTATAGTGCAGAAATCCTTGATAAAGTGTCTGTAAAATGAGGCTAAACCATAAAAGCTGTGAACTTCTCCTACTGTTTTTGAGGTTGACCAACTTTTGACTGCTTCAACCTTGTTATCATCAACTTTTATTCCTTCTGCACTAACTATGTAACCCAAAACAAACGAGAATTGGTAAAAAAATCTGCACTTCTTCTAGTTGGCATAAATTTTTTTCTCTTTTGAGAACACTCAATGCTTCTTTTAAAAGCTTCAAATGAGACTCCTTGAATGGTCTGTAAATAACTATGTCATCAAAATAAACTACCACAAACTTTCAAATGAATGGCGTTAGGACTTGGTTCATCAAACGCATAAACGTGCTGGGTGGTGCATTTAAAAAACCAAATGGCATCACTATCCATTCATAAAGTCCATCCTTAGTTTTGAATGACGTTTTGCAAATACCTACAAGGTCATACTAAACAACGTAGAGGGAGAGTGAATAGGTTGTCACTTAATTTTAAAACTTCTTTCGAGACCTGTGACAAAACCTTGATGAGCATACAAATTAATCATTCAACATGATTGTTATGAGAAAACAATTTATTCAATTATGCTCAAATCACCACCCTTAGTCTACAAAACATATAACAAGAAACAATGTATCTTATAAACAAATATATTCAATGTAGAGCAAATTCCATAAGTTATTCTTAGAGTATTAAATTGTGAAACTTTACAACTTGAAATGGAATATCACAAGATACAAAGTTGAAACACTTACAAATATATCATATATAAATGTACAAATAGAATGATACTCAACTTTGATCATATGAAGTGCTTGCGTATCACATGTCACAACAATCTTCATTACAAGAATATCTAGAATGAACCTTATGAAAACAAGATAAAAACATACACATACAAGTCTATAAGAGAGAAGGAGAGAGAAAATTGACACAAGATATTTATGTGGTAAACCTCCGAAGAGGAAAAATTCATGGGTTGATTACATAACCACTGGCAAACAAAATCCACTAGTAGATAAAAAGAGTACAATTTCTCAAGTGATCCCTTCACCTAGAAACTACCCTCCTATCCTACTCAATGAACGTGATGCTATCTTGCTCAACTATCCGAGTTTTCCCAACTCTAGTCAAGATTTCCTTGCTCAGCTATCCAAGGCTTCACACCTCTTGCTAAGACTTCCTTGCTCAACTATCCGAGGCTTCACACTTCTAGTCAAGACTTTCTTGCTCAACTATCCAAGGCTTCACACCTCTAGTCGAGACTTCCACTTGCTTAGCTATCCGAGTCTTCAAAACTCTAGCTAAGACTTCCACTTGCTCAAATCAAAGATTCACTCTATAAAATGAGACTTCCAAACTCTTCAGAAGGCTACTAAGTGATCATGAATGTAAAACACAAACAAGCACACAACATAAAAAAAGATGATCAACAAATTCTATGGAAAATATAATTAATCAATGAATACACAAAGTATATTTTTCTTGTTTATAATCCTAAACAATGCAATCAAACAAATGATGCATAAACCTATGAAATGTATGGATCAAGTACACTTCATGAGTAACAAGACATAGACATCAAAAATCATAGAACAAATGATGTCTATCTACTTAACAGGAATAATATTCTAGAATCATGTGAAACACCACAAACACATTTAATTCCTAGAATCATTCTTGTCACTAAACCTTGAATCAATCATAGACATTTAAGCACATAATCAAGATCTAGTATCAAATAAAATCATGCTAGAATCATAACATATGATTATTATAATTTCTAGCAAGGAATAAAGAGCATGTATCCACAAATCAACACTTGAAACATATCAAGCTCTATATTCACAATCAATTATCCTAATCATGTGAGATTATCAAATAATCAAACATAGCATAAGTAGAGACTATTGTTAATCAAAATCATTCAATCAAAGTCCAAATAGTCCTAGATAGAAAGCTAGCACAATACAACACTCAAACATGTGAAAATATAGGCATTAACAAAACCTAAGTCAACATGTAATATTTCAATTAAATCTCAAACTAGCTTCAGTAGAGTTTAAAACTCTAATCAAAGTATACACAATAAACATACATATATAGAAGAATAAAACCCAAGGTAATTCAAAACTTTGAAGAATAAAACTCAAGAAATTTTTCAATACCTCAAGACAAATGTGCAATCCCCTTTTTTGATGAAGAACCACCTGAAAACTTGATTGAAAGGCTTCAAAACTTCTTGAGAATGATATAGAATTGATAGACGAAGAATCTCCAACTTGAATCGATTGAATCAGAGTTCAAACGAAAAAGATATGGTGTTTGGGAGATGAGAAAGTTTGAGAGAAAATTCTGCACACTTGATTTACATTTTTTTTCTTCTTAAAATGAAATGTGAGAGGGAAAGAGTTTATAAATGAGATGGAAGAGAAGTGTGAGAAATGGCCAAAAAGGGCCCCTACCTAATCCCTTCCGAGATGGCATGTGACCATCTCAGGGGCAGCAAGATGTCCAGCCGGAGATGGTCACACGCCATCTCGGGTAGGTGCCTTAAAATAGCCTTTGGCCATTGCACCTTTTCCCTTGCACTCCCTCCTCGTTCTTCGACCGTTCTTCAGATTCCAAACTTTGAATTCTAATCCATTTGAAGATTACAAACTGAGACTCTCTCACGAACATGGACAACTATGAAACTTTGATCAGAAGTTACAAATTCAACTCGATAAACTCAGATGAAGACAATGTATGCAACATGACTGGAAAGTATTGTAACTCTTGACTTGGAACTCGAAATCAAATGAATGAGTAACCAAAATGACCGGAAATCAATAAGGAACAATGTAATATAAAATTCAAGTTCAAGTTCCATGTTATACAAACATATAAACATATAAACACATAGCACACAAGAATAAATATCATTTGGACATAGTCCACAAACATGCAATTTTCAAAACTAGTCAATTCTTCACCAATGCATGTGCATTCAATATCAAGTGTGTGAATGTGTTATACAAAATGAGCACAATGATATAGGGACACATATGTAGGCAATATGTGTATGGGCCTGAGCCTTGTGAGAGAAACAAGTTCTTAATATTCCTTTGATGAACAATGAAGCACATTTCTCTTTGAAGACTTGATCTTGCTTGATGAGTTTCCAAATCGTCTTTGAAGCTTGAATAATCATCAATATTAAGACAACTAATCAATACAAGTGAATGTTGTTTTGATATAGAATAATGCCAACATAACTCAAAAACCTAACACGTCTTCCATTTATCACCCTAACGAATTTGATTTGGTGCTAGCCACTTTTAAGATCAATTTTAGAAAATATCTTTGCTCCTTACAACATATCTAACATATCATCTAACCTTGGGATCGGGTATCGATACTTTACCATGATCAGATTTATTGCTCGACTATTGATGTACGTTCTCCATGAGCCACCTTTCTTTGGGGTTAGGAGAGTTGGAATTACACATGGACTCATCAATTCCTTATAAATCCCTTTTGCAACATCTCTTCAATCTACCTTTGTAGTTCTTCATGGTCTTTTGGATGCATTCTGGAATGTGGCAAGTTTGGCAGGCTAGCACTTGTTACAAGATCAATATGGTGATGGATGCATCGTTTTAGAGGTATTTGACCTTGTAACTCTGCTGGAAATACCTCTCTAAACTTCTCCAAAAATCCTTTCACTTCTATAGGAACTTCTTGTTGAATTTCCAACATTTTTTTGCCAAAATCACAATTGCAACTCTGTTAGTCTGAAACTCATTTAGAAAACATCAAGCACTCGAACAAGAATGTTCTTGCTCCATTGGTTACTTCGTAAAGTACTCCACCTTCATTGGTGCAAGCACTACTTTTGCTTCACTTTTGTAGAAAGCAAAAATATTTTTTTCTCCATCGTGGACAGTGTTAGGTTTTAGTTTGTGTTGGCATTAATTCCATATCAAAATGATGTTTACTTGTAATGATTTAGTTGTTTCGATTCACGATGATTCAAGCTTCAAAGAAGGATGAACAACAAGTCAAAGCAAGTTCTAAGTCTTCAAAGAGAAAGGATGCAATATGGTTCTACAAAGGTATACTAAGACCTTATCTTTCTCTTACAAGGCTTAGGCACACACACATAATTCATACATTTGTGTCCATACATCATTGTGCACTATTATAGGCACACACATACAATTCATTCATATGTGTCCCTGCATCGTTGTGCACCATGTATAACACATTCACACACTTGAAGATGAATGCTCATGCATTGGTATGAAAATAACATGTTTTGGAAAATGCATGATTGGAAACTATCTCTATGTAGTTTGCATTCTAGTGTGAATTGTGTTTGTGTGTGTATATGTTTGTATAAATGGATATTGAACTTATTTTTAGTCTTAAATCATTCTTGATTGAGTTTCGGTCATTTCGGTTACTCATACTATTGATTTCAAGTTCAAAGTCAAAAGATACTACACTTTCAACTCATGTTGTATACATTGTCTTCGTATTCATATACCGAGTCGAATTATTAATTTCTGGGTTGAGTATCTTATATGTCCATGTCCATGTGATAGTTACGGTTTGTAATCTATAAACAGATTTGAATTTCTAGTTCAGAGGCTGGAGAACAGTTGAAGAACGTGAGAGAAGCGCAAAGGGATTGCACCATGGCCGAAGGCCATGAAGTGGTGCATGCCCGAGATGGCACGTGACCATCTCGGCTGCAACACCTTGCTTCCCCAAGATGGCCACACACCCTCTCGAGGAAGCAATATCAAAGAGGGGCATTTTCATCTTTAAGCTTCATTCTTTCCCTTTCCTTTATATTCTCTTTCCCTCTCACATTTCATTCTAAGAAGAAATTCAAACTTGTGTGCAGAATTTTTTCCTCTACATTTTCTCACATTCCAAACACCATAACTTCTTCATTTTAACTATGATTTGAGTGATTTAAAGTTGAGAGTGTTATTTTATTCATCCACCAACTTTTGTCTGAAAGTTTAAGTGAGTTTTATTGCTGTTTTTGGAGTCTGAACACATAAAAACGGGACTGCACCAAAATCAACTAAGGTATTGATTTCCTCTAAATGTTTTCTTTTAAAACTTGGTCAATTGCCTTGGGTTTTCTTCTTCAACTTATATATGTGTATTGTGAGTGTTTTGATTTGAGTTTTGAACTCTTTTAATGCTAGGTTGAATTTCAATTTAAATCATACATGTTAAGTTAGGTTTTGATTTTGCCTATGTTTTCACATGTTTGGGATTGTATTGTGATAGTTTTGATTCTAGGACTATTTGATGATCTTTGATTGATTGATTTTGTAAAAAATAGTTCCTCACATGTATTAGGCTCTCTTGGCCGAATTCTCACATAATACATGTGCTTATGTTCTTTTGAGCTATTCATGTGTTTTGGTTGAATCTATGATTAGGAATATGATTTTAGCATGTTTTTGGTTTGTGTGATTTAAACTTGATCTTTTGATTTATTGAACATATCTTGTTACTCCAGTTTAGATCTATGCATGTATCTAGGTTGTGATTAATGTTGAACATATCTTACATGATCTAGATTGATTATACATGCATGATTGACTAGACTACATTTGATTTGTGTATTCATACTCATGTCTAGTATTTTCCATAGGATGTGTTGATTATAGCATTCTATGTTGAGTGCTTGTTTGCTTTTTGCATTCATGATCACCTGGATGCCTTATAAGAAGGAAATCTTGACAATAGGTGTGAGACCTATGTTGTTGAGCAAGAAGTCTTGGCAAGAGGTATGTGACCTTGGATTGTCAAGCAAGAAAGTCTTGGCTAGAGTCGGGAGGACTCAGATAGTCGAGCAAGAAGTCTTGCATAGGGTCGTGAGGATCTGGATAGGTGAGCGAGGAAGTCTTGACTAGAGTCGGGAGGACTCGGATAGTTGAGCAAGAAATCTTGCCTTGGGTCGTAAGGATCCGGTTAGGTGAGCGAGAAAGTTTTGATAAGAGGTGTGAGGCCTCAGATTGTTGAGCATGAGGGCGACATTTACATGAGTAGGATATGAGTGTAGTTTCTAGGTGAAGGGGTCACTTGAGAGATTGTACTTGTCTTATCTACTAGTGGATTATTTTTTCCGGTGGCTGCTAGCCCGTGGATGTTTCCTCTTCGAAGGTTTACCATGTTATATCTTGTGTCAACTTCTCTCTATCCCTATCTCTCTACTATTTGTATTTGTTATTTGAGTACTATGGATATAACTCTTTATGTAAGTTGACTTCCTTTCTATAATCCAGATTGTATATGTGATACAATTACTTTTATTTGTATCGCACTTTACTTGTTTTATATATTGATTAAGTATCTTTAATTAATATATATATTGTGATACAAGCAATCTAGAGGGACAAACTTTTGTTTGTTTCAAAGGGAGTCGAAAAAGGTGTCTAACCTATTCACCCCCCCCCCCCCCCCTTAGGTTAGCCTTGAGCATTTAACCATGTTTGTATTTTCAGTTGGTATCAAAGCAGGACACTAGATTGCACTTAGTGAGAGTCCGGGGTGATACATTCACGGTTTTTGTAAAGCTTTTGAAGTCATGGGTTTACAAGATGATGTAATGGAGGAAGGAGCATCAACTACTAGGCCACCATTACTTCGAGGCACTAACTATGGGTATTTGAAGTTGTGGATGAAAGCCCACATCCACTCTATTGATGAAAGGGCTTGGATGGTAGTGGAAGAAGATTATAGTCCTCCTACCAAGGTTCAAGAGGATGGAACCATGATACTCAAGCCAATGAGTGAATGGGCAACGAATGAGTTTGAGGTTGCTAAATGGCACCATCGTGCTATGAATGCTATTTTTGGAGGAGTTCATGGGCATCAATTCTCCTACATTTAAAATCTTGAATCCGTAAAGGAAACTTGGGATACTCTCCAAGTTACTAATGAAGGAACATTACCGGTGAAGAAATCAAGGCTTCAAATGTTGGCATCACAATTTGAAGGTTTAAGTATAGGTTAAGAAGAAAAGTTTCAAGATTTCCAATTCCGGCTTCTTAACATAGCTAACCAATGTCAAGCACTTGGTGTACCTATCTCAAAAGAGCATTTAAATTGGAAAATCCTTAGGTCTCTTCCTAAGAGATTCAAATCAATGGTGACGGCCATTGAGGAAAGCAAGGATGTGGATAGTATGAACATCGATGAGTTGCTTGGGTCTCTCAAAACTTATGAGATGTGATTGAAGCCAAAGATTAAAAGTAAGGGAATCGCTCTCAATGCTATTGAGGAGGAGAGTGATGATAAAAATGAAGAGATGGATCTTTTGGTTAGGAGATTCAAGAAGTTTCTAAAGAAGAATGCCAAGGCTAGAGGCAAGTCATCTAAGGAAAAATGAGTTAAGAGAACATCATCTTCAAGGAATGAGAAGAATAGTCAATCCATGAACAAGAAAGATGATTTAGTTGTTCAGATTCATGATGATTCAAGCATCAAAGAAGGATGAACAACAAGTCAAAACAAATTCTAAGTCTTCAAAGATAAATGATGCAATATGGTTCTAAAAAGGTATACTAAGACCTTATCTTTCTCATACAAGGCTTAGGCACACACACACAATTCATACATTTGTGTCCCTACATCGTTGTGCACCATTATAGGCATACATATACAATTCATTTATATGTGTCCCTGCATCGTTGTGCACCATGTATAACACATTCACACACTCCATCTTAGAATGCTCAACCAGTGATTCAAAGTTGAGAGTGTTTGTCTATTCATCCTCCATCTTTTCTCTGAAGGTTTGAGTGACTTTTATTCCTTTCTTTGGAGTCTAAACACACAAAAACAGAACTGCACCAAAATCAACTCAGGTATTTATTTTCTCTCAAAGTTTTCTTTTAAAACTTGGTTAATTGCCTTGGGTTTTCTTCTTCAACAAATATATGTGTATTGTGAGTGTTTTGATTTGAGTTTTGAACTCTTTTAAAGCTAGGTTGAGTTTCAATTTAAATCATACATGTTGAGTTAGGTTTTGATTTTGCCTATGTTTTCACATGTTTGGGATTATATTGTGCCAGCTTTGATTATAGGACTATTTGATCATTTTTGACTGATTGATTTTGTGAAAAATAGTTCCTCACATGTATTAGGCTCTCTTGGCCGAATTCTCACATAATACATGTGCTTATGTTCTTTTGAGCTATTCATGTGTTTTGGTTGAATCTATGATTAGGAATATGTTCTAGAACTTTATATTAAATCTAAATGACTTTGTCATATGATTTTAGCTTGTTTTTGGTTTGTGTGACTTAAACTTGATCTTGTGATTTATTGAACATATCTTGTTACTCAAGTTTAGATCTATGCATGTATCTAGGTTGTGATTAATGTTGAACATATCTTACATGATCTAGATTGATTATACATGCATGTTTGACTAGACTACATTTGATTTGTGTATTCATACTCATGTCTAGTATTTTCCATAGGATGTGTTGATTATAGCATTCTATGTTGCGTGCTTGTTTGCGTTTTGCATTCATGATCACCTAGATGCCTTGTGAGAAGAAAGTCTTGACAATAGGTGTGAGACCTATGTTTTTGTGCAAGAAGTCTTGGCAAGAGGTGTGAGACCTTGGATTATCTGGCAAGGAAGTCTTGGCTAGAGTCGGAAGGACTCAGATAGTCTTGTAAGAAGTCGTTCATAGGGTTATGAGGATCCGGGCAGGTGAGCGAGGATTTTTTGACTAGAGTCGGGAGGACTCAGATAGTTGAGCAAGAAGTCTTGCCTTGGGTTTTGAGGATCCTGTAAGTTGAGTGAGGAAGTCTTGACAAGAGGTGTGAGGCCTCAGATTGTTGAGCATGAGGGCGACATCTTCATGAGTAGGATATGAGGGTAGTTTCTAGGTGAAGGGTTCACTTGAAAGATTGTACTTGTCTTATCTACTAGTGGATTTTGTTTACCAGTGGCTGTTAACCCGTGGATGTTTCCTCTTCGGAGGTTTACCACGTTATATCTTGTGTCAACTTCTCTCTATCCCTATCTCTCTAGTATTTGTATTTGTTATTTGAATACTATGGATAGAACTCTTTATGTAAGTTGACTTCCTGTCTATAATATAGATTGTGTATGTGTTATAATTACTTGTTTGTATCACACTTTACTTGTTTTATATATTGATTAAGTATCTTCAATTAATATATATATTGTGATACAAGAAATCTAGAGGGACAAACTTTTTCTTGTTTCTAAATGAGTCGAAAAAGGTGTCTAACCTATTCACCCCCCATCCCCTCTAGGTTAGCCTTGAGCATTTAACCGTGTTTGTATTTTCAGATAGTTTTGTTGTCATATTGCCATGGTCTACCCAACAACAAATGGTAGGCTTCCATTTCCACCACATCACAAATTACTTCATCTGAATAATTTTTCCCAAATAAAAAAGGAATAATACACTGTTATGTAACTTCTACTTCACCTCTTTTCTTAAACCAAGCAATACGGCATGGCTTTGGGTGTGGTAACACTTTCAAGTTCAACTTTGTTACTATTATTTTAGAAACAATATTTTCATAACTTCCCCCATAAATGATAACATTGCAAATGCGCCCATATGAAGAACATCTGGTTTTGAAATATACCAATCTATATTTCTACTTCCGCCACACATTTTTTCCTACAGACCAGTAGTGGGGGAGAGACAACCAAGGTCCAATGCTGGTGGTAGCACCAAGCTAAAAAAGAGTTCTCAAGGAAATCACCATCTAAGGGAGAACCGTAGGGAAGCATCTGAGGCATCAGATACATCAAACAACGAAGACCTAGAATTTTGGTTCGGAGATTGTGGATCATAACCCCTCCATTACTAAGTGGCCAAGGTGGCCAAGGTGGCCAAGGAGATATAAGAGCTAAGGAAATTTAAGCATCTTGAAATTTGGAAGGATCCCCTGGGTGAAATGAAATCACCGTTCTAAAAAAAGATCTTGGAGGCGGAGTTGCCTCCTAAATTTCAAATGCCGACCAAACAATTTCTTTGGGAAAGAAGATCCTTTGAGCCGCCTAGAAATATTTTTGCATCAGATGGAGGTCCAAAACGCTACATGATCAGTGACGTGTAGGATGTTCCCCTCAACCCTAACCGATTGCACCAAGATTTGGTACATAAAATTACCTCCATGTGGTGTTAATTCTTTTACACGACTACGATAGATTTTTATGCTCAGTTCCAGGAAATTGAACCTCATCCCAAGAATCCTATGCTACTCCAGTACGTGATCTAGGAATGGAGAGAATCATTGAAATATTTTATGGAAAAGTTCCACAAAGAGGTGGTGCAGATAGGAGTGTTTACGAAAAAGGGAACTTTAGCTAACTTCAGAAGGAATCTGTTGGCCGGTAGGTTATTTCGGTCCTTTATGAAACACCCACCTGAAACATACCATGAGCCTTACAATAGAGTCTTGGAGCAGGTGGAGATAGACAAGTAGCTCAGAGTTATGATCGAGCATGATGAGATAAGTTCTATCGAGCTTCCAAAGAAAGAAGCTTCTTGATCGTGCCAAAATTGTCAAACATTTTGTCCCTTAATTTCATTCTCTTTGTCTCATTTTCAATTGTTTTTACGTATCTTATGGATATTTTTCTATGAATGTAAGCAATTAGGCACATTTCAGGAAAAGGGATGGAAAACACGGATCTGTGCAGAAAATGCCAAGAATTGAACAAGTGCAGAGGCAAAGTGCACTGGTACTGCGCGGGTCCCAACCCGTGCACTTTGAAGACGAGCTGGAATTAAGGAAATGTACAGGTCACCAATTGCACACCAATCATACACCAATCGCACACAAAACATGCATTTGTGGAAATCAGAGAGTTTACCAGGGAGTACGACATGATCATCAGGTCAATGTACGGGTCCTAACACGCACATTTTGCTAAACCTGAGAGATATAATCTAAGCATCGTGGCATTGCGTAGGTCACTCACCTGCGCACAAATCGTGCATTTGGCACGTTAGGATGCCACATTAGCAAAATCAAACCTTTTTGAAGACACACACACACACACACACACACACACACACATATATATATGGGATCATTTATGTTATGACTCTTGCGACCATTTACCCATTCATAACCACTTTCTATCTCTATATTTGGGATTCCTTTTCTCTCCCCTTTCATCCAAAAACCCATTCAATTATCTTGGATTTTCTACTCAATCTAGGCTCTAGGAGATTGGATTTTAAGCTCTCAAGAAAGAAGAATCATTCATTGGTTCACTTTCACAATGTATTTTCTTTTATTGAGCATGAGTAGCTAGTCATCCCTCCTGGGGATTGATGTGATTCTATTGTGGATAGTGAGTCTTGTAATGAATTCTATCTTTCATAATTAATCTGTAAATATATTTCATTTCATAGTTTGTACTGCTTTCAAAGATGATTTGTATTTGATTGTGTTGGGATTATGCTCGATAGGAAGAGTATAATAATGTATTTGACAATCTTTTCATATTAATAAAGTGATTTATAGTTTAACAAATCTTATAGCATTTATAGTTTAATTATTATAATTGTCAAAGGTAAATAATCATAAGGTCAAAAGACTATGAGAAAAGAAGAACTCTTCATACATCTAGATAAGTATGAGGTAGAAATAATTCTTTAGCTAGTCTTGAATAATATTCACAACTTAAGATAAAGGTTGGGCACCTTTATCTTATTAAAGTTGTAGATTCTTTTTCTAGCATTTGAGTGAGATCTAATGTGTTATGATGGGTCTAAAATCATCAAAGTGTGGTGTTTTTGGGCAAAGGAATCTAGTGTACTCGGTGCATTGAATAGGATCATAGTGAGATACTTTATCGAGAACCGTTAATGGATAAAAAATTTCACTTAAAGACAATCGGAGAGTCTATCTCAATCCTGAGATAAATGATGGACCTTTGGTTACAAGTGTTATCATTTGAGCTATCAATGAGTATGATTATACAGTATAGTCTATCCTCGATAGTTTGGTGGCATTCATTTGTTAATCGATAGAGGACTTCATTTATAGATATGGACATCGTGGCTCCATTTATTAAATGAGAGTAGAATATAATCATATGGATGTTTTGTGGTATTGGATATTAAATCTTAACGTTAAGTTTTCAATAGTATGAACAATTCTTCTTTTCCCATAGTCTTTTGACCTTATGATTATTTACTTTTGACAATTATAATAATTAAACTATAAATGCTATAATATTTGTTAAACTAGAAATCACTTTATTAATATGAAAGGATTGTCAAATACATTATTATACTCTTGCTATCGAGCATAATCCTAACAATCTCCCACTTGCTTTATAGCAAATGCATCATATCTCTCATCCCTATGTTCTCTAGATGCCCATCAAAACTCTTTTGTGGAAAAGCCTTTGTAAATGGATCTGCTAGTTTTTTTGCTGACGCGATCTTAGTAATCGTCACGTCACCTCTATGCACAATTTCCCTTAGAATGTGATACTTTCTTTCAACGTGTTTCCCTTTCTTATGACTTCTTGGTTCTCTTGAATTAGCCATTGCTCCACTATTGTCACAATAGATAGTTATTTGCTTATTTGCATCAAGAACCACTTCCAAGTCAATCAAGAATTGGCCGAACCAGACAACCTCTTTAGCATCCTCGCATGCAGCAACATACTCAGCTTCAATGGTGGAATCGGTAATACAAGATTGCTTGATACTCCTCCATATGATTGTCCCTCCTCCAACAGTAAACACAAATCCTGATGTTGATCTCCTAGAGTCAGAATCTGATTGAAAATTAGAATCTGTATACCCAACGAGAATTAAATCCTCTCCAGATTATACAAGTATATAATCTCTCGTTCTCCTAAGATACTTGAAAATATGCTTGACAGCCATCCACTGATCAGGACTAGGTTTCGATTGAAACTTGCTAACTATGCCCACAGGAAAACAAATATCTGGTCTAGTACAGAGCATTGCATACATGAGACTTCCAACTGCCGATGCATATGAAACCTTACTCATGAATTTCTCTTCATGCTCATTCTTAGGAACTTGTTCCTTAAAAAGTTTGATTCCATGTCTGAAAGGTAACATACCTTTCTTCGAATCTTGCATGGAAAACCTTGACAAGAAATTATCTATGTATGAAGCTTGGGATAATGCAATCGTTCCATTCTTTCTATCCCTTATGACTTGGATACCAAGAATATAACTTGCTTCTCCAAAGTCCTTCATATCAAATTGTTTTGCTAACCATTCTTTTATTGATGTCAATACACCTACATCATTTCCAATGAGTAGCATATCATCAACATAAAGAACTAGGAAAACCAACTTGTCGCCTATAATCCTTTTGTATACACAAGGTTCATCAAGGTTTTGAATAAATCCAAAAAAATTCACGGCTTGATCGAACCTTATTTTCTAGGATCTGGATGCTTGCTTCAAACCATATATGGATCTTTGCAACTTGCTTACTCTTTCCTCTTGGCCTTTTTCAATGAATCCTTCTGGTTGCATCATGTAGATGCTTTCATCAAGACTTCCATTAAGGAAAGTTGTCTTGACATTCATTTGCCAAATCTCTAGGTCTAGAGATGCTGCAATGGATAAGAGTATCCTATTGGATTTAAGCATGTCCACATGAGATAAGGTTTCTTCATAATCGATACCTTCTTTCTGTGTATAACCTTTATATACCAATCTAGCTTTAAAGGTTTCCACCTTTCAATCCATTCCTATTTTCCTCTTATATACCCATTTGCACCCGATGGGTTTTATCCCTTTAGGCAAGTCTACAAGAGACCTGACTTTGTTTTCGAACATAGATTCAATTTTGGATTGCATTGCCTTTTGCCAATGGCGACTATCAACATCTTCCATTGCTTCCTTTTATGCATAGGATCATCGTCGTCCAAAAGATTCTCTACAGATTCACTACGGATTCACCTAGACCGATGTATCTCTCGGGTTGTCTACTAACCCTTCCACTACGACGAGGTATGGTAGATTGTGAGAAGAGATGGTTATAATGGGAAGGCTGAAATTCAGGGTGTGCAACTGAATAATCGACGCTGAGATATACGGGATAAGTTGGAGGAGTGAAAGATTGAGGATGGAATCTCAAAATAAACTCAATCCAATCAACATTTTCTTTATCACCCACTTCAGCATCATGCATAAGCATCTCAACAAAATGATGACGGGTAATAGGGTCCATACCTGGATGATTTGAGTAGACAAGAATGACATAAGTACTAATGATGGTAGAATCAAAGATGTGGTGAAGAACAAATGACTTTGAGAAGATTTGAACAACAGGAGGACAACAGAAAGCTTAAGTATGAAAAAAATAGAAAATCTGGGGTTGCGATTTTCGAAAGAGAAAAATTGCAAAAGAAGTTTGTGAAAAATTAGAAAAGAAAAATGAAAAGTTTTGAAAATTTATAGAGATAGAAGACTTAATCCCATGTGTGAAAAGGTTCATGTGAGAGTAGGGTGCACAAACCCCGAAATTCACTCCCCATGCGTCCACTAGCAATCATGTGGGAGTCACTTGGAACATATAAATGAGCTCCCGCAAATTCCATCACCACGTCCCATTAATTGGACAAATCAAATGTTGTGGTTGAAAATAAATGCTTAGTTGTTAAGCATTAGATAGCATTAATGAACTACATGACAAATAAAAGAAAAATTGAACATACTTCTTCAAGCGAGTTCTTTTCGTTGAATGGGACGCTCGGTTCAAATATTTAAAGGGGTATTGTTGTTGGTAATCCAGAAGGATGATGAATCAACTTGGTCATCAAGATTCATGGAAATTAGAGATGACATGTCACCAAAAACCAACAAAACTAAACCAACCTAAGTTAGCCAAGGAAAACTTCATGATACTTAGTAAGGGTTACCTAGATGGTCGGATGGAAACAACTCAACTAATGTAATTAGATTGACCAAGTAAAGATCATCTGGTCGGGATAACCTAAATGGTTAGGTCGAGACCTTCGGTCAGGATCAAGTAACTATTCAGGGGTGAATAAAGTTTGGTCGGGTCTGGTAGATAGTCAGCTAAGCGATAAGTAGACAATTCTGGTAGATGGTCGGCTGAGTGACATGTGGACAACGTCAAGTTCAATACAATTACAACTCGGATACGCAGAGAATAAATCTTACTTGAACAAGATGTAGAAGCATACTCTGTTAAGGAGGTAAACTTTCTTAAGGGTATCAAAGTCCAAATTAGGCAAGAAGTCTAATACGTGAGAGATACGAAACAAGAAAGAAGAAGAAGACGACTTCAACAAGTAACAAGTCCTAATTAAACACCTCCACTTTCCTTACTTATACACCAAGAATTAGGGTTCGATATGGATATAAAAAGATCCTAAAAGCACCAATGTGAGAGTTAGTGAAAATATTTATGCAAAGAGAGAACAAGAGTGTGTAATTATTAACATATAGTAGATTTCATCTTCACGTTGTTACCGACAATCATGGATGATTTCCCGACTTGGGGTTTTATCAAGTAAAATGTGTTTTTGCATGCTTTATTCTCCCTACTCCTTTCATAACTATATTGATAATCTACAATATTTTGTTGGATGCATGATGATAGAGATCCTCACTAAGAAGATTCACCAACTTAATCACTCAAATCAGATAAGAATTGAGTGAGATATGGTGATTGGAAGTTGAGAGAATTTGGAGAGAAAATTCTGCTCTTTTTCTTCTTGAAATAAAAAATGAGAGGCACAGAGTATTTAAAAGAGAGAATGGGAGGGAGATGATGTGGAGAGAATGGCAAAATGAGTAGCCAAAGAGAACATGCAACCTAAGCTTCCTATAGAGGCACGTGACCTCCACGGGAGTAGAATGGTGGCCTTCAAAATTGGCCTCAAATTGGCAATTGGAGCACACAATTAGGGACTTGGAAATTTCCTTGGGCTAATGTTAGTAGTTAACACACACACATTTCCTAAATTCATATCAACAATTCATCTATCAAGGGAATGTAAGTCTCCATCAAGTAGTCCACTAATTATAATGCATGTCCTATAGCAAATGATGCATATGACAAAAATTCTGTATAAGATTTGAAAAATTGTTTTGCTCATAAATACACTCTTTGGAGGCTTGTGTTTGTGAACTCTCATGGGAAATCTCTAATATTAGAACTCGGTGCTTGTGCACCGAGTCCCCTCACCGAGGGAGATGATATGGAGAGAAGGGTAAAATCGATAGCCAAAGAGAGCACACCACCAAAGCTTCCCGAGGAAGCGTGTGGCGTCTATTGAAGCAGAATGGTGGCCTTCCCGTTGAGGCCTGCGGCTCCAGGTGAGAGCGGGCAAATGGTAATTTGCCATCCCTCTTCCGTTTTGCTCCCTTTCACACTCTCTCATGTTATTAGACTGTATTTGGGCCTCCAAACTCTGATTTTGAATCTAATTTAGAATTTTAAACCAGAACTCTTACAGACATGGACGTTAAAAAAACTGTCACAGTGATATGGAAATTGACTCTATATACAAAGGCAAAAACCATGCACATTAAAGACACAGAAAGTTTCATAACTTCATACTCGTAACTTAAAAACTTATGAACGGGTAGCTGAAATGTTAAAAAATCATTAATGAACAATATGAGAAAATATTCAAGTCTGACATCACGAAAACACAAACCGACAAAAACAAGAACACACAACTATGCCATTTCCTCGATAATTTCTTTGTAATTTATCATAATTTATCAATTTAAATCTAATGCATAAGCATACGTTAATTTCTTTGTATATGTGTTATACCAATTAAGCATAATGATGTAGGGACATATATGGATGTAATGTGTGTGTGTGCTTAAATGCCTTGTAAGAGGAATAAGGTCTGAATATACCTTTAATGTGCAATAATGCTCTCTCCTCTTGAAGAATTATAGATTTTTGCTTGATAAGTTGTCATTCTTCCTTAAAGCTTGAATCATAATAGACCTTGGCAACTAGTCAATTACAAAGGAAATGTTGTTTTGATATGGAATTATGCCAACACAACTCACAACCTAACAATCCCCCCCTTTGACAAATTCATGTTAAAACACCTATATATAAACTAAAATCTACAAAGTGAAGATTGGTCACAATCACTCCCTCACATTACAATGAGTTTGTACAACCTAGACTAATCTCCACCAAGTCTTGAACTCCTTCATGTAGTCTTCTTTGTATTACACCTAAAATCAACTTAAAGCGCAACGTATATACTAGAGAAAATGTAAATAGCAAAATACATATTTGGCTAAGATAAAGCTATATTGTCAAAATGGATACATGTAATTTCCCCTAAATGCATGCATATTGTCCATCACAAAAATAATATCTCATCTAAAATATTACATGCCTACATGCCCTAGAATTCAAAATACCATTTCAAAGATACAAATACTCATAACAGTGTTGAGATTAAGAAAGCTAAGATTTTAGTATCATTATTTTCTGCCCCTTATTAACATGAAATGAGGCTAAAAGAAAAAGAAATGATACCTCAAGATAACCTAGTTCTTTCTTAGCCACAAGTGCCATCAAATAACTTTCCTCGATTTGTTGATCACATATAATGCTTTATGGTGGATGCTTTGCTTGAGGAGATGCTTTCTTGCAAGCTCTTGATTTTAGCATCTTGTTGAACTATCTTTGTACTTAACTCTTCGATCTTCTTTCTTGATTCTATAGCCTCCTCTTAGCGGTAGATAACTAGCACTAGATATATTCCTTGATTCATGATTATCACCAAAGAACCTAAATTTATCACTAGTCCCACCTTTATTCTTACATGATATAAGTGTTACCCTTTTCTAACAAAATTTCATCATCATCTTGCCTTTGAACTCCTCATGCCCTACATAAGTGAGTAATAAACTCTAGTAATGCAAGCTACTTGTCCAACCAGATTGTAAAAGTTGTACTCTCAATATGTTTGTTTTTGGTGAAATCTGAAGAATGACATGTCAGCATGATTACCCTAATATTTGGCAGTTGGAGATGTCATATCACATAAAGTCAACTGGGTTAAGGCAACCTTATTAGACCAAAGATGATCTCATAGGAATCGGTCAAGTTTACCCCAACGATCAGGTGTCAATATCCCAATCGGTGTGACAAGATTTATTGGTAGAAAGTGATCTAATCGGGTGTATAAGGAAAATTAGGTCAAGACATGAGGTCGGGATCAGGCAACCAATCAGGGTAAATGGGGTTTGGTCAGGTCAAGCAGCTGATCGGCTAAGTGACTTGTAGACACCACTGAATTCAATACTGTTATTGGTAAAATCTAAAAGGCTGATGAATCAACATGGTCGCCTGGATTCATGAAAATTAGAGATGACGTGTCACCAAAAACCAACCAAATTTATAGGTAAAACTATGTTTTTTCATGCTTTATTCTCCCTACACTTTTCATAACTATATTGATAATCTATAATAGTTTCTTAGACGCATGATCGATTTTACATAATCCCAAAAGTCACAGTCAACAAATACAATCATGACTCAAATAAGTAGAAAGAATCTTACTCAAATAAGGTGTCTCAAAGCATACTCTAATAAGGAAATAAAGCTTCCACATAAATATCAAAGTCCAAGTTAGGCAGAAGAACTAATGCATCCAAAATATAAGCAAAACAAAATAAGTAAGAAGATTAACATAACTCCAACAAGTCAGAGTCTCAATAAATCATAACGACTTTTATTACTTGCGTACCGTGAATTAGGGTTCCATGCTCATAAAAAAGACCTTAAAATTGCAAACTAAACAGCACATAAGAGTGAGAGTTTGAGTGAGGAACTATCTTGATATAGTGGATTTCCTTTCTCGCCGTCACTGGCAACCACGGACTAGGGTTTTACCATTTAATATTGTGTGTTTTCTTGCTCTGTTCTTTTCATTCTTTCCACAATTTTCATTCTTTCTTGAATATTTTTAGCAATTAACAAAAACTTGTTAGACATGTGATCTACTTACATAGTATAAAAAATCACCTTCAACAATTGGCGCTAGAAGGAGGGGTGGTAGGATTCAATGAGTACAAAACCTTAAGGAATTTGTGTGATAATAGGATGACAAATAGTAGAGACAAAATTCAATCCCCATATGATGCTTGTACCCAGTGTGGTGTCAACAACTCAGGTCAAGTTAATGTAAGCACCGTTAGGGCATTCCTTCCCTCCGAAACTCCAACCTCAACCGGTTAACCTTCTAATACTCTTTTTTTGTGTCGTTACCAAATTGTAAATCAAAAGATGTTTATAAAGTTATTCCTATGTAATGTGCTCTAAGGTTCTAAAACAAGTAAAGCGGCAAGCTAAGGTATCGTCCATAGAGAGGTGGAATTCGTTTAACTGTCTCTAAAAAAAGCATTATTGAAAGCGATGTAAAATAGAACATGGAAGTGGTGAGATAGGTGTATGTCAAGTGTATGTATAAAGTGAAAGGTGTGTGAATAAACTAAACTAAATTAAATTATACTAAGGATAGAAATGTAACCAGGTGCTTGCCTTTCTAAATCAATTACACTACAATGCAATTAAAATTAGTCTACTTCTAAAGGTAAAGCACCCGAGCTATAAAAGTAAATATGGATTGGAGAGATGCAAGATAGTGGTTACAATAGGTACATAAGTTCACCAAACACACAAGCTAGTCATGTTGATAATAAACACTCAAGCATCATTCAAAAGGATTCAAGGGCTAGTTCTCTTGATTAAGGATTCCAAAACCAAATCATCTATTGTTACTAATCATTCATTGATTATGGAATACCGAAATCGATTCTCATCACTCAACCAATAGAGTGGAATAAGCAATTGTGTCTAGGTCTAGACCCATTAAGCACATGAACAATACACCATACAACTTAAACTAGCATAAGCATGCATAAATCAAGTTATCTATATTCAAGAATAATAATAAAAATCCATTTACAATTAATCAATCAGAACACAGATGTGGTCTTTCACTCAAATCAATTCATACATATCAGTTCCCTTTCGTCACCAACATGCAAACAAGAGTGAGACACTAAGTTACACTACATCGTTTGTTTCAATCTAAAGAATCACTTATGCAAAACATATTAATTCCTACTCATTCACCAACATACATGGCAAGAAAAAAGAGACATAGCACAAGCTCAAAGAATAAAATCAAGATCCAAGTTGAATCTTCGTATGTACCATATATAACAAGCCAAGTGTTGGTTTACAAATATTCCTTATTAGGGATTACACATAAAAGAAATAGAAAATAAAACAAAGAGAAGAGTTTAGAGATAACCAAGATCTCTATTTCATTTGTTTTCATTTCTCCTTGAATCTACTTCAAAGATGGAGGGATGAAGTTTAGAGGTGGTGGTGGTGAGACTTCCATGGAGGAGAATCCTCTATGGAGTCTTTAGAGCTCATCTAACTCTCTTTTGTATTGTTGAAGAATAAGAGCTAGTGTTGGTGTCTATCCAAGATTGGATATTGGAAGATATGATGATGTTTTAATGACAAAAAAAAATGTTGTATTTATAGATTTTGAAGGATAGGGCACCAATTGAGTGTGAAGAGTCAATTTTACCTCTAAAGTTCTTTTGATTTGCAAGTTGATTAAGTTCTGCGAACCTAAATTTGTGAGTTGGAACTCACAAATCTATCTAGCAGTTTGATTTTGCTAGTCGTAACTAACAAATTTATCTAGCAAAAGTTTCTAGAAAACATTTGAGACTGAAATCTTTGAGTTTAATCTCGTAGTTCCAACTCACAGTACATCTGCTACTTTATTCTACTAGGTCTAACTTGCAGTAGGCTTTAAAAACCTCTTATGAGCAACCTCTGTGACTTCTATCTCACAGTTCCAACTCGTTGTAGGCTCTAGAATGGATATGTGACTTCAATCTTTGAGTTGGAACTCGTAGTGCCATATACAAGATTTTTCTACTTCGTGCACCAGTCTCTAAAATGGGCATAACTTCTTCTAGAAAATCTAAAATCATGATCTGTATAGTTCTTTGAAAACTAAAATCCTGGGGATTTTCAAAAACATATAGCTCACCACCCAGTTCAGTCCGATGAGGGATATTTGGCTTTCATAATTAAAACATTATTCACAAGCCATCTCAATTTCAGCTCTTTTTCCTCTTCTTTGCCTTCAAGGCTTCACTTTAAGCTCAAACACCTAAGTTTAGGGGAATAAACCTACACAAGCCTTAAAAACATATTATATACACAAAAATGCTCAAAATTGAGAACAAAAGCTAAGAATAAGAAGCCTAAAATAAGTTTAAAAATTGTACCTATCAGCTGCGATAACCTCCATCATTATTACCTAAGGGATTAACCCATACGCATTCTTAGAGGTTCAAGAATCCCTACGAAGAGTTATCGAAGATGTCAGGAGATAGGGAATTAATATAACATCAATAATAAATTCAACCTCACCGCATCACCTATCCACACTCGTGGTTGCCCATGACCCCAAAGTACGTTTTGAGATAACAGCTGTAACCTCGAGCTCACCCCATAAAATTTACAAACATATGGTGGATCATCGGAGAAGGAGAGAACAATCTTAAAGTAGAGATGATCGCCAAGATTACTAGGGCCTTAGGAAACACTAGGGACAGAATAGCCAAAGTGTGCGGG
The DNA here is from genome assembly GCA_032871835.1 of Dipteronia dyeriana. Classification (NCBI taxonomy): domain Eukaryota; kingdom Viridiplantae; phylum Streptophyta; class Magnoliopsida; order Sapindales; family Sapindaceae; genus Dipteronia; species Dipteronia dyeriana. The sequence continues at coordinate 55,377,336 of CM065299.1, forward strand.
AATACAGGGAATCTAGTTTGTAAAGGGATGTAGAAAAATATGATGAAGGAAGGCCGAAATATACCCGGAAAGATAGGGACGACGGTAATAGGATAAGGTCTTAATCGACCTCAAATGAATAGAGTTCAATACAAAGGCCAACATTCACTAGTGTTTCACGTCAATCCCTTAGTGGAATATTTAGCTACCCATGACAAATACATAAAAATAACTATGAGAAAAGAGATAAAGAATACCTATGTAGAGACTCCCTTTCTTGAAACATGAATCCAAATCTCCAAGTGCCCTTAAGTAGATGAGACAGATAATGGTTAGATTGGGTGAGTGATGATTCCTAGATCTAGGGTTAGTGATTAGAGATGTGAGAAAGTGTATGAGAGGATATGATGATGGAAGAGATTCTAGGAGGATAACTTTGAATAAGAACATGATATATATATAGAACTTTCCAAAACTAGGTCTAAAATGCTGATGTGTTGTGTTTGACGTGTGAAATATGCAGGTTATGCACGGGTAGGAACCTGTACATTGACCCGCGTAGTGAACTGATGCTTTAAAATTTTCTCTCTAGTTTGGGTGATTACGTGGGTTGTACGCGGGTAAGGACCCGTGCAATGACCCGTACATAGACCTGGTGGCCACTGATTTGCTTCTCTGGCGTTTGTATTTGCTCAGGTAGTCCCTGCAATGTACCCATGCACTGAGCAATCCTCGATACTCTACTTCCTAGTGCGCTGGTCTTAACCTGATAGTGCACGGGTGATGACCCATAAAGTACCTGAGCATTTTGTCCTTCATTTCTTCTCTTGCACCTTTTTGGCCTTTTTTTAGTAAGAAAGTTTCGCATCAAATACCTGAAATCACAATATAAGAGCTCATAAAAAATGAAAATACACTTAAAAACAAGACAAAGGATCAGGAATGATGGCCAAAATATTGCACAGTTTTGGGACGACCAACAACCTATATATTTTGGGTAAATAGGGCCTGTGTTAGCTCTTCCACAGTCTGTAGGAAAAGAAAGGGGAAGTATGAGAATGAATCTAAGATAGACAAGCAATGAAAAATGATGGATGCGTGACACTCACCTATACAGCATTATTGAAGACTGCATGATCTGTTCTGAGCTATTGGCGGCTTTGAGGGCCTTACAATAGCTATTCCTGACATACTCTTTGCCAGCGAACATGGAGCGTAGAATGTGAAAGGGGTCGACTGATGGTTTCATAGAACTAAAAGAAGCCAAAGGTTTGGATTGAGCCCTGATTGGGAAGGGCACCTGATGCTCGTACAAGTTAGCTCTCCTCCTTGTAGGGACAACAGTTAAAGAATTCATCTCCATTTGTCCACGAGGTTAGGCACATATGCCCAGATTATCCCCAATATCTCTATAATGAGTATTAGTTGAAGGGAATATCCCTCATTGTACACCAACCACCTGAGTTGTTTTTCCCTCACGGATTGGGGAAACTTCAGGAGTTATCCTCAAGGATGTAGCATTGGGTTATCCTTGATCAACCCATTAAAACATTACCCATAAGAGGAGCCTCTTTGACATTAAACAAAACCATATGGTTGACCCAATCGTAGGGTTATCTTGTCTTTTTGAACTAACATGTGGTCATAAATGTTATCAAAGCTAGCAAGTTTAGGCGGGTCAGGCTGATCCCCATAAGAGTCGGAGTTATAGAAAATTTTCTAGTGATTCACTACGGGCCGTATTTGAGTTTTCTCAACACGATGAGCAGGGCGGTTTTTAGGAGACTGGTTGGCAGAAAGATCAAATTGAGCAAAACAAAAAGGGAATTGAACAGATGGTTGTGCCTATTCGGGTTGAAGAAGAGAAGCCGAAATGTCAACTTTATCCTGATAAGGTGATTGGGAACTGTGCACCAATAAAGGCTGGTCGATTCTATACTTCAAATGCCTCACCCTTGATATTATGTTGCTTACATCCCATGATTATCATCCTTTTCACCCTCATCCTCCATATTGATTTTTACGAGTTCGATTTCAATCGCAGTTGATCCTCTACTATGAGAAGTGTTAGGAGCAGAAGTTCCTGCTGCTACCTTAGTGACTTTCCTGCTCACTGCCTCCCTAGTTAACCTCCTCTTAGAATCTTAGGGAGACAAGGTAGTTTCCTCTAACTTTGCGTGAACAACAGGACTCGAAGAAGTGTTAAGATCAAGGACATAGTAGTAGGCCACCAATTTCTGCTCAATGGAGCTATCCCTTTAGTTACCATTTCAATAGCATCCCTCTGGCTTATCTTGTCGATGCCCTTGGCCTTCTCAGCCAGCTCACCTGCAACAATGTCATAATCATGCATTGAAGCCAAATTTAAACAATGAAAAGTTTATAGAATTAACATAACTAAACAAGAATGTTCCGATGAAGAGGTAGACTTACACTGTTTTCGATGAGAAGAGATAACTGGGAATAAACACAATCTAACCAAGTCATCCTCCGCCAATAATGACCAGCTATCTCTATGGTCCTAAGATGTGGATGCTTCTTGGAGTGCGCGAGTGGCTTTTCTCCTTATAAGACATGGGGGAGATTGTTAGGATTATTCTCAATAGCAAGAGTGTAATAATGTATTTGACAATATTTTCATATTAATAAAGTGATTTCTGGTTTAACAAATCTTATAGCATTTATAGTTTAATTACTATAATTGTCAAAAGTAAATAATCATAAGGTCAAAAGGCTATGAGGAAAGAAGAATTATTCATACATCTAGATATGTACGAGGTAGACACAGTTCTTTAGTTAGTTTTGAACAATATTCACAACTTAATATAAAGGTTGTGCGCCTTTACCTTGTAAAAGTTATAGATTATTTGGCTAGCATTTGAGTGGGATCAAATGTGTTATGATGATTCTAAAATCTTCAAAGTGTGGTGTCTTGGGCAAAAGAATCTAGTGCATTAGGTGCACTGAATAGAATCACAGTAAACTACTTTATCTTGAACAGTCAATGGAAAAAAGTTTTCACTTGAAGACAATCGGAGAGTCTATCTCAATCCTGATATGAATTATGGACTTATGGTTGCATGTATTATCATTTATAGTTTGATTGTATTCATTTGTTAATCGATAGAGGATTTCATTTATAGCTATGGACATTGTGGCTCAATTTATTTAATGCTAGTAGAATATCATCTTATGGATGTTTTGAGGTATTGGATATTAAATCTTAACGTTAAGTTTTCAATAGTGTCTATTGAAATATGGCTTCTGGACAAGTCAAAATGTCCAATTTCAAAATGTGGTCATATGAGTAAATGTGGTAACTAGGAGAGCTATAGGGGGTCTATAAGCTCTTGGAGATTATAGGTATTTTTCATGAGGATACACTATCTCCATTTAGATTGTCTAGGGTATGAATGAGGGATATTAACTTATTCTATCTAACTTATTCTCTCTATTTTTAATAGTTCAATTTTTGTTCTTTAGTGGAATGAATTAAAATTAATAGATCGGACCTAAGTGAATCATTTATTGATTATTGTTAGGTTATGTCTATTGGAGCTTATATTTAGATAGCCTGCCACGATCCCCAATCCATAAGAACATGCATGGATCACTTAGTATATTCTACCAGACCAATTTATAGGTCCATTTAGAAGTGTGTTAAGGTATGTAGACTTGTTTCTTTTAGAAAGAATGGGTCTAATTCACATGTGGACTTTTTATTAAAGTCTAGTGGATTTAATAAAATGGAAAAAAAAAATTGCTCATGTATAGGCTTGGGCGGATAGGGCTTATAAAATAGTCTAATATATTGTTTTTCTTTTATTATTTAATCAAATAGAAATTAATTAATTATTTAATTAAAAGTCAAAATCTTTTTCCTAGTAAGAGAAGGTCTCCTAGTGTCATACCATTGTTGATAGTAAGATAAGTATTAAATACTTTATTTGAAAAGTATATAAATGAAAGGATTTTATTTATCTAGTCAAATAATAAAGTATTTGATCTCTAATTGACTATTGGTCAAATTAGGAAGTTTTTGTTAAAGTCACAATTAAATTTTTATTCAATAAATAGTTATTGGATAAATACACTATTGAGTTGGAATTGAAGTACTGTATGGAAAAGAATTCTTCTTTGAGTGAGGATTCTTGTTCACCAAGTAAATCCCCTTAGCGAAATGATTCTTGCCCACCAAGAAAATCCTCTATAGGAGAGAATTTGGCCACTTATATATATATATATATATATATATATATATATATATATATATATATATATGGCATGTAAATTTCGACCAAGCCCTAGTTTTTCAAAGAGAAGTTCGGTCAACTCATAGATATAGTGTGTAGAATTCGGCCAAGCAAAATAGGAAAGGGGAACACTTATGTTTTTGATAGCGCACTAGTATTATTTACATCAAAATGGTTTTGTGTACAAAAATTGAATCGGGTTCACGCGAGCTTCAATCAAATAGATTGATAATTTACAAGTGACCAAACGTTTTTACGTTCTCCTGGAGGATTATTGTGACTATCAAAAGAAAAAGATTTTGTTTGTTTCAATCCTCAGGTATACAATTCAAAGAAAGGGAGTCAACAATCCTAGGTGATTCATGTTCACGATTGGATTGGAAGATCTAGTGGATTAATTTCGACACAACTTCAATCGTCATGAGAAAACGGTACGATACTTTTAATATACGTTAATTAATCAAGGGTTAAGGTTCTTTCTTTTAAAGGGAAAAGTTTAAAATATACTCAAACCTCTTTTTCCGCTTCCGCCGTTTTTGATTTGATTTTTCCCTGCAATTGGTATCAAAGCCTAGTTGCACCCTTGATTAATTGATGTATATATATAAATGAATATATTTCTTTTAATGTAAATTTGCATGTTTTAGGAAGAGATGACACTCTAGGTATTCACATATAGATTTACACTAGAATGTATGTATATATATATATATATATATATATATGTTTTTATAATGTGATTTGTTATTGCTCAATTTTGGTCCTAGAAGTTCAATGTATTTTTGTATTGGAATTGTAACAAAAAAGGTGGGACCTAGTCCAACTAGTAGATGGTACGAACTCCCAAATGAGGCTTGACTTTTATGAGTGTTGGATCACTATTGAACTTTATGATTGAATTATTTTATTTTATTTAAGATAAATATTTAAATTGATTTATCATGATTGTTTACTTATGTAATTTTTGTTATTATTCAGAAATCATGACCCCATCCCTAATCAGCATCCTAAAAGGCAATACTTTAACTGATGATAATTACGTCACTTGGAAAAGAAAAATTGGGTTGTTGTTACCAGCTGAAATGCATAAGTTTGTTTTGTTTACCCCTAAACCACCAACTCCAACTAATGAATATACTGATGAGCAAAGAGACGAGTATCAACAGTGGAAGAATTATAATGAGATGGCCAAATGTTACGTTATGGCAAAAATCTCCGACATGTTGCAACAATAACATGAAAGAATGGAGGCTGCTGGTGATATAATGACGTCTCTAGAAGAGATGTTTGCCATAAAGTCTAGGATGATTAAGAGAGAGACAACGACTTCTTTCATGAATCTTAGGATGAAACCTGGACAGGCTGTGAAAGAACACATGATGAAAGTTATAGCACATCTTAACATTGCTGAACTCAATGGTGCTGAGATAGATGGTGAGAAAAAAATTGAAATGATTGTTAACTCACTGTCAGATTCCTTTGATCATTTCAAGTTGGACTACACCTTGAACAATAAGGAATACACCTTGCAGTGCCTGATGCAAGATGTTCAAAGCACTGAGAAAATCCTTGTGAAAGGCAAGGGTCATGAGATTCATAAGGTAGGTAAAGTTGCTACTGTTAATACCCGTAAGAAGGTCATGAAACAATAGAAGAAAAAATGAATTGGACCTACTGACAAGTTCTAAAGAAGTGTTCATACTCCCAAGTATAAGAGTGTCAAAGAAATAAATTAACCGGTAAGATCAGGTCGAACCATAGGGAGGTTGTTCACTTGTCTTTGTAGAATTAATTATCTAAAATAAATTCCAAGCTTGTTGTAAAAAGTGTTATTCAATTAAAGTTAAAAATAGGGCCAAGGGATCCACTGTTGGTATTTCGAATATGATCCAATTATGAACATTTAATCCAATTTTATTGGGGGGGGGGGATGATTTCCACTCCCTTGGCCACTCTACTGATAGATATGGTGAAAAGTACCCACTATACCAAACAACATCTGTTTGTCTACAATGAGTCAAAACTCTAAAAAAATCAGCTGGAAAAAACAAAAATATAAATTAACCAAAATTGGATCATATTCTCTGTACTAACAGTATCACCTTTAACCCTAGCTATATTAAATTAGCTAGAAATAGTGAATTTTTACTAAAACTATTTTATTTAAACTGAGAATTTAAGAGCATTAGAGAGAGAATTTTATAAAACTAAGATCATATTTGGATTCAGGATGTCCAAATAAGGGGGAAAGGTCTCCTTTTTATACAAAATACATATAAAAACTAACCATCGGATGAATTAAAATTGGAGTGTCTAGATTTCGCCATATGGCGTGCTCTGATTGGGCCGACAAAAGTTAATTCATCAGTCTTCTAGAATGTGATTCCCTATAGTCGTGTATATGGTACACTCGTAATTGGTGTTGGACTTAAGCTAGATCGCAAGAGTGTAATAATGTATTTGATAATCTTTTCATATTTATGAAGTGATTTCTAGTTTAACAAATCTTATAGCATTTATAGTTTAATTATTATAAATGTCAAAAGTAAATAATCATAAGGTTAAAAGACTATAAGAAAAGAAGAATTGTTCATACATTTAGATATATATGAGTTAGATACAATTCTTTAGTTAGTCTTGAATAATATTCACAACTTAAGATAAAGGTTGGGAGCCTTTATCTTGTTAAAGTTGTAGATTCTTTTGCTAGCATTTGAATGAGATCAAATGTGTTATGATGAGTCTAAAATCATCAAAGTGTGGTGTCTTTGGCAAAAGAATCTAGTGCAATGGGTGCATTCCATTGGATCACAATGAAATACTTTATCTAAACCGTCAATGGATAAAAGTTTTCATTTAAAAACAATCGGAGAGTCTATCTCAATCCTGAGATAAATGACGGACTTATGGTTGCAAGTGTTATCATTTGAGCTGTCAATGAGTACGATTATATAGCATAGTCTATCCTCAATTGTTTGGTGGTTTTCATTTGTTAATCAATAGAGGACTTCATTTATAGATATGGACATCGTGGCTCCATTTAATAAATGATAGTAGAATATCATCATATTGATATTAGGAGTTATTAGATATTAAATCATAATGTTAAGTTTTCAATGGTGTTTATTAAATCATGGATTCTGGACAAGTCAAAATATCAAAGTTCAAAATGTGGTCATATGAGTAAATATGGTAACTTGGAGAGCTATAGGCGGTCTATGAGCTGTTGGCAATTACTGGTATTCTTCACGAGGATACACTTTCTTCTTTGTCTAGGGTATGAATGAGTAACATCAACTTATTCTATCTTTATTTAAGAGCTCAATTTTAGTTCTTTAGTGGAATGAACTAAAATTAAATAGATCGGACCTAAGTGAATCATTTGTTGATTGTGATTGGGTTGTGTCTATTAGAGCATAAATTTAGATAGCCCGCCAAGATCCCCAATCCACACGAACTTGCATGGATCACTTGATATATTCTACCGGACCAATTTAGGGGTCAATCTAGAATTGTATTAAGGCATGTGAACTTGTTTCTTTTTGTAAGAATAGATATATTTCACATGTGGACTTTTTTAATAAGGTCCAATGGATTTAATAAAATAAAAAGAATAATATATGACCCATATATATGTGTTGGGCGACAAGGCTATTTAAAATAGCTTAATTATATTATTTTTATTTTATTATTTAATTAAATGAAAATTAATTAATTTGGAAATTAATTAATTACTTAATTAAAAGTCAAAATCTTTTTCCTAATAGGAGTTAGTCTCCTAAAATTATACTATTGTTGATAGTATAATTAATATTAAAGACTATATTTGATAAGTAAATAAATAAAAGGAGTTATTTATCTAATCAAATTAGGAAGTTTTTAATATAGTTACAAATACACTAATGAGTTGGATTAGGAGTCTTGGTGTAGGAAAGAATTCTTTTTGGAAAAGGATTCTTGTCACCAAGTAAATCTACCTAAGGGTAGAATTCTTCTTTGAAAAGGACTCTTAACAACCAAGAAAATCCACCCAAGGAAAGGATTCTTGCCAACCAAGTAAATCCTTCTTAGGAAAGGATTTGTGATCCTATATATATCTCCTTGTGAATTTCGGCTAACCCTAAGCATTCTATGATGAAAATTTTGCCATGCTAGGTAATTTTCAAGAGATAATTTGGCCTAAAAAGAGAGAATTTTGAGGGAGAAAAATTTAGTTTTTGCTATAGATAAAATTTGATCAACTCATAGATAATGGGTGTAGAATTCGGCCAAGGAGAAAAGAGAAAAAAAGAAGGTTTTTGTTTTTGATAGTATACTAGTATCCTTTACATCAAAAGGAATTTTTGTACAAAATCAAATCACACGAGTTTTAATCAAATAGATTGATAATTCACAAGTGACCGGACGTTCTTGAATTTTTCTCTTGGAGGATAATTGTTACTAACAAAGAAAAAGATTTTGCTTGTTCCATCCTCTGGTATACAGTTAAAGAAAGGGAGCCTACACTCCTAGGTGATTCACGTTCGTGATTGGATTGGAAGATCTTGCGGATTTAATTCGGCGCTTGTTCAATCGTCACGAAAAAAAAGAGGTACGATACTTTTTATATACATCAATTAATCTAGGGTTAAGGTTCTTGTTATTAAAAGGGATTTTTTTTATATATACGCAAACCCTAACTTTCTAATTTTCTCACTCTTCCACTATATTTTGAAATTCTTTTTTCCTACAATTGGTATCAGAGTCTGGTTGTACCCTTGATTAATTGATGTATATGTTCGTGAATCTTTTTCTTTTTATTGTATATATGCATATTTTAGACAGAGATGACACTCTAGGTATTCGCATATATATTTACATTGGAATGTATGTATATATATATATATATATATATATATATATATATATATATATGTTTTATATGTGGTTTTTTATTGCTCAATTTTGGTCCAAGAATTTCAATGTAATTTTGTTTTGAGATTGTAACAAGAAGGGTGGTCTATCATAGCCATAATTTCCTTCTTGGTAATTGCTAAGTTTTATTTTATTTTGTTGTTGTAATAATAATAAAAAAAACTGCAGTATTTTTATTTAAAATTATTCTGTGATACACTCAAGTTTCGAAGACTCGAAGGTTTGACGAATTAGGAGCAACCTGAATAAGTTTGGGACCGTGCGAGCCGTAGCAACGAACGTGCGTACAAAGAGCACACGGCCACGTTTGATATGGCATAGGCTTCGCATGGCATCCCTATGGAAGCCATGGGCTGGGCATGGCAACCCTTTATGGGTTTGTGGCATGTACACGACCATGGGTAAGGGCCAAGGGTGCACACCCATGGTAGGCAGCCGAGAGAGTCCGAACGACGAAGGTCGCATGATGACTTGTTCGCCAAGAAAAGAGTTTTTTTTTTTGTATTCCAAGACATGTAATTTACTTGCTTTTCTAGGATGGACCGAAATTGAGGCTATTTATATTTATTGTAAATACTACAATGTTTGTCGTTGTTTGATAACATGTCATATAGAATAGGAGTGCCACTCATATATCTCTTTTGGTATAAACATGTATTGAATGGTTTAAGTATCTAAATTGCCATCTAGATAACTTAGTAAATCATTCTTTGGAATTCGATCAAACACCTTAAATAATTGAGTGGGAGAAGGTGTTTTGGAACAACTACAGTCTCAAAGTTTAGTTGAGCTTTATGTTTCATGTAATAACCTCCCAAGAGGTATTCATGAATGGAATTTAGCAAGATACTTCCTTACATGGACAGACTAGACAATTAGCCCAAACGATATCTACTCCCTAAGGAGGGATATTCGTGAGGGGTTATATTGAAGGTAGATAACTTGGTAACACACTCAATATAATTTTATTAATATCCTCCCAAGAGTTCTTGTTAATAAAATTGCAAGGCTAAAATTGAAAACGTTGGTTGTTATGTTAACAATTAGGTGGGACCTCGTCCAACTAGTAAATGTTGCGAACTCCCAAAGAAGGCGTGATATTTATGAGTGTTGGATCACCGTTGAATTTTTACGATTGAATTATTTCATTTAATTCAAGATAAATAGTCAAAAGTGCTTTATCATGATTATTTACTTATATAATTTTTGTTAATATAAAGAAATCATGACCCCATCCCTAATCAACATCCTAAAAGATAATACTTTAACTAATGATAATTATGTCACATAGAAAAGGAAAATTGGGTTGTTATTGCAAGCTGAAAAACATAAATTCGTTATGTCTATTCCTTAACGACCAAACTAATGAATCTACTAAGGAGCAAATAGATGAGTATTAGTAGTGGAAGTCTTCAGATGAGATGGCTAAATGTACGTTACATTATGGCCACATCTCCGACGTGTTGCAACAACAACATGAAGGAATGGAAACTGTTGCCGATATAATGATGTCTCTAGAGGAGATGTTTGCTATGAGGTTTAGGGCGACTAAGAGAGAGGCAGTGACTGCTTTTATAAATCTTAGGATGAAACCTAGACAGAGTGTGAAAGATCACATCATGAAAGTCATAGCACATCTCGACATTGCGGAACTAAATGGTCATGAGATAGATGGTGAGACCAAAATTGACATGATAGTCAACTCACTATCGGATTTTTTTGATCAATTCAAGTTGGACTACACCATGAATAATAAGATATACACCTTGTAAGGCCTGATGCAAGATGTTTAAAGCGCGGAAAAAATCCTTGTGAAAGGCAAGGGTCAAGAGATTCATATGCTTGGTAAGTTACTACTGTTAAAGACCCATAAGAAGGTGAAGAGACAGCATAAGAAAAAGCAACTTGAGCCTTCTTAAAAGGAGACCAAGATAGTAACCAAGATCAAAAGGAAGTGTTTCCTTTGTGGTGAAAAGGGTCAAAGGAATAGACTGAATAAGAATGAATTTAACTGGTATTTAGGCAATAGATCATTGGTGTCTACTAGTGTAGTGGGAGATATTAGAATCAATTTAGATTCTTTTAGGCATTTAGATTTAAAAAACATTTATTATGTACCACAATTCAAGAGGAATCTAATTTCGGTCTCTTGTCTAAATAAATTTGGATATTCGGTTACTTTTAATAAAAGGTTTTATTATTAATAAGAATAACAAAATTATTTGCAAAGGTACATTGGAAAACGGTTTATTTTATTTGCATAGAAATATCTCTCAATTGTTAGACACGGAATCAACGAAACCTAATCATAAAAGAGTAAAATTATCAAAAGATGAAACCTACCTATGACATTTGTGCCTAGGTAATATTAACCTTAATAGGATTAAAAGATTGGTAAGTGACGGACCTCTAAGTGACTTAAAGGTTGATGATCTACCAAATTGTAAATCTTGTTTGGAAGGTAAAATGACCAAAAGGTCATTTACGACCAAAGGCATAAGAACCATCGAATGTTTAGGATTGATACGCACTGATGTGTGTGGACCTATGAGCATTCAAGCTAGAGGTGGATATGAGTACTTTATCACTTTCACGGATGATCACTCAAGATTTGGTTATGTGTATCTCATGAGACATAAATCAGATGTTTCTGACATGTTCAAGGCATTTAAAGCTGAAATGGAAAATCAGCTTGAGAAACGTATAAAAATCTTGAGGTCTGATCGTGGTGGAGAATATCTATCTGGTGAGTTTAAGCAATATCTTATTGATAATGGGATAATTTCTCAGTTTTCTGCACCAGGCACAACTCAACTGAATGGGATGGCAGAAAGGAGAAATAGAACTCTTTTAGACATGGTTAGGTCTATATTGAGTTATTCAACGCTCACTAATTCTTTTTGGGGATATGCTTTACAAACCGCAATGTATATTCTGAATGATGTACCATCTAAGTCATTTTCTAAAACACCGCATGAGTTGTAGACCGGGCAAAAGCCTGATTTACAACACTTAAGGATGTTTGGATGTCCTGCGGACGTGTTAAAAGGAAAGACAGAAAATTTGTAGTCACGTTCAGAAACATGCATATTTGTAGGGTATCCAAAAGGAACAAAAGATATTTTTTTTATAGTCCTTCAAATCATAAAGTATTTGTTTCGACAAATACTAAATTTCTGGAAAAAGACTATATGAATAATTTTTGTGCCTAAAAGTAGAATTGTTCTGAATGTGCTTTTAGGAGATACAACTCCACAAAAGGTTTCGTAACCAACCCCAATTGTAAGTTTATACCAACATAAGATCAACAATCTACCATATCTCGTCATAGTGGGAGGGTTAGTAGACAGCCAGAGAGATACATCAGTCTAGGAGAATTTGTAGAGAATCTCCCGGACAACGATGATCCCTATACGTGCAAGGAAGCAATGAAAGATATTGATTGTCACCATTGGCAAAAGGAAATGCAATCCGAAATTGAATCTACGTTCAAAAACAAAGTCTGGTCTCTTGTAGACTTGCCTAAAGGGATAAAACCCACCGGGTGCAAGTGGGTATAGAAGAGGAAAAGAGGAATGGATGGAAAGGTGGAAACCTTTAAAGCTAGATTGGTAGCTAAAGGTTATACACAGAAGAAAGTTATCGATTATAAAGAATCCTTCTCTCTTGTGGCCATGCTTAAATACATTAGGATACTCTTATCCGTTGCAGCATCTCTAGACCAAGAGATTCAGCAAATGGACGTTAAGACAACTTTCCTTAACCGAAGTCTTGACGAAAGCATCTGTATGATGCAACCATAAGGATTCATTGAAAAATTCCATGAGGAAAGGGTATGCAAGCTGTAAAGATCCACATATGGATTGAAGCAAACATCTAGATCCTGGAACATAATGTTTGATCAAGCCGTGAAAAGTTTTGGATTTATTCAAAACCTTGATGAACCTTATGTATACAAAAGGATTGAAGGCAACAAGTTTGTTTTCCTAGTTCTTTATGTTGATGATATACTACTCATCGGAAATGATATAGGTGTATTGACATCTGTAAAAGAACGGTTAGCAAAACAATTTGATATGAAGAACTTAGGAGAAGCAAGTTATATTCATGGTATCCAAGTCATAAGGGATAGAAAGAATAGAATGATTGCATTATCCCAAGCTTTATACATAGATAAAATCGTGTCTAGGATTTCCATGTAAGATTCCAAGAAAGATATGTTACCTTTCAGACATGTAATCAAACTTTCTAAGGAACAAGTTCCTAAGAATGAGCATGAAGAGCAATTCATGAGTAGGGTTCCATATGCTTTGGCAATCGGAAGTCTCAAGTATGCCATGCTTTGTACTATACCAAATTTTTTTTATGGGCATAGTTAGCAGGTTTCAATCGAAACATGGTCTTGACCATTGGACAACAGTCAAGTATATTTTCAAGTATCTTAGGAGAACGAGAGATTATATGCTTGTATACTCTGGAGGGGATTTTTTTCCTGTTAGGTATATAGATTCTGACTCTAGAAGATCAACATCAGGATCTATGTTTACTATTGGAGGAGGGGCAGTCATAAGAAAGCCGAGTATGTTGCCGCATGCGAGGCTGCTAAAGAAGTTGTCTGGCTCCGCCAATTCTTGATTGACTTGGAAGTGGTTTCTGATGCGAATAAGCTGATCACTATCTATTGTGACAATAGTGGAGCAGTGGCTAATACGAGAGAACCAAGAAGTCATAAGAGAGGGAAACACATTGAAAGAAAGTATCACCTTCTGAGGGAAATTGTGCATAGGGGTGACATGACGATTACTAAGATCGTATCAACTGATAATCTAGCGGATCCCTCTACAAAGGATCTTCCATAAAAGAGTTTTGATAGGCATCTAGAGAACATAGGGATGAGAGATATGACACATTTGCAATAGAGCAAGTGGGAGATTGTTGGGATTATGCTTGATAGCAAGAGTGTAATAATGTATTTGACAATCTTTTCATATTAATAAAGTGATTTCTAGTTTAACAAATCCTATAGCATTTATAGTTTAATTATAATAATTGTCAAAAGTAAAAAATCATAAGGTCAAAAAACTGTGAGAAAAGAAGAATTGTTCATACATCTAGATATGTATGAGGTATACACAATTCTTTAGTTAGTCTTGAATAATATTCATAACTTAAGATAAAGGTTGGGTGCCTTTTTCTTGTTAAAGTTGTAGATTCTTTTTCTAGCATTTGAGTAGGATCAAATGTGTTATGATGAGTCTAAAATCATCAAAGTGTGGTGTCTTTGGGCAAAAGAATCTAATGCACTGGGTGCATTGAATTGGATCACAATGAAATACTTTATCTAGTACCGTCAATGGATAAAAGTTTTCATTTGAAGACAATCGAAGAGTCTATCTCAATCTTGAGATAAATGATGGACTTATGGTTGCAAGTGTTATCATTTCAGCTATCAATGAGTACGATTATATAGCATAGTCTATCCTCGATAGTTTGGTGGTTTTCATTTGTTAATCGATAGAGGACTTCATTTATAGATATGGACATCGTTGCTCCATTTATTAAATGAGAGTAGAATATCATCATATGGATATTTTGTGGTATTGGATATTAAATCTTAAGGTTAAGTTTTCAATAGTGTCTATTGAAACATGGCTTCTGGACAAGTCAAAATATCCATGTTCAAAATGTGGTCATAAGAGTAAATATGGTAACTTAGAAAGCTATATGCGGTCTATGAGCTCTTGGCGATTACTGGTATTCTTCAAGAGGATGCAATTTCTCCAATAAGGTTGTCTAGGGTATGAATGAGTAACATCAATTTATTCTATCTTTATTTAAGAGCTCAATTTTAGTTCCTTAGTGGAATGAACTAAAATTAAATAGATCGGACTTAACTGAATCATTTGTTGATTGTGATTGGGTTGTGTTTAATGGAGCTTAAATTTAGATAGCCCTCTAAGATCCTCAATCCACACAAACTTACAAGGATCACTTGATATATTCTACTGGACCAATTTAGCGGTCCATCTAGAATTGTATTAAGGCATTTGAACTTGTTTCTTTTTGTAAGAATAGATCTATTTCACATGTGGACTTTTTTAATAAGGTCCAATGGATTTAATAAAATAAGAAGAATAATATATGACCCATATATATGTGTTGGGCGGCAAGGCTATTTAAAATAGCTTAATTATATTATTTTTATTTTATTATTTAATTAAATGGAAATTAATTAATTTGGAAATTAATTAATTACTTAATTAAAAGTCAAAATCTTTTTCCTAATAGGAGTTAGTCTCTTAATATTATACTATTGCTGATAATATAATTAATATTAAAGACTATATTTGATAAGTACATAAATAAAAGGAGTTATTTATCTAATCAAATTAGGAAGTCTTTAATATAGTTACAAATACACTAATGAGTTGGATTAGGAGTCTTGGTGTAGGAAAGAATTCTTTTTGGAAAAGGATTTTTGGTCACCAAGTAAATCTACCTAAGGGTAGAATTCTTCTTTGAAAAGGACTCTTAACAACCAAGAAAGTCCACCCAAGGAAATGATTCTTGCCAACCAAGTAAATCCTTCTTAGAAAAGGATTTATGATCCTATATATATCCCCTTTTGATTTTCGGCCAACCCTAAGCATTCTGTGATGAAAATTTTGGCCATGCTAGGTAATTTTCAAGAGATAATTTGGCCTATAAAGAGAGAATTTTGAGGGAGAAAAATTTAGTTTTTGCTCTAGACAATATTTGATCAACTCATAGATAATGGGCGTAGAATTCGTCCAAGAAGAAAAGAGAAAAAAAGAAGGTTTTTGTTTTTGATAGTGCACTAGTATCTTTTACATCAAAAGGATTTTGTGTACGAAATCAAATCACACGAGTTTTAATCAAATAGATTGATAATTCACAAGTAACCGGACGTTCTTGAATTTTTCTCTTGGAGGATAATTGTAACTAACAAATAAAAAGATTTTGCTTGTTCCATCCTCTGGTATACAATTAAAGAAAGGGAGCTTACACTCCTAGGTGATTCACGTTCGTTATTGGATTGGAAGATCTTGCGGATTCAATTCGGCGCTTGTTCAATCGTCACGAAAAAAAAGGTACAATACTTTTTATATACATCAATTAATCTAGGGTTAAGGTTCTTGTTATTAAAAGGGAAAACTTTTATTTATTCGCAAACCCTAATTTTTAATAAATTTTCTCACGCTTCCGCTGCACGTGGTTTTTTCTATTCAATTGGGTCCATTATAAATGAACAATGTGGGTTAACCCTAGTATCATACAACTTTTCACACTGGATCAAACTTCTTTTGGGTAATCGGTGACTATTTTGACTCCGGTTTTCAACTATCCCAAAGTTTTTTGGGTCTTATGAGTCCATTTTTATGTCGATTCTATTGTCCGGGACTCCGAACGCGGTCAAAATTTTGGAAATATGTTTCGTGACCTTTCTAGGGTTTTGAACGTTCTGAACTTGATAATGATATCAGTTTTACCATCTGACTTCATCATAATTCTCAATTGACCATATTACCTCTGAAATAAAACGAAGAGTACAATAATTACTACACAACACATTTATTTAAGGGAACAAAAATATGTCTAAAATAGGGAATTAATAATAATAGAAATGTAAAATGATGATATTATCCGTTAATCAACGTACACATTTTAGTGTTAATCACACCCCTCCAACCAACTTATTGCTTGTCCCTAGTAATTAAGGCGAAAACAGTTATAATAAAAACTCCAATTCAAATCTTTAAACTACCAAATAGATAAACTCTCCTAGACTTCTTTTCTCACCCTCCATCAATCAGTCATCAATCGAGATATTAGTCAAACATTCTTGAGCTCAATGAAGATCAACATAATAACTATGAGATTCAATTGAAATCATGAAACATTTTCATTCCAAATTTTCATCATAGCTTCTACATTAGGCAACAGTTTTATTCTTTTTTTTTAGTAATATAACAAAATTGGAAACAAACATTTCATCTTTAATCCATGTAGCGAGCTTTATGCCAATGACTCCCAAGCAAGTTGGCTTTAGGGCATTAAGTGTTGAAACACTCCTACTCCTACGGTCTTAATTACTCGAATTGCAGATGTTTATTAGTACAATTCCCTTAAGCTTTCTCTTTAACCCGAGTAGCGAGCTTTGGGTTAATGGATCCCAAACCAGTTGGCTTCAGGGCATTAGGTGTTGAAGCACCCCTCAGACATAATTTATCGAGTTAAATACCCTATAAAACTGCACTTTATTCTTATCAAAACTCCACCGTTTTACATGAACACTCTATGATTACTGAGGCATGAGGCTCGGCTACTAAGTAAGAGTTTTGGTCAGAACATAAAAAATTATTATTATTATTATTATCATTCTTATTATTATTACTATTATTATTATTATTATTATTAATCTTTTGTTTTTTTATAAAAGAAAACTGCATTCGGTTGTTACCCTCGAATAAAGTTTCCGAACTAAATATCGCAACAAATAATCATGTGTCAATGTGCGTGTGTGTCCATAATAGTTCAAAGAATATCTCAAGATGAACCAAAGGAATATCACAATGGAGGGTTCATAAATTTGAATAGTCTGAAGAGAGGAAACAAAAGTAATTTATTCTGAATATTAAAATTAAAAATGAATCAAAACTACAAAGATGTGTCTAATAAGTATCTAAAAGAACTCCTTACTCAGCCATCTTTTAAAAAAAAAACAATTGGTTAGAATTTAGCTTGTTTTTTTTTTATTTATGTCAACTCTCCCGTCCCTCCAACCAGAATGAGACATTTTCCCCAATGTCTTTTAGAAAGAGGTAAGGTTTAGAAGATATCACCTGAAAAACTTGAAAGATGACAAAATCCTATAAAAAACACCAAAAGTAAAACAAAATAAAGGAAAATAAAATGCATAAAAGTCGTTGGATAGTTACAGACAGAGATTTAAATCAAGTCTGGGCTTCTTGTAGTCTTCTAAAATGGACCAATCTAACGTGGAGGCTGAGGGGTCTATATCTTATTTAAAGGCTTGCTTGTAACTTGTTAATTAGCTTATGAGCATTAGAAGTAGATATATAGAATTTTTAGATTAGGGTGGAATGTAATTATTGTTCTGAGCATGATCAATAAATAAATGCAAACCATCATAAAATTTATTAACATTCAACAAACCGATGGGTTTCTCATGGATGTGTAGTTGTGCCTATGATGCCATTGTAAAGATTTCTTCTAAGGTCCCAAAACCACTTGGCAAAGCTATAAATGCATCAGCAGGATGTAGCATTACAGTCAATCTTTCATGCATACCTGAAAGAATAGTTCTTCAATGTTTGTCTTTTCGATGATGTCCGCTGCGACCATAGGTTTTGGAACAATACCCAGAACTTGACTACCTCAGTCTCGTGTAGCCCGTGAAACACACCCTATTAATCCCAAGTTACCTCCCTCATACACTAGGTGTATTTTCCATTCAGCCAAAACCTTAACAAGATAAGTTGCAGCATCAACAAACTTTTTGTATTTCCCATAATTAGTACCACCAAACACATAAATATTTTTGAATCGTTTAGCTGAAGGTGACCACATCAATGCACTCTCTAAATTTTTCTTTTGAATGATTATGAGTGCTTTGAAGAAAAGGGAAAACAAACGCTTGTATTAATAGATCCCAAAAAGGTACACTATGATAAACCTATATGTATAGGGATATGCATTTGTCAATGATATTATATCCAAATGGTTTAAAAGTCAAAAGTTAACAACAATAATTGCAAAAGACATTAAAATGCAAAAGAATAAAAAAAAATATAATAAAAACAAAAGGATATTTATTGGTAATTGTGATTGTGGCTTACATCTTCCTTTGGTTTTACGTCTAGTAATGGCTTCAACGTCCTCTATGGGTTAGGGATATGCTTCCCATGCAATTTTCTTACAAATTGGCAAACATGATCTTTTAAAGTCAAATTCCCAAGACTATATTGTTCATGTTCTTTTTGTAATTGTGGCAATAATTTGTCAATTGCCCTTTTCACATATCCACTAAGATGGGCATCAAGAGTCGTTAGGATATCATCCAATGACTCCTTACGCAACCATGCCTAATGAATAAAATTTTATCCTCCCGATTATCAGACACCATTCACAAAGAACAACGTGTGTTGCAAGTTGTTCGTGCACATTTGTGACAAGTGACACCGAACTTCTTAACTCTTTGTTTCCTAGCAAGGTTACTTCTTCCAAAACCAGGCATATAAGAAATATATGAATCAGAAGACTCACATGCTAGACGTACCTTAGCTTCGATCAACCAATGAACATCAACAGAAATGTTATACATCGTCAGTAAGCGTAATCTTTCGGACTATGCCCTATAAATCATTTTTAGAGCATTTTGAGGTAAAGATTGAAAATATGTTCACAGGTTCATAGAAATTTCGTCTATACCTTGTTTGGGGGATCAATAATTTTGGGAAATTGAGTTAAACGGCCTTGAATTGTTATGGAGTACCGTTATCCGTCTCTCAACCAGAGTTATATAGCAAAAAACTCCAATAAAAAAAAAATTGAACCTAGAAATTAACCCTGTAAAAATTCAAAAAGTGAACAAAAATAAATGCAATCACAAATAAAGTCAAAAAGCAAGAGATTTGATTACTCACCGTTGTAACAAGGGTTAGAGAGGAAGACAAAGTCTATTTAAAAATCTGTATTTTCTAAGAATGGTTTCACACTTTGTCCGTTTACTTTAAACACATTACCATTCCTAAGATTCTCAATGTCAATGACGCCATTTACATACACTTGTTTCACAACAAATGGACCACTCCACTTTGATTTCAATTTGCCAGGAAATAAATGATGTCGAGAATTATAAAGCAAAACTTTTTTGACCTACATAAAATGATCTTCTTAAAATTTGTTTGTCATGAAAGGTTTTAGATTTTTCTTTAAGAATTTTTACATTTTCATATGCATCATTTCTTAATTCTTCAAGTTCATTTATTTACATCTTGCGTAATCACCAGCATCATTTAGGCTAGAATTGAAAGCTTTAATTGCCTAATATGCTTTTTTCTCAAGTTAAATAGGTAAGTGGCAAGGTTTTCCATTTACTAAACGATAAGGAGATATACCCAAAGATGTTTTGAATACAGTGTGGTAAGCCCAAAGTGCATCATTTAGTCTAAGAGACCAATCTTTTTTATTAGGGTTAACCATTTTTTGCAAGATCTGTTTTATCTGCCTATTTGCTAACTCAACTTGACCACCTGTTTGAGGGTTGTATGGTGTGGCAATTTTGTGGGTAACTCCATATTTCTTCATTAAAGACTCAAAAGGTTTATTACAAAAGTGTTTGCCTCCATCACTAATAATGGCTCATAGGATTCCAAATCGACTCAAAAGATTTTTCTTTAAAAACTTAATCACTGTTTTGTGATCATTATTTTGACAAGGAATTGCCTCAACCCATTTTGACACATAATCAACAGCAATTTTACAAAAATCCAAATGACGGTGGAAATGGAACCAAAAAATTAATTCTCCAACAATCAAATATTTCAATGACAATAATGGGGTTTAAAGGCATCATGTTTCGCTTGGTAATGGATCCTAATTTTTGATAATTTTCACAGGTTTTACAGAATGTATATGCATCATTAAACAAGGTGGGCCAGTAAAATCCACACTGTAAGATTTTTACAGCTATTTTCTTTGATGAAAAATGACCACCACACTCTTTAGATTGACAAAATTTAATGACGATACTTACCTCATTGTTTGGAATACACTGTCGAACGATTTGATCAGGACAATACTTGAATAAGTATGGGTCATCCTAGTAAAAACGTTTTACCTCATTCATAATTTTTTTTTGTCCTGTGTATTCCAATCAAGTGGAATCATTCTTGTTTCAAGATAATTAACAATGTCAGCATACTAAGGCATAGTTGCGACAGAGAAGAAAAGATGATCAGGAAAAGAATCATTGATGGGTGCTTTATCAATTCACGACTCAGCGGCGAGTCGTGATAGATGGTCTGCGATGACATTTTTCGCACCCTTTTTGTCCTTTATTGTGAGATTCAATTCTGGCAGCAATAAAATCCAACAAATCAGTCTTGACTTCGCATCCTGTTTAGACATTAAATTCTTCACAACAGTGTGATCAGTTAAAACAATGGTTGAAGTGCAAATCAAGTATGACTGAAATTTATCCAATGCGAATATCACAGCAAGTAATTCTTTCTCAATGGTGGTGTAATTCATTTGTGCACCATTCAAAGTTTTACTTGCGTAATAAATCACAAAAGGCTTACCTTCTCCTCTCTGTCCTAAGACAGCGACAACAACATAAACACTCGTATCGCACATCAACTGAAAAGGAAAGGACCAATCAGGGGATTGCATGATAGGAGCAGATGTTAAATGGTCAATTATCTTTTTAAAAGACTCTTGACACTGTTGTGTCCATTCAAATTTTACATCTTTTAATAAGAGGTTACAATGTGGTTTAGATATGATACTGAAATCTGTAATAAACTTCCTATAAAATCCTGCATGCACTAAAGTTGACTGTTTATGATGGTGGTAACCTCGAAATGACTTAAATTTTTTCCTTATCAACCTCGATTCCTTTGGATGACATAACATGACCCGAAATAATTCCAGACGTGGTCATATAATGACACTTTTCCAAGTTAAGCACAAGTCCTTTTTCTGTGCAACGTTTTAAGACTCTTTCCAAACTATTAAGACAATCAACAAAAGAATTCCCAAACACAGTTAAATCATCCATAATGACCTTTAACCAATGTTCAATAATGTCAATAAAAATTCTTAGCATGCATCGTTGAAATGTGGCTGGAGTATTACACAAACCAAAAGGCATTCTTCTAAATGCAAAGGTTCTAAAATGACATGTGAATGTGGTCTTTTCTTGGTCTTCAAATGCAATGGGAATTTGATAGTATCCTGAATAACCATCAAGAAAGCAGTAGTAAGGATGCCCTACTACTTTTTCTAAAATCTGGTCAAGGATTGGAAGGGGAAAATGATCTTTTCTAGTGGCATCATTTAATTATCTATAATCAATGCACATGCACCAACTAGATGGAACACGAGCTGGAATTAACTCACCCTTTTCACTTTTAACAATAGTAATTCTAGATTTTTAGGCACAACTTGTGTAGGACTTACCCACTTACTATCAGTGATAGGGTAGATTATTCCCATGTCAAGTAATTTAAGGACTTCAGTCTTGACAACTTCTTTCAAGAGTAGGTTAAGTCTTCTTTGGTGTTGTCGATAAGTTTTATCATTTTCCTCTAAGTTTATCCGATGTGAACAAATCAAGGGGTTAATACCTTTTAAATCTTTCAAAGTCTAACCAATTGTATTCTTATATTTCATTAAAACATGTAACAACTTACCTTCTTGCTCTTCTATGAGGTTAGAAGAGATTGCCACTAGGTAGGTCTGCTTGTCTCCAAGGTACGCATATTTGAGTCCATTTGGTAAGAGCTTCAAATCCAGTTAAGGTGTTTTTTCTTCTAGGTCATCATCTTTATGTTCCAATTCTTCAAAATCAAGAGTGTCTTCTTCTTCTTTGACAACCTGCAAACAATCATCAATAAGTGAATGCAAACTTGTCGCAGGTGAATTGATCAAACAAACTTCTAATGAGTTAAAAGAATCGTTTTGAACATAATCTTCAACAACGGTTTCAATAATGTAAACATCTTCATCTTCATTTTTATCATCAAATGGTTCATTAGACATGTTGAAAACATTTAGCTTAATTTCCATATTTCCAAAAGACATGCTAATTATTCCATCCTATAATTAATCAAGGCATTAGCAATAGCTAAAAATGGACGGCCCTGATATAACAGGAATTGATTTGTGCTTATTAACAATAGGTTGTGTTTCTAAGACAATAAAATCTATTAGGTGGATAAATTTATCGGCTGGTACTAACACATCTTCCACTATCCCTTTTGGTATTTTAATTAACCTATCATTAACACAAAGTGTGGTTGTAGTTGGTTTTAACACACAAAGTTTAAGTCGCTGATAAACTGAGTATGCGAGCAAATTTACACTAGGACCTAGGTAAAGTAAAGTATGCACAATTTTACAGTCACCAATAATGCAGGAAATTATGGGACATCCAAGATATTTATATTTCAAAATATTTTTGTTGGAAAGAATGGAACTTACCCGTTCAGCCATATAGGCTTTCTTTCTTACCTGATGATTCCTTTTCACAGAGCATAGATCCTTCAAAAAATTTCCATAGTAAGGTCCCTGTTTGATCGTGTCCAATAAGGGGATATTGATCCTTACCTGTTTGAAAATTTCAAAAATCTCTAGTGAATGCTTCGATTTTTATGAATTTTTAAAAGCTTGAGGAAATCAAAGTGTAGAAGCGGAATCAATTATTTCTTCGTCAACAATGGTTTCATCAACCCCTTCCTTACCTTTGGAAAATGACTCATCATTTTTACCAGATTTAAGAATGGTTTTTTTCAGTGACCTTAACATTAAGAAGAGTGATAATTGATTTGACTTGGTTCGGACGTTGGTTATGATCGTAGGAATTTGACTGAGTCCTTGGATTTGGTTATGGTTGAGATGGAAACTTACCTTTTTCATACGTGGTGAGTGTAAAAGCAATTTTTACCAAAGTATCTTTAACATCTATCAATGTTTATGCAGTTTGGTTGTTAATAGCTTCTTGTTTCTCAATGAATGAGTGCAAAATGTCTTAATGGTTTTTCCTAGATGGTGGGAAAAATGGTGCATAACCTTAAGGGCTTTGGAAATTCTGGTGTGTTTGTAGATGTGGTGGACCTGGTGTTTGTGAATATTGGGCATGGTTATTATTTCTCCAGCTAAAGTTTGGGTGATTTCTCCAACTAAGATTGTTGGTATGTAAGCATGGGTTGGAATTTGGCTTGTTGAAAGTGTTCAAAGCATTGGCTTGTTCATGAAGGCAATCCTTTAAGGTTGGTAAAGTTAGGCAAATTTTAGTGATATGAGTTGGGATTATGCTCGATAGCAAGAATATAATAATGTATTTGACAATCTTTTCATATTAATAAAGTGATTTCTAGATTAACAAATGTTATAGCATTTATAGTATAATTATTATAATTGTCAACAATAAATAATCATAAGGTCAAAAGACTATGAGAAAAGAAAAATTGTTCATACATCTCGATATGTATGAGGTAGACACAATTCTTTAGTTAGTCCTAAATAATATTCACAACATAAGATAAAGGTTGGGCATCTTTATCTTATCAAAGTTGTAGATTCTATTGCTAGCATTTGAGTGGGATCAAATGTGTTATGATGAGTCCAAAATCATCAAAGTGTGGTGTATTTGTGTAAAAGAATCTAGTGCACTGGGTGCATTGAATTGGATCACAGTGAAATACTTTATCTAGAACCGTCAATGAATAAAAGTTTACACTTGAAGACAATCAGAGAGTCTATCTCAATCCTGAGATAAATGATGGACTTATGGTTGCAAGTGTTATCATTTGAGCTATCAATGAGTACGATTATATAGCATAGTCTATCCTCGATAGTTTGGTTGTATTCATTTCTTAATCGATAGAGGACTTCATTTATAGATATGGACATTGTGGCTCCGTTTATTAAATGAGAGTAGGATATCATCATATGGATGTTTTGAGGTATTGGATATTAAATCTTTACGTTAAGTTTTCAATAGTGTCTATTGAAATATTTCTTCTAGACAAGTCGAAATAACCAAGTTCAAAATGTGGTCATATGAGTAAATATGGTAACTTGGAGAGCTATAGGCGGTCTATGAGCTCTTGGCGATTACTGGTATTCTTCACGAGGACACACTTTCTCCAGTAAGGTTGTCAAGGGTATGAATGAGAAATATTCACTTATTTTATCTTTATTTAAGAGTTCAATTTTAGTTCTTTAGTGGAATAAACTAAAATTACTAGATCGGACCTATGTGAATCATTTGTTGATTGTGATTGGGTTGTGTCTATTGGAGCTTAAATTTAGACAGCTCGCCAAGATCCCCAATCCACACGAACTTGCATGGATCACTTGATATAATCTACCGGACCAATTTATGGGTCCATATATTATTGTATTAAGGCATGTGAACTTGTTTCTTTTTGTAAGAATAGGTCTAGTTCACATACGGACTTTTTATTAAGGTCCAATGGATTTAATAAAATAAGAAAAATAATATATTGACCCATGTATATGTGTTGGACGACATGGGTATATAAAATAGCTTAATATATTGTTTTTATTTTATTATTTAATTAAACAGAAATTAATTAGATATAGTTATGCAACATTATATCATAGTTATCAAACAAAGCCATTTCAACATAAGTTGTCATTAAGCATGGCATGGTCATTAAATGCAATCATCAAAATGCAATCTATATGACCTAATTAGATAGAGGCTACAATGACCTAAATGCTAGCTATCACAAAAGCCATATCAACACAAGTTGTCATTAGGCATGGCAAGGACTATAATACAATCAAAAAATGCAATCAATAAGTCCTAAACAATATCTAAATGCAAAGCATAGAGATTTAGCTAGAAGGGCAAAATGGTCACAAACCCTAGCTATCACAAAATATAAATCTCAACCAACAATCAACTATCCAAGCATGTTGTAAATGCAATTAAACTCAATAACATACATTTAATGAAAAATAATTGCTAAACCTAGGCATACATGTCATAAAAATGAACAAGAGATTTTAGGGGATGTAGAGATTACCTAGTCAAAGACAAAAAAGAGAAATCATGCTTGGAAGATGCAAGAAAATGCTAGATGCTCATGGATTGGAGTTTTGTTCAGTCAAAATGAGCTCTTGGGAGCTCTCTCTCTCTCTCTTGGAGTCAATTTCACTCACAAAGAAAAGCTTGAACAAGAAAAATGGCTTCTTGGACTCCCCTAAGCCAAAGAGAAGGGAAGAGAACATATATATAATGTGCCCTACACGAAACGGCATCGTTTTGGACAAAGAGCAATTGATTCCCGTCATGACCGTTATACGTGCCACGGCCAAGGCAAGTGTCCAGACCGAGGCACAGAGAGTGGTGCATCGCCTTGACAATGTTGCTCTATAGGCCGCTGTGCATGCAGGTGCACAGACCGCGGTCTCGACAGCATGCAACTCCTGTGAAACTTCGCTTGGGAGACAACAGTGCATGCAACATGCACAAGCCGCGGTAGCCACAACGTGCAGCCTTTGGTAAACACCGTTGTGCAGACCGCGGTGTAGGCACTGTACTGGGAGCGGTCCCAACCACGGTCAAGAGAAAAATCCTCTTCTAAAGGCATCAAACACCTAAGTATGATTTATGGCACAAAGGCATACAATTAAGGCAATTAAGCATTCATGTAAGATGATCAAAGACATGCATGAGAGTGTGTGTGTGCACTAAAACTCTTCAAACTAGGTTAAGCAAGTGATTTACCTTTTGAAGCCTGAGCTAGGTCATGAGCAATGATAGCCTAAACTACCCTTACACAATAATCCCCAAATGTGGTTGTCAACGAAATGAGCCAGTCAAAAACTGAGGAACTTAAATAAATAAAAGGAATTATTTATATAGTCAAATTAGGAAATCTTTAATATGCTTTAAAATACACTATTGAGTTGGATTAGGAGTCTTGGTGTAGAGTAGAATTCTTATTTGAAAAGGATTCTTAACCACCAAGTAAATCCACCTAAGGAAAGGATTCTTAACAACCAAGTAAATCCTTCTTAGGAAAGGATTTGAAATCCTAATATATTTTCAAGAGAAAATTCTGCCATCCCTATATATATATATATATATATATATATATATATATATATTAGTAAAATTTTGGCCAGCTATATGAATTGAACTTGAAGAGAAATTTCTGCTAGCCCTAGTATTTTTGAGAGAGGATTTCGACTACCATAGAATTTTGAGGGAGAAAAATATGTTTTTGCTCTAGACAAAAATTCGATCAACTCTAAGAAATAAGGTGAGATTTGGCAAAGAAGAAAAGGAAGAAAGAACGTTTAGTTTTCGATAGCACACTAGTAGCCTTTACATTAAAAGGTTTTGTGTACAACATCGAATCGAGGTTCACGCGAGTTTCAATCAAATTGATTGATAATTCACAAGTGACCAAACGTTCTTTGTTTTCTTCTTGGAGGATTATTGTGACTAACAAAAAGAAAGATTTGGTTTGTTTCCATCCTCAGGTATAGAATTTAAAGAAAGGGAGCCCACACTCCTAAGTGATTCACGTTTGTGATTGGATTGGAAGATCGTGCGGAATCAATTCGGTGTTTGTTCAACCGTCACGAGAAAAAGGTACAACATTTTTTATATACACTAATTTTGATTTTTCATGCTTCCATTGCACAATTTTCCCTACAATTGGTATCGTAGCCTGGTTGTTAATTGATGTATTTGTACATGAATCTTTTTGTTTTTATTGTACGTATGCATGTTTTAGAAAGAGATGACACTTTTGGTATTCACGTATATATTTGCACTGGAATGTATGGATATATATAAAAATATATATATATATATATATATATATATGTTTTATATGTGGTTTGTTATTACTCAATTTTGTTCCTAGAATTTCAATTTAATTTTGTTTTGGGATTGTAACAAGAAAGGTGGTCTATCATCGCCATAATTTCCTTCTTGGTAGTTGCTAAGTTTTTTTTATTTAGTTGTTGTAATAAAAAAAACTGCAGAATATTTTTTATTTAAAATTCTTCTGCAATACATTCAAGTATCGAAGACTCGAAGGTTTGAAGAATTGGGAGCAACCGGAACAAGTTTGGGACCATGCGAGCCGTAGCAACAAACGTGCATGCGACCACGTTTGTTGTGGCATGGGCTGCGTAAGGCAGCCCTATGGAAGCCATGGGCTGTACATGGCAGCCCTTTATGGGGTTGTGGCATGCGCACACCCATGGGAAGGGGCCATGTGTGTGCATACCCATGGGAGGAAGCCGAGGGAGTCCAAACGACGAAGGTCGCATGAAGACTTGTTCACTAAGAAAAGAGTTTTTTGTATTCCAAGACATGTAATTTACTTGCTTTTCTAGGATGGACAAAAGTTGTAGCTATTTATATTTTTGTAAATATTGCAATGTTTATCGTTGTTTGATAACATGTCATATAGAATAGGAGTGTCACTCATATATCTCTTTTGGTATGAACATGCATTAAATGATATAGGTATCTAATTGGCATCTAGATAACTTGGTAAATCATTCTACAGTATTCGATCACACGTCTTAAATAATTGAGTGGGAGAAGTTGTTTTGGAACACCTACGGACTCCAAGTTTAGTTGAGCTTTATGTTTCGTGAATACCCCCCAAGGGGTATTCATGAATGAAATTTAGCAAGATACTTCCTTATAGACAGTTGGCCTAAACGATATCTACTCATAAAAGAGGGATATTCATAAGGGAACATATTGAAGGTCGATAAATTGGTAACACACTCAATGTTTTTTTTATTAATATCCTCTCAAGAGTTATTGTTAATAAAATTATAAGGCTAAAATTGAAAACGCTAGTTGTTATGTTAACAATTAGGTGGGACCTAGTCCAACTAGTAAATTGTGTGAACTCCCAAATGAGGCTTGACATTTATGGGTGTTGGATCACCGTTGAATTTTACGATTGAATTATTTTATTTAATTCAAGATAAATATTCAAAAGTGCTTTATCGTGATTATTTACTTATATAATTTTTGTTAATATAAATAAATCATGACCCCATCCCGAATCAAAATCCTAAAAGATAATACTTTAACTGATGATAATTATGTCACATGGAACAGGAAAGTTGGGTTGTTGTTGTAAGTTGAAAAACCATAAGTTCATTTTGTACACTCATAAACCACCTACTCATACAAATGAATCTACTTAGGAGCAACAAGATGAGAATCAACAGCAGGAGTCTTCAGATGAGATGGCTAAATGTTACATTATGGCCACCATCTGCGACGTGTTGCAATAGCAACATGAAGGAATGGAGACTGCTGCCGATATAATGATGTCTCTAGAGTAGATGTTTGCTATTAGGTCTAGGACGACTAAGAGAGTGGCAGTGATTGCTTTTATGAATCTTAGGATTAAACTGGGTGTGAAAGATCACATGATGAAAGTCATAGCACATCTCAATATTGCTGAACTCAATTGTGTTGAGATAGACGTTGAGACGAAAACTTGACATGATTGTCAACTCACTGTCGGATTCATTTGGTTTGCTCAAGTTGGACTACACCGTGAACAATAAAGAGTACACCTCGCAAGGCCTGATGCAAGTTGTTCAAAGCACCGAAAAGATTCTTGTGGAAGGCAAGGGTCAAGAGATTCATATGGTTGGTAAAGTTGCTACTGTTAAGACCTGTCAAAAGGTCAAGTAACAACAGAAGAAAAAGCAACTTAGGCCTAACTAGAAGGGGTTTCGGGAAAGGAAAAGACTTAATAAGAATGAATTCAACTTGCATTTAGGCAATGGAGCGTTGGTGTCTACTAGTGTTGTGGGAGATACTAGAATCGATTTAGACTCTTATAGGCATTTAGATTTAATAAAAGTTTATTATGTACTACAATTTAAGAGAATTTTTTTAAATAAATTTGGATATTCGGTTACGTTTATTAAAGGTTTTATTATTGGTAAGAATAACAAATTTGTTTTCAAAGGTACATTGGAAAACGGTTTATTTTATTTGCATAGAAATATCTCTCACTTGTTAGACACGGAATCAACGGAACCTAATCTTAAAAGAGTAAAATTATCAAAAGATGAAGCCTACCTATGGCATTTGCGCCTATGTCATATTAACCTTAATAGGATTAAAAGATTGGTTAGTGACAGACCTCTGAGTGACTTAAAGATTGATGATCTACCAACTTGCGAACTTGTTAGAATGTTTAGGATTGATACACACTGATGTCTTTTGTTCTATGAGCATTCATGCTAGAGGTGGATATGAGTACTTCATCATTTTCATAGATAATACTCAAGATTTGGCTATGTGTATCTCATGAGACATAAGTCTGATGCTTTTGACATGTTTAAAGCATTTAAAGCTGAAGTTTAAAATTAGCTTGAGAAATGCATAAAAATCTTGAGGTCTGATCGTGGTAGAGAATATCTATCTAGTGAGTTTCTGCACCAGGTAACGTCAACAAAATGGGGTGGCAAAAAGGAGAAATAGAGCTCTTTTGGACATGGTTAGTTATATGTTGAGTTATTCAGCACTTCCTAATTGTTCTTGGGGATATGCTTTACAAACTGCCATGTACATTCTAAACAATGTACCATCTAAGTCTGTTCCTAAACCACCGCAGGAGTTGTGGACCGAGTGAAAGCCTAGTTTACAACATTTAAGGATATTTGGATGTCCTGCGTATGTGTTAAATGGAAAGACAGAAAGATGGAGTCCCATACAGAAACATGCATATTTGTAGGGTATCCAAAAGGAACAAAAGGATATTATTTCTATAGTCCTTCAGATCTTAAAGTATTTGTTTTGAAAAATGCTAAATTTCTATAAGAAGACAATATGAATAATTTTGTGCCTAAACGTAAAATTGTTCTGAATGAGCTTTCAGGAGATACAATTCCACAAAAGGTTTCACAACCAAGCCCAATTTTAAGTTCCGTACCAATACAAGATCAACAATCTACCATACCTCGTTGTAGTGGGAGGGTTAGTAGACAACCCAAGAGATACATCAGTTTAGAAGATCTGTAGAAAATCTACCGGACGACGATGATCCCTATACGTACAACGAAGTAATGAAAGATGTTGAATGTCACCATTGGCAAAAGGCAATGCAATCCAAAATTGAATCTATATTAAAAAACAAAGTCTGGTCTCTTATAGACTTGCCTAAAGGGATAAAACCCATCGGGTGCAATTGGGTATACAAGAGGAAAAGAGGAACGGATGGAAAGGTGGAAACCTTTAAAGCTAGATTGGTATATAAAGGTTATACACAGAAGAAAGGTATTGATTATGAAGAAACCTTCTCTTCTGTGGCCATGCTTAAATCCATTAGGATACTCTTATCCATTATGGAATCTCTAGACCTAGAGATTTTGCAAATGAAAGTCAAGACAACTTTCCTTAACGAAAGTCTTGACGAAAGTATCTATATGATGCAACCAGAAGGATTCATTGAAAAAGTCCAAGAGGAAAGGGTATGCAAGTTGTAAAGATCCATATATGGATTGAAGCAAGCATCCCTATCCTGGAACATAAGGTTCGATCAATCCGTGAAAAGTTTTGAATTTATTCAAAACCTTTATGAACCATGTGTATACAAAAGGATTAAAGGTGGCAAGTTTATTTTCCTAGTTCTTTACGTTGATGATATAATACTCATCGGAAACGATATAGGTGTATTGACATCAGTAAAAGAATGGTTAGCAAAACAATTTGATATGAACGACTTAGGAGAAGCAAGTTATATTCTTGGTATCCAAGTCATAAGGGATAGTAAGAATAGAACAATTGCATTATCCCAAGCTTCATACATAGATAAAATCTTGTCTAGTTTTCAATGCAAGATTCCAAGACAGGTATGTTACCTTTTAGACATGGAATCCAACTTTCTAAGGAACAAGTTCCTAAGAATGAGCATGAAGAGCAATTTATGAGTCGTGTTCCATATGCATCGGCAGTTGGAAGTCCATGTATGCAATGCTCTATACTAGACCAGATATTTGTTTTGCTGTGAGCATAGTTAGCAGGTTTCAATCGAAGCCTAGTTCTGATCACGGGAAGACAATCAAGCATATGTTCAAGTGTCTCAGGAGAATGATAGATTATATGCATGTATACCCTAGAGAGGATTGAATTCCCGTTAGGAATACATATTTTGATTTTCAGTCAGATTCTAAATCTAGGAGATCAACATCAGGATCTGTGTTTACTATTGGAGAAGGGGCAGTCATATGGAGGAGTATCAAGCAATCAGGTATTACTGATTTCACCATGGAAGCAGAGTATGTTACCGCATGCGAGGCTGCTAATGAGGCAGTCTGGCCCCGCTAATTCTTGATGGACTTGGAAGTGGTTCCTGATGCGAATAAGCAGATCACTATCTTTTGTGACAATAGTAAAGCAACAACTAATTCGAGAGAACCAAGAATTCATTAGAGAGGGAAACACATTGAAAGAAAGTATCACCTTCTGAGGGAAATTGTGCATAAGGGTGATGTGACGATTACCAAGATCGTGTCAGCAGATACTCTAGCGGATCTCTTTACAAAGGCTCTTCCATAAAAGAGTTTTTGATAGGCATCTAGAGAACACGGGGATGAGAGGCATGACACATTCGCTCTAGAGCAAGTGGGAGATTGTTGGGATTATGCTCGATAGAAAGAGTATAATAATGTATTTGACAATCTTTTCATATTAATAAAGTGATTTCTAGTTTAACAAATATTATAACATTTATAGTTTAATTATTATAATTGTCAAAAGTAAATAATCATAAGGTCAAAAGACTATGAGAAAAAAAAAATTGTTCATACATCTAAATATGTATGAGGTAGACACAATTCTTTAGTTAGTCTTGAATAATATTCACAACTTAGGATAAAGGTTGGACGCCTTTATCTTGTTTAAGTTATAGATTCTTTTGCTAGCATTTGAGTGGGATCAAATGTGTTATGATGAGTCTTAAATCATCAGAGTATGGCTTGTTTTGGTAAAAGCATCTAGTGCAATAGGTGCATTGAATTGGATCACAGTGAAATACTTTATCTAGAACCGTCAATGGATAAAAGTTTTCACTTGAAGACAATTGGAGAGTCTATCTGAATCCTGAGATAAATGATGGACTTATGGTTGCAAGACTTATCATTTGAGCTATCAATGATTACGATTATATAGCATAGTCTATCCTCGATATTTTTGTGGTATTCGTTTGTTAATCGATAAAGGACTTCTTTTATAGATGTGGACATCATGGCTCCGTTTATTAATTGAGAGTCGAATATCATCATATGGATGTTTTGAGGTATTGGATATTAAATCTTAACGTTAAGTTTTCAATTTCGATTGAAACATGGCTTCTGGACAAGTCAAAATAACCAAGTTCAAAATGTGGTCATATGAGTAAATATGGCAACTTGGAGAGCTATAGGCGGTCTATGAGCTATTGGTGATTAATGATATTCTTCAAGAGGATACACTTTCTCCAATAAGGTTGTCTATGGTATGAATGAGAAATATTAACTTATTTAATTAATAGATCGAACCTAAGTTAATATTTTGTTGATTGTGATTGCGTTGTGTCTATTGGAGCTTAAATTTAGATGGCCCATCAAGATCCCCCATTCACACGACTTTCGTGGATCACTTGATATAATCTACCAGACCAATTTAGGGGTCCATCTAGAATTGTATTAATGCATATGGACTTGTTTCTTTTTGTAAGAATGGGTCTAGTTCACATGTGGACTTTTCATTAAGGTCTTATGGATTTAATAAAATAAGAAAAGTAATAAATTGGCCCATGTATATGTGTTGGGCGGCAAGGCTATATAAAATAGCTTAATATATTGTTTTTTATTTTATTGTTTAATTAAATGGAAATTAATTAATTTGGTGATTAATTAATTATTTAATTAAAAGTATTTTTTTTTAGTAGAAGAAGGTCTCCTAATATTATACTATTGTTGATAGTATATTTAATATTAAAGATTTTATTTGATAAGTAGATAAATAAAAGGAATTATTTATATAGTCAAATTAGGAAATCTTTAATGTGGTTACAAATACACTATTGAGCTGGATTAGGAGTCATGGAGTAGAGTAGAATTCTTCTTTGAAAAGTATTCTTAACCACCAAATAAATCCAGCTAAGGAAAGGATTCTTAACAACCAAGTAAATCCTTCTTAGGAAAGGATTTGAATCCTAATATATTTCCAAGAGAAAATTCAGCCAGCCCTATACATACATATATATATATATATATATATATTAGTAAAATTTAGGCTAGCTATATGAATTGAACTTGGAGAGAATTTTCGGCTAGCCTTAGTATTTTTGAGAGAAGATTTCAGCTACCATAGAATTTTGAGGGAGAAAATTTTGTTTTTGCTCTAGACAAAAATTCGATCAACTCTAAGAAATAGTGGTGAGATTTGGCAAATAAGAAAATGAAGAAAGAACGTTTAGTTTTCGACAGTACACTAGTAGCCTTTACATTAAAAGGTTTTGTGCACAACATCGAATCGAGGTTCACTCGATTATCAATTAAATTGATTCATAATTCACAAGTGACCTAACGTTCTTTGTTTTCTTCTTGGAGGATTATTGTGCTAACAAAGAGAAAGATTTGGTTTGTTTCCATCCTTAGGTATAGAATTTAAAGAAAGGGAGCCCACACTCTTAGGTGATTCACGTTCGTGATTGGATTGGAAGATCTTGCGGAATCAATTCGGCACTTGTTCATTCGGCACTTGTTCAATCGTCACGAGAAAAAGGTACGACATTTTTTTTATACGTCGACTAATCTAGGGTTAAGGTTCTTGTTATTATAAAGGGAAAAAATTTATTTATATCGAAACCCTAATTTTGATTTTTCAAGCTTCCGTTTTTCCTGCAATATGATCATCAGAATCATATACATGGCATACAATTTCTTGTACAGATTTTACATTTTCACTATTTTTAATTTCTAAAGCTTCAACTTTCCTAGCTAGGGATGCAAATCTAGATTGAAGGTTCTGGTCTTCCCTAAGATTTTAAATGCCTCCACTAGATGGAGATGTTTGTGGTTTGCTCATGGACTCATAAGAACCAATGGTGTCCCAATTTTGAGCATTTTTAGAGATGTGGTCATGGTAGTCAAGTGTTTTTTAAGGATTTTTGTCCCTGAACTCCCCATTAAACATCTTCTTAATGACTTGTCTGCTTTAGGGTGTGAGTCCATCATAGAAATATGACACTACTTTCCATGTTTCAAAATCGTGATGTAGACAAACATTTAACAACTCTTTGAACATATCCCAACATTGGTAAAGTGTTTCCCTAGGTTTTTGGATAAATGAAGTGATTTACCTCTTAAAAGAGTTTGTTTTATGAGGTGGGAAAAATTTCTTTAAAAACGGTTGCATATCATTCCAAGTTCAGATTAATCCTAACTTAAGGTTTTGTAACCAAGTTTTAGCTTTATCTTTTACGAAAAAAGGGAAAAACTTAAGCAAGATTATATCCATGTTAACATTTTTGTCAGTGCAAGTGTTACAGACTTCCTTAAACTCCCTAAAATGCAAATATGGGTTTTCAGACTCAAGACCATGATAATTTGGCAAATTTTTAATGATTCCCTGTTTAAAATTAAAGTGTGCTGCATTTGGTGGGAAAGCTATGCATGAAGGTGCTCTAGTGCGTGCAGGGTTCATGTAAGCTCTAAGAGTTCTATGTGGATTTGGGTTAATATATTGGTCAAGGTAAACATAAGGGGGATGGTGGTAGTGTTGAGACATGTTGTTAAGGTTATCTAAAAGGTTCTCAGCTTGGTTTCCTTATGGATGTCTAAGTGGGATGTCAGCCATGTTGTTGGTGAATGTGGGTGATTGTGATCTCCTAATTTACATGCCGCTAGATGTCCAAGACCAACGTCTTAAGCAATTTAATGAGGGTTCATGGAAGTGAAATAAAAAAAATGAAGAAAATAAAAGAAAAGGTGGTGAAAATAACTAAAATGTAAAATTCTTAGGGTGTAAATGCAAATATACACAAGTGTTGGGGTGAAAGTGTAAATACCTATAAATCTACGGGCTAAAGTGAAAGTTTGGGAGATACAGGAACTGAATTGCAAAAGTGAAAAGTAAAATGACTTATATGCAAACACAAACTAAATCTAGACTAAAATGAAAATACAAAAAGTGGAAGGACTAAAATGCAAAAAATGTGATTACCAATTATAGGTGATTTGTTTTTTTAAAGAAAAGGATGAAGTTTATGATTTGTAGAGATGAGTGATGCAAAACTGAACACAAATTGAGAACAAGGAAGATTAGAAAAAAAAAATAACAAAACTAAAATAAAATTAAAAAGAAATTACCTCTACAAAGAAAAGACAGAATTACCTTCCCAGCAACGGCGCCAAAAACTTGACACGTCCTAAAGAAGTGTTCCTACTCCGAAGTATAAGAGTGTCAAAGTAATAAATTAACAGGTAAGACTGGGTTGAACCATAGAGAGGTTGTTCACTTGTCTTTGTAGAATTAATTATCGACAATAATTTCTAATCTTGCTGTAAAAAGTGTAAATCAATTAAAATTAAAACTAGGGCTAAGGGATCCACTGTTGGTATTTTGAATATGATCCAATTATTAACATTTAATCCAATTTTATAGGGGGGGGGGGGGGATTTCCACTCCTCTGACCACTGATAGATATGGTGTAAAGTATCAAATGTGCAAAACAGCATCTGTCTGTCCACAGTGATTCAAGACTCCATAAAAATCAAAGGTAAAAAGCAAAAATATAAATTTACCAAAATTGGATCATATTCTCCGTACCAACAGTATCACCTTTGAACCTAGCTATATTGAATTAGCTAGACATAGTGAATATTACTAAAACTATTTTATTTAAACTTATAATTTAAGAACATTAGAGAGAGATTTTCACAAATCTAAGATCAAATTAGATTCAGGATGTCCAAATTAGGGGGGAGAAGTCACCTATTTACAAAATTACAAATAAAAATTGACCATCGAATAAATTAAAAATGGAATGTCCAGATTTTGCCACGTGGTGCGCTCTAATTGGGCCGACCAAAGTTAAGTCAAAAGTGTTCTAGAATGTGACTCCTTGTAGTTGCGTATATGGTCCACTCGCGGTTCTATCCAACATAAATGCACCACGTCATCAGTCAGTGTGGGCACACCATAGTTTCATACATTTTTTCACACTGGAACGAACTTCTTTTGTGTAATCGGTGACTCTTTTGACTCCGGTTTTCACCTAGCTGAAGGTTTTTGGGTCTTCGAAGTCTTTTTTTTTTATGTAGATTCTACTGTTTGGGACTCCGAACAAGGTCAAAATTACAAAAATGTCTTTCATGACCTTTATAGGGTTTTGACTTCTGAATTTGAAAATCATGTTATGCCATCTGACTTCTCCATAATTCTCAATTGACTAAATTACCCCTGAAATAAAAAGAAGAATACACTAATTACTACACAACACATTTATTTAAGTAAGGGAACGAAAATATATCTAAATTATGGAATTAATAATATTGGAAGTGTAAAATGATGATATTATCCCTTAATAAACATACACTTTTTAGTGTTAATCACCTACCAAGATCAAAGAGAAGTGTTTCTTTCATGGTGAAAAGGGACAAAGCACACCACACAAAACCTTACTTGTGTTTATGCAACGGGGCATTGGTGTATGCCAGTGTAGTTGGAAATATAAGAATTGATTTAGACTCTTGTTAGCATTTAGATTTAATGGATGTTTATTATGTGCCTCAATTTAAAAGGACTTTAATAACTGTGTCTTGTTTAAATATATTTGGATATTCGGTTACTTTTAATAAAGGTTTTATTATTTGTAAGAATAAAAATTTGTTTGCAAAGGTATATTGCAAAATGGTTTATTCCATTTGCATAGCAATATCTCTCAGTTGTTAGAAACAGAATCAATGCAACCTAATCATGAAAGTGTACAATTATCGAAAGATGAAACCTACCTATGGCATTTGCACCTATGTCATATTAACCATAATAGATTCAAAAGATTGTTAGTGATGGAACTTTATGTGACCTAAAGGTTGATGATCTACAGACTTATGAATCTTGTTTGGAAGCTAAGATGACCAAAACGTCGTTCACGACCAAAGGCACAAGAGCCAATGAATGATTAGGATTAATACACACTGATGTGTGTAGTCATATGACCATTCAAGCTGAAGGACGATATAAGTACTTCATCACTTTCATGGATGACTACTCGAGATTTAGTTATGTGTATCTCATAAGACATAAGTCTGAAGCTTTTGACATGTTCAAAGCATTTAAAGCAAAAGTAAAAAATCAGCTTGAGAAACACATAAAAATCTTGAGGTCCGATCGTGGTGGAGAATATCTATCTGGTGAGTTTCAACAATATCTTATTGATAATGGGATAATTTCTCGATTCTCTGTGCCCGGTACACCTCAACAAAATGGGGTGCCAAAAGGGAGAAATAGATTCTTTTAGACATGGTTAGGTCTATGTTGAGTTATTCAACGCTTCCTAATTCTTTTTGGGGATATGTTTTACAAACAGCTATGTACATTCTAAACGATGTACCATCTAAGACGATTCCTAAAACACCACATGAGTTGTGGACTGGGCGAAAGCCTAGTTTACAACACTTAAGGATATTTTTATGTCCTGCGCACATGTTAAAAGGAAAGACAGAAAAGTTTGAGTCCCGTTCAGAAACAAGCATTTTGGTAGGGTATCCAAAAGGAACCAAAGGATATCATTTTAATAATCCTTCAGATCTTAAAGTATTTGTTTCGACAAATGCTAAATTTATAGAGGAGGACTAATTGAATAATTTTGTGCCAAAAAGTAGAATTGTCCTGAATGAGATTTAAAAAGACACAATTACACTAGAGGTTTCACAACCTAGCCCAATTGTAAGTTCCGTACCAATACAAGATCAACAATCTACCATTCCTCATCGTATTGGGAGGGTTAGTAGACAACCCGAGAGATACATCAGTCGAGAAGAATCAATAGAGTATCTCTTGGATGAAGATCATTCCTACACGTACTAGGAAGCCATGGAAGATGTTGATTTACACCATTGGCAAAAGTTAATGCAATCTGAAATTGAATCTATATTCAAAAACAAAGTCTGGTCTTTTGTGGACTTGCCTAAAGTGATAAAACCTGATAGGAGCAAGTGGGTATACATGAGGAAGAGAGGAATTGATGGAAAGGTGGAAACCTTTAAAGCTAGATTGGTAGCTATAGGTTACACACAGAAGGACAGTATCGATTATGAGGAAACCTTATCTCCTGTGGCCATGCATAAATCCATTAGGATACTCTTATCTATTGCGACATCTCTAAACCTAGAGATTTGGCAAATCTTGACAAAAGTCTCTATATGATGCAACCAGAAGGATTCATTGAAAAGAGCCAAGATGAAAAGGGGCAAGAGGGAAAGGTATGCAGGTTGCAAAGATCAATGTATGGATTGAAGCAAGCATCTAGATCCTAGAACATAAGGTTCGATCAAGCTATGAAATGTTTTGGATCTTTTCAAAACCATGACAAACCATTTGTATACCAAAGGATCAAATGCGACAAGTTTGTTTTCCTAATTCTTAATGTTAATGATATACTACTCATCGAAAAGATGCAGGTGTATTGACATCAGTAAAAGAATGGTTAGCAAAACAATTTGATATGAAGGATTTAGGATAACCAAATTATATTTTTGGTATCCAAGTTATAACGGATAGAAACAATAGAATGATCGCTTTATCCCAAGCATCATACAAAGATAAAATCTTGTCTAGGTTTTCCATGTGAGATTCCAAGAAGGGTATGTTACTTTTTAGATAGGGAATCGAACTTTCTAAGGAACAAGATCCTATGAATGAGCTTGAAGAGCAATTCATAAGTAGGGTTCTCTATGCATCGGCAGTTGAAAGTCTCATGTATGTAATGCTCTGCACTTGATCAGATATTCACTTTTTTGTTGGCATGGTCAGAATGTTTCAATCAAACCTGGTCCTGATCACTGGACAACAGTCAAGCTTATTTCCTAGTATCTTAGGAGAACGAGAGCTTATATGCTTGTACACTCTGGAGTGGATTTAATTCTCGTTGAGTATACAGATTCTGATTTCCAGTCAAAGTCTGACTCCAGAAAATCAACGTCAGGATCTGTGTTTATTCCTGAAGGAGGGTCATATAGAGGAGTATCAAGCAATGTTGTATTTTTTATTCAACCATGGAAGCTAAGTGTGTTGCTGCATACGAAGCTACTAAAGAGGTTGTCTGGCTCCACCATTTCTTGATTGACTTGGAAGTGGTTCCTGATGCGAAAAAACAAATCACTATTTATTGTGACAATAGTGGAACAATGGCTAATTTGAGAGACCCAAGAAGTCATAAGAGAGGAAAACACATTGAAATAAAGTATCATCTTCTGTGGGAAATTCTGCATAGGGGAGACATGACGATAATCAAGATCGCATCGGTAGAAAATCTATCGCATCCCTTCACAAAGGCTCTTCCACAAAAATAATTTTGATGGGCACTTGGAGATTATGGGGATAAGAGATATGACACATTTGCTATAGAGCATGTGGGGGATTGTTCGGATTTTGCTCAATAGTAAGACTATAATAATGTATTTGACAATCTTTTCATTTTAATAAAGTGATTTCTTGTTTAACAAATCTTATAGCGCTCATATTTTAATTATTATAATTATCAAAAGTAAATAATCGTAAGGTCAAAAGACTATGAGAAAAGTAGAATTGTTCGTACATCTAGATATGTATGAGGTAAACGCAATTCTTTAGATAGTCTTGAACTATATTTACAGCTTAAGATAAATGTTGGGCTTCTTTCCCTTTTTAAAGTTATAGATTCTTTTGCAGCATTTGAGTGGGGTCAAATGTGTTAGATGAGTCTAAATCATCAAAGTGTGGTGTCTTTGGGCAAACGAATATAGTGAACTAGGTGCATTGAATAGAATCACAGTAAATCACTTATAACCATCAATGGATAAAAGTTTTCACTTGAAGACAATCGGAGTGTCTATCTCAATCATGAGTTAAATGATGGACTTAACATAGTCTATCCTCGATTGTTTGGTGGTATTCGTTTTTTAATCGATAGAGGACTTCATTTATAGATATGGACATTGTGGTTCCATTTGTTAAATATGAGTACAATATCATCATATGGATGTTTATAGGTGAAACAAATAATATGGTGGGTAATATTAATCTAGAGTGGGGTGAATAGATTTTAATTAACTTTTACCCAATTTTCATTAAGAGTTAAGTTGACGAGAATACCCCTATCTAGTTACAAAGATACCACAAGTGTAATAAATGCAGAAATTGTACAAAAAAACTTGAGACATATGTGGAAACCCTCCAAATGGGAAAAACCACGGGCTGATAAGTGCGCCACACTAGAACCTCGAATCCACTAATGATAAAGGAATTGCAACCTAATCCCGGTTTAATCCTCCACCACTACCTAATCCCGGTATAAGTAAACATAGTTCATCATGCTTGTGCTTTAAGCTACCTACTCCCAGTAGCAACACAAGTCTTACTTCTTAACGAAGAGATAAAGTGTTCTAAGAGAATACATGATGATATTCAATGAACAAACAAGGCTAGGAAACCATATATGCTTATCTATGATAATGAGATGACAATTAATGTAATCCTAGATATCAAGTGCTAAATGACATGTTCAAATAGCTTAGCTAAACATAGATCAATCAATCCTATGAAGCTATCACAATACAACGCTTAATCATGGCATCACAACAATCTCTAATTTGTATCTAGAAATATTCCAATAGAATACAATTAATTGAAGAGATGATT
This sequence comes from Dipteronia dyeriana, assembly GCA_032871835.1. Classification (NCBI taxonomy): domain Eukaryota; kingdom Viridiplantae; phylum Streptophyta; class Magnoliopsida; order Sapindales; family Sapindaceae; genus Dipteronia; species Dipteronia dyeriana. The sequence continues at coordinate 55,419,177 of CM065299.1, forward strand.
TAGTAAGCAAAACACTTAACTTGTATGAAGATAGTGAAAATCTTACCAAACAAGATGTGATGAAGCAGCCCTATCCATAGATGCACTATAGATGAACTTAGATGATGCAAGATGAAGATTTAATGCTCATGGGAATGCTTTGAGTGATTAAAAATGAGTTCTTGGAAGTATTTTTCCTTTGAAATGTGTTCCAAGGAAGAAATGTGATATTCTGAACTCATACACAACCTTAAGGCATTGAGTTATATATATATATATTTATATATATATATAAGATCCAATCAAAGTGAGGTCGTTTTGGAAAAAACATTCCAGCGTTCTCTGCGTGCGCTGGTGACGTGCACTGATCGAGTAAAACACAACCTATTTTTAAAACAGGCGCTGGACGAGTGGCGCATCCCAGTGGCGCATCCCAGTAGCGCAACACAAGCGCATATTCTCTAGGATGTTTGCGCTGGTGAGGCTACGCTAGACGAGTGGCGCACCACCAGCGAACGCCCACATTTTTCAACTATGCGCGGGTGCAGCAGCGCAGCTCAGTGGCGTAACACTAGCAACAGTCCACTGTAAAAGTTGCGCTGGTGAGGTGCGCTGGTCGAGTAGCGCACCACCAACGCAATGCCTATTTTTCCAACACTCAAATGCACAAAACAATAAGTTCAAGAGTGATGAAATTGCATCCTATTTTAATGCCTAGCATGACATACAACTTTCATAGCAAGATGCAAATAGGTCAACAAGAATCATTTTAACTAAAATGCACACAAGAAAACACTCAACATATACGATCAAGAGTTATGCATGAATATGTGAGTGTGTGCAACTATCTCTTCAAAGTAAGTAAGCCTAAGAATTTTTCCTTTGATGCTTCTCCTCTTGAGGTCTTGAGAGCCTAAGCTACCCTTACATGAACCCCCATAATGTGATTGTTCACGAAATAAGCCAATCAACAAATGAATACTTTTCAATCTCCCTCTTTGGCTATTTCATGACAAACCACCACTCATATTGAACCTCACAAAATAGAAAAACACCGGGAAGATATTCTACATTACAAAGAGATAAACATAAAAAAAAACTTCAAGTCTTCAATCTCTTGTAGAACTATCAACCCTACACACAAGGCAAGCACAAATACTCTTTCCAAACCAAGTGCATGTGAGATGATCAAGTGAATATAAAACAAAAGCATTTGCATTTAGAAATATGAGTATGATCTAATGAAATGCTCCTGCAATGCTCCCCCTCAACGAGTTACTCCCCGAACATGTAATCTCCTCTTCAAAAAAGCAATGCTCCCCCTCCTCAAAGCCAACAATGCTACTCCCATAACATCACAATGCTAGGTCAATGCTACTCCCCCTTTTTGTCATGATATAGACAAAGGAGAAGTCCCCAACTGGGTCACTCAAGGCAAAGAAAGAAAAGAGCATACAAGATTGTTGCATAATTATATAAGCCACATTTATGCAACCTCAATTGATAGAAGAGACACAAGGAGATTTATTTGAAAGACACTGCGTGAATCATAAAATGATTTGCATACAAGACATGTTGCATTCAAGTCCAAAAACAATGGGATTTGGCAAAGCAAATGAAAAAGGTTTCCAATATAATTCAAACCAATTTCACCATTTGTCATGAGAGAAGCAAGGATATAGAGTTCTTATAAATATCAAGTTTTAAAGGCACTATATCCAACTTTATAAGCTAAAAATGGCATGGGCAACTTTGCACCCTATTTGATTTTTCCAGAAGGATACCCGTATGATAGTAGCCATGTTCAACAAATAAAGAAATAAAGACATTGATTCAATATTTTAGTCTCACTAGCTTCTTTTCACACGATACTTTGCATTTAACAATTGCAATCATCAAATCATGCTTTATCATTTTTCATTAGCATGTCATTTAAGAATCATCATGCCATGGAGATAATTATAGGTCATTCAACATGTACTTCCAATGTATATCTCTTAGTCCAAAAATGCATGTTTGAACATAAATATGACATGGACTGTAATCAAAGCAAAGTTCACACTTATTTAAGAAAATACAATATACCATAAGTGCAACCAAGATACTCAAGCAATCAATTAAGAGGCATAAACATATTTAAGAAAAATTGTATGCAACAAGTATACAATAGCTCTCTTTGCTTGAGTTCCCCATATGGGGTCAAAAAACACAACACATCACTCCATTAAACAAATCCCAATAGATCTATTAAGAGTCTTAAATCTAGTAGCATCTAAGGGATTAGTAAATAGATCCACTAGTTGATCATTTGTACCTACATGCTCAAGTACAATACATTTTCTCTCAACTAGTTCTCTAATGAAAAGATGACCGATGTCAATATGCTTAGTCGTAGAATGCTTAACCGGATTCTTTGAAATATTAATTGCACTCATGTTATCACAAAAGAGAGTAAGAGTACCTTGATTGAATCCATAGTCGGCTAGCATTTGCTTTATCCAAAGGAGTTGTGTGCATCCACTCCCAGCAGCAATGTATTCGGCCTCAGCCGTGGACAAGGAAATCGAATTTTGCTTCTTGCAAAACCAAGAGACAAGGTTGTTCCCAAGGAAAAAGAAACCGCTCAATGTACTTTTCCTATCATCACAATTTCCTTTCCAATCTACATCACTAAAGCCTACAAGACTAGCATTACTGTCAAAAGAGTACCAAATCCCATAGTTGGATGTCCCATTCATATATAGAATGAATCTCTTAACAGAAGAGAGATGGGCCTCCTTAGGATCCGCTTGGTACCTAGCGCACACACCTACACTAAAGGAGATATCGGGCCTATTTGCGGTGAAATAGAGCAAGCTACCAATCATAACACGATATACAGTTTTGTCCACACTTTTACCACTAGCATCCTTGCTTAGCTTCAAAGTGGTACTCATAAGTGTATCACAATGTTTGGCATTTCAAGGCCAAATTTCTTCACTAGGTTTTTGGCATATTTAGCTTGAGATATGAAAATCCCATCATCCATTTGCTTAATTTGTAAACCTAGAAAGTAACTCAACTCACCAATTAGACTCATCTCAAATTCATAAGACATGACATCAACAAATTGTTGGACTTCCTCTTTGGGTTGCTCAAGAAACACTTCCTCTTGCAAGAAACCATTGAGGAAGGCACTTTTAACATCCATTTGATATAATTTGAACTTGTGCAAACAAGAAATGGGTAAAAGAAGCCTAATGGACTCAATCCTAGCAGCGAGAGCAAATGTCTCCTCAAAGTCAATACCCTCAATTTGAGAGTATCCTTGTGCTACAAGCCTAGCCTTGTTTCTCACAATATTTTCATCCTCATCGGATTTGTTCCTATATACCCACTTGGTGCCTATCACATTGGTGTTCTTAGGCCTAGGAACTAGAGTCCAAACCTCATTCCTTTCAAATTGGTTAAGCTCTTCTTACATAGCAAAAACCTAAAATAAATCTTTTAAGGCTTCATCAATTTTCTTGGGTTCTATTTGAGAGGTGTAGCAAGTGTAGCTAATAAGATTAGCCATTTGACGCCTAGTCCTAACACCCTTACTAACTTCACCAATAATGTCATCTTTGACATGAAGTTTCCTAACCCATGGAGCAGGTTCTTTTGAGTCCAAGTGAGGAATCCTATCACTAAGTTGTGCTATGTCATCATCAAGATTAGCCTTTTCAACATTAGAGATATCAACTACTTTCTCCAAAGGGGAGTCATCAACTAAATCTACCTCCTCCTCATGATCATTAGTTTTGAGCCTAGTATCATCAATGACAACATTAGATGATTCCATTACGGTCCTAGTCCTTAGATTGAAAACTCTATAGGCTCTACTATTCAAGGCATAGCCAATGAAGATACCCTCATCACTCTTAGCATCCAATTTTCCTAGTTGATCACGGTCATTCAAAATGTAGCATTTGCTTCCAAAGGTGTGGAAGTAGCTAACATTTGGCTTTCTACCTTTCCATAACTCATAAGAGGTTTGCCTAGTGTGAGGCCTAAGAAAAACTCTATTCCCTATATGGCATGCCGTATTGATGGCTTCGGCCCAAAGATTCCTAGGGACATTATTGCTAAGCAACATCACACGGGCCATTTCTTGAAGAACCCTATTCTTCCTCTGAATAACTCCATTTTGTTAAGGTGTCCTAAGAGCCGTAAACCCATGAGAAATGCCTAGACTATTGCAAAAGTTTTCAAAATGGGCATTCTCAAATTCCTTCCCATGGTCACTCATAATTCTTTTAATGCTTTTAATATTGGAGTTCATTTCATTTTGAAGTTTGGAGCAAAGCATTTTAAACTTATCAAAAGTTTCAAATTTTTCTCTAAGAAAATAAGTCCATGTGTGCCTAGAGAAGTCATCTACACACACAAAAATGTATCTCTTTTCACCTAAACTCTCAGTTTGCATAGGACCCATAAGATCCATGTGGAGAAGCTCTAGAGGTTCTTTGTTGGTTATATACTTGCCCTTTTTGTGCATACTTTTGGTTTGCTTCTCTTTTTGGCAAGGTCCACAAACACCATCAACCTTTTTCCCAAGTTTGGGAAGTCCTCGCACAACATTGAACATATCTAAATTTTTGAGATCCCTAAAGTTCATTTGACCAAGTCTTTTATGCCACAACTCTATTTGTTCATCCTTGGACACATTACAAGACACACTTTTAGCCTCAAGACAATAGCAATTGTTACTAAACCTCATACCTTTTAACAAGATTTAACCATTGGGCAATAGGATAGAGCAATCATTTTTCCTAAACAAGATGGAGAGTCCATCATCACTAAGATGTGAAATGCTTATCAAACTGGCCTTTAGGCCATCAACATACAAAGCATTGGACAAAGAAGGTAATCCGGGAATGGAAATGGTTCCCTTTTTTTTGACCTTCTTTTTGGATCCATCACCAAAGGTGACATTTCCTCCCTCCTCCATCACAAAAGTCTCAAAGAAACTCTTATTTCCAGTGATGTGCCTAGAGCACCCACTATCCAAATACCAAAAATCACAAGAATGAGCTTTCAAAGCAATTTGTGCAACATGGCAAAGGTGTTCATCCTTTCTAATCCACCTAGGTGCAGTATTTTCCTTCCTAGTGGTCAATGGTACATGGGCTCTAAATGTCCTAGGATCATGCAAAAGTGTTCCACTTTTTCTAGCGACATGCATCATGGCTCTAGGTTTCTTAGGATCATACATCATAGCTTTAGCCCTTTTCTTTTCTTTTCTATAAAGCTTTCAATCCTACACAATTTGATATACCTAAAGCAATTATGTCTAATATGACCATCAATACCACAAAAATGACATGTAGGTAAAAAGTTAGGAATTATACCATATCCTTGAGGATGCATTGGAGCCTTCCCATTTCTTTGTGGTTGTCTTGCTTGTTGTTGAGGAACTTTCCTTATTGAGCAAGACTTGATTTCTTCATTGGTTGAGCTTGCATGATAGGTGTCTTCCCTTTGTGAGCATTTGGTTGAGGGAAGCTAACTTGAGGAACCCTTGTTCGATGAGCTTAAGGTGGGCTTCTTGGTGCCACCTTCACTTCAGCACTACTTGAACACTCTCCTAGATCAAGCTTCTTCCTAGGAGTTTGGTAAGGAGATGACCCATTGAAGTTCATGCTTCTTACAAAAATGGTCTTGCTTGGAGTGGAGGACATCTTGTCATCTTTAAACCCAAGCCCCATCTTGTCACTTAGCCCCTTTCCAACATCTAGCATGTGGTCAGGTTTCTTGGTGCTAGAGTTCATCTTGGACAACAACTCTCTAGCATCTTCAAGCTCTTTCTTCAACCCTTCTTCACTCCTCTTAGATCTTTCCAACTCTTCATTTAGTTTGTCAACTTGAGTTGAGAGGTCTAGGTTTTCTTCTGTTAATCTTTTAATCTCATTCTTGTTCTTTAATCATGAGCTCTCAAACTTAGCCATGTAATCCTTGAGATCCATCCTATCCACACTTCCATTTATGGTTTGTGATAAAGATCCATCATCTCTTGAGTAGTCTCCCTCTTGACTATCATTCTATTCTTCACAAGCATCTTTGCTCCTAAGAGAAGATGTCAATGCTATGAAGTTAGCCATGAGTTCTTCATCATCCGAAGACTCTTCTCCTTCATTAGAGTCATCACTTTCACTCTATGTGGCAGCCATCACTTTTCCCTTTTTCTTGTTCTTGTGATTTGCACATAACGAGGCAAAGTGACCTATTCTACCACATTCATAACATTGGACTCCTTTCTTCTCGGTCTTCTCTTGCCTAGGCTCAAACTTCTTGAAGTGAGCCTTTTTCTTCAAGTCTTGACCCTTGGATCCAAAGCCTTTCTTCTAGGACTTGTAGAATTTCTTGAACTTCCTCACCAACAAGGCCATCTATTCATCCGAGTCATCACCTTCCTCCTTCTCAACTTTGGAGGCTTTCAAAGCAATATCTTTTTGCTTCTTTGAAGGTGTGGGGTTAGGACATTTCCTAGATTCATATGCTAGAAGCCTCCCAATCACTTCACTTAGCTTCATGTCCTTGTAACCACTATTTTCTTCCAAAGCCATCACCTTGGACTCAAACCTATCGGGTAGAGATCTTAAAATCTTTTGCTTGATCTTCCTATCCGAATAAGGATCACCAAGTTGATGAATTTGTTCACAATGTCCATCAACCTTATTTTAAAATCATTGAAGCACTTGTTCTCATCCATCTTGAGCAATTCGAATTGCGTTTGGAGAACTTGAAGCTTCGATTCCTTAATCACATCAGTTCCCTTATGTGCAACTTCTAGGATGTCCCATGCTTCCTTAGCTATCCTAGTGTTTTGAACCAACTTGTATTGGTTATCATCCATTGCACAAATGATGGCATGCATTGCCTTCATATTCCACTTTGTCGCCTCAAACTCTTGTGCATTCCACTGAGCCTTTGGTTTGAGTACATCAACTCCTCTATCTGCTGGAGTCATCATGGGTAGAGTGTAGCCATCTTCAATTGCCATCCATGCTCTGTCATGAATTTTGCATATGTACGACTCCATCTTGCCTTTCCAAGAGGCATAATTCAACCCTATAAGGAGTGGAGGTCTAGTGCTAGAAGCTACCTCATTGCTACCATTTCCACTCATTGTGTTTATGAATGAATGATATGAATGCAAGTGTATGAATGGTCAATAGAAACAAACAAAATGCAACATACACTAAAATGAGCAAGGATCACCTATGTATGTCTAGGAACCTGCTCTGATACCAATTGAAACTAATAATATGATGTGTAATATTAATCTAGAGGGGGGGTGAATAGATTTTAATTAACTTTTACCCAATTTTTGTTAAGAGTCAAGTTGACGAGAACACCCTTATCTAGTTACAAAGATACCACAAGTGTAATAAATGCGGAAATAGTAAAAACACTTGAGATATACGTGGAAACACTCCAAATGGGAAAAACCACGGGCTGATGAGTGCACCACATTAGAACCTCGAATCCACTAATGATAAAGGAATTACAACCTAATCCCGGTTTAATCCTCCACCACTACCTAATCCCGGTATAAGTGAACCTAGTTCATCATGCTTGTGCTTTAAACTACCTACTCCCAGAAGCAACACAAGTCTTACTTCTCAATGAAGAGATAAAGTGTCCTAAGAGAATATATGATGATATTCAATGAACAAACAAGGCTAGGAAACCCTATATGCTTATCTAGGATAATAAGATGACAATTAATGCAATTCTAGATATCAGGTGCTAAATGACATGTTCAAATAGCTTGGCTAAACATAGATCAATCAATCCTATGAAGCTATCATAATACAACACTCAATCATGGCATCACAAAAATCTATAATTTGTATCTAGAAATATTCCAAGAGAATACAATTAATTAAAGAGATGATTTAGTAAGCAAAACACTTAACTTGTAAGAAGATAGTGAAAAACTTACCAAACAAGATGTGATGAAGCAGCCCTATCCATAGATGCACTCTAGATGAACTTAGATGATGCAAGATGAAGATTTAATGCTCATGGGAATGCTTCGAGTGATTAAAAATGAGTTATTGGAAGTGTTTTTCCTTTAAAATGTGTTCTAAGGAAGAAATGTGATATTCTGAACTCATACACAACCTTAAGGCATTGAGTTATATTTATATATAAGATCCAATCAACGTGAGGTCATTTTGGAAAAAACGTTCCAGCTTCCTCTGCGTACGCTAGTCGAGTAGCGCACCACCAGCGCATAGCCTATTTTTAAAACAGGCGCTGGATGAGTGGCACATCCCAGTAGCGCAACACAAGCGCATATTCTTTGGGATGTTTACGTTGGTGAGGCTGCGCTAGACGAGTGGCACACCATCAGCGCACACCCACATTTTTCAACTAAGCACGGGTGCAGCAGCGTAGCTCAGTGGCGCAACACTAGCGACAATCCACTGTGAAAGTTGCGCTGGTGAGGTGTGCACCACCAGCACAATGCCTATTTTTCCAACACTCAAATGCACAAAACAATAAGTTCAAGAGTGATGAAATTGCATCCTATTTTAATGCCTAGCATGACATACAACTTTCATAGCAAGATTCAAATAGGTCAACAAGAATCATTTTAACTAAAATGCACACAAGAAAACACTCAACATATAAGATCAAGAGTTACGCATGAATACGTGAGTGTGTGCAACTATCTCTTCAAAGTAAGTAAGCACAAGAATTTTTCCTTTGATGCTTCTCCTCTTGAGGTCTTGAGAGCCTAAGCTACCCTTACATGAACCCCAACAATGTGGTTGTTCACGAAATAAGCCAATCAACAAATGAGGACTTTTCAATAGGTATTGGATATTAAATCTTAATGTTAATTTTTCAATAGTGTCTATTGAAATATGGCTTCTTGACAAGTCAAAATATCCAAGTTCAAAATGTGGTCATATGAGTAAATATGGTAACTAGGAGAGCTATGGGAGGTCTGGCGATCATTGGTATTCTTTACCAGGATACAATATCTCTATTAAGATTGTCTAGGGTACGAATGAGGAATATTTACTTATTCTATCTTTTTTTAAGAGTTCAATTTTAGTTCTTTAAAAAAATGAACTAAAATTAATATATCGGAATTAAGTTAATTATTTGTTGATTGTGATTAGGTTATTTGTATTGGAGCTTAAATTTAGATAGCCCACTGCAATGCACACGAACTTGCATGGATCACTTAATATATTCTACTGGACCAATTTATGGGTTCGTTTATAATTGTGTTAAGGTATGCGGACTTGTTTCTTTTAGTAAGAATGGGTCTAGTTCACATGTGGACTTTTTATTAAAGTTCAATGGATTTAATAAAATGGAAAAAACCATATTTGGCTCATGTATAGGCTTGGGCGGCTAGGGCTTATAAAATAGCCTAATTTATTGTTTTTATTTTATTATTTAATTAATTAGAATTTAATTAACTTATCAATTAATTGATTATTTAATTAAAAGTCAAACTCATTTTCCTAGTAGGAGATGGTCTCCTAGTGTCATACTATTGTTGGTAATATGATAAGTATCAAATACTTTATTTGTTAAGTAGGTAAATAAAAGATATTTATTTATCTAGTCAAACTAGGAAGTATTTGATCTCTAAATGACTATTGGTCAAATTAGGAAGTTATTGATATTAATTTTTATTTAACAACAAGTTATTGGATAAATACACTATTGAGTTGGAATAGAAGTCTTGGTATAGAAAAAAAATCTTCTTTGAGTGAGGATTCTTGGACACCAAGTAAATCCTCCTAGAGAGAGGATACATGCCCACCAAGTAAATCTTCTTTAGGAGAGTATTTTGCCACCTGTATATATATGGCATGTAAATTTCGGCCAAGCCCTAGTTTTTCTAAGAGAAATTCGGCCAACTCATAGATATAGTGTGTAGAATTCGGCCAAGCAAAAGAAATAAGGGGAACGTTTTTCTTTTCGATAATTCACAAATAGATTGATAATTCACAAGTGACCAAATATTCTTGGGTGTTTTCTTAGAGGATTATTGTGACTAACAAAAGAAAAAGATTTTGTTTGTTTTCATCCTTAGGTATACAATTCAAAGAAAGGGGCCCCACACTCCTAGGTGATTCATGTTCGTGATTGGATTGGAAGATCTTGTGGATTCAATTCGGTGCAACTTCAATCGTCACAAGCAGGGGTGGCAACGGGGCAGGTCGAGGTGGGTTAGAGCAGCCCCAAACCCGGAACCCAATTTTTAACGTTCACCCCAAACCCGACCTATAACCCGATCGGGTCAAAAATGTTTGCCCCAAACCCACCCCATTTGACCCGTTTTGTTTATGTAAATTTGAATTTAATATAACACAATAATTATGTTTAATAAACATGAAATTCATACGTAAAGTATAAAATATAAATCCCAAAATGATTTAATCAAAAATACAAAATACATACAACATTATTATTATTATATATATATATATATATATATTGAAAATATCCTACAATGCGTGTCTAACAAACCTAGAGGGGGGGTGAATAGGTTTTAACACAATCGGTTACCAACTTTTTGAATTAATCACTGTTTATAAATTCACCCCATTAACAAAATGGAAAACAAGTAAAAATTACGAAAATAAAAAATGACACACGATTTTTACATGGAAACCCTTAACAAGAGAAAAACCATGGGCTAACCACTTAGCCACTCCCGATCATCAAAACCACTATTGTAATGATGTTTACAACCTTAGTTGACCACCTAGTCACACTTCAAGGTTATTAACCCCCCAGTACTACCCAACGGGCCTTAGTCTCTAAACTTAACCTCAATGAAGATTCAGAGCAGTCGAAGTGAATATGATGAAATATTCAAACATACAAGTGGTGCTAGGCTACACTAAATGCTTATATAGGAATTTAAAGACATCAATAAATGCAATTCCTAGATATCAATGTCTAAATGAAAATGTAAGAAGACCTAACTAGATATAGCTATGAAAGTCTAAAATCTAGTTATCAAACAAAAGCCAATCAACAAAAGTTGTCATGAAACATGGTGAAGAACAATCATTGTAATTAACAAATGCAATCAATTAGACCTAAACAATATCTAAATGCAAAGTATAGAGATTTAGCTAGAAGGGTAAAATCGTCATAAATGCTAGCTATCACTAATCAATGTTCTCAACCAAAAACCAACATCACAAGCATGTTATAAAAGCTATTAAACACAAGAACTTGAATTTAATTTGCAATAAAATCTAAAACCTAGGCATACATGACATAGTAACGAAACAATGAAGTCTAGGGCATGTAAAGTTTATGTAGTCAAAGGAAACAAGAAGACCCATGCTTGGATGATGCACAATAATACATAAAGGATGATGGATTTTGGGTTTGGAGAGTTAATCAAGATTTAATGATGCTTTCTCTCTCAAGAAACTCCCTCTCTCTCTCTCGGGTTCGTTTTTGAGAGTCACTGAATAAAGAAGATGAGTTAAGGATGTATTTCTAATTCCCAAGTGAAATAACATCGTTTTGAAGTTAGAAAACAACATCCTGTCATGACCACTGTGCATACCGTGGTCTAAGCAAGCATCCAGGCCATGGTTTATGTAGCATGGCATGGCTAGACATGACCGCACACGAGATTGCTAGCTTGGCATGTGCACCAAAAGCTGTCTAGACCGCGGTACACGAGTGATAGCACAACAACTCAAAATTCAAGCGACCTAAAATATGACCAAACGATATCCAAACCTTTCGTATGATATACCGTTAGAAAGGTATGGAAGTATAATTTCTGATCCAAATTACAAAACATGATTTGAATGTCTGTAGAAAGAGTTATGGTTATTTGAGTAACCAAAGGTCAGAAACAGACAACAATAGAGTTGCCCTATTTTTGTGGTCACTTTGGAGAATTTAAAACCAATTCAAACGGTCATGAAATATTACAAATAATATACCGTTAGAAACGTACGAGTGTCTATTTTGTAAAAAAAATTTCAAAACCCATTTTGAAGCAATTTAAAAAATGTTATGGCCACTAGTCCATGCATAGGTCAGTTTTAAAAAATATTTAAATCATTGAAATCCACTTTTTTGGAACTAAACACATTACTCCAAATAGCCAAACCAAGATAAGAATATGACCTTCTCAAATGCTTACTCAACACACTAAGACAAGCACACCATCGTGCAAGCATGGACACAACACAAGCACACCACACAAAACCTCATTCAAATCTAGAAATGAAGTGCAAATATCATTGTGAAAGAATGCACACATGAGTAACAAGGAATAAATGCATGTCAATACAAATTCATTTAAGTGTGTGTGTGTGTGCAATGTGTAAATGATGCACACATATAAGCAATAAGAAACACAAATGCAAGGTGAACAAAACATGCATGAGGTGTGTGTGTGCAATGAAATCTCTTTAAAGAGTTAAGCAAGTGATATACTTTAGAAGCTTAAGTTTGGTCACGAACAAAGATCACCTAAACAACCCTTACATGTTAATCCCCAATTGTGGTTTGTCAATCGAAATAAGCCAATAAAAAATCATGGAACTTACATATATATATATATATATATATATATATATATATTATGGGTCAAAAGGGGCAGGTTTGGGCAAAAGAGACCCCCCACACCCGACATGTTAACCCGATCGAGTCAAGAATTTTACCCCAAACCCGTCTCGTTACCCATTTTTTCTACTCCAAACCCGCCCCAAACGGGCTGGGGCCTCACGGGTTTGGGGCGGGTCAGGGAATTTTGCCACCCCTAGTCATCAGAAAAAGGTACAATACTTTTAATATACGTTAATTAATCAAGTGTTAGGGTTCTTTCTTATAACGGGAAAGTTTTAAAATATACTCAAACCCTTTTTTCTGCTTCTGCTGTTTTTGATTTGATTTTTCCCTACAAAGACCTATTCCAAATCTCTTGATTGAAAAAGTGCCTCGAAACAATATTTTTAAAGAACCCATGGTTAAGATCAGCGGGCACGTTTTGACCCCAGTCACCCAAGATGAAGAACCAGTTATTCTTCCAATAAATGTTAAAGGACGAGAGTCTCATATAAATTCTTTGTGGTCTTTGTGAGATGGAGGGGGCTTGTCAAACCTTTTGGGAATCTAATGGCTTGGGGATTGAAACAAAAGGTAGAATGTACCTTCATTATCCGATATGCCAAAAGCATATGGAAATGATGAATCTCTCCAGGAGTGGGCGGGTTTGGTGCCCTGATCTGCTTCTTAACTGCTATAGCCTAATCAAAATCCTATAAGAGTTAGGAGCTAATTCCGTAGGTGCAATTTCAGCTTCTGCCATAAACCTAGCAATGAAAGGCTGAATAGTTAGAGTTACCCTACAAGAAAGCATAGTCCCATAAAAACCCACAACACCTGAGGGTGGATTCTAAATGGCCCGATTGCTTGATAGGATAAGCTTGACTGAGTTGGGAATGTTGAATCTATCAGTGAACTTCTCGATTTCTTTAACGGTGACTATGCTCAATTCAGTACTAAAAGAATAGGGTCGAGTATCAAAGAACTTGAGTAGATGAGCTTGACGTATTTTAGGAATTTCCTCTATCCTAAGTACTTGAGACTAGATTTTTAAATCAATGACAGAGGTAGCCTTAGCAACAGGTTTGCTACCTTGACCAAAGCGAGTCGATCTCGACATGTCTGGAGGCTGATCAACAGAAGAAATGTTTAGATAAGAATGAGAAGGTCAAAATTTAGGCTGGGCAATCGAATAATCACAGCTAAGAGCTGTGGGCTGAGAGGGAGGAGAATGACCTCTTAATATGAACTTTATCCTATCAGTGTTTGAGGGGTAACAGTTGTCGTTTATGCAATGTCAATAAAAATTATAAAACCTCCACTATGCACTCAAATGTATAAAACAAGTATCGTGGCAAGTTAAGGTATCATCCATAGATATTGATATAGGGATATAATCAAATTATTACTCTAGAACTAAATGTAATAAAAGTAAATTGCAATGGTTGATGATTTGAAATTAACTAACAAAAAGTAAAAATGCTATTTAAACTATGAGAACGTAATGTGATATGGAGTGATAAGATACGATAATGGAATGGGAGGTGATGTAATCACAACATAAATGATGGGGAATCCATTTAACCTTTACAATAAATTTAATTAATGAGGGTCAATCTATCTTTAGGAGTGATTTGGAGTCAACAATGCTTACTGACGACTGCTAGCCGGATTGGAGAATTGGAGACTCTAATCACATCAACTCTCTACTACTCAACTACTTGGTTGGCTTATGAGAGAGCCACTCTTGAAGTCTAGATAGATTATAATGGTAGAGGGTGGCTTGGAAGGGCATATTCATAATCCATCCCTTTCCATTAAGACATAAACGCATAGGAAGAGTATATTCACTACACATTCATTCCATTCAATCTAGATAGTTTAAACACCTTAAAAGTGAGTATCTAACTTGGCTTGAGAGAGGACATGTCTACCCAATCCAAGAAAATGTATATTCCAATTTTAAAAACTCAAAAGAGATTGATAATCAGTAAGAATCAAGAAAGGGCATATCAACTTAATTCAAGAGATAATCAAAATAGAAATTAATTCATTGAATGAAAATCAATAATCGAATAACAAAAATTTAGTGGATCACCCATAATTCATGTGTTTTTTACATCATTCCCATAATTAGTTTAGCTACTCATGAGGAAAATGATAAAGAGGATTGAAATAGAAAGGACCCATGTGAAGACGTTCTTCCTTAAAGCTTGAATCCTTCTCTGATTGTTCCAAAATGATTATACTTTTTAGCCCTCAAATCCTTTTACCTTGTCCCGTTTTCATGCATTTTTATGTATCTTATGGCACTTTTGATATGTTTGCAAGCAATTAGGTACATTTTGGAAGAAAGGATGAAAAACATGAGGTTTGTGCAAAAACAGGCTAAAATCCATAAAGAAAGGCTCTAGTGTGCAAGTGCATGTGTGGGTTCCAACCCATACACAACTAGCGCACAAACTGCATATGTGACCAAGACAAGAGAAGCAGATTAGTGACCATACAGTCACTGCATGAGTCCCTACCCGCACACTGCTCGTGCATATACCTAAACCAGAGAAGAAAAGTTGAAGAAATCAGGTCACTGCACGGGTCCCTACCCACACACTACCCGTGCATTTCGTGCGCCAAGACCCCCACATCAGTATTTTAAGACCTAAATTTGGAATCCCTATATATACTTCTTGTTCTTTTCTCGAAAACACTCTCTCACACTTCAAAATCTCAAATCCTCTCCTCCACCTATCTCTAATCTCTAACTTAGACCTAGGAATCATTCCCCACCAAATCTAACCATCTTCTTCCTCATCAACTCAAGGCAACTAGGATATTGTAATTAAGCTTCAAGAAAGGAGGAGTTTCTCTACATGGGTCTTCTCTATCTCTCATTTCTTAGGTTTTAATTTGTATTTAGCACAAGTAGCTAATCACCATCTTAGGTGTTATTGTGCATCATTTATGAACCATTGGGCTTGTATTGAACTTTATTTACTCAATTAAATCTATCAAATATGTTTCATTTACAGTTATGATTTCAAGAATAGTTTGTCTTAGATTGTACCCTCCTTTCTTTGCGAGTTGTTTGAGAAATTACTTGAGTAGAGAATTGAGACTCTCGATTCAGTTCTCTTAAGCTCATTTGAATGGCAGGTGTTATTGGTGTAATTTGGAGAGTGTGACATGTCAATAGGTTTAACTAGACTGACAGAGGTCGGGGTGCAACGTTAGTAAAAGTCAACAAGAGCAAATCTGCCTTAGTTGACCAAAGACGACTTCATAATGTCTGATCGAGGTTACCTAAACAGTAGGGTAGATGAGATAACAGTAATCTAGTTAATATAGTCAGGATTACCCAAATGGTCAGGCCAAAGCCTATGATCAAGGTGAAACCATCGGTCGGGGAGAAAGAAGTCAGGTCTAGATTGGCAGATGGTCGGTTGAGTAACAAGTGGAAAACATTCAGACTTAATGCAATTATGACTCAAATAAGCACGAAAAGAGTCTGATTCAAACAAGGCATCTTGAAGCACACTTTAAAAAGAAAATAAACTTCCTTATGGATATCAGAGTCGAGATAAAGCAAGAGTTCTAAAAACAATCGAAATACAATCAATGCAAAATGTGAAAGAAGAATAAACACAACTCCAAAAGGTTAGAGTTTCATTAAATTGTGAGAACTTTCCTTACCTATACATTAAGAAGTAAGGTTCTATGTATGTATAAATAGACCCTAATAACACCCACGAAAGGGTTAACGTAAATTAAGCTTACAATAGTGCAAGAGAAATCAAGTGTGTGATTGTTCTCGCCAGAGTAAATTCTTCTCACTGTCGTCAACAACTGTGGATGTTTCCCCATCTTAGGGTTTTACCACATTAAATCTTGTGCCTTGTTTTCTTTTTATTTATTTTTATTCATAGCTCAATTGTTTATTCACATTCACTTGATTGATTGATTTTGATGAACAATAGTCTTTACTTGTGCTAGGTTTACTCAATTTATTATTTTCTTGATTAGCATAATTTATTGTATATATGGAGATTAATATCTTTTTATTGAATACTTAGTGTATACATGCTCTATATTTCTTGCTAGAAATTTTATTGATCAAATGTAATGATTCTAGCTTGATTTTTTGTTTGATACTATATCTTGATTATGTGCTTAAATTTATATGATTGGCTCAAGGTTTAGTTACATGAATAAATCCAGAAGTTAAATGTGTTTTGGTGTTTCACATTTCTATACACGTTATTCATGCATAGCAACTAGACATATTTTGTTTGTGAACTTTCATGTATAAATCTTGTTCCCAATGGATATGTTGATCAAAATATTCTATGTTGCGCTTGTTTGCGTTTTGCATTAATGTTCACATAGATGACCTTGTGAAAAGGTTGGAATTCTCATTCATTAGAGTGATTCTTTGGATTGGGCATTGGAAGTCACATTTGGAGAGTGATTCTTCAAGTTGTGCATTAGAAGTCACATTCCTTAGAGTGATTCTTTTGATTGTGCATTGGAAGTCACATGTCATAGAGTGATTATTTGATTTGTGCATTGGAAGTCTTGGCTAGTGAAACAAATTATGGTGTGTTTAATAACAATCTAGAAGGGGGGTGAATAGATTTTAATCAATTTTACTCAAATTTTGTTAATAGCCAATTAGACGAAAATACTCCTACGTAGTCACAATAATATAACAAGTTTAATAAATGCGGAATTAAAATGAACATTTGATCTTTACGTGCAATCACTCCAAATGGGAAAAACCACAGGCAGTTAAGTGTGACACACTCAAACAATGAATCCACTAATGATAGAGGAATTACAACCTACTCTCGGTATGTAACCCACAACAACTACCTAATCCCGGTATTAAGTGAACCTAGTCCAATTTGCTTGCGATTTAAGCTACCTAATCCCAGAAGCAACACAAGTCTTACTTCTCAATGAAGAGATAAAAAAGACCTATTTGAATATATGATGATATTCAAAGAACAAACAAGGCTAAGGAACCTTATATGCTTATCAAGGATAATGAGATGGCAATTAATGCAATCCTAGACACAAGAGCTAAATGACATGTCATAAAGCTTAGCTAAACATAGAACAAGCAATCCTATGAAGCTATTGTTAGAATTATGCTTTATAGCAAGAGTGTAATATTGTAATTAACAATCTTTTTCATATGAATAAAGTGATTTCTAGTTTAACAAATCTTATAGCATTTATAGTTTAATTATTATAGTTGTCAAAAGTAAATAATCATAAGGTCAAAAGACTATGAGAAAAGAAGAATCGTTCATACATCTAGATATGTATGAGGTAGACACAATTCCTTAGTTAGTCTTGAATAAAATTCACAACTTAAGATAGAAGGTTGGGCACTTTTATCTTGTCAAAGTTGTAGATTCTTTTGCTAGCATTTGAGTGGGATCAAATGTGTTATGATGAGTCTAAAATCATCAAAGTGTGGTGTCTTTGGGAAAAAGAATCTAGTGCGCTGGGTGCATTGAATAGGATCAAAATGAAATACTTTATCTAGAATCGTCAATGGATAAAAGTTTTCATTTGAAGAAAATTAGAGAGTCTATCTCAATCCTGAGATAAATGATGGACTTATGGTTGCAAGTGTTATCATTTGAGCTATCAATGAGTACGATTATATAGCATAGTCTATCCTCGATAGTTTGGTGGTATTCATTTGTTAATCGATAGAGGACTTCATTTATAGATATGAACATCGTGCTCCAATTATTGAATGAGAGTAGAATACCATCATGTGGATGTTTTGAGGTATTGGATATTAAATCTTAATGTTAAGTTTTCAATAGTGTCTATTGAAACATGGCATTTGGACAAGTCAAAATATCCAAGTTCAAAATGTGGTCATATGAGTAAATATGGTAACTTTGAGAGCTATAGGCGGTCTATGAGCTCTCGGCGATTACTGGTATTCTTCACGAGGATACACTTTCTCCAATAAGGTTGTCTAGGGTATGAGTGAGTAACATCAACTTATTATATCTTTATTTAAGAGTTAAATTTTAGTTCTTTAGTGGAATGAACTAAAATTAAAAAGATCATACCTAAGTGAATCATTTGTTTATTGTGATTGGGTTATGTCTATTGGAGCTTAAATTTAGATAGCCCGCCAAGATCCTCTATCCACACGAACTTGCATGGATCACTTGATATATTCTACCGGACCAATTTAGGGGTCCATCTAGAAATGTATTAAGGCATGAGAACTTGTTTCTTTTTGTAAGAATAGGTCTAGTTCACATGTGGACTTTTTATTAAGGTCCAATGGATTTAGTAATATAAGAAAAATAATATATGGCCCATATATATGGTATAGGCGGCAAGGCTATTAAGAATAGCTTAAATATATTATTTTTATTTTATTACTTAATTAAATGGAAATTAATTAATTTATTGATTAATTAACTATTTAATTAAAAGTCAAAATCTTTTTCCTAGTAGAAGATGGTCTCCTAAAATTATACTATTGTTGGTAGTATAATTAATATTAAAAACTATATTTGATCAGTAGATAAATAAAAGGAATTATTTATCTAATCAAATTAGGAAGTCTTTAATATGGTTACAAACACACTATTGAGTTGGATTATGAGTCTCGGTGTAGGATAGAATTCCTTTTTTGAAAAGGATTATTAACCACCAAGTAATTCTACATAAGGAAAGGATAGTTAACAACCAAGTAAATCCTTCTTAGGAAAAGAATTAAGTTTCCTAATACTTATTGTATGAATTTCTGCCAGCTATGTATATATAAGATGATGATAGAATTTCTTTTAGATAAGGATTCTTAACTACCAAATAAATCCACCTAAGTAAAGGATTCTTGCCAACCAAGTAAATCCTTCTTAGGAGAATATTGATTATCCTATATATATGTGTTTGAAATTCGGCCAACCCATAAGAAATAACAAGAAAAATTTCCGCCATGCTTGGGAGTTTCTAAAGAGAGATTTCATCCAAGCAAGAAAGAATTTTGAGGGAGAAAATTTTGTTTTTACTCTGGACAAAATTCAACCAACTCTAAGCTATAGTGTGTGAATTCGGCCAAGTAGAGAAAAAAGGGAAACGTTTTTGTTTTCGATAGGATACTAGTATCCTTTACATCAAAAGGGTTTTGTGTACAACATCGAATCAAGGTTCACACGAGTTTCAATCAAATTGATTGATAATTCACAAGTGACCGAACGTTCTTGGATTTTTCTCTTGGAGGATATTTGTCACTAACAAAGAAAAGATTTTGCTTGTTTCCATCCTCATGTATACAATTTAAAGAAAGGGAGCCCACACTCCTAGGTGATTCACGTTCGTGATTGGATTGAAAGATCTTGCGGAATCAATTTGGCGCTTGTTCAATCATCATGAGTAAAAGGTACGATACATTTATATACGTCAATTAATCTAGGGTTAAGGTTCTCGCTGCATAAAAGGGAAAAAAAAAATTATACGCAAACCCTAATTTTCTAATTTTCTCACGGTTCCGTTGCGTTTTGAACCGTTTTTTCCCTACAATTGGTATCAGAGCATGGTTGTACCCTTGATTAATTGATGTATTTGTACTTGAATCTTTTTCTTTTTATTGTATATATGCATGTTTTAGAAAGAGATGACACTCTAGGTATTCGCATATATATTTACATTGGAATGTATGGATATATCTATGTTTTATATGTGGTTTGTTATTGCTCAATTTTGGTCCTAGAATTTCAATGTATTTTGTTTTGGGATCGTAACAAGAAGGATGGTCTATCATCGCCATAATTTCCTTATATTGGTAGTTACAAAGTTTATTTTTATTTTGTTGTTGTAATAAAAAAAACTGCACTATAGTAATAAAACAGAACTGCAGTATTTTTTTTATTTAAATTCTTCTGTAATACATTCAAGTATCGAAGACTCGAAGGTTTGAAGAATTAGGAGCAATCGGAACAAGTTTGGGACAGTGCGAGTGAAAATACAAACACAGTTAAATGCTCAAGGCTAACCTAGAGGGGGGGGGGGGGGAGGGTGAATAGGTTAGACACATTTTTCGACTCCCTTAGAAACAAATAAAAGTTTGTCCCTCTAGATTGCTTGTATCACAATATATATATATATATATTAATTAAAGACACTTACTCAATATATAAAACAAGTAAAGTATGATACAAACAAGCAATTGTAACACATACACAATCTATATTATAGAAAAGAAGTCAACTTACATAAAGTGTTCTATCCATAGTATTCAAATAACAAATACAAACACTAGAGAGATAGGGATAGAGAGAAGTTGACACAAGATATAACTTGGTAAACCTCCGAAGAGGAAACATCCACGGGTTAGCAACCACCGGTAAAAAAAATCCACTAGTAGATAAGACAAGTACAATCTCTCAAGTGATCCCTTTACCTAGAAATTACCCTCCTATCCTACTCATGAAGATGTCGCCCTCATGTTTAACAATCTGAGGCCTCACACCTCTTGTCAAGACTTCCTCGCTCACCTTACCGGATCCTCACGACCCAAGGCAAGACTTCTTGCTCAACTATCCGAGTCCTCCCCACTCTAGTCAAGACTTCCTCGCTCACCTATCTGGATCCTCACAACCCTAAACAAGACTTCTTGCTCGACTATCCAAGTCCTCCCGACTCTAGCCAAGACTTCCTTGCTTGACAATCCAAGGTCTCACACCTCTTGCCAAGACTTCTTTCTCAACAACATAGGTTTTACACCTATTGTCAAGACTTCCTTCTCACAAGGTATCTAGGTGATGATGAATGCAAAACGCAAACAAGCACGCAACATAGAATGCTATGATCAACACATCCTATAGATAATACTAGATATGAGCATGAATGCAAAAATCACATGTAGTCTAGTCAATCATGCATGTTTAATCCATCTAGATCATGTAAGATATGTTCAACATTAATCACAACCTAGATACATGCATAGATCTAAACTTGAATCACAAGATATGTTCAATTAATCACAAAATCAAGTTTAAATCACATAAACCAAAAACATGCTAAAATCATATGACAAAGTCATTTAGATTTAAGCTAAAGTTCTAGAGCATATTCCTATTCATAGATTCAACAAAACACATGAATAGCTTAAAAGAACATAAACACATGTATTAATGTGAGAATTCGGCCAAGAGAGCCTAATACTTGTGAGGAACTATTTTTCACAAAATCAATCAATCAAAGATCATCAAAATAGTCCTCGAATCAAAGCTAGCACAATACAATCCCAAACATGTTAAAACATAGGTAAAATCAAAACCAAACTCAACATGTAAGATTTCAAGTGAAACTCAACCTAGCTTTAAAAGAGTTCAAAATTCAAATTAAAACACTTACAATACAAATATATAAGTTGAAGAAGAATACTTAAGGCAATTGACCAAGTTTTAAAAGAAAACTTTGACAGAAAATCAATACCCTAGTTGATTTAGGTGCAGTCCAGTTTTTGTATGTTTAGACTCCAAACAAAGCAACAAAACTCACTCAAACCTTCAGAGAAAGGATGGATAAAGAATATACAAACACCCTCAACTTTGAATCACTCAAATCGGAGTTCAAATGAAGAATTTATGGTGTTTGGAAGTTGAGCAAATGTAGAGAGAAAACTTTCTGCACAAAAGTTTAAATTTCTTCTTAGAATGAAATGTGAGAAGGACGGAGGATATAAAGGAGAGGGAAAATTGGGCATGTGAAATGACCAAAAGGGGAAAGAAGCAGCCAAGAATGCTTGTTGCCCGAGATGGCACATGGGCATCTCGGGGCAGCAAGCCTTTTGCGCCGAGATGGCCACGCGCCATCTCGGGAAAGAAGTGCTTTGCTGACTTCTTTCTCCTTCGAC
This sequence comes from Dipteronia dyeriana, assembly GCA_032871835.1. Lineage (NCBI taxonomy): Eukaryota > Viridiplantae > Streptophyta > Magnoliopsida > Sapindales > Sapindaceae > Dipteronia > Dipteronia dyeriana. The sequence goes on from CM065299.1 coordinate 55,441,639, forward strand.
CTTCCTTCACTTTCTTCAACGGTTCTCTAGTCTTCGAACATGGAATTTGAATCCGTTTGTGGTTTGCAAACCATAATTCTCACACGGACATGGACATAAAAGATACTCAATCCAGAAAATAATAATTCGACTCGATATACGAAGATGAAGACAATGTATACAACATGTGTTGAAAGTGTAGTATCTTTTGACTTAGAACTTGAAATCCATAGTATGAGTAACCGAAATGACCGGAACTAAATCAAGAATGATTTAAGACTAAATTCAAGTTCAATATCCATGTTATACAAATATATACACAATCAAAAACAATTCACACTAGAATGCAAACTATATAGAGATAGTCTCCAATCATACATTTTCCAAAACATGTTACTTCCATACCAATGCATGAGCATTCATCTTCAAGTGTGTGAATGTGTTATACATGGTGCACAACGATGCAGGGACACATATGAATGAATTGTATGCGTGTGCCTATAATGGTGCACAATGATGCAGGGACACAAATATATGAACTGTGTGTGTGTGTCTAAGCCTTGTAAGAGAAAGAAAAGGTCTTAGTATACCTTTGTAGTATCATAGTGCATCATTTCTCTTTGAAGACTTTGAACTTGCTTTGACTTGTTGTTCATTCTTCTTTGAATTATCATGAATCTAAACAACTAAATCATTACAAGTAAACATCATTTTGATATGGAATTAATGCCAACACAAACTAAAACCTAACAATCTCCCCATTTGGCAAATTCTATGTCAAAACACCTATACATTTACTATAAATATAAAAATGAAGATAGGTCACAAAATCACTCCCTCATATTACAATGAGTAAGATTCCTATAACTAATCTTCACCAACTCTTGAACTTCATCTTGATTTTCTCTTGAAGCAACATACAAATCATCTCAAAGCACAATGCATATACAAGAGAAAAACAACAAATGGCAACATATAATATGGATAAGAATATACAATTAAGTCCACAAATACATGTATCTCCCCCTTAATACATGCCAAAATACAAGAATTCTTAACCAAATCGTAAGACTAATTATTACATGCCATTGAAAGTTCAAAAGTTCATAAAAACAACATAAAAGGAAACTAAGTAACTAACAACCCTTTCTCCCTCTTTTTGACATGAAATGATGCCAAAAGGTAAGAAACATACCATAAGACTCAAATACTAGCTACTTGGTCCACCAAAGAAAGATGTGCGTGTAGTTGATCTAACATAATGCTTGAGAGGTGGTCTTGAACTTGAAGCAATACATTCCCCCAACTCTTTTATTCTTGCGTCTTGTTTATCAACTATAACACTAAGCTCATCAACCTTCTTCTTCAAATGTAAAGCCCAATCCGGAAGAATGTTTGTGCTAATCTCATGACAATCAACTTGAGAACTACTAAATAGTCCAAAAGTATCACATGTCTTACCCTTATCCTTATATGACATGTATGACACACGTTTATCACTATACTTTTCCAAGGGTTGTACCAACACATCATCTTCTCTACTCTTAACACCACGAGCTAAACACAAAGAAGTTATAAACCCCGATAATGTAAGCTTTTTATCTCTTCTAGTAGAGAAAGCCGTACAATCAATATAAAGCATAAGTAGATCCCCAAGGTTTATAGGTTGATTAGTCACCAAGGCATACACTATTTTGATCTTGTCTTTATTCAACTCGATTGAATTCGAAGATCCAATAATGTTAGTGCAAATGAATAGATGCCAAAATGCACTAGCCTTAGTTAACTCATGTTGACTAATATATGCTATACCTTTCCACTCAAAAGAAGCATTGTCACAAAGAGTTCTACCCATGATATTAAGATTCTCAATGACATCTACCTCTAGAAAGTTCGAATCTATATCAATAGATAGCCCAAGAAACTTGTTAATGTTTTCCGGGTTAACTCTAAACACAAAACCCCTAATCTCCATCAAAGCATCCAATAAGGTGGCGCTTTTTCTATATTCAAGATAAAACTCTCTAACAAGAGTATCATTCACAATTCCTAACATGCTCACCCAAGATTCCCAATTTCTATCCTTATTGCACTTAAGAACATAAGAAACTTTACACTTACCTAAGTCAATGCCTCTCTCTTGAAATATCTTCTTAGTTCCAAAGATTCCTAAATCTTTTGTCCTTGAAGCTTTGGATCCTTTTGAGGTAGACTTGGCTTTCACAATGGGATTCGATTAATTTCCACTTCTGGTAACCTTAGTTCTTCCCATTTGTTCTTGTGTTATAAGATGCTATATACAAACAACAAATGTGAGTGAAAGACAAAACAAGCATATTAGTCACATATATATAAACAAAGACATATGACTTAAGAATGAATCATCATGCAAGACAAAGATAGTGAGTAATATCTTACAAGTATCATTAAGTCAAAATATGCCAACATGGAACAAAATGAAGCATGTGAACATATCATAAAAGAGAACAATGTCTAGAATACAAATCTCCCCGTTGATAAATGCTGTAACTAAAATCAATGATAGCATAAAGTTCACAAAGATGTTCACACAATCACACATTCAAGCAATTTGAAGAAATATCGACAAAATAACCTTCATATGCTAAGAGAGATATACAAAGATTTTTCAAGTTCTCTCATAATTCTTCAACAATTGGTAAAATATCATCATACTCATAAACAAAGTGTGTGTGTGAAAGATATGCTTCAAATATATATCAAGAAGTAGTTTGATAATCAACATCCAAACAATTTCCAACAACTATTCATCTTAAGCTTTTTCCATAAAAAGTCAAACCGGTTATCATCCGGAATTTTTGTTTTTAAGAGAATAAATTTCAACATATGAGCATGTGTGTGCATGTGGCTCGTCATCCCATTTTTGTTTTTCAACCCGAGCTCATTTGATTTTCAACTAAACTCTTTTTTAAGCCTTCCTCTTTTTCTTTTTAGGCTTTGAATCAAAGATTTTTTTTATGATTTCATTTCAACACTTCTTTGATTTTTCTCCATTTTTTTACATAAACAAAAATTCACTTCATGACGGCTTTCACTCATCACAATGGTGTAGCTCTTTCCAACATTGGGTAGCTTTCACAACCAATATGTACAGCCTTTTCCATGAAGGTTCTCGTTGTGTTCTATGTATTTGCCGAAGCAAAATGGATAATAACAATAGGTCATTTTAAATGTACTTAAGCACAAAAAATTCAAGGTGTATCCAAAGTTACATATTAGTAAACTCAACATACTAGCAAAACATATAAGAGAAGCAAGGTACAATTTTAGAAAACCAAGATTTTATGCCTCTTAAGCACATGATCTAAGAGCAATAAGTAGAGACTTATTCAAGATCATTACTTCTCTAATGAGTAGCTTTCAAAGAATATGAAGCTCATATTTTCAAAAGTATGCCACTCAATATACTTTACACAAACAATCATCAAAGTTAAGATCAATGTGAACAATATCACGATTAGATTATAAAATAGCAAATGTCAATGAGAACCATATGTATGCCATACAAAATTCTCTAATATGACATGCTATGAGATGGATATCAAAAATTGAGTCAAAAGAAGAATATCTAAGAGAACATGCATTACAGTATAGAGATACCTTTTTGCACATTATATTCACCAAATATCATACTTCTGCCCTTTTTATGAGCACTCTTGCCTTGAATGTCCTCATGACACCAAGTTGACGATGTTTCACAAAAAGAGTATAAAAAGCATAATATCTCAACTCAATTAACACATATATCAAAATAACTTCTCTAAAGTTAATCAACAAATTTTGACCATCATAACAACCATGTTGTGAGATAACCAAGTTCATATCAATACATGAAGTATTCAAAGCTAGCAAGCAAGAATTCTCAACACAATTGATGTATAGCCTCAAAGCTATCTCACATGTGCTTCTTATTTTTAGTGATAAGAGCACTCACCCTTGAACCACTTGTTCTTGGGTGTACCTACACAAACATTTCCAATATCATCCTTGATAAAAATGTTAAATCTAGAGTAAAGTCCTTCAATGACTTGATTAACAAGAATATCATTAACACACTTTTCCTTAACATTTTCAACACAAGCTTTGTCAAGTTAAACAAGATTAGTATTCTTTCTACTCCACAACTTCTTCTCATGCTTAGCAATATTATCATGTTTCTCAACTTTCAAGACCTTAGCATGTTTAAGTTAAAGTTTAATATCCTTATCTCTAGATTCATTTCCTAATTTGTATTTTTCTATATATTTATAACACCTAGGATTAATGTGACCTATTGTGTTGCAATAATGGCAAATTGGAATAAAAGATGAGATTGTACCTTTTGGAGTTGAACTAGCTTCATTAGGAGTTTGCAAAGATACCTTGTTCACCAACTTCTTCTTGGCTTTTGATCTTCTCTTCTTGTGTGGTTTCTTATCAATCACAACTTCATCAAAGTGAGTAGGAAGTTGTGCTTCCAAGAGCTCCTCTTCAACTACCAAGTCATCTTCACCACTATGAGAGTTAACAAGATTCCTAACACTAGACACACTTACTGAATCATTCACTAAGTCCTTGATGGCCTCCTTAGCCGTGTCTATCTCTTCCATCAATTCTTGTTCTCTCTTCTTCAAAAAAGATATCACATTATCCTTCTCAAGGTCTATCTTTTCCAGTTCTCTAAACTTCTTCATAATATCACCTTTTTCACCAAGATGTCTACGAGTGAAAACCACATACTTATCTAGTTGTTTCTTGATCAAATCATCCTTCTCAACTACTTCTATTTGAGCATTATCTCTAGCTTCTTCAAACTTTTCTATCTTTTCCAACAACTCAAGATTAGTAGGAATGTAACTAGAGCTTCCATGATGAGTTTCATCAAAGTTCTTGTTCAAAGATATTGTACCATCAATATCTAGTGGAGAATGAGAAGCCGTTAGAGCTACAAAATTGCTCACCAACTCTTCATCACTTGAAGACTCACTACTAGAGCTCTCATTGTCACTAGAGTTATCATCACTCCAAGTAGCCATAAACACTTTGCCTTTCTTGTCTTTCTTAGATGGCTTCTTGGTGCACTCACTAGCAAAGTGACCGAAACCATGACAATTATAGCATTGAACCTCTTCCTTGTTCATGGCTTGACTTTTCTTCTCATTCCTTGGAGATGATTTTTTCTTAACTTCCTTTTCCTTAGAAGACTTGCCTCTAGGCTTGGCATTCTTCTTTAGAAACTTCATGAACCTTTTAACCAAATAAGGGATCTCTTCATTTTCATCATCACTCTCCTCCTCAATAGCATTGAGAGTGATTCCTTTATTCTTAATCTTTGGCTTCAAGCACATCTCATAAGTTTGGAGAGACCCAAGCAAGGAACCGTTCAATTTTCATACTATCCATATCCTTGCTTTCCTCAATGGCCGTCACCTTTGATTTGAATCTCTTAGGAAGAGACCTAAGGATTTTCCAATTTAAACGCTCTTTTGAGATAGGTACACCAAGTGCTTGATATTGGTTAGCAATGTTAAGAAGCCGTAATTAGAAGTCTTCAAACTTTTCTTCTTCACCCATTCTTAAACCTTCAAATTGTGATGCCAACATTTGAAGCCTTGATTTCTTCACCGCTAAGGTTCCTTCATTAGTAACTTGGAGAGTATCCCAAACTTCCTTTACGGATTCAAGATTTTGAATGTAGGAGAATTGATGCCCATCAACTCCTCCAAAGATGGCATTCATAGCAAGATGATGCCATTTAGCAACCTCAAACTCATTCGTTGTCCATTCACTCCTTGACTTGAGTATCATGGTTTCATCCTCTTGAACCTTGGTAGGAGGACTATAACCTTCTTCCACTACCATCCAAGCCCTTTCATCAATAGAGCGGATGTAGGATTTTATCCTCAACTTCCAATACCCATAGTTAGTGCCTTGAAGTAATGATGGCATAGTATTTGAGGCTCCTTCCGCCATTACATCAACTTGTAAACCCATGACTTCAAAAGCCTTGTAAAAACCGCGAATGTATCACCTGGACTCTCACTAAGTGCAATCTAGTGTCCTGTTCTGATACCAATTGAAAATACAAAAACGGTTAAATGCTCAAGGCTAACCTAGAAGGGGGGTGAATAGGTTAGACACCTTTTTCGACTCCCTTAGAAACAAACAAAAGTTTATCCCTCTAGATTGCTTGTATCACAATATGTATATTAATTGAAGACATTTAATCAATATTAAAACAAATAAAGTGTGATACAAACAAGTAATTGTAACACATACACAATCTATGTTATAGAAAGGAAATCAACTTACATAAAGAGTTATATCCAAAGTATTCAAATAACAAATACAACTACTAGAGAGATAGGGATAGAGAGAAGTTGACACAAGATATAACGTGGTAAACCTCCGAAGAGGAAACATCGATGGGTTAGCAACCACTGGCAAACAAAATCCACTAGTAGATAAGACAAGTACAATCTCTCAAGTGACCTTTTCACCTAGAAACTACCCTCCTATCCTACTCATGAAGATGTCACCCTCATGCTCAACAATCCGAGCCCTCACACCTCTTGTTTAGACTTCCTCGCTCACCATACCGGATCCTCATGACCCAAGGCAAGACTTCTTGCTCAACTATCTGAGTCCTCCCGACTCTAGTCAAGACTTCCTCGCTTACCTATCCGGATCCTCACGACCCTAGGCAAGACTTTTTGCTCGACTATCCAAGTCCTCCCGACTCTATCCAAGACTTCCTTGCTTGACAATCCCAGGTCTCACACCTCTTGCTAAGACTTCTTGCTCAACAACATAGGTCTCACACCTATTGTCAAGACTTCCTTCTCACAAGGTATCTAGGTGATGATGAATGCAAAACGCAAACAAGCACGCAACATAGAATGCTATGATCAACACATCCTATAGATAATACTAGATATGAGCATGAATGCACAAATCACATGTAGTCTAGTCAATCATGCATGTTTAATCCATCTATATCATGTAAGATATGTTCAACATTAATCACAACCTAGATACATGCATAAGATATGTTCAATTAATCACAAAATCAAGTTTAAATCACATAAACCAAAAGCATGCTAAAATCATATGACAAAGTCATTTAGGTTTAAGCTAAAGTTC